>OX243827.1:0-60000 GCA_945859605.1 Lumbricus rubellus | reverse complement strand
GTTAGGGTTAGGGTTAGGGTTAGGGTTAGGGTTAGGGTTAGGGTTAGGGTTAGGGTTAGGGTTAGGGTTAGGGTTAGGGTTAGGGTTAGGGTTAGGGTTAGGGTTAGGGTTAGGGTTAGGGTTAGGGTTAGGGTTAGGGTTAGGGTAGGGTTAGGGTTAGGGTTAGGGTTAGGGTTAGGGTTAGGGTTAGGGTTAGGGTTAGGGTTAGGGTTAGGGTTAGGGTTAGGGTTAGGGTTAGGGTTAGGGTTAGGGTTAGGGTTAGGGTTAGGTTAGGGTTTAAAAATAAACGTGAACACTCAGTTCAAAGCACTGGCTCAAGGCTATCCCCATGGAATCAAGAGAAGAACTTACTTAACGGATAATTATAGTTATTACTATGGACTTTCAGCACTTAATCAACGATGTTACAAGTGGCAATTGCCGTATGTTAAGAAGCTCAACCGAACGAGTGTCTATGATCGAAAGGGTCTATGCAGAATGGACAAACAAACGAAGGCATTGCCTTGTACCGTGAAGGACACAAGTAAACAACAGGTACGGCTTTCATCTAACAGCAGGACAAGAACCAACGGACTGTAGGGACACCATAAGCGCCGTGTATACTGTGAACTCCAAGAGTTGGAGGTTTCAAAGAGGTCTGGCATAGGACTATCGCCTCAAGTGCATGCCTATAAAACGCCTATAAGACACTCTGTCTCACCAGGCACTCTAATCTACGGTAGAAAATAGACCCTTGATGTTACTGAAGCGGGTTCCCTCCTCCTTATTAACCAGGCTTGGGACTGGCACGACAATTAGCTAGATGGAAAATATGTTTATACGACACCTGTTTAGGTTGAAGAACAACATGGCCAACTGCCGTGGCGGAGTTGCCTACTTTAAGGTCAATGATGTTATGCACACGGTTGCGTTGTAAAGAACTCACTTCGTATCGAAATCGACTCTTCTCGACGGCGGCCAGACTGCAAATGCTGATAGCTGCGCTTATGCGGGAGGCGTGTTAGGCCCAATTAATATGTTTATTTGCTATTCCATGTGTATTGGCTATGCTTTAAGTAAACAACAGGTATGCGCCGTGTATAGGCTACTGTGCACTTCAAGGTTAGGGTCAGTATTAGGGTTTGTACAGGCTATATAGCTTTTATAAAGTCCTCTCCCTCTCCCACAGAGCATCACCGAGGCGCGGGCAGGTTAGGTTAGGGTTTAAAAATAAACGTGAACACTCAGTTCAAAGCACTGGCTCAAGGCTATCCCCATGGAATCAAGAGAAGAACTTACTTAACGGATAATTATAGTTATTACTACACTGGTCCAAAAATATGTAGACCTACATGCCTTCTTCGGTATATGTATACCGAAGAAGGCATGTATCTGCCATATACAGAGAATGTCGGTAGGCCAGACAGCGCCATTGAGTATCAGTCCAATCAATCTCGACGCGAAAATCACGTGACTTGCAGCTTGCGTCTCATTGGTCGAGCTTCACGATGGTCGATGCATAAGCAGTTTAACCAAAGATTCTAAATACTCAAGGAAGTCGAGTATTTGTTCTACCGCCATTTAGAAATATTATATAAGCCCATTGTAATTTCTAGGATTGCTGATATTGAACGAATCATATCTCGAAAAACCAAACTCTCGTCATGAATTTTTAATCACAAATAGACCTATTCTTCGTAATTGTTTAAAATTGAGTTGATTTTCGTTACACTATTATTCACTCATGATAAGATTTTCTAATAATTTTAACGTCTTAGGCTACGAGGCCGTCGCCGTTCCCCAATCACCTAACTCTAAACATTTATGCATGCTAATCATGAGACTTTTACACATCCACCAAGATTCCACCAGTAAGAAAACAAGATTTCGTTTACCCAGCGCGAGCTTGAACCAATTGATTTCAAAGCTCTAATTCAATTATTCAAATGCATGAGGGAGACGACCTCTGCATGACATAGGTCTGTGCAATCAGTTAGAGCCAACATAATTTTTATCTGACCAAACAATAACCTTATAGAACACAAAAATTGAATGTCACTGCAATGAAACCGATGGGCGAATACATGCTTTTCGATATAAAAGTTCAAATCGGGAGAAAATAAAATAGAGAACATAGGAAAATATGATCAGAAGGAAAAACCATTTAGGGGAAACAGTGATCTTAAGAAAAAAATAAACAGCAAGATAAAAGATGGATAGACCTAGACGAATAGACAGACAGAACAAACAGACAGAATAAACAGACAGAGACAGGCAGAAAAAGAAACATACAGATAGGCAGGCAGCCAAATAGATGGACAGACCGGCAGATAGAGAGACAGTCAGACAGACAAACAGAGATAGACAGACGGAGAGAAAGACAGACAGCCGGAGAGAAACAGAGAAAACAGAGACAAATAGACAGATAGACAGAGACAGACAGCGAAAACAGAGAGACAGACATATAAATAGACAGACAGCCAAATAGAGAGACAGACCGGCAGATTCAAAGACAGTCAGACAGTCAGACAGACAAACAGAGAGACAGATAGACAGACAGAGAGAAAAGCAGAGAAAACAAAGAGACAAACAGAGAGACAGACAGAGAAACAGACAAAAAGACAGACATATAGACAGGCATACAGACAGGCAGAAATACAAACATACAGAGATACAGACAGACAGCCAAATAGAGTGACAGTCAGACAGACAGACAAACAGAGAGACAGTCACACAGACAGAGAGAAAGACAGACAGACATACAGACATAATGACAGTGGCAGAGAAAACAGACAGAGTGACAGACAGAGACAGACAGGATATAGGCAGACATACAGACAGGCGAAAAACAAAACATACAGAGAGACATGCAGACATAGAGACAGACGAATAGAGAGCGAGACAAACAAACGGAGAGGCAGACAGTCAGAGAGAAAAGACAGACGGATGGATGAATGGACGGACGGACGGACGGACAGATACATTGATAGTGTCACGACTTTGACGCGATCTAACTTTGGAAGGCCCTGGTATAGTGATGTTTTACAGTTTTAATAAGTTTTATTATTAAAATTGTACATGTATGTAAGCGTATTAGACGAGAGGCTCCGCTGGCAGTGTTTAAGCAGGCAGTTACTGTAGACCTATCTCTAGAATCTGTAAACAGATAAGCTTAGACTTGTCAGCCTGTGTTAGCGGTCACCTTGGATATCGTCCATGGCCGATCAACAACATCTGGTCGTCGGCCCTTTGCCGTGTCTTCATAATGCGCCCCGAGGGAATCACATGGGTGCATCAGGGGTTGTTAATAGTTTCTCACCCGTTGGCCTTTGACCCGGTGACCCCTCAACCCCCGATACTTCGTTGTTGGCAGTAAATGCTGTGACTATGAGTCTATGACAGAGAGATAGATTGATAGATGAATGGACGGATGGACGGACAGACAGACAGACCGGTGTTAACTGTCCGTCCGACCGTCCGTACATCCATCCATCCACCCATTCATCCATCCATCAATTCATCCATAAATACATCCATCTATACATCTATTAATCTAACCATATAGCTATCTGTCCGTCCGTCCATCCATCTATCCATCTATCCATCCATCGAGCCATTCATTCTTTATGACTGTCTGTCCATCTATACATCTGTCTATCCACCTATCCATCTACTCATCTATTCGCCTATCCCTCTATCCCTCAGACATGCAGGCAGACAGACAGGCACACTGACAGGCAGACAGACAGCCAGACAGACAGATAGATAGGTAGACGGATAGATAGATAAAAAGATAGATAGATAGATAGATAGATAGATAGATAGATAGATAGATAGATAGATAGATAGATAGATAGATAGATAGATAGATAGATGGATGGATGGATGGATGGATGGATGGATGGATGGATGGATGGATGGATGGATGGATGGATGGATGGATGGATGGATGGATGGATGGATGGATGGATGGATGGATGGATGGATGGATGGATGGATGGATGGATGGATGGATGGACAGGCAGACAGACAGACAGACAGTTAGGTAGAAAAATAGATAGATAAAAAAGATAGATAGATAAATAAATAGATAGATAGATAGATAGATAGATAGATAGATAGATAGATAGATGGATGGATGGATGGATGGATGGATGGATGGATGGATGGATGGATGGATGGATGGATGGATGGATGGATGGATGGATGGATGGATGGATGGATGGATGGATGGATGGATGGATGGATGGATGGATGGATGGATGGATGGATGGATGGATGGATGGATGGATGGATGGATGGATGGATGGATGGATGGATGGATGGATGGGCGGACAGTCAGTCAGTCAGACAAAATGGATGTATGGATGGATGGATTGATTGATGCAGGTATGGATAGATGGATGGATGGAGGGATGGAGGGACGGACGGACAGACAGGCAGAGAGACAGATAGATAGATAGAGATAGATTTTAGATAGATATAAAGATAACCAATATATACTCAGAAGTATAGATAATTTGATGCATGTGTATTTTAATCTATGGATGGATGAACTAACGAATGGATCTTATTAAAGAAAGGTTGGCTCGGATAGAAGCAGAAAATTCAACCTCCTTCACATTGGACTTTGGACTAAAAACTACAAATCTCAAGATGCTGAAGTGAAAGAGTTCACATGGCTACATGTATTCAGAGGTATTTTTAGAATCTGTCGCCTCGAGATTATGAGAGCATTGAGAGGTCACATCCCTAGAGGATTTCTGGGATCAGCCGCCTGCAGGTGAAAGGGTTAGTGGGGGAATTTGACTCTTTTGAGCCGGAACACTGCGCATGCGTGCACTGCATCTGTATGTAGGCTTTGTATGCAGTAAGAAGACCCAGTTATCTCTGGCGGGAGCTTTCACTTCACTCATACGTGGTGACGTACGCGCGTCGGCTTGGGTAAGGTTATCGTGCATCTTGGAGTCGTCTCACTGTCTCAGTTTTCTTTATTGTCTACGGCGGGAAGTCGCTTGCTCTACTTGGAAAGGTAATGTTAATTTTTCTAAGTTTAAAGTCATTGTTTTTTTCGCCGAAACTTTCTGGACTGCTGTTTCGATATACCCTTTTCAGCTATTAAAGAATTAAGATAAAAATATTAGTCAATTTGAACTTGAATTGTTTATTTAAAAAATTATTTAGCCTTAGTTGCTTTGAGTTCATTTAAATCTTTCTGCAGGTACGGCGCCAGACATTAAAAATCTGGTATGGCCAGGACAGAAACACAAATTAATGACGACGCATGCAAGGAGCAATGTATAGCAGCCATGTGGCAGGCTGACGAGCAGGCCATGCTTTACCATATCATTTGTCATTGCTTGCTCTGCCTTATTGCAGTTGGTGTAAACTATATCTACAGTTATTAAAACTATATTTACAATTATTAAATCACTTTAAGGCAGTTTGTGATGTGCGTGTTTGAGTGTCTGCATGTAGCCTAGACTAAGTAGTGTTAATTAAAACTGAGGCCTATAGAGTTTAATTAGTTATTTTGTCCTGTGTATAATTGTTCTTAAATGCAAGTGTACAAGCCATAGTCATGTGCCGCAATTGCCAATTGGCATGGTTTCATTTTATATTAAAGATCACTACATGATGCAGAATTGCAGATGAATGTATTTTAGTGTAATTGTTTTAAAGCATTGTGTGCCGAAGCTGTTAGAGCTATGCTCATTGTTTGTGTCTATATTAATTGTTTATAGTTATTTTACTTATGTTTCCAGATCTGTGTGGGGCTAAACTTCTCAAGAAGAAAGTCTGAAGCATTCCTCAAAGATTCTGCCCTGTCAATCAAGTCTGTTACAGTAGGTTTACTTCTTTTTACATAATCTGTAAATTTCAAAAAGGCAACTGAAAACAGTCCGATCACTGATCATTTATACTAATTACAACTTTTTGCGATTTGCTCGAATGTCCGATTTCAACAGGTTGAACTCAATTGATCTGTCTTTTTTTTGTATGTGCACTGTCTTGTTATAGCGCCCCTTCAAGCTCTCTCTACTCAGAGGCGCTCCCGATGCAGAGCGGACACTGCATCGGAGTTTCACGCCGAAGCGCTGAGCAATTGTAAGTGAAGGACTTGCCCAAAGTCCTTACGCGGCGAGGTGGATTCGAACCTCGAACCTTCCGGCTCCAAGGCAACGACGCCACCACCACACCACCGCGCCCCACAATTTATCTGACATAGTATTAACTTAGAGTTAAAAATTCTAATGATCAGGAATCAATCAATGGTGCTGAGTAATTGAGTGTTATGGACTTGCTCAAGGTCCCTGCACAGTGTGTAGGCTATTCTAGAGTCTAGACCCTTTGCTTGGGAGATTCACTTTGAAGGTGCATGGGCCGGGGTGAAAAACGGCCGTTTTCGGCGGCGGCAACTGCTGAGTTAGTCTCCAACAACACCCTTTGGCCGGTCGATTTTTCTGACGACCAATTTTTAGTCTTTGTCCTAAACTCTACGAGGAAATATGTTGATTTCATTTACATTTTTTGGTCTTTTTCCTCACAATTCTGAGAAGTATACACCATGGGGGCCAGGACGGGGGGAATTTTGGGGGGGAGCGAAATTTTTTTCCCCCAGCAATTGATGTAAAATTTTGCATTTAGACAGAGGACCGTCAGGTACCCCCCAGTAAACGAGTTGGCCAATCCCTACCACCATGGGGAGAATGGGTGGGGGCAAAAACTCCATTTTCCATATTTTTATACCATCGCCATAGTTTCACAGCAATTCACCTGAAAAGCTCTAGCTAGATAGTGTGCCACCGGGACCACCTCGCCCCCAACCAACACCCACGTCGCCCCGCAGGGGCCGGGTGGGGCGGGGCGTTGTTTATGGGGGGGCAAACATTTGGGGGGGGGCAAATTTTCTTTGCAGCTATTGATGTAAAATTTTGCATTTACACAGAGGACCGTCAGGTCCACCCAGTGGAGGAGTTCGCGAATCTTTACAACCAGGGGAGAAGGGGGGGAGCGAAAACTCCATTTTCCATATTTTTTTACCATCGCCATAGTTTCACAGTTATTCACCTGAAAAGTTGCAGCTAGATAGAGTGCCACCAAGACCACCTCGCCACCAGCCAATACATACCTCGCCCCGCAGGGGCCTGGTGGGGCAGGGCGTTGTTTAGAGGGGCCAAAAAATTGGGGGGGCTATTTTTGGGCAGTTTTCCAGCTATTGATCTGAAACTTTGCATCCAGAGAGAGGACCGTCAGGTCCAGCCAGTGGAGGTAAAGCCATAGCTTCACGGCTATTCACATAACGTGTGTTGGAGTGTTATCGGGTGGGTGAGTTTTGGGTGGGTGTGGGGGTGGGGTGGGAGGGAAAATTTTCCCGAAAACCAAAATTTCACCGATGGCGTATCATTGGAGGTAGGAGTGTTGTGGGGGCTTTTGGGCGGGGATGGGGTGGGGGTTGGTGGACGGGGTGGGTGGGGTGAGAGCTGGCTTGGGCTGGGGGTTCTGGTGGTGGGGTGGAGGGTAGGGATGAGGGTAGGGTGGGGTGGAAGAAGAGGGATGTGGCGGGTGAACGGGGTGGGGTGGACATCCCGTGGTTTGGGGTGGAGTAGGAGTGGAGGTGGAGTGGGGTGAGGTTAGGGGTGGTGGAGGGGTGGAGGTGCGAAGCGGGGGCGGGTGGTGGGGTGTACGGGGTGGGGGGAGGTGGGGTGGAGGTGGAGTGTGGTAAGGATGGGTGGAGGTGGCTTGGAGGGGTGAAGCCGGATGGAGGGGTGGGTGTACGGGGTGGGGTGGGGGTTTGAGGTGGAGATGTGGTGTGATTGGGTTGTTGCCGGAGCGGGTCGAATCCTAAATTTTCCGGCAACACCGGGTACCCCAGCTAGTGTAATGATAAAGTAATAACATTTGATGAATATCTATGGCGCTCAATAATTATGATTGAGGGACTTCAGTCTCAAGGTCCTTACTCGTGTAGTAACTGCTTACTTTACTTCCATTGTTGTAAAACAAGTGTTGAAATTTGTTGCTATGTTAGGCACGCAAGTGACGCCACAATCAGTGGAGCGTGACAATGTGGATGTTTCGCTTGTCTCGGGTCTGGTGTCTCCGAATGGTCGCTTGCTGGTGGACTTGCAACTGCCATGGAAGAAGATGCTGCCTGTCTTACAGAGGGCCCTAAAGATGATGTAGATCCAAAGCCAGCCCTGCGTCTAGAAATGGTGCGCATTGTCTGCGCTGAGGTCCATGCCATTCATTTGAGTCCGGGCCGTCGACAACTTGGACTTCTGGCGCACAGATTATTGTGTTTTTAATTATTGCACCATTGCAGGACTGATATTGAACTTGAAAGTCGCTTTGGCTAATATATATATTGTCATTCTATAATTAACTTAATGCTTATTATGTTTACAACTAAACAATTAAAGCCTGTCATTGTGAGCTGATGTATGCTGGAAATGATATCATTCATCAATTGACTATAGCTGTTCATCGTGTGCTATTCATCAGAGAACTGTTCATCGAGAAACAAGAGTACATACACGCGCACACATACAGACATTCACACAAACACATACGCAAATGCATGCATGTATGTGAGCTTATGTACGTAGATACGTTTGTATGTATGTATGTATGTTTGTATGTATGTATGTATGTATGTATGTATGTATGTATGTATGTATGTATGTATGTATGTATGTATGTATGTATGTATGTATGTATGTACATGTATGTATGTATGCACGTACGTACGTATCTATGTATATATGTATACACACGTATACAGGGTGAGAATTGCCGGGGTTGGGGGTTTTAACCCCCTCCCCCAATCTTTCTTAGAGTCCCATGTTAAAGTCTGTTTTTACACCCCAATTCCAAGTGGATAATTGTCCAACCCCCCCAGTTATTTTTCCACAATTCTTATACTGCACACATACATACATGTGTGAAAGCTTATGCGTATGTATGTATTGCATGTATGCATGTATTATGATTCTCTCGACCTTCGTATTATTTCTATATGAAATCATCGCCTTTCATATGACGCATTCTTCTCTGTTTTTATTTTCTCTGTTTCCCTTTCATCGTTTCCATCAGTGGTCTTTCCTATAGTCTATGTTAATCTTAAATCATGCAAAACAGTCGATAATTGATTTGCAGAAACCCTTTAAATAATCAAATATACCGCAATACAGCTGTCAATTTACAGAAAAACCTGTATATTAGCAGGCTAATTAATACAGGAATTAAATCAAATTTCTTTAAAATTACAGAAAAATCGGTATATTAGCTGGCTAAATAATACATAAATTAAATCGAATTTCTTTAAAATTACAGAAAAATCTGTATATTAGCAGACTAATTAATACAGAAGTTAAATCGAATTTCCTTAAAATTACCGGAAAAATCGGTATATTTGCAGGCTAATTAATACAGAAATTAAGTCGAATTTCCTTAAAATTACCGAAAAAATCGGTATATATTTTCCAGAAAATCGGTTCCTTTAACCGAATATATCTGTGAATTATCACAGAAAAATATCTGTAAATCATTTACAGAAAAGTCTCTATTCACAGAAAAATTCTGTATATGATTTTACAGAAGTGTGTATAAATACAGACAATCTACTGGCAACACTGCTGCCAGTAGTTTGTCTGTAAAAAAACAGGGTCTGTCTGATACAGTGTATGGACTTTCAGCACTTAATCAACGATGTTACAAGTGGCAATTGCCGTATGTTAAGAAGCTCAACCGAACGAGTGTCTATGATCGAAAGGGTCTATGCAGAATGGACAAACAAACGAAGGCATTGCCTTGTACCGTGAAGGACACAAGTAAACAACAGGTACGGCTTTCATCTAACAGCAGGACAAGAACCAACGGACTGTAGGGACACCATAAGCGCCGTGTATACTGTGAACTCCAAGAGTTGGAGGTTTCAAAGAGGTCTGGCATAGGACTATCGCCTCAAGTGCATGCCTATAAAACGCCTATAAGACACTCTGTCTCACCAGGCACTCTAATCTACGGTAGAAAATAGACCCTTGATGTTACTGAAGCGGGTTCCCTCCTCCTTATTAACCAGGCTTGGGACTGGCACGACAATTAGCTAGATGGAAAATATGTTTATACGACACCTGTTTAGGTTGAAGAACAACATGGCCAACTGCCGTGGCGGAGTTGCCTACTTTAAGGTCAATGATGTTATGCACACGGTTGCGTTGTAAAGAACTCACTTCGTATCGAAATCGACTCTTCTCGACGGCGGCCAGACTGCAAATGCTGATAGCTGCGCTTATGCGGGAGGCGTGTTAGGCCCAATTAATATGTTTATTTGCTATTCCATGTGTATTGGCTATGCTTTAAGTAAACAACAGGTATGCGCCGTGTATAGGCTACTGTGCACTTCAAGGTTAGGGTCAGTATTAGGGTTTGTACAGGCTATATAGCTTTTATAAAGTCCTCTCCCTCTCCCACAGAGCATCACCGAGGCGCGGGCAGGTTAGGTTAGGGTTTAAAAATAAACGTGAACACTCAGTTCAAAGCACTGGCTCAAGGCTATCCCCATGGAATCAAGAGAAGAACTTACTTAACGGATAATTATAGTTATTACTATGGACTTTCAGCACTTAATCAACGATGTTACAAGTGGCAATTGCCGTATGTTAAGAAGCTCAACCGAACGAGTGTCTATGATCGAAAGGGTCTATGCAGAATGGACAAACAAACGAAGGCATTGCCTTGTACCGTGAAGGACACAAGTAAACAACAGGTACGGCTTTCATCTAACAGCAGGACAAGAACCAACGGACTGTAGGGACACCATAAGCGCCGTGTATACTGTGAACTCCAAGAGTTGGAGGTTTCAAAGAGGTCTGGCATAGGACTATCGCCTCAAGTGCATGCCTATAAAACGCCTATAAGACACTCTGTCTCACCAGGCACTCTAATCTACGGTAGAAAATAGACCCTTGATGTTACTGAAGCGGGTTCCCTCCTCCTTATTAACCAGGCTTGGGACTGGCACGACAATTAGCTAGATGGAAAATATGTTTATACGACACCTGTTTAGGTTGAAGAACAACATGGCCAACTGCCGTGGCGGAGTTGCCTACTTTAAGGTCAATGATGTTATGCACACGGTTGCGTTGTAAAGAACTCACTTCGTATCGAAATCGACTCTTCTCGACGGCGGCCAGACTGCAAATGCTGATAGCTGCGCTTATGCGGGAGGCGTGTTAGGCCCAATTAATATGTTTATTTGCTATTCCATGTGTATTGGCTATGCTTTAAGTAAACAACAGGTATGCGCCGTGTATAGGCTACTGTGCACTTCAAGGTTAGGGTCAGTATTAGGGTTTGTACAGGCTATATAGCTTTTATAAAGTCCTCTCCCTCTCCCACAGAGCATCACCGAGGCGCGGGCAGGTTAGGTTAGGGTTTAAAAATAAACGTGAACACTCAGTTCAAAGCACTGGCTCAAGGCTATCCCCATGGAATCAAGAGAAGAACTTACTTAACGGATAATTATAGTTATTACTATGGACTTTCAGCACTTAATCAACGATGTTACAAGTGGCAATTGCCGTATGTTAAGAAGCTCAACCGAACGAGTGTCTATGATCGAAAGGGTCTATGCAGAATGGACAAACAAACGAAGGCATTGCCTTGTACCGTGAAGGACACAAGTAAACAACAGGTACGGCTTTCATCTAACAGCAGGACAAGAACCAACGGACTGTAGGGACACCATAAGCGCCGTGTATACTGTGAACTCCAAGAGTTGGAGGTTTCAAAGAGGTCTGGCATAGGACTATCGCCTCAAGTGCATGCCTATAAAGCGCCTATAAGACACTCTGTCTCACCAGGCACTCTAATCTACGGTAGAAAATAGACCCTTGATGTTACTGAAGCGGGTTCCCTCCTCCTTATTAACCAGGCTTGGGACTGGCACGACAATTAGCTAGATGGAAAATATGTTTATACGACACCTGTTTAGGTTGAAGAACAACATGGCCAACTGCCGTGGCGGAGTTGCCTACTTTAAGGTCAATGATGTTATGCACACGGTTGCGTTGTAAAGAACTCACTTCGTATCGAAATCGACTCTTCTCGACGGCGGCCAGACTGCAAATGCTGATAGCTGCGCTTATGCGGGAGGCGTGTTAGGCCCAATTAATATGTTTATTTGCTATTCCATGTGTATTGGCTATGCTTTAAGTAAACAACAGGTATGCGCCGTGTATAGGCTACTGTGCACTTCAAGGTTAGGGTCAGTATTAGGGTTTGTACAGGCTATATAGCTTTTATAAAGTCCTCTCCCTCTCCCACAGAGCATCACCGAGGCGCGGGCAGGTTAGGTTAGGGTTTAAAAATAAACGTGAACACTCAGTTCAAAGCACTGGCTCAAGGCTATCCCCATGGAATCAAGAGAAGAACTTACTTAACGGATAATTATAGTTATTACTATGGACTTTCAGCACTTAATCAACGATGTTACAAGTGGCAATTGCCGTATGTTAAGAAGCTCAACCGAACGAGTGTCTATGATCGAAAGGGTCTATGCAGAATGGACAAACAAACGAAGGCATTGCCTTGTACCGTGAAGGACACAAGTAAACAACAGGTACGGCTTTCATCTAACAGCAGGACAAGAACCAACGGACTGTAGGGACACCATAAGCGCCGTGTATACTGTGAACTCCAAGAGTTGGAGGTTTCAAAGAGGTCTGGCATAGGACTATCGCCTCAAGTGCATGCCTATAAAACGCCTATAAGACACTCTGTCTCACCAGGCACTCTAATCTACGGTAGAAAATAGACCCTTGATGTTACTGAAGCGGGTTCCCTCCTCCTTATTAACCAGGCTTGGGACTGGCACGACAATTAGCTAGATGGAAAATATGTTTATACGACACCTGTTTAGGTTGAAGAACAACATGGCCAACTGCCGTGGCGGAGTTGCCTACTTTAAGGTCAATGATGTTATGCACACGGTTGCGTTGTAAAGAACTCACTTCGTATCGAAATCGACTCTTCTCGACGGCGGCCAGACTGCAAATGCTGATAGCTGCGCTTATGCGGGAGGCGTGTTAGGCCCAATTAATATGTTTATTTGCTATTCCATGTGTATTGGCTATGCTTTAAGTAAACAACAGGTATGCGCCGTGTATAGGCTACTGTGCACTTCAAGGTTAGGGTCAGTATTAGGGTTTGTACAGGCTATATAGCTTTTATAAAGTCCTCTCCCTCTCCCACAGAGCATCACCGAGGCGCGGGCAGGTTAGGTTAGGGTTTAAAAATAAACGTGAACACTCAGTTCAAAGCACTGGCTCAAGGCTATCCCCATGGAATCAAGAGAAGAACTTACTTAACGGATAATTGGCTCCCATACATCATCTGCTCTTGGCTCATTCCTCAAATCTTGTGAGGATAAGGCAAAGGAGGTCATCACTGTTGGCGTCTCTATTAACCCTGACCTGTCTGACTCTCGTAAGGATAACCTTGCTGAAATCAACAACAGACTACAACAAATCACACACAACAAATATGTCAAACCTCTATCTTCTCATCAAGTAAACACAAATCCAGACATGATACATTACACACGTGATACACAACTGGAGATACTAAACAGAATTGTACAGTACGCCAACACAACAGCAAAAAACTAATTCACCACACTCAACATCAAGATCTAACCAAAACTGCTGCTAACCTTATGACTAAACCTAACCTTAACACTGACCCTAACCATACTACTAACACTACAACTGACCTTAACCTTAACACTAACCCTAACCTTAACAATGCTGCTAAAACTACAACTGACTCTAACCCTAACACTAACCCTAACCTTAACACTAACCCTAACCTTAACAATGCTTCTAACACTACAACTGACTCTAACCTTAACACTAACCTTACCACTAACCCTAACCTTAACAATGCTTCTAACACTACAACTGACCTTAACCTAAACACTAACCTTTACAATACTACTAACACTACAACTGACTCTAACCTTAACACTAACCCTAACCTTAACACTAACCCTAACCTTAACAATGCTGCTGTCACTACAACTGACCCTAACCTTAACATTAACAATAGCAACCAATTATCTAACAGTGCAACTAATCCTAACCACACATTATCTAATTATACAATGAACTTATCAACACATACACTCACAACGGATGAAACAAACCTATTGGATCTAGGTCTGTCTTTTGTACCTACAATAAATAAGGTTAATTACTCTTGCATTCATAAATCTTTGCATAAAATGATCAGATCCGTAAAACTTAGGGATTATTTTGACGACGACGACGAGGACCAGGCTCCCAGGCCGTATGTTAGTAACACCAAAACATTTATGCACCCTAGCAACTGGGAGCCTAGGGACAAGGATTTAACACCTGACACTAAAAAACTTATATCCAAATTGCAAGAAACCACTGAAACCATTTTAAATAAATACTCTATAAAAGATAATAACTATCTAATTAAAGATATTAAGCACAATTTAACGGCAGAACAAAGGCGAGCAATAGGCAAATTGCGCTCTAATGAAAACATTCTGATAAAACCAGCAGATAAAGGCGGCATGGTATGCGTATTAAATAAAGCATCATATATGACAGAGGCAGATAGACAACTAAATAACATTAAGTATTATAAAAGCATAGAGAAACCGTTGCAGGAACATAATATACCAAAAATTAATAATATTTTGCAAGACCTGTGCGATAATGACTACATAACTAACAAGCAGTTTTACTATCTTAAAGCCAGCGATAAAGATAAACTAAGACATTTTTATCTACTCCCCAAAATACATAAACCAGCTAATAAATGGACTCTACCAGATATGCCAGAGGGACGCCCAATTGTAGGTGATTGTGCCACAGAGTCCCGCAGAATAAGTGAATATATAGATAGCTTTCTAAAACCGTTAGCCAATAAGCACCCTTCATATATTAAAGACACGTATGATTTCGTTAATAAAATAAGAAATAAGAAATAAAGTAGTAAATAAAAATTACCTACTGGTAACGGGGGACGTATATCTGCACTATATACAAACATGGATATTGACCGCACAATTGCCGTAGTTAAAAGCATCTTTGAACAGAACCCTAACCCACGTAGGCCTGATAAGGAACTATTGGAACTGTTGGAAATAGCTATGAAAAATAACGATTTCTCATTCTGTAATAAATTCTTTCTCCAGATATTCGGGACAGCCATGGGTAAAACGTTTGCTCCTAACTGCGCTAACATATATTTAATTGAATTTGATCATAAGGCGTGCAATGGTTTTCGCATAACCCCTGAAGAATTTTTTAGATTTCTTGATGACGTGTTTTTTCTTTGGCCTGGAACGATAGATGAATTAAAACAATATGAAAATTTTCTGAATTCTTTAATACCCGATATAAAAATCACACTCACTTATAGCAATACAGAAGTCAATTTCCTAGATACTACGATATTCAAACATACTCTAAATAACATTACGACACTTCAGACAAAGGTATATTTTAAAGAAACAGACACACATCAACTGTTGCATCCCTCATCATTCCATCCAAACCACACATTTCAAGGCATACTAAAATCACAGGTCCTTAGATTTAAGAGGCTCTCCTCATTCAAAAGCGACTACGACCAGGCTTGTCACATCTTATTCAACAGCCTTAAAAATCGGGGTTATAATAGGAGAAAATTAAGGAAAACTAAACGGGATATCTGGACAGATTACAGGCCTAGATCCAATACAAATACTACTAATAAATCATTGCTGCCCATCGTCATCCCTTATAGTCCTTTGGCTACTAAGCTGGTATACGAATGGAAAAAACTGCTTCTAAACTCACCTCTGTTTAAGGATTACAGAATAATAGCTGCATTCTCTAGAAATAAAAACCTGGGGGAATTATTGGCACCACGTAAGAATAACACACCAAAACACACACAGGGAGGGTCTTCTAAATGTATGGCTACACGTTGTAAAACTTGTGAACATGTTACTGTTACTAAAACCTTTCAAAGTACTTACACACGCAGACAATACAACATAACACAACCATTTAACTGTAAAAGCACAAACGTAATCTACCTAATAACATGTAACTTATGTAATATGCAATACGTAGGGGAAACACAAAGACAACTCGCTGAAAGATTATCCGACCATAGATCAAATATTATAACACATAAAAACACTCCAATAGCCAACCACTTTAACCTGCCTGACCATTCCATTGCAAATTTACAAATAACTCCCATAGACACCATTTCTGCTCTTGAGTTTTTTAATTTTAGTTCAAGTTGGTGGAAGATGAGAAGCTGCCTGATGCGGAAAGAATCCTACTGGCAACAACAACTATGGACCCTCGAACCGCACGGCATCAACCTTCACAACAGGAAGTAGAGGGATGGAGACGGGATGCGGATTGAGCCAGTGCTTTTGTACATTTTGACCCTAACCTAACCCTAACCCTAACCCTAACCCTAACCCTAACCCTAACCCTAACCCTAACCCTAACCCTAACCCTAACCCTAACCCTAACCCTAACCCTAACCCTAACCCTAACCCTAACCCTAACCCTAACCCTAACCCTAACCCTAACCCTAACCCTAACCCTAACCCTAACCCTAACCCTAACCCTAACCCTAACCCTAACCCTAACCCTAACCCTAACCCTAACCCTAACCCTAACCCTAACCCTAACCCTAACCCTAACCCTAACCCTAACCCTAACCCTAACCCTAACCCTAACCCTAACCCTAACCCTAACCCTAACCCTAACCCTAACCCTAACCCTAACCCTAACCCTAACCCTAACCCTAACCCTAACCCTAACCCTAACCCTAACCCTAACCCTAACCCTAACCCTAACCCTAACCCTTTCCTTGGAGTCTGATAGGTTCATTTTAGCTTTGGCAGCCGACGAGTCAACATCTCTCTCGTAAGCGGTTCCCTTAGACCCGTTATTTCCAGTCGTAACATCATTTCATGGTTCATGGTACACACCTGACCTAAAGTAGGCAACTCCGCCACGGCAATTGGTCTTAGTACACACTAGTCTTTTGTCGTGCCAGTCCCAAGCCTGGAAATTAAGGAGGAGGGTTCCGCTTAGGCCTTTTCTACGGTACTTACCTGTTTCCATCTTGCCACTTTGTTCCATTTCACTCCATTGAACTGCTTGAGCCAGTGCTTTTTGCCATTTTGGTGATTTGTAGCGTTTTTGACCTATCCTGCCCGCGCCTCGTTGTTTCCTTGGAGTCTGATAGGTTCATTTTAGCTTTGGCAGCCGACGAGTCAACATCTCTCTCGTAAGCGGTTCCCTTAGACCCGTTATTTCCAGTCGTAACATCATTTCATGGTTCATGGTACACACCTGACCTAAAGTAGGCAACTCCGCCACGGCAATTGGTCTTAGTACACACTAGTCTTTTGTCGTGCCAGTCCCAAGCCTGGAAATTAAGGAGGAGGGTTCCGCTTAGGCCTTTTCTACGGTACTTACCTGTTTCCATCTTGCCACTTTGTTCCATTTCACTCCATTGAACTGCTTGAGCCAGTGCTTTTTGCCATTTTGGTGATTTGTAGCGTTTTTGACCTATCCTGCCCGCGCCTCGTTGTTTCCTTGGAGTCTGATAGGTTCATTTTAGCTTTGGCAGCCGACGAGTCAACATCTCTCTCGTAAGCGGTTCCCTTAGACCCGTTATTTCCAGTCGTAACATCATTTCATGGTTCATGGTACACACCTGACCTAAAGTAGGCAACTCCGCCACGGCAATTGGTCTTAGTACACACTAGTCTTTTGTCGTGCCAGTCCCAAGCCTGGAAATTAAGGAGGAGGGTTCCGCTTAGGCCTTTTCTACGGTACTTACCTGTTTCCATCTTGCCACTTTGTTCCATTTCACTCCATTGAACTGCTTGAGCCAGTGCTTTTTGCCATTTTGGTGATTTGTAGCGTTTTTGACCTAACCCTAACCCTAACCCTAACCCTAACCCTAACCCTAACCCTAACCCTAACCCTAACCCTAACCCTAACCCTAACCCTAACCCTAACCCTAACCCTAACCCTAACCCTAACCCTAACCCTAACCCTAACCACTCCCTCGGTCAAGCGAGCGCGCCCAGAACCGACGCCACCGGTAACGCCTGCAGACAGATCCATTAACGCGAATCCGGTGGCGCGACCCGCCATCGAAAACGCGGACATGGAAACTGAAGCGACTCCTGCACTCACGCCTACGCCGACTCCAGGTCCAAATCCAGATCCACCCTCACCAACGCCGCCGAGAGTTACCATACACGAAAGTCAACCAGACGAAATCAACATACTTACCAACGTCGAAACCATCATCATCACCGACGAATGCCTAACACTCGCGAAAGATGCAGAAATCGACCCGTCTCTACAGATAGAGATAATAAACGGAGCCGAAATAGGGGACCTAGCGGATGTCATCCTCGATCTACCGCAAAACTTACCTCAAGACGTCATCTTGTTCGGAGGGGTTAAGCACCTGCATACGGGATCGTACCAACCCCACACCGATAGCGCCATGCGATCCATCCAAAACAGAATCATGGCCGGTAATAAAATCAGTTGTGTAGGCTTTTTCTTCGACGAGAACTGTACGGCAAAAGAAGCTGAAAACGTACGACATCTTAATTTACAGCTCAAACGCGCTTTTGAAGACAATTATGTACCGCCAGGACCAGCAACAATGTCTGAAGACAGACGTCACTTCGATGCCGCCTCCATCCCTCACATAATACACATGCTACGCTTCTTCAAAGACTTTAAGGACACGGTTGATTAGTCTCACACTTACCTTGTATGCCGACAGGGTCCACTCGACTGCTCGTAAACGCTCCTGCGCCAGCCGGGGCCCATCTCCTGTCCCGGGCGAATAACCTCCCTGAGCCAGTGCTTATGTACTGTGTGTACACGTCTATTTTTTGTATTCCTTAACCTAACCTGCCCGAGCCTCGGAGGGACTTCGTTTGGGGTGGGTTGATCGGGCTTTCATAAACGGATTGTTAATTTACTATTATACTTATGAACGAACGGCTAAAATTAGCGTAATTTTTATGTTAAATTGCTATTACTTGATATTGTGGTTTCGGTGACACTCGCATGAGGTCGTTGATTATAGTTATCTTGACATTCAGTAGATGGCGAAAAGACTGCTACCATTTTCTCGTGTGGTTACGGTGACACTCGGTTGTGTTCGTATAGTATAGTTCACTTGACATTCGATAGATGGCGTAAGAACTTGTACTGATGCACATTTTAGGCTAAATCTATGATAGCATTGCTAGTTTAATTAATTCTGAGCACGTTATTATTTACGTTACATTTTACCTTACAGGTTTACAGTTTGGACCGGCAAACTATTAATTTTAGATATAGTTTAATCCTTGTGACTTGCATAACCAATGGTTGCATTAACTTTCTAGTATAGGCCTAGCACTAACAGTAATATTACTTTACATTGACAATTTAGGTTTTTTAATCCGGTAAAACACAGTCTGTGGACGATATGTAAGTTAACTGCTGTAGCACTAACATTAACCCTAACACTAACCCTAACCCTTACCCTAACCCTAACCTTAACATTGCCTTACTGCCTTACCTTGCATTACATTATTATTGGTTCCTAATTATTGGCGGATCTCCTAGGGGAGATCATTTGATTGTGACACTGCACAGTTTCCCGCACATGCTGATTAGGCCTATTGAAACCGGTCCTAAACCGGTTTGAATCACCCGTCTAGACATTGCCTAGCGCGTATTTCTGTTTCATTCCTGATGAAGTTGGCGACAACGAAACGTCGAATGGTTAATGTATTTGAATTTGAAATAATATACTCGTTAAAACACGAATTGCGTTTTGAGTTGTTATAACTATAGGCAAATGCATACAAACAGGAATACACGTAGATACGACGATAAGCGCAAAGAAAACTACGAAAGACAATACAACAACGAAAGGAACTATCACAGACGGGGAAACAACGAACGTGAGTTTAAGTCTAGAGCGACCCGCGGAAACAACAATGACAGCTTCAGACATCCACATACTCACCTGCAAGGCGCCCATTCTGGACAACCGACCGCTGCACAACATTCTCTTAACCCTGAATTTCATACTCTTTGGAAAACATTGTTTAAAGTAACTCAAATACAGCATCACATCAATAATTGGTCTCAGTTACCCAAATCCATCGCGAGGGACTTACATTACCTGGGCAAGAACATTAGACCTCCGGATGCTATTAACGACCTGTCGAAAGATATTGGAGACATACTTACCAACGCTGGTGAACAGATACGACAGAGGGTCCATACTCACTTACTTACCAGACTGGAGGTCAACAGGTCATTGCTGAAGTCGATCTTACCCGTAGACAAAGAGCGCGCTATAGAAATCGCTCACCGTAACCTTACGAAGCGCCTGAAGTGCAAGGCAGATGACGTTCGTCGGACGCTGGAGGCGGAGGCAAGGTCGGTAGGCCTAAACTTACCTGTGAGGCACCAGCTCCCTCCAAGGACCACTCCCTCGGTCAAGCGAGCGCGCCCAGAACCGACGCCACCGGTAACGCCTGCAGACAGATCCATTAACGCGAATCCGGTGGCGCGACCCGCCATCGAAAACGCGGACATGGAAACTGAAGCGACTCCTGCACTCACGCCTACGCCGACTCCAGGTCCAAATCCAGATCCACCCTCACCAACGCCGCCGAGAGTTACCATACACGAAAGTCAACCAGACGAAATCAACATACTTACCAACGTCGAAACCATCATCATCACCGACGAATGCCTAACACTCGCGAAAGATGCAGAAATCGACCCGTCTCTACAGATAGAGATAATAAACGGAGCCGAAATAGGGGACCTAGCGGATGTCATCCTCGATCTACCGCAAAACTTACCTCAAGACGTCATCTTGTTCGGAGGGGTTAAGCACCTGCATACGGGATCGTACCAACCCCACACCGATAGCGCCATGCGATCCATCCAAAACAGAATCATGGCCGGTAATAAAATCAGTTGTGTAGGCTTTTTCTTCGACGAGAACTGTACGGCAAAAGAAGCTGAAAACGTACGACATCTTAATTTACAGCTCAAACGCGCTTTTGAAGACAATTATGTACCGCCAGGACCAGCAACAATGTCTGAAGACAGACGTCACTTCGATGCCGCCTCCATCCCTCACATAATACACATGCTACGCTTCTTCAAAGACTTTAAGGACACGGTTGATTAGTCTCACACTTACCTTGTATGCCGACAGGGTCCACTCGACTGCTCGTAAACGCTCCTGCGCCAGCCGGGGCCCATCTCCTGTCCCGGGCGAATAACCTCCCTGAGCCAGTGCTTATGTACTGTGTGTACACGTCTATTTTTTGTATTCCTTAACCTAACCTGCCCGAGCCTCGGAGGGACTTCGTTTGGGGTGGGTTGATCGGGCTTTCATAAACGGATTGTTAATTTACTATTATACTTATGAACGAACGGCTAAAATTAGCGTAATTTTTATGTTAAATTGCTATTACTTGATATTGTGGTTTCGGTGACACTCGCATGAGGTCGTTGATTATAGTTATCTTGACATTCAGTAGATGGCGAAAAGACTGCTACCATTTTCTCGTGTGGTTACGGTGACACTCGGTTGTGTTCGTATAGTATAGTTCACTTGACATTCGATAGATGGCGTAAGAACTTGTACTGATGCACATTTTAGGCTAAATCTATGATAGCATTGCTAGTTTAATTAATTCTGAGCACGTTATTATTTACGTTACATTTTACCTTACAGGTTTACAGTTTGGACCGGCAAACTATTAATTTTAGATATAGTTTAATCCTTGTGACTTGCATAACCAATGGTTGCATTAACTTTCTAGTATAGGCCTAGCACTAACAGTAATATTACTTTACATTGACAATTTAGGTTTTTTAATCCGGTAAAACACAGTCTGTGGACGATATGTAAGTTAACTGCTGTAGCACTAACATTAACCCTAACACTAACCCTAACCCTTACCCTAACCCTAACCTTAACATTGCCTTACTGCCTTACCTTGCATTACATTATTATTGGTTCCTAATTATTGGCGGATCTCCTAGGGGAGATCATTTGATTGTGACACTGCACAGTTTCCCGCACATGCTGATTAGGCCTATTGAAACCGGTCCTAAACCGGTTTGAATCACCCGTCTAGACATTGCCTAGCGCGTATTTCTGTTTCATTCCTGATGAAGTTGGCGACAACGAAACGTCGAATGGTTAATGTATTTGAATTTGAAATAATATACTCGTTAAAACACGAATTGCGTTTTGAGTTGTTATAACTATAGGCAAATGCATACAAACAGGAATACACGTAGATACGACGATAAGCGCAAAGAAAACTACGAAAGACAATACAACAACGAAAGGAACTATCACAGACGGGGAAACAACGAACGTGAGTTTAAGTCTAGAGCGACCCGCGGAAACAACAATGACAGCTTCAGACATCCACATACTCACCTGCAAGGCGCCCATTCTGGACAACCGACCGCTGCACAACATTCTCTTAACCCTGAATTTCATACTCTTTGGAAAACATTGTTTAAAGTAACTCAAATACAGCATCACATCAATAATTGGTCTCAGTTACCCAAATCCATCGCGAGGGACTTACATTACCTGGGCAAGAACATTAGACCTCCGGATGCTATTAACGACCTGTCGAAAGATATTGGAGACATACTTACCAACGCTGGTGAACAGATACGACAGAGGGTCCATACTCACTTACTTACCAGACTGGAGGTCAACAGGTCATTGCTGAAGTCGATCTTACCCGTAGACAAAGAGCGCGCTATAGAAATCGCTCACCGTAACCTTACGAAGCGCCTGAAGTGCAAGGCAGATGACGTTCGTCGGACGCTGGAGGCGGAGGCAAGGTCGGTAGGCCTAAACTTACCTGTGAGGCACCAGCTCCCTCCAAGGACCACTCCCTCGGTCAAGCGAGCGCGCCCAGAACCGACGCCACCGGTAACGCCTGCAGACAGATCCATTAACGCGAATCCGGTGGCGCGACCCGCCATCGAAAACGCGGACATGGAAACTGAAGCGACTCCTGCACTCACGCCTACGCCGACTCCAGGTCCAAATCCAGATCCACCCTCACCAACGCCGCCGAGAGTTACCATACACGAAAGTCAACCAGACGAAATCAACATACTTACCAACGTCGAAACCATCATCATCACCGACGAATGCCTAACACTCGCGAAAGATGCAGAAATCGACCCGTCTCTACAGATAGAGATAATAAACGGAGCCGAAATAGGGGACCTAGCGGATGTCATCCTCGATCTACCGCAAAACTTACCTCAAGACGTCATCTTGTTCGGAGGGGTTAAGCACCTGCATACGGGATCGTACCAACCCCACACCGATAGCGCCATGCGATCCATCCAAAACAGAATCATGGCCGGTAATAAAATCAGTTGTGTAGGCTTTTTCTTCGACGAGAACTGTACGGCAAAAGAAGCTGAAAACGTACGACATCTTAATTTACAGCTCAAACGCGCTTTTGAAGACAATTATGTACCGCCAGGACCAGCAACAATGTCTGAAGACAGACGTCACTTCGATGCCGCCTCCATCCCTCACATAATACACATGCTACGCTTCTTCAAAGACTTTAAGGACACGGTTGATTAGTCTCACACTTACCTTGTATGCCGACAGGGTCCACTCGACTGCTCGTAAACGCTCCTGCGCCAGCCGGGGCCCATCTCCTGTCCCGGGCGAATAACCTCCCTGAGCCAGTGCTTATGTACTGTGTGTACACGTCTATTTTTTGTATTCCTTAACCTAACCTGCCCGAGCCTCGGAGGGACTTCGTTTGGGGTGGGTTGATCGGGCTTTCATAAACGGATTGTTAATTTACTATTATACTTATGAACGAACGGCTAAAATTAGCGTAATTTTTATGTTAAATTGCTATTACTTGATATTGTGGTTTCGGTGACACTCGCATGAGGTCGTTGATTATAGTTATCTTGACATTCAGTAGATGGCGAAAAGACTGCTACCATTTTCTCGTGTGGTTACGGTGACACTCGGTTGTGTTCGTATAGTATAGTTCACTTGACATTCGATAGATGGCGTAAGAACTTGTACTGATGCACATTTTAGGCTAAATCTATGATAGCATTGCTAGTTTAATTAATTCTGAGCACGTTATTATTTACGTTACATTTTACCTTACAGGTTTACAGTTTGGACCGGCAAACTATTAATTTTAGATATAGTTTAATCCTTGTGACTTGCATAACCAATGGTTGCATTAACTTTCTAGTATAGGCCTAGCACTAACAGTAATATTACTTTACATTGACAATTTAGGTTTTTTAATCCGGTAAAACACAGTCTGTGGACGATATGTAAGTTAACTGCTGTAGCACTAACATTAACCCTAACACTAACCCTAACCCTTACCCTAACCCTAACCTTAACATTGCCTTACTGCCTTACCTTGCATTACATTATTATTGGTTCCTAATTATTGGCGGATCTCCTAGGGGAGATCATTTGATTGTGACACTGCACAGTTTCCCGCACATGCTGATTAGGCCTATTGAAACCGGTCCTAAACCGGTTTGAATCACCCGTCTAGACATTGCCTAGCGCGTATTTCTGTTTCATTCCTGATGAAGTTGGCGACAACGAAACGTCGAATGGTTAATGTATTTGAATTTGAAATAATATACTCGTTAAAACACGAATTGCGTTTTGAGTTGTTATAACTATAGGCAAATGCATACAAACAGGAATACACGTAGATACGACGATAAGCGCAAAGAAAACTACGAAAGACAATACAACAACGAAAGGAACTATCACAGACGGGGAAACAACGAACGTGAGTTTAAGTCTAGAGCGACCCGCGGAAACAACAATGACAGCTTCAGACATCCACATACTCACCTGCAAGGCGCCCATTCTGGACAACCGACCGCTGCACAACATTCTCTTAACCCTGAATTTCATACTCTTTGGAAAACATTGTTTAAAGTAACTCAAATACAGCATCACATCAATAATTGGTCTCAGTTACCCAAATCCATCGCGAGGGACTTACATTACCTGGGCAAGAACATTAGACCTCCGGATGCTATTAACGACCTGTCGAAAGATATTGGAGACATACTTACCAACGCTGGTGAACAGATACGACAGAGGGTCCATACTCACTTACTTACCAGACTGGAGGTCAACAGGTCATTGCTGAAGTCGATCTTACCCGTAGACAAAGAGCGCGCTATAGAAATCGCTCACCGTAACCTTACGAAGCGCCTGAAGTGCAAGGCAGATGACGTTCGTCGGACGCTGGAGGCGGAGGCAAGGTCGGTAGGCCTAAACTTACCTGTGAGGCACCAGCTCCCTCCAAGGACCACTCCCTCGGTCAAGCGAGCGCGCCCAGAACCGACGCCACCGGTAACGCCTGCAGACAGATCCATTAACGCGAATCCGGTGGCGCGACCCGCCATCGAAAACGCGGACATGGAAACTGAAGCGACTCCTGCACTCACGCCTACGCCGACTCCAGGTCCAAATCCAGATCCACCCTCACCAACGCCGCCGAGAGTTACCATACACGAAAGTCAACCAGACGAAATCAACATACTTACCAACGTCGAAACCATCATCATCACCGACGAATGCCTAACACTCGCGAAAGATGCAGAAATCGACCCGTCTCTACAGATAGAGATAATAAACGGAGCCGAAATAGGGGACCTAGCGGATGTCATCCTCGATCTACCGCAAAACTTACCTCAAGACGTCATCTTGTTCGGAGGGGTTAAGCACCTGCATACGGGATCGTACCAACCCCACACCGATAGCGCCATGCGATCCATCCAAAACAGAATCATGGCCGGTAATAAAATCAGTTGTGTAGGCTTTTTCTTCGACGAGAACTGTACGGCAAAAGAAGCTGAAAACGTACGACATCTTAATTTACAGCTCAAACGCGCTTTTGAAGACAATTATGTACCGCCAGGACCAGCAACAATGTCTGAAGACAGACGTCACTTCGATGCCGCCTCCATCCCTCACATAATACACATGCTACGCTTCTTCAAAGACTTTAAGGACACGGTTGATTAGTCTCACACTTACCTTGTATGCCGACAGGGTCCGCTCGACTGCTCGTAAACGCTCCTGCGCCAGCCGGGGCCCATCTCCTGTCCCGGGCGAATAACCTCCCTGAGCCAGTGCTTATGTACTGTGTGTACACGTCTATTTTTTGTATTCCTTAACCTAACCTGCCCGAGCCTCGGAGGGACTTCGTTTGGGGTGGGTTGATCGGGCTTTCATAAACGGATTGTTAATTTACTATTATACTTATGAACGAACGGCTAAAATTAGCGTAATTTTTATGTTAAATTGCTATTACTTGATATTGTGGTTTCGGTGACACTCGCATGAGGTCGTTGATTATAGTTATCTTGACATTCAGTAGATGGCGAAAAGACTGCTACCATTTTCTCGTGTGGTTACGGTGACACTCGGTTGTGTTCGTATAGTATAGTTCACTTGACATTCGATAGATGGCGTAAGAACTTGTACTGATGCACATTTTAGGCTAAATCTATGATAGCATTGCTAGTTTAATTAATTCTGAGCACGTTATTATTTACGTTACATTTTACCTTACAGGTTTACAGTTTGGACCGGCAAACTATTAATTTTAGATATAGTTTAATCCTTGTGACTTGCATAACCAATGGTTGCATTAACTTTCTAGTATAGGCCTAGCACTAACAGTAATATTACTTTACATTGACAATTTAGGTTTTTTAATCCGGTAAAACACAGTCTGTGGACGATATGTAAGTTAACTGCTGTAGCACTAACATTAACCCTAACACTAACCCTAACCCTTACCCTAACCCTAACCTTAACATTGCCTTACTGCCTTACCTTGCATTACATTATTATTGGTTCCTAATTATTGGCGGATCTCCTAGGGGAGATCATTTGATTGTGACACTGCACAGTTTCCCGCACATGCTGATTAGGCCTATTGAAACCGGTCCTAAACCGGTTTGAATCACCCGTCTAGACATTGCCTAGCGCGTATTTCTGTTTCATTCCTGATGAAGTTGGCGACAACGAAACGTCGAATGGTTAATGTATTTGAATTTGAAATAATATACTCGTTAAAACACGAATTGCGTTTTGAGTTGTTATAACTATAGGCAAATGCATACAAACAGGAATACACGTAGATACGACGATAAGCGCAAAGAAAACTACGAAAGACAATACAACAACGAAAGGAACTATCACAGACGGGGAAACAACGAACGTGAGTTTAAGTCTAGAGCGACCCGCGGAAACAACAATGACAGCTTCAGACATCCACATACTCACCTGCAAGGCGCCCATTCTGGACAACCGACCGCTGCACAACATTCTCTTAACCCTGAATTTCATACTCTTTGGAAAACATTGTTTAAAGTAACTCAAATACAGCATCACATCAATAATTGGTCTCAGTTACCCAAATCCATCGCGAGGGACTTACATTACCTGGGCAAGAACATTAGACCTCCGGATGCTATTAACGACCTGTCGAAAGATATTGGAGACATACTTACCAACGCTGGTGAACAGATACGACAGAGGGTCCATACTCACTTACTTACCAGACTGGAGGTCAACAGGTCATTGCTGAAGTCGATCTTACCCGTAGACAAAGAGCGCGCTATAGAAATCGCTCACCGTAACCTTACGAAGCGCCTGAAGTGCAAGGCAGATGACGTTCGTCGGACGCTGGAGGCGGAGGCAAGGTCGGTAGGCCTAAACTTACCTGTGAGGCACCAGCTCCCTCCAAGGACCACTCCCTCGGTCAAGCGAGCGCGCCCAGAACCGACGCCACCGGTAACGCCTGCAGACAGATCCATTAACGCGAATCCGGTGGCGCGACCCGCCATCGAAAACGCGGACATGGAAACTGAAGCGACTCCTGCACTCACGCCTACGCCGACTCCAGGTCCAAATCCAGATCCACCCTCACCAACGCCGCCGAGAGTTACCATACACGAAAGTCAACCAGACGAAATCAACATACTTACCAACGTCGAAACCATCATCATCACCGACGAATGCCTAACACTCGCGAAAGATGCAGAAATCGACCCGTCTCTACAGATAGAGATAATAAACGGAGCCGAAATAGGGGACCTAGCGGATGTCATCCTCGATCTACCGCAAAACTTACCTCAAGACGTCATCTTGTTCGGAGGGGTTAAGCACCTGCATACGGGATCGTACCAACCCCACACCGATAGCGCCATGCGATCCATCCAAAACAGAATCATGGCCGGTAATAAAATCAGTTGTGTAGGCTTTTTCTTCGACGAGAACTGTACGGCAAAAGAAGCTGAAAACGTACGACATCTTAATTTACAGCTCAAACGCGCTTTTGAAGACAATTATGTACCGCCAGGACCAGCAACAATGTCTGAAGACAGACGTCACTTCGATGCCGCCTCCATCCCTCACATAATACACATGCTACGCTTCTTCAAAGACTTTAAGGACACGGTTGATTAGTCTCACACTTACCTTGTATGCCGACAGGGTCCACTCGACTGCTCGTAAACGCTCCTGCGCCAGCCGGGGCCCATCTCCTGTCCCGGGCGAATAACCTCCCTGAGCCAGTGCTTATGTACTGTGTGTACACGTCTATTTTTTGTATTCCTTAACCTAACCTGCCCGAGCCTCGGAGGGACTTCGTTTGGGGTGGGTTGATCGGGCTTTCATAAACGGATTGTTAATTTACTATTATACTTATGAACGAACGGCTAAAATTAGCGTAATTTTTATGTTAAATTGCTATTACTTGATATTGTGGTTTCGGTGACACTCGCATGAGGTCGTTGATTATAGTTATCTTGACATTCAGTAGATGGCGAAAAGACTGCTACCATTTTCTCGTGTGGTTACGGTGACACTCGGTTGTGTTCGTATAGTATAGTTCACTTGACATTCGATAGATGGCGTAAGAACTTGTACTGATGCACATTTTAGGCTAAATCTATGATAGCATTGCTAGTTTAATTAATTCTGAGCACGTTATTATTTACGTTACATTTTACCTTACAGGTTTACAGTTTGGACCGGCAAACTATTAATTTTAGATATAGTTTAATCCTTGTGACTTGCATAACCAATGGTTGCATTAACTTTCTAGTATAGGCCTAGCACTAACAGTAATATTACTTTACATTGACAATTTAGGTTTTTTAATCCGGTAAAACACAGTCTGTGGACGATATGTAAGTTAACTGCTGTAGCACTAACATTAACCCTAACACTAACCCTAACCCTTACCCTAACCCTAACCTTAACATTGCCTTACTGCCTTACCTTGCATTACATTATTATTGGTTCCTAATTATTGGCGGATCTCCTAGGGGAGATCATTTGATTGTGACACTGCACAGTTTCCCGCACATGCTGATTAGGCCTATTGAAACCGGTCCTAAACCGGTTTGAATCACCCGTCTAGACATTGCCTAGCGCGTATTTCTGTTTCATTCCTGATGAAGTTGGCGACAACGAAACGTCGAATGGTTAATGTATTTGAATTTGAAATAATATACTCGTTAAAACACGAATTGCGTTTTGAGTTGTTATAACTATAGGCAAATGCATACAAACAGGAATACACGTAGATACGACGATAAGCGCAAAGAAAACTACGAAAGACAATACAACAACGAAAGGAACTATCACAGACGGGGAAACAACGAACGTGAGTTTAAGTCTAGAGCGACCCGCGGAAACAACAATGACAGCTTCAGACATCCACATACTCACCTGCAAGGCGCCCATTCTGGACAACCGACCGCTGCACAACATTCTCTTAACCCTGAATTTCATACTCTTTGGAAAACATTGTTTAAAGTAACTCAAATACAGCATCACATCAATAATTGGTCTCAGTTACCCAAATCCATCGCGAGGGACTTACATTACCTGGGCAAGAACATTAGACCTCCGGATGCTATTAACGACCTGTCGAAAGATATTGGAGACATACTTACCAACGCTGGTGAACAGATACGACAGAGGGTCCATACTCACTTACTTACCAGACTGGAGGTCAACAGGTCATTGCTGAAGTCGATCTTACCCGTAGACAAAGAGCGCGCTATAGAAATCGCTCACCGTAACCTTACGAAGCGCCTGAAGTGCAAGGCAGATGACGTTCGTCGGACGCTGGAGGCGGAGGCAAGGTCGGTAGGCCTAAACTTACCTGTGAGGCACCAGCTCCCTCCAAGGACCACTCCCTCGGTCAAGCGAGCGCGCCCAGAACCGACGCCACCGGTAACGCCTGCAGACAGATCCATTAACGCGAATCCGGTGGCGCGACCCGCCATCGAAAACGCGGACATGGAAACTGAAGCGACTCCTGCACTCACGCCTACGCCGACTCCAGGTCCAAATCCAGATCCACCCTCACCAACGCCGCCGAGAGTTACCATACACGAAAGTCAACCAGACGAAATCAACATACTTACCAACGTCGAAACCATCATCATCACCGACGAATGCCTAACACTCGCGAAAGATGCAGAAATCGACCCGTCTCTACAGATAGAGATAATAAACGGAGCCGAAATAGGGGACCTAGCGGATGTCATCCTCGATCTACCGCAAAACTTACCTCAAGACGTCATCTTGTTCGGAGGGGTTAAGCACCTGCATACGGGATCGTACCAACCCCACACCGATAGCGCCATGCGATCCATCCAAAACAGAATCATGGCCGGTAATAAAATCAGTTGTGTAGGCTTTTTCTTCGACGAGAACTGTACGGCAAAAGAAGCTGAAAACGTACGACATCTTAATTTACAGCTCAAACGCGCTTTTGAAGACAATTATGTACCGCCAGGACCAGCAACAATGTCTGAAGACAGACGTCACTTCGATGCCGCCTCCATCCCTCACATAATACACATGCTACGCTTCTTCAAAGACTTTAAGGACACGGTTGATTAGTCTCACACTTACCTTGTATGCCGACAGGGTCCACTCGACTGCTCGTAAACGCTCCTGCGCCAGCCGGGGCCCATCTCCTGTCCCGGGCGAATAACCTCCCTGAGCCAGTGCTTATGTACTGTGTGTACACGTCTATTTTTTGTATTCCTTAACCTAACCTGCCCGAGCCTCGGAGGGACTTCGTTTGGGGTGGGTTGATCGGGCTTTCATAAACGGATTGTTAATTTACTATTATACTTATGAACGAACGGCTAAAATTAGCGTAATTTTTATGTTAAATTGCTATTACTTGATATTGTGGTTTCGGTGACACTCGCATGAGGTCGTTGATTATAGTTATCTTGACATTCAGTAGATGGCGAAAAGACTGCTACCATTTTCTCGTGTGGTTACGGTGACACTCGGTTGTGTTCGTATAGTATAGTTCACTTGACATTCGATAGATGGCGTAAGAACTTGTACTGATGCACATTTTAGGCTAAATCTATGATAGCATTGCTAGTTTAATTAATTCTGAGCACGTTATTATTTACGTTACATTTTACCTTACAGGTTTACAGTTTGGACCGGCAAACTATTAATTTTAGATATAGTTTAATCCTTGTGACTTGCATAACCAATGGTTGCATTAACTTTCTAGTATAGGCCTAGCACTAACAGTAATATTACTTTACATTGACAATTTAGGTTTTTTAATCCGGTAAAACACAGTCTGTGGACGATATGTAAGTTAACTGCTGTAGCACTAACATTAACCCTAACACTAACCCTAACCCTTACCCTAACCCTAACCTTAACATTGCCTTACTGCCTTACCTTGCATTACATTATTATTGGTTCCTAATTATTGGCGGATCTCCTAGGGGAGATCATTTGATTGTGACACTGCACAGTTTCCCGCACATGCTGATTAGGCCTATTGAAACCGGTCCTAAACCGGTTTGAATCACCCGTCTAGACATTGCCTAGCGCGTATTTAGGGTTAGGGTTAGGGTTAGGGTTAGGGTTAGGGTTAGGGTTAGGGTTAGGGTTAGGGTTAGGGTTAGGGTTAGGGTTAGGGTTAGGGTTAGGGTTAGGGTTAGGGTTAGGGTTAGGGTTAGGGTTAGGGTTAGGGTTAGGGTTAGGGTTAGGGTTAGGGTTAGGGTTAGGGTTAGGGTTAGGTTAGGGTTTAAAAATAAACGTGAACACTCAGTTCAAAGCACTGGCTCAGGGCTATCCCCATGGAATCAAGAGAAGAACTTACTTAACGGATAATTATAGTTATTACTATGGACTTTCAGCACTTAATCAACGATGTTACAAGTGGCAATTGCCGTATGTTAAGAAGCTCAACCGAACGAGTGTCTATGATCGAAAGGGTCTATGCAGAATGGACAAACAAACGAAGGCATTGCCTTGTACCGTGAAGGACACAAGTAAACAACAGGTACGGCTTTCATCTAACAGCAGGACAAGAACCAACGGACTGTAGGGACACCATAAGCGCCGTGTATACTGTGAACTCCAAGAGTTGGAGGTTTCAAAGAGGTCTGGCATAGGACTATCGCCTCAAGTGCATGCCTATAAAACGCCTATAAGACACTCTGTCTCACCAGGCACTCTAATCTACGGTAGAAAATAGACCCTTGATGTTACTGAAGCGGGTTCCCTCCTCCTTAAATTCCAGGCTTGGGACTGGCACGACAATTAGCTAGATGGAAAATATGTTTATACGACACATGTTTAGGTTGAAGAACAACATGGCCAACTGCCGTGGCGGAGTTGCCTACTTTAAGGTCAATGATGTTATGCACACGGTTGCGTTGTAAAGAACTCACTTCGTATCGAAATCGACTATTCTCGACGGCGGCCAGACTGCAAATGCTGAGAGCTGCGCTTATGCGGGAGGCGTGTTAGGCCCAATTAATATGTTAATTGCTATTCCATGTGTATTGGCTATGCTTTAAGTAAACAACAGGTATGCGCCGTGTATACTGTGCACTTCAAGGTTAGGGTCAGTATTAGGGTTTGTACAGGCTATATAGCTTTTATAAAGTCCTCTCCCTCTCCCACAGAGCATCACCGAGGCGCGGGCAGGTTAGGTTAGGGTTTAAAAATAAACGTGAACACTCAGTTCAAAGCACTGGCTCAGGGCTATCCCCATGGAATCAAGAGAAGAACTTACTTAACGGATAATTATAGTTATTACTATGGACTTTCAGCACTTAATCAACGATGTTACAAGTGGCAATTGCCGTATGTTAAGAAGCTCAACCGAACGAGTGTCTATGATCGAAAGGGTCTATGCAGAATGGACAAAGAAACGAAGGCATTGCCTTGTACCGTGAAGGACACAAGTAAACAACAGGTACGGCTTTCATCTAACAGCAGGACAAGAACCAACGGACTGTAGGGACACCATAAGCGCCGTGTATACTGTGAACTCCAAGAGTTGGAGGTTTCAAAGAGGTCTGGCATAGGACTATCGCCTCAAGTGCATGCCTATAAAACGCCTATAAGACACTCTGTCTCACCAGGCACTCTAATCTACGGTAGAAAATAGACCCTTGATGTTACTGAAGCGGGTTCCCTCCTCCTTAAATTCCAGGCTTGGGACTGGCACGACAATTAGCTAGATGGAAAATATGTTTATACGACACCTGTTTAGGTTGAAGAACAACATGGCCAACTGCCGTGGCGGAGTTGCCTACTTTAAGGTCAATGATGTTATGCACACGGTTGCGTTGTAAAGAACTCACTTCGTATCGAAATCGACTATTCTCGACGGCGGCCAGACTGCAAATGCTGAGAGCTGCGCTTATGCGGGAGGCGTGTTAGGCCCAATTAATATGTTAATTGCTATTCCATGTGTATTGGCTATGCTTTAAGTAAACAACAGGTATGCGCCGTGTATACTGTGCACTTCAAGGTTAGGGTCAGTATTAGGGTTTGTACAGGCTATATAGCTTTTATAAAGTCCTCTCCCTCTCCCACAGAGCATCACCGAGGCGCGGGCAGGTTAGGTTAGGGTTTAAAAATAAACGTGAACACTCAGTTCAAAGCACTGGCTCAGGGCTATCCCCATGGAATCAAGAGAAGAACTTACTTAACGGATAATTATAGTTATTACTATGGACTTTCAGCACTTAATCAACGATGTTACAAGTGGCAATTGCCGTATGTTAAGAAGCTCAACCGAACGAGTGTCTATGATCGAAAGGGTCTATGCAGAATGGACTGAGTGTTCACGTTTATTTTTAAACCCTAACCTAACCCTAACCCTAACCCTAACCCTAACCCTAACCCTAACCCTAACCCTAACCCTAACCCTAACCCTAACCCTAACCCTAACCCTAACCCTAACCCTAACCCTAACCCTAACCCTAACCCTAACCCTAACCCTAACCCTAACCCTAACCCTAACCCTAACCCTAACCCTAACCCTAACCCTAACCCTAACCCTAAATACGCGCTAGGCAATGTCTAGACGGGTGATTCAAACCGGTTTAGGACCGGTTTCAATAGGCCTAATCAGCATGTGCGGGAAACTGTGCAGTGTCACAATCAAATGATCTCCCCTAGGAGATCCGCCAATAATTAGGAACCAATAATAATGTAATGCAAGGTAAGGCAGTAAGGCAATGTTAAGGTTAGGGTTAGGGTAAGGGTTAGGGTTAGTGTTAGGGTTAATGTTAGTGCTACAGCAGTTAACTTACATATCGTCCACAGACTGTGTTTTACCGGATTAAAAAACCTAAATTGTCAATGTAAAGTAATATTACTGTTAGTACTATACTAGAAAGTTAATGCAACCATTGGTTATGCAAGTCACAAGGATTAAACTAATATCTAAAATTAATAGTTTGCCGGTCCAAACTGTAAACCTGTAAGGTAAAATGTAACGTAAATAATAACGTGCTCAGAATTAATTAAACTAGCAATGCTATCATAGATTTAGCCTAAAATGTGCATCAGTACAAGTTCTTACGCCATCTATCGAATGTCAAGTGAACTATACTATACGAACACAACCGAGTGTCACCGTAACCACACGAGAAAATGGTAGCAGTCTTTTCGCCATCTACTGAATGTCAAGATAACTATAATCAACGACCTCATGCGAGTGTCACCGAAACCACAATATCAAGTAATAGCAATTTAACATAAAAATTACGCTAATTTTAGCCGTTCGTTCATAAGTATAATAGTAAATTAACAATCCGTTTATGAAAGCCCGATCAACCCACCCCAAACGGGTTAGGGTTAGGGTTAGGGTTAGGGTTAGGGTTAGGGTTAGGGTTAGGGTTAGGGTTAGGGTTAGGGATAGGGTTAGGGTTAGGGTTAGGGTTAGGGTTAGGGTTAGGGTTAGGGTTAGGGTTAGGGTTAGGGTTAGGGTTAGGGTTAGGGTTAGGGTTAGGGTTAGGGTTAGGGTTAGGGTTAGGGTTAGGGTTAGGGTTAGGGTTAGGGTTAGGGTTAGGGTTAGGGTTAGGGTTAGGGTTAGGGTTAGGGTTAGGGTTAGGGTTAGGGTTAGGGTTAGGGTTAGGGTTAGGGTTAGGGTTAGGGTTAGGGTTAGGGTTAGGGTTAGGGTTAGGGTTAGGGTTAGGGTTAGGGTTAGGGTTAGGGTTAGGGTTAGGGTTAGGGTTAGGGTTAGGGTTAGGGTTAGGGTTAGGGTTAGGGTTAGGGTTAGGGTTAGGGTTAGGGTTAGGGTTAGGGTTAGGGTTAGGGTTAGGGTTAGGGTTAGGGTTAGGGTTAGGGTTAGGGTTAGGGTTAGGGTTAGGGTTAGGGTTAGGGTTAGGGTTAGGGTTAGGGTTAGGGTTAGGGTTAGGGTTAGGTGTTAGGATTAGGGCTTAGGGTTAGGGTTAGAGTTAGGGTTAGAGTTAGGGTTAGAGTTAGGGTAGAGTTAGGGTTAGATTTAGGGTTAGAGTTAAGGTTAGTGTTAGTGTTAGGCTTAGGGTAAGGGTATAATCTCTCCATCGAACGCGCCGACGTGTACGAGCGGCAACCCATTGTTGCGCCGACGCGTACGGTCGATTAGGGCTTAGAGTTAGGGTTAGAGTTAGGGTTAGAGATAGAGTTAGAGTAGAAGTTTGAGTTAAAGTTAGAGTAGGTAAGCCCTGAAGGGGTGTGCTGGCACAATCTTCAGTTCGAACGCCATTCTGGGACCATCGATGGTTCATGGTGTTTCCTGTTGAGACCGAATGGGGCGTAGGTCATCAGCTGGTGAATCCAATGTAGCTCCCGTTCCAGACGTGTGTAGCGTTTGTTTGTTTTGATTTGTTCAATAGGTGTTACTATCATATCGTGTGTTGTGTGATTAGTGTCGTTGAAATGAGAGGCTATTATCGTGTCTTTTTTAAGTTTTATATCCGATTTGTGGTTCGAAACCCTTTCTGACAGTTGTCTACTAGTTTCTCCTATGTATTGTTTGGTGCATTTTTTGCAATTTATCAGATATATTATATTACGGCTTCTGCAGTCTAATGTGTCCATTATTTTATATGATCTTCTCGTGTATGTGCTGGAGAACTGTTTTGTCATAAGTATGTGTTGACATGTTTGACATCTAGTTGAGTTGCATTTGAACGCACCGTAGGTTTGATTTTTACCTTTTCTTGTTGTGGGTTTGCTAGCCAGTAATTGTGCTATGTTTCTATGCTTGGTGTAGGCTGCCACTATCCTATACTCCGAGAAATTATCATTAGTGAGTACTTTCCTCTTCCACTCCCTTATAATATGTGTTCCTATGGGTGAGTACGGGATGACTATGGGTAATAAAGTATTCTTGTTGGTGTCAATTCCGTTTTGGGGGGTATAGCGCCAGATGTCGCTTTTCATCTTCCTAAGTAACCTTTTATTGTATCCTCTCTTCCTAAGGGACCCGAAAAGGGTAAAGCACGCCTGGTCGTAGTCAGTTTTAAAGGAGCTTAGTCTTTGAAATCTGAGTAGTTGGCTTTTCAGAACTCCTCGTGTGGTGTGAGGGGGGTGAAAAGAGGTGGTATGGAGGAGCTGATGGGTATCGGTTTCTTTGAAGTATACTCGGGTTTCCAGCGTGCATGTATGGTTGTGTGAGTGCTTGAAAACCGTAGTGTCTAAGAAATTAACCTCAGAATCGCTAATGTTAAGGGTTATTTTTATGTCGGGAATTAAGGAATTCAAGTACGTTTCAAACTCATTTAACTCGGCGCGGGTGCCTGTCCAAATGAAAAAAATATCATCTAAAAATCTGAAATAAAATTCTGGTTTAATTCGGAACTGGTTCATTGCCTTATCGTCAAATTCAATCAAATAAAGGTTTGCCAGGCTTGGTGCATATGGTTTCCCCATCGCCGTCCCAAAAATCTGTAGAAAAATCTCCTTGTTAAAATTAAAATCATTGTTTTTCATCGTTAGTTCTAAAAGTTCAAGGAGTTCTCTGTCGGGTCTGTTTCGGTCCGGGTTGTTGGCTAAAATTTGCTTAGTTACTGCCAATGTTCTATCTATGTTCATATTTGTATACAACCCCGTTACATCGCCTGTTACTAAAAAACAATTTTTATCTATCTTTTGTCCTCTTATTTTGCTAATGAACTCATAAGTATCTTTTATGTATGATGGATGCTTGGTTGCAAGGGGCTTTAAATAATGGTCTATATAATCGCTAACTCTGCGTGATTCCGTCCCACAGTCTGCTACTATTGGCCTGCCTTCAGGCATATCTTTTTGTGGCCATTTGTCTTTTGGCTTGTGCACTTTTGGCAAAAGGTAAAAATTTCTCTCCCTATCTGAATCCTTCGCACTCAGGTATTGCATTTGACGTTCTGTGATTATGTGTCTATCTTGTAATCTTCCAAGTATCTCATTAATTTTCGGTATCGTTTCTATTCGTCTTGATGATGGGATTCGTGTATAATATTTTGTATTATTTAATTGTCTATAGGCCTCTTTTGTATAAGATGTTTTGTTTAAAATACATACTAGGCCACCTTTGTCGGCCGGTTTTATTATTATATCCTCGTTGTTTTTGAGGCTTTGTATACTACCCCTTTGTTCTTTGGATAGGTTATGTGTTGGTTTCTTTAACTGGTAATAGTTTTTGTTGTTAATTTCATACTTAAGTAGCGTTTTTTCAGTGATTTCTCTTAGATCAATGATCAGTTCTTTCGTTCCCCGCGAGATGGTTTTTGGAGTCCATGTACTAGGGTTGGTAAAGAGTTTTTTGCATGAGTTGACAACCGTATTGTCAGACTCGTCGTCTCCAAAGTGATCAATTAATTTGAGTCTGCGTGTAAATCTGTCAAATGAGGTCTCAATAGAGTTAGCTGGGATGCTACTAATAGAGGGAACGAAAGAAAGACCCAGATTGAGTGTTTTTATGTCAGTGTCTGTGAGCGTGTGATTTGATAAGTTAAGTATATTGTTGTGATGTTGTTGTACGTCCTTATGTTGGATGGGAGCTACGAGTTTTTTGTCTGCTTACCAACGTGGTTGGTGATGTTCTGCCAGATCTTCTGTATGGTTCCAGGTGTGTAGTGGATGTTGTCTTGCGCCGTAGTCGTTTCCTCCGGTTTCAGTGGATGGATGTATCTGTTCGTGAAGATCTGTCGGAGGCGCTGGTTGATCTGCGTCAGGTTGTAGAGTTCCGTCTCCGGTAGTTCCGGGTTGAAAGAGACGCCCACCGCATGGACCGTTGCAGTGAGTGTGGAGGAGCAGGCCTCTGATATACGGCTGGTTTCTCGGTATGTTGTTTTCTTGAAGTCACCTGCTTTGTTGTTGATGCCAACAGAGGTGATCAGGTGTTCGATCTTGTTCGAGGGCAGTTTTTTGATGACGTTGGCCAGGGTTGCGAAGGTGGCACCCGGGAATATATCCACCTGCCAGTTCTCCGGGATGTCCTCTTCCGGTAGGTTCTTGAAGTTGGAGTCCGTGATGACTAGGACCCTTGTGTCGTCGTCGAGTTGCACCTTCCAATTGGCCTTTATTGGGTCGCTGTGTCGTGTTTTTCTTTTTGTGTTTCTTTGTAGAGCGGCCGAGTACGTCTGTTGTGGTTGTTGGACCCTGCCTGCTTGTGAGGTGCTTTCTTCTGCGTGGATGTCTGCCTGGAGTATGGGATGACGGTTGCTAGACCCCGACTCCTCCTGTCTCTCTTCGTCCATTCCAGTTTCTCGCGGTGGTTGCTGAGCCCGTGCCTCCAGTTCTTCCAGTGCAACCTGGTCGGCCAGTACCTGGAATCTGCTTGTTGTTGCTAGATTCTGTACACGGCTATAGGCTGAGGTTTTTCTCCTTGGGGACGGGGGCGTGCAGGTGTTCCGGCTTTTCTTCGCACGATGGTAATCCACCTCGGTCCAGTTGTTGCCTAAGCCACCAGGTCCTTGTGCTTCTTCATTGTCCGTGCATTGGGCGTTTTCTTCGTTGGCCGATCGGTAGTTTATCCCGATGTTGAGAAGCTCTTTATTTAGGGCTGTGTTAATATTAACCTGGCCGATTTTCTTACCTAGGCATTGTGATAATCTTCTTCCGACGATTTCTTTTGCTCGTTCTTTGTCCTGTGGGTTGACCGTCTGTATGAAGCTGCGGTTGAAGTTTAGCCGATCTTGTAGGTGACCCTGGACGCAGATTAGGATTTCCGAGGCCGTGTTGTTGAAAATCGTCTGTAGCTGTTCCCGAAGGTTGCTGGTCGGGTCAGGTGGTGTTATATCTGCAGCCAGGTCTTCAAGGTTTCGTGCAATGGCGTTTGGAAGCTCTGACCAGTTACCTCTGTGGTGTTGTATCTGAACGATCTTGTAGAGAGAGCGGCACATGCTCTGAAAGTCGGCATTGGATGATCGGGTTGGCTCCGGTCGTCCGTAGTTTTCTTCCTCCCTGTTGTTGTTGTTGTTGTTGTTGTTGTTGTTCCAAGATCTGCTTCGATTTCTGTTATTCCAGGGTCGACTTCTGTTTCTTGTGTTCCAAAGTCCATTCCCCTCACCTCTTTGGGTTCTGGCCCCGTTGTCTTGATTCTGTTGCCACCCTTGGTCTCTGTCGTTGAGCTGATACCGGTTCCGGCTCCGGCTTCTGTTCCAAAGTCCGTTCCCCTCTCCTCTTTGGTTTCCGGCCCCATTGTCTTGATTCTGTTGCCAACCTTGGTCTCTGTCGTTGGGTTGATTCCGGTTCCGGCTCCGGCTTCTGTTGCTGTTTTGGTTTCCCCTCCGGTTGTTGCTTTGGCTTCTGCTGCGGTTTCGGTACTGGTTGTTGTTGTTGTTGCTATTGTTGTTGTAAAAACGCTTCTGGTATTGGGCGTTGAAGCGGTTATGTTGTACGTTGTTGTTGTTGGCCGTGTAGTTCGCGTTGTATCGGTTCCGGTCCCTGTTTTGATTCCAGTTGTTTTGTTGGACGCTGGGTTCAACGTTACGGTAATTGCTGGTGCCCCATCTACTCCTAGATGGTGTCCGCTGTCTATTGTACATCTTATGAAAGACAAGTCGTACTAGTTAAAAACTTTTTTATTCCATTCAACGTTTCGGCAGCGATGCCTTCTTCAGGAATGAATGTAAAAGCTTAATACTGATGGTTTATATATATACTAGTACGACCCTATGTAGTCTGTTGCGAGTGAGTTTAGTTAGTGTTTGTCCATTAGATAAAAATCATCTTTCAAGTTCTAAGCTGCGCAAGCGATTGACTCCCTAGGGGTCTCGTAAAGTGCAGCAATATAATCGGCCTCATTTTATAACATAGAGCTAGTAAGCGCTCCTAGATCCTATGCTGCGCGGTTAGACAGACATATAAATGAGCGAGCGATTGACTCCCTAGGGGTCTCATATAGTGCGGCAATATAATCGGTATCGTTTTATAACATAGAGCCAGTAAACACCCCTATATCATATGCTGCGCGGTTAGACAGTCATATAAACGAAATCGAATGAATTACTATAGGCTCATAAAAGAGTTCAGTAAGATAATGAGATCCGTAGATCCACTCGGTTAATCAGACTATACTACAGTAAAACATGTAGGTACACAAATATAAACAGACGTGAAAAAGAACATAGGCATTCCAATCCAAAAATTTACACTATAAATGACGAATTGTTCATCGTCCTCGTTCACACTCAATTGTCCTTGGAATTCCTTTATGTTGAAGTTTCCGTGGTTACTTTCACGTTATTTTGATTTTCATGAGTCTCTCTGACATCGATGGACTTCCAATGGTTAGAGTCGAACCGTTGAGAGGCACGGACTGAGTTAGGTGTTAGGATTAGGGCTTAGGGTTAGGGTTAGAGTTAGGGTTAGAGTTAGGGTTAGAGTTAGGGTAGAGTTAGGGTTAGATTTAGGGTTAGAGTTAAGGTTAGTGTTAGTGTTAGGCTTAGGGTAAGGGTATAATCTCTCCATCGAACGCGCCGACGTGTACGAGCGGCAACCCATTGTTGCGCCGACGCGTACGGTCGATTAGGGCTTAGAGTTAGGGTTAGAGTTAGGGTTAGAGATAGAGTTAGAGTAGAAGTTTGAGTTAAAGTTAGAGTAGGTAAGCCCTGAAGGGGTGTGCTGGCACAATCTTCAGTTCGAACGCCATTCTGGGACCATCGATGGTTCATGGTGTTTCCTGTTGAGACCGAATGGGGCGTAGGTCATCAGCTGGTGAATCCAATGTAGCTCCCGTTCCAGACGTGTGTAGCGTTTGTTTGTTTTGATTTGTTCAATAGGTGTTACTATCATATCGTGTGTTGTGTGATTAGTGTCGTTGAAATGAGAGGCTATTATCGTGTCTTTTTTAAGTTTTATATCCGATTTGTGGTTCGAAACCCTTTCTGACAGTTGTCTACTAGTTTCTCCTATGTATTGTTTGGTGCATTTTTTGCAATTTATCAGATATATTATATTACGGCTTCTGCAGTCTAATGTGTCCATTATTTTATATGATCTTCTCGTGTATGTGCTGGAGAACTGTTTTGTCATAAGTATGTGTTGACATGTTTGACATCTAGTTGAGTTGCATTTGAACGCACCGTAGGTTTGATTTTTACCTTTTCTTGTTGTGGGTTTGCTAGCCAGTAATTGTGCTATGTTTCTATGCTTGGTGTAGGCTGCCACTATCCTATACTCCGAGAAATTATCATTAGTGAGTACTTTCCTCTTCCACTCCCTTATAATATGTGTTCCTATGGGTGAGTACGGGATGACTATGGGTAATAAAGTATTCTTGTTGGTGTCAATTCCGTTTTGGGGGGTATAGCGCCAGATGTCGCTTTTCATCTTCCTAAGTAACCTTTTATTGTATCCTCTCTTCCTAAGGGACCCGAAAAGGGTAAAGCACGCCTGGTCGTAGTCAGTTTTAAAGGAGCTTAGTCTTTGAAATCTGAGTAGTTGGCTTTTCAGAACTCCTCGTGTGGTGTGAGGGGGGTGAAAAGAGGTGGTATGGAGGAGCTGATGGGTATCGGTTTCTTTGAAGTATACTCGGGTTTCCAGCGTGCATGTATGGTTGTGTGAGTGCTTGAAAACCGTAGTGTCTAAGAAATTAACCTCAGAATCGCTAATGTTAAGGGTTATTTTTATGTCGGGAATTAAGGAATTCAAGTACGTTTCAAACTCATTTAACTCGGCGCGGGTGCCTGTCCAAATGAAAAAAATATCATCTAAAAATCTGAAATAAAATTCTGGTTTAATTCGGAACTGGTTCATTGCCTTATCGTCAAATTCAATCAAATAAAGGTTTGCCAGGCTTGGTGCATATGGTTTCCCCATCGCCGTCCCAAAAATCTGTAGAAAAATCTCCTTGTTAAAATTAAAATCATTGTTTTTCATCGTTAGTTCTAAAAGTTCAAGGAGTTCTCTGTCGGGTCTGTTTCGGTCCGGGTTGTTGGCTAAAATTTGCTTAGTTACTGCCAATGTTCTATCTATGTTCATATTTGTATACAACCCCGTTACATCGCCTGTTACTAAAAAACAATTTTTATCTATCTTTTGTCCTCTTATTTTGCTAATGAACTCATAAGTATCTTTTATGTATGATGGATGCTTGGTTGCAAGGGGCTTTAAATAATGGTCTATATAATCGCTAACTCTGCGTGATTCCGTCCCACAGTCTGCTACTATTGGCCTGCCTTCAGGCATATCTTTTTGTGGCCATTTGTCTTTTGGCTTGTGCACTTTTGGCAAAAGGTAAAAATTTCTCTCCCTATCTGAATCCTTCGCACTCAGGTATTGCATTTGACGTTCTGTGATTATGTGTCTATCTTGTAATCTTCCAAGTATCTCATTAATTTTCGGTATCGTTTCTATTCGTCTTGATGATGGGATTCGTGTATAATATTTTGTATTATTTAATTGTCTATAGGCCTCTTTTGTATAAGATGTTTTGTTTAAAATACATACTAGGCCACCTTTGTCGGCCGGTTTTATTATTATATCCTCGTTGTTTTTGAGGCTTTGTATACTACCCCTTTGTTCTTTGGATAGGTTATGTGTTGGTTTCTTTAACTGGTAATAGTTTTTGTTGTTAATTTCATACTTAAGTAGCGTTTTTTCAGTGATTTCTCTTAGATCAATGATCAGTTCTTTCGTTCCCCGCGAGATGGTTTTTGGAGTCCATGTACTAGGGTTGGTAAAGAGTTTTTTGCATGAGTTGACAACCGTATTGTCAGACTCGTCGTCTCCAAAGTGATCAATTAATTTGAGTCTGCGTGTAAATCTGTCAAATGAGGTCTCAATAGAGTTAGCTGGGATGCTACTAATAGAGGGAACGAAAGAAAGACCCAGATTGAGTGTTTTTATGTCAGTGTCTGTGAGCGTGTGATTTGATAAGTTAAGTATATTGTTGTGATGTTGTTGTACGTCCTTATGTTGGATGGGAGCTACGAGTTTTTTGTCTGCTTACCAACGTGGTTGGTGATGTTCTGCCAGATCTTCTGTATGGTTCCAGGTGTGTAGTGGATGTTGTCTTGCGCCGTAGTCGTTTCCTCCGGTTTCAGTGGATGGATGTATCTGTTCGTGAAGATCTGTCGGAGGCGCTGGTTGATCTGCGTCAGGTTGTAGAGTTCCGTCTCCGGTAGTTCCGGGTTGAAAGAGACGCCCACCGCATGGACCGTTGCAGTGAGTGTGGAGGAGCAGGCCTCTGATATACGGCTGGTTTCTCGGTATGTTGTTTTCTTGAAGTCACCTGCTTTGTTGTTGATGCCAACAGAGGTGATCAGGTGTTCGATCTTGTTCGAGGGCAGTTTTTTGATGACGTTGGCCAGGGTTGCGAAGGTGGCACCCGGGAATATATCCACCTGCCAGTTCTCCGGGATGTCCTCTTCCGGTAGGTTCTTGAAGTTGGAGTCCGTGATGACTAGGACCCTTGTGTCGTCGTCGAGTTGCACCTTCCAATTGGCCTTTATTGGGTCGCTGTGTCGTGTTTTTCTTTTTGTGTTTCTTTGTAGAGCGGCCGAGTACGTCTGTTGTGGTTGTTGGACCCTGCCTGCTTGTGAGGTGCTTTCTTCTGCGTGGATGTCTGCCTGGAGTATGGGATGACGGTTGCTAGACCCCGACTCCTCCTGTCTCTCTTCGTCCATTCCAGTTTCTCGCGGTGGTTGCTGAGCCCGTGCCTCCAGTTCTTCCAGTGCAACCTGGTCGGCCAGTACCTGGAATCTGCTTGTTGTTGCTAGATTCTGTACACGGCTATAGGCTGAGGTTTTTCTCCTTGGGGACGGGGGCGTGCAGGTGTTCCGGCTTTTCTTCGCACGATGGTAATCCACCTCGGTCCAGTTGTTGCCTAAGCCACCAGGTCCTTGTGCTTCTTCATTGTCCGTGCATTGGGCGTTTTCTTCGTTGGCCGATCGGTAGTTTATCCCGATGTTGAGAAGCTCTTTATTTAGGGCTGTGTTAATATTAACCTGGCCGATTTTCTTACCTAGGCATTGTGATAATCTTCTTCCGACGATTTCTTTTGCTCGTTCTTTGTCCTGTGGGTTGACCGTCTGTATGAAGCTGCGGTTGAAGTTTAGCCGATCTTGTAGGTGACCCTGGACGCAGATTAGGATTTCCGAGGCCGTGTTGTTGAAAATCGTCTGTAGCTGTTCCCGAAGGTTGCTGGTCGGGTCAGGTGGTGTTATATCTGCAGCCAGGTCTTCAAGGTTTCGTGCAATGGCGTTTGGAAGCTCTGACCAGTTACCTCTGTGGTGTTGTATCTGAACGATCTTGTAGAGAGAGCGGCACATGCTCTGAAAGTCGGCATTGGATGATCGGGTTGGCTCCGGTCGTCCGTAGTTTTCTTCCTCCCTGTTGTTGTTGTTGTTGTTGTTGTTGTTGTTCCAAGATCTGCTTCGATTTCTGTTATTCCAGGGTCGACTTCTGTTTCTTGTGTTCCAAAGTCCATTCCCCTCACCTCTTTGGGTTCTGGCCCCGTTGTCTTGATTCTGTTGCCACCCTTGGTCTCTGTCGTTGAGCTGATACCGGTTCCGGCTCCGGCTTCTGTTCCAAAGTCCGTTCCCCTCTCCTCTTTGGTTTCCGGCCCCATTGTCTTGATTCTGTTGCCAACCTTGGTCTCTGTCGTTGGGTTGATTCCGGTTCCGGCTCCGGCTTCTGTTGCTGTTTTGGTTTCCCCTCCGGTTGTTGCTTTGGCTTCTGCTGCGGTTTCGGTACTGGTTGTTGTTGTTGTTGCTATTGTTGTTGTAAAAACGCTTCTGGTATTGGGCGTTGAAGCGGTTATGTTGTACGTTGTTGTTGTTGTTGTTGTTGTTGTTGGATCGGTTGGCCGTGTAGTTCGCGTTGTATCGGTTCCGGTCCCTGTTTTGATTCCAGTTGTTTTGTTGGACGCTGGGTTCAACGTTACGGTAATTGCTGGTGCCCCATCTACTCCTAGATGGTGTCCGCTGTCTATTGTACATCTTATGAAAGACAAGTCGTACTAGTTAAAAACTTTTTTATTCCATTCAACGTTTCGGCAGCGATGCCTTCTTCAGGAATGAATGTAAAAGCTTAATACTGATGGTTTATATATATACTAGTACGACCCTATGTAGTCTGTTGCGAGTGAGTTTAGTTAGTGTTTGTCCATTAGATAAAAATCATCTTTCAAGTTCTAAGCTGCGCAAGCGATTGACTCCCTAGGGGTCTCGTAAAGTGCAGCAATATAATCGGCCTCATTTTATAACATAGAGCTAGTAAGCGCTCCTAGATCCTATGCTGCGCGGTTAGACAGACATATAAATGAGCGAGCGATTGACTCCCTAGGGGTCTCATATAGTGCGGCAATATAATCGGTATCGTTTTATAACATAGAGCCAGTAAACACCCCTATATCATATGCTGCGCGGTTAGACAGTCATATAAACGAAATCGAATGAATTACTATAGGCTCATAAAAGAGTTCAGTAAGATAATGAGATCCGTAGATCCACTCGGTTAATCAGACTATACTACAGTAAAACATGTAGGTACACAAATATAAACAGACGTGAAAAAGAACATAGGCATTCCAATCCAAAAATTTACACTATAAATGACGAATTGTTCATCGTCCTCGTTCACACTCAATTGTCCTTGGAATTCCTTTATGTTGAAGTTTCCGTGGTTACTTTCACGTTATTTTGATTTTCATGAGTCTCTCTGACATCGATGGACTTCCAATGGTTAGAGTCGAACCGTTGAGAGGCACGGACTGAGTTAGGTGTTAGGATTAGGGCTTAGGGTTAGGGTTAGAGTTAGGGTTAGAGTTAGGGTTAGAGTTAGGGTAGAGTTAGGGTTAGATTTAGGGTTAGAGTTAAGGTTAGTGTTAGTGTTAGGCTTAGGGTAAGGGTATAATCTCTCCATCGAACGCGCCGACGTGTACGAGCGGCAACCCATTGTTGCGCCGACGCGTACGGTCGATTAGGGCTTAGAGTTAGGGTTAGAGTTAGGGTTAGAGATAGAGTTAGAGTAGAAGTTTGAGTTAAAGTTAGAGTAGGTAAGCCCTGAAGGGGTGTGCTGGCACAATCTTCAGTTCGAACGCCATTCTGGGACCATCGATGGTTCATGGTGTTTCCTGTTGAGACCGAATGGGGCGTAGGTCATCAGCTGGTGAATCCAATGTAGCTCCCGTTCCAGACGTGTGTAGCGTTTGTTTGTTTTGATTTGTTCAATAGGTGTTACTATCATATCGTGTGTTGTGTGATTAGTGTCGTTGAAATGAGAGGCTATTATCGTGTCTTTTTTAAGTTTTATATCCGATTTGTGGTTCGAAACCCTTTCTGACAGTTGTCTACTAGTTTCTCCTATGTATTGTTTGGTGCATTTTTTGCAATTTATCAGATATATTATATTACGGCTTCTGCAGTCTAATGTGTCCATTATTTTATATGATCTTCTCGTGTATGTGCTGGAGAACTGTTTTGTCATAAGTATGTGTTGACATGTTTGACATCTAGTTGAGTTGCATTTGAACGCACCGTAGGTTTGATTTTTACCTTTTCTTGTTGTGGGTTTGCTAGCCAGTAATTGTGCTATGTTTCTATGCTTGGTGTAGGCTGCCACTATCCTATACTCCGAGAAATTATCATTAGTGAGTACTTTCCTCTTCCACTCCCTTATAATATGTGTTCCTATGGGTGAGTACGGGATGACTATGGGTAATAAAGTATTCTTGTTGGTGTCAATTCCGTTTTGGGGGGTATAGCGCCAGATGTCGCTTTTCATCTTCCTAAGTAACCTTTTATTGTATCCTCTCTTCCTAAGGGACCCGAAAAGGGTAAAGCACGCCTGGTCGTAGTCAGTTTTAAAGGAGCTTAGTCTTTGAAATCTGAGTAGTTGGCTTTTCAGAACTCCTCGTGTGGTGTGAGGGGGGTGAAAAGAGGTGGTATGGAGGAGCTGATGGGTATCGGTTTCTTTGAAGTATACTCGGGTTTCCAGCGTGCATGTATGGTTGTGTGAGTGCTTGAAAACCGTAGTGTCTAAGAAATTAACCTCAGAATCGCTAATGTTAAGGGTTATTTTTATGTCGGGAATTAAGGAATTCAAGTACGTTTCAAACTCATTTAACTCGGCGCGGGTGCCTGTCCAAATGAAAAAAATATCATCTAAAAATCTGAAATAAAATTCTGGTTTAATTCGGAACTGGTTCATTGCCTTATCGTCAAATTCAATCAAATAAAGGTTTGCCAGGCTTGGTGCATATGGTTTCCCCATCGCCGTCCCAAAAATCTGTAGAAAAATCTCCTTGTTAAAATTAAAATCATTGTTTTTCATCGTTAGTTCTAAAAGTTCAAGGAGTTCTCTGTCGGGTCTGTTTCGGTCCGGGTTGTTGGCTAAAATTTGCTTAGTTACTGCCAATGTTCTATCTATGTTCATATTTGTATACAACCCCGTTACATCGCCTGTTACTAAAAAACAATTTTTATCTATCTTTTGTCCTCTTATTTTGCTAATGAACTCATAAGTATCTTTTATGTATGATGGATGCTTGGTTGCAAGGGGCTTTAAATAATGGTCTATATAATCGCTAACTCTGCGTGATTCCGTCCCACAGTCTGCTACTATTGGCCTGCCTTCAGGCATATCTTTTTGTGGCCATTTGTCTTTTGGCTTGTGCACTTTTGGCAAAAGGTAAAAATTTCTCTCCCTATCTGAATCCTTCGCACTCAGGTATTGCATTTGACGTTCTGTGATTATGTGTCTATCTTGTAATCTTCCAAGTATCTCATTAATTTTCGGTATCGTTTCTATTCGTCTTGATGATGGGATTCGTGTATAATATTTTGTATTATTTAATTGTCTATAGGCCTCTTTTGTATAAGATGTTTTGTTTAAAATACATACTAGGCCACCTTTGTCGGCCGGTTTTATTATTATATCCTCGTTGTTTTTGAGGCTTTGTATACTACCCCTTTGTTCTTTGGATAGGTTATGTGTTGGTTTCTTTAACTGGTAATAGTTTTTGTTGTTAATTTCATACTTAAGTAGCGTTTTTTCAGTGATTTCTCTTAGATCAATGATCAGTTCTTTCGTTCCCCGCGAGATGGTTTTTGGAGTCCATGTACTAGGGTTGGTAAAGAGTTTTTTGCATGAGTTGACAACCGTATTGTCAGACTCGTCGTCTCCAAAGTGATCAATTAATTTGAGTCTGCGTGTAAATCTGTCAAATGAGGTCTCAATAGAGTTAGCTGGGATGCTACTAATAGAGGGAACGAAAGAAAGACCCAGATTGAGTGTTTTTATGTCAGTGTCTGTGAGCGTGTGATTTGATAAGTTAAGTATATTGTTGTGATGTTGTTGTACGTCCTTATGTTGGATGGGAGCTACGAGTTTTTTGTCTGCTTACCAACGTGGTTGGTGATGTTCTGCCAGATCTTCTGTATGGTTCCAGGTGTGTAGTGGATGTTGTCTTGCGCCGTAGTCGTTTCCTCCGGTTTCAGTGGATGGATGTATCTGTTCGTGAAGATCTGTCGGAGGCGCTGGTTGATCTGCGTCAGGTTGTAGAGTTCCGTCTCCGGTAGTTCCGGGTTGAAAGAGACGCCCACCGCATGGACCGTTGCAGTGAGTGTGGAGGAGCAGGCCTCTGATATACGGCTGGTTTCTCGGTATGTTGTTTTCTTGAAGTCACCTGCTTTGTTGTTGATGCCAACAGAGGTGATCAGGTGTTCGATCTTGTTCGAGGGCAGTTTTTTGATGACGTTGGCCAGGGTTGCGAAGGTGGCACCCGGGAATATATCCACCTGCCAGTTCTCCGGGATGTCCTCTTCCGGTAGGTTCTTGAAGTTGGAGTCCGTGATGACTAGGACCCTTGTGTCGTCGTCGAGTTGCACCGTTAGGGTTAGGGTTAGGGTTAGGGTTAGGGTTAGGGTTAGGGTTAGGGTTAGGGTTAGGGTTAGGGTTAGGGTTAGGGTTAGGGTTAGGGTTAGGGTTAGGGTTAGGGTTAGGGTTAGGGTTAGGGTTAGGGTTAGGGTTAGGGTTAGGGTTAGGGTTAGGGTTAGGGTTAGGGTTAGGGTTAGGGTTAGGGTTAGGGTTAGGGTTAGGGTTAGGGTTAGGTTAGGGTCAAAATGTACAGAAGCACTGGCACAATCCGCATCCCGTCTCCATCCCTCTACTTCCTGTTGTGAAGATTGATGCCGTGCGGTTCGAGGGTCCATAGTTGTTGTTGCCAGTAGGATTCTTTTCGCATCAGGCAGCTTCGCATCTTCCACCAACTCGATCTAAAATTAGAAAACTCAAGAGCAGAAATGGTGTCTATGGGAGTTATTTGTAAATTTGCAATGGAATGGTCAGGCAGGTTAAAGTGGTTGGCTATTGGAGTGTTTTTATGTGTTAGAATATTGGATCTATGGTCGGATAATCTTTCAGCGAGTTGTCTTTGGGTTTCCCCCACGTATTGTTTGTTACATAAATTACATGTTATTAAGTAGATTATGTTTGTGCTTTTACAGTTAAATGGCTGTTTTATGTTGTATTGTCTGCGTGTATAAGTACTTTGAAAAGATGTATTAACAGTAATATGTTCACAAGTTTTACAACGTGTAGCCATACATTTGGAAGACCCTCCCTGTGTGGTTATTGGATTGTTATTCTTACGTGGTGCCAATAGTTCCCCCAAGTTTTTATTTCTAGAAAATGCAGCTATTATCCTGTAATCTTTAAAGAGAGGTGAGTTCAGAAGCAGTTTTTTCCATTCGTATACTAGCTTAGTAGCCAAAGGACTATAAGGGATGACGATGGGCAGCATTGATTTATTAGTAGTAGTTGTATTGGATCTAGGCCTGTAATCTGTCCAGATATCCAGTTTGGTTTTTCTTAACTTTCTCCTATTATAACCCCGATTTTTAAGACTGTTGAATAAAATATGGCAAGCCTGGTCATAGTCGCTTTTGAATGAGGATAGCCTCTTAAATCTAAGTACCTGCGATTTTAATATGCCTTGAAATGTGTGGTTTGGATGGAACGATGAGTGATGCAATAGTTGATGTGTGTCTGTTTCCTTAAAATATACCTTTGTCTGAAGTGTCGTAGTGTTGTTTAGAGTAAGTTTGAATATCGTAGTGTCTAGAAAATTGACTTCCGTATCGCTATAAGTGAGTGTGATTTTTATATCGGGTATTAAAGAATTTAGAAAATTTTCATATTGTTTTAGTTCGTCTATTGTTCCAGGCCAAAGAAAAAACACGTCGTCAAGAAATCTAAAGAATTCTTCAGGGGTTATGCGAAAACCATTGCACGCCTTATGATCAAATTCAATTAAATATATGTTAGCGCAGTTAGGAGCAAACGTTTTACCCATGGCTGTCCCGAATATCTGGAGAAAGAATTTATTACAGAATGAGAAATCGTTATTTTTCATAGCTATTTCCAACAGTTCCAGTAGTTCCTTAGCAGGCCTTTTAGGGTCAGGGTTCTGTTCAAAAATGTTTTTAACTACGGCAATTGTACGGTCAATATCCATGTTGGTATATAGTGCAGTTACGTCCCCCGTTACCAATAGGTACTTTTTATTTACTACTTTATTTCTTATTTTACTAACGAAATCATAAGTGTCTTTAATGTAGGAAGGGTGCTTATTGGCTAACGGTTTAAGAAAGCTATCTATATATTCACTTATTCTACGGGACTCTGTGGCACAATCACCTACAATTGGGCGTCCCTCTGGCATATCTGGTAGTGTCCATTTATTGGCTGGTTTATGTATTTTGGGAAGTAGGTAAAAATGTCTTAGTTTATCTTTATCACTGGCCTTAAGATAGTAAAACTGTTTGTTAGTTATGTAGTCATTATCGCACAGGTCTTGCAAAATATTATTAATTTTTGGTATATTATGTTCCTGCAAAGGTTTCTCTATGGCTTTATAATACTTAATGTTATTTAGTTGTCTATCTGCCTCTGTCATATAAGATGCTTTATTCAATACGCATACCATGCCGCCTTTATCTGCTGGTTTTATCAGAATGTTTTCATTAGAGCGCAATTTGCCTATTGCTCGTCTTTGTTCTGCCGTTAAATTTTGCTTAATATCTTTAATTAGGTAGTTATTATCTTTTATAGAGTATTTATTCAAAATGGTTTCAGTGGTTTCTTGCAATTTGGATATAAGTTTTTTAGTGTCAGGTGTTAAATCCTTGTCCCTAGGCTCCCAGTTGCTAGGGTGCGTAAATGTTTTGGTGTTACTAACATATGGCCTGGGAGCCTGGTCTTCGTCGTCGTCGTCAAAATAATCCCTAAGTTTTATGGATCTGATCATTTTATACAAAGATTTTTGAATGCAAGTGTAGTTAACCTTATCTATTGTCGGTACAAAAGACAGACCTAGATCCAATAGGTTTGTTTCATCCGTTGTGAGTGTATGTGTTGATAAGTTCATTGTATAATTAGATAATGTGTGGTTAGAGTTAGTTGCACTGTTAGATAATTGGTTGTTATTGTTAATGTTAAGGTTAGGATCAGTTGTAGTGACAGCAGCATTGTCAAGGTTAGGGTTAGTGTTAAGGTTAGGGTTAGTGTTAAGGTTAGGGTCAGTTGTAGTGTTAGTAGTGTTGTAAAGGTTAGGGTTAGGGTTTAGGTTAAGGTTAGTTGTAGTGTTAGCAGCATTGTTAAGGTTAGGGTTAGTGTTAAGGTTAGGGTTAGTGTTAAGGTTAGGGTCAGTTGTAGTGTTAGTAGTATTGTAAAGGTTAGGGTTAGAGTTTAGGTTAAGGTCAGTTGTAGTGTTAGCAGCATTGTTAAGGTTAGGGTTAGTGTTTGGGTTAGGGTCAGTTGTCGTGTTGACAGTATTGTTAGTGTTAACAGTAGAGTTAGCATGAATTGTAGTTATATCTTGATGTTGAGTGTGCTGATTTAGTTTTTTGATGATGTGTTGGCGTATTGTACAATCCTGTTTAGTATTTCCAGCTGTGTATCACGTGTGTAATGTATCATGTCTCGCTGTGTGTTTATTTGATGAGAAGATAGAGGTTTGACATATTTGTTGTGTGTGATTTGTTGTAGTCTGTTGTTGATTTCAGCGAGGTTGTCCTTACGAGGGTCAGAGAGTTCAGAGTTAATAGAGACGCCAACAGTGATGACCTCCTTTGCCTTCTCCCCACAAGATTTGAGGAATGAGCCAAGAGCAGCTGCAGTGTAGGAGCCAAAGTCATCATCCTTATGATTAATCCCAAGAGAAATTATGAGTTGGTCAAGGTGGCCATTGGGAAGTCCCTTAACAAGACTCAAGGCGTTTTTGAAGTTAGCACCCGAGAAAGAATCCAGTTGGAAGTGAGCAGGGATGTCAGATTCAGTCATGTATTTGAAGTTAGAGTCAGAGATGATCAGAGAGCGAGTGTCAGGTCTTAGGTTGACCTTCCAGGAAATCTTGGTCGTTGAAGAATGAAGTGTGTATCGTTTAGCAGAGGTAGATGGTTCAGAAAGATGACGAGGAGATCTTGTGGGGGTTGACGCCGGGGTTACCACCGAAGTGCTCGAGGTTGAAGGTGTAGGGGTGTCCGAAGCCCTGGACACAGAGGGAGTGTAAGCCGGTGGTAGGAAGGAGATCGGAGTCTTAGGTGAGGAGATAGGACGGTCAGGAAGGCAGCGAGCAGGTTTCCTAGTAGGAGATGGTGAGGCAGAGGAGTCGTAAGTGATGGGTGATGCAGAAGGTTTAGATCGCGATGCAGATGGGTTGGTAGTCGTGCGAGTCAAAGTTTTAGATGGAGAAGAAGAAGAAGAGAGAGGAGGAAAGTCCGGTTCAACAGTCGTGTCGTCCTCGTCCATGTTAGAAAGAGCAGAGAAAGAGTTAGATACAGTGGCTGGTGGAGTGGTCATGATGCATGGCTTCTTGGCCGGGTTGGTGGGTTTCCGGAAGCCAGCATCATCCATCACCTTGCCCTTACCTCCAGTGACCTTGACCTCACCTTTCGGACCCCAAATCACCTTCGCCTCACCTTCCACCATTGCCCTAATGTTCATTGCCTTGCCCTTACCTCCGAGTCTGTGTGTGATCTGTTTTACGACAATTTCCACAGCGTGCTCATTGTCTAAGGGGTTGCACAACCTCAGGGTAGCAAGATTCTGGTCCAGGCGCTCATGGAAGTGTTGGACCACCCTATCTTTGACCCCATCCCCAGTGCGAGAGAACAGAGAGGAGATGTCCTTTGCCAGCTCTTCCGAAGGATGGATGGGCTTGATGTTGCTGGCCATGTGTTGCAGGTTGCGGTGTATGGAGGCAGGCAGAGTTTGCCAGTTCAGCATATGGCGGCGAATCTGACAGACGTAGTAGAGCGACTTGCAGAGTTTAGGAAAGTCAGGATTCAAGGATGGCGCAAATGGGGAGTTGGCAGCAGCAGCAGTAACAGCAGTGGCAGTAGCAGTAGTAGCAGCAGCAGCTTTGACAAAGTATCCAGTCATAAGAGGCTTGGGTCCAGAAGATGGTTTAGGAACAGAAGGAAAGGCAGCAGCAGCAGCAGCAGCAGCAGCAGCAGCAGGTTGAGCTGGCATCGGACGTATAGTCGAAGGTTCAGGACGTGCAAGAGAAGGCCCGGCACGAGCGGGAGGAGGCAGAACCCACGGGTTGGGTTTGGGTGGCGCCTGGTTCGTTACCATTACCTTCGGGTTATGAGAAGGTGGACCCTTCTCGAGTGCACCAACCCGGCCCACCAAGGAGTTTACAGACTTCACCATTCCCTCCATCAGGGACTCAAGGCGTCTAAAATCCACAGACTTACCCGGATGCTGTGTAGCATTTTCAAAGCGCTGGTGCCGCTGATCCTGTCCTTGTCTGTGTCTGTGGTTGCCGAAACTCATTGTTGTAGAAATTATTGAAAAAAGACGACGAAGATTTTCAAAAGATTTTTCAAACTAACAACTAAAACAATTCGACGTTTCGTCTTCTGTAGACTTTATCAAGAATAAAATTGCCCTCTTATGGAGGGTCTTATATATTCGCTACCCAGACCTAATGTTTGTTTAACTTGACTTTGATGTTATAAATATATTATGTTCTAAGGCCTATCACAAGAAACCAGCAGTCCATCAATACAGGCAGAAATAACAGAGCGGCACATGAAAGTTAGACAAAAGCTAATTAGCAACTAATTGGTAAATACTAAGCCCTACTTGCGACCAACAAAAGCGGTATCCCTAGTACATCAAAGTGCTATGGCGACAATACAGTTTTATGCTCTGTTCATCAAAGGATTGCGAAGTTGGTAAACAATGAGGGTCGGAAAGAATTATTATGTTATGGACATCAAAGGATTTACAGTCAGAGCGCTAGGCCTTTTCCTAGTGCCTTGATATAATACAATTTTAAGGTATGCAAAGTTCTGTAAATAGTGAGAGTCGAACAGGACAGCAACCATTATTAACAAACAAACAGCAACCGCAATATCATACACAAACTCCAATATAATTACTCTATAACGAAATTATAATTATTCTGTACAATCTTCTTTCTTCTTAGCCGGCGTATTTACATTCCGAGCTTGGTTGAATACAGGTGTGAAATGTTTGTCTTCAGATCAAGAGGCGGCCGAATATTCTGTGAGTTAGATGATGCTGAGGTAGATGATGATGATGATGATGAGGAGGAGGAGGAGGAGGAGGAGGAGGAGGAGAAGGAGGAGGAGGAGAAGGAGAAGGCGCAGGAAGCAGGAGGATCTTGACGAGATAACGGAGAGGCGCGGGCAGGATAGGTTAGGGTCAAAATGTACAGAAGCACTGGCACAATCCGCATCCCGTCTCCATCCCTCTACTTCCTGTTGTGAAGATTGATGCCGTGCGGTTCGAGGGTCCATAGTTGTTGTTGCCAGTAGGATTCTTTTCGCATCAGGCAGCTTCGCATCTTCCACCAACTCGATCTAAAATTAGAAAACTCAAGAGCAGAAATGGTGTCTATGGGAGTTATTTGTAAATTTGCAATGGAATGGTCAGGCAGGTTAAAGTGGTTGGCTATTGGAGTGTTTTTATGTGTTAGAATATTGGATCTATGGTCGGATAATCTTTCAGCGAGTTGTCTTTGGGTTTCCCCCACGTATTGTTTGTTACATAAATTACATGTTATTAAGTAGATTATGTTTGTGCTTTTACAGTTAAATGGCTGTTTTATGTTGTATTGTCTGCGTGTATAAGTACTTTGAAAAGATGTAGTAACAGTAATATGTTCACAAGTTTTACAACGTGTAGCCATACATTTGGAAGACCCTCCCTGTGTGGTTATTGGATTGTTATTCTTACGTGGTGCCAATAGTTCCCCCAAGTTTTTATTTCTAGAAAATGCAGCTATTATCCTGTAATCTTTAAAGAGAGGTGAGTTCAGAAGCAGTTTTTTCCATTCGTATACTAGCTTAGTAGCCAAAGGACTATAAGGGATGACGATGGGCAGCATTGATTTATTAGTAGTAGTTGTATTGGATCTAGGCCTGTAATCTGTCCAGATATCCAGTTTGGTTTTTCTTAACTTTCTCCTATTATAACCCCGATTTTTAAGACTGTTGAATAAAATATGGCAAGCCTGGTCATAGTCGCTTTTGAATGAGGATAGCCTCTTAAATCTAAGTACCTGCGATTTTAATATGCCTTGAAATGTGTGGTTTGGATGGAACGATGAGTGATGCAATAGTTGATGTGTGTCTGTTTCCTTAAAATATACCTTTGTCTGAAGTGTCGTAGTGTTGTTTAGAGTATGTTTGAATATCGTAGTGTCTAGAAAATTGACTTCCGTATCGCTATAAGTGAGTGTGATTTTTATATCGGGTATTAAAGAATTTAGAAAATTTTCATATTGTTTTAGTTCGTCTATTGTTCCAGGCCAAAGAAAAAACACGTCGTCAAGAAATCTAAAGAATTCTTCAGGGGTTATGCGAAAACCATTGCACGCCTTATGATCAAATTCAATTAAATATATGTTAGCGCAGTTAGGAGCAAACGTTTTACCCATGGCTGTCCCGAATATCTGGAGAAAGAATTTATTACAGAATGAGAAATCGTTATTTTTCATAGCTATTTCCAACAGTTCCAGTAGTTCCTTAGCAGGCCTTTTAGGGTCAGGGTTCTGTTCAAAAATGTTTTTAACTACGGCAATTGTACGGTCAATATCCATGTTGGTATATAGTGCAGTTACGTCCCCCGTTACCAATAGGTACTTTTTATTTACTACTTTATTTCTTATTTTACTAACGAAATCATAAGTGTCTTTAATGTAGGAAGGGTGCTTATTGGCTAACGGTTTAAGAAAGCTATCTATATATTCACTTATTCTACGGGACTCTGTGGCACAATCACCTACAATTGGGCGTCCCTCTGGCATATCTGGTAGTGTCCATTTATTGGCTGGTTTATGTATTTTGGGAAGTAGGTAAAAATGTCTTAGTTTATCTTTATCACTGGCCTTAAGATAGTAAAACTGTTTGTTAGTTATGTAGTCATTATCGCACAGGTCTTGCAAAATATTATTAATTTTTGGTATATTATGTTCCTGCAAAGGTTTCTCTATGGCTTTATAATACTTAATGTTATTTAGTTGTCTATCTGCCTCTGTCATATAAGATGCTTTATTCAATACGCATACCATGCCGCCTTTATCTGCTGGTTTTATCAGAATGTTTTCATTAGAGCGCAATTTGCCTATTGCTCGTCTTTGTTCTGCCGTTAAATTTTGCTTAATATCTTTAATTAGGTAGTTATTATCTTTTATAGAGTATTTATTCAAAATGGTTTCAGTGGTTTCTTGCAATTTGGATATAAGTTTTTTAGTGTCAGGTGTTAAATCCTTGTCCCTAGGCTCCCAGTTGCTAGGGTGCGTAAATGTTTTGGTGTTACTAACATATGGCCTGGGAGCCTGGTCTTCGTCGTCGTCGTCAAAATAATCCCTAAGTTTTATGGATCTGATCATTTTATACAAAGATTTTTGAATGCAAGTGTAGTTAACCTTATCTATTGTCGGTACAAAAGACAGACCTAGATCCAATAGGTTTGTTTCATCCGTTGTGAGTGTATGTGTTGATAAGTTCATTGTATAATTAGATAATGTGTGGTTAGAGTTAGTTGCACTGTTAGATAATTGGTTGTTATTGTTAATGTTAAGGTTAGGATCAGTTGTAGTGACAGCAGCATTGTCAAGGTTAGGGTTAGTGTTAAGGTTAGGGTTAGTGTTAAGGTTAGGGTCAGTTGTAGTGTTAGTAGTGTTGTAAAGGTTAGGGTTAGGGTTTAGGTTAAGGTTAGTTGTAGTGTTAGCAGCATTGTTAAGGTTAGGGTTAGTGTTAAGGTTAGGGTTAGTGTTAAGGTTAGGGTCAGTTGTAGTGTTAGTAGTATTGTAAAGGTTAGGGTTAGAGTTTAGGTTAAGGTCAGTTGTAGTGTTAGCAGCATTGTTAAGGTTAGGGTTAGTGTTTGGGTTAGGGTCAGTTGTCGTGTTGACAGTATTGTTAGTGTTAACAGTAGAGTTAGCATGAATTGTAGTTATATCTTGATGTTGAGTGTGCTGATTTAGTTTTTTGATGATGTGTTGGCGTATTGTACAATCCTGTTTAGTATTTCCAGCTGTGTATCACGTGTGTAATGTATCATGTCTCGCTGTGTGTTTATTTGATGAGAAGATAGAGGTTTGACATATTTGTTGTGTGTGATTTGTTGTAGTCTGTTGTTGATTTCAGCGAGGTTGTCCTTACGAGGGTCAGAGAGTTCAGAGTTAATAGAGACGCCAACAGTGATGACCTCCTTTGCCTTCTCCCCACAAGATTTGAGGAATGAGCCAAGAGCAGCTGCAGTGTAGGAGCCAAAGTCATCATCCTTATGATTAATCCCAAGAGAAATTATGAGTTGGTCAAGGTGGCCATTGGGAAGTCCCTTAACAAGACTCAAGGCGTTTTTGAAGTTAGCACCCGAGAAAGAATCCAGTTGGAAGTGAGCAGGGATGTCAGATTCAGTCATGTATTTGAAGTTAGAGTCAGAGATGATCAGAGAGCGAGTGTCAGGTCTTAGGTTGACCTTCCAGGAAATCTTGGTCGTTGAAGAATGAAGTGTGTATCGTTTAGCAGAGGTAGATGGTTCAGAAAGATGACGAGGAGATCTTGTGGGGGTTGACGCCGGGGTTACCACCGAAGTGCTCGAGGTTGAAGGTGTAGGGGTGTCCGAAGCCCTGGACACAGAGGGAGTGTAAGCCGGTGGTAGGAAGGAGATCGGAGTCTTAGGTGAGGAGATAGGACGGTCAGGAAGGCAGCGAGCAGGTTTCCTAGTAGGAGATGGTGAGGCAGAGGAGTCGTAAGTGATGGGTGATGCAGAAGGTTTAGATCGCGATGCAGATGGGTTGGTAGTCGTGCGAGTCAAAGTTTTAGATGGAGAAGAAGAAGAAGAGAGAGGAGGAAAGTCCGGTTCAACAGTCGTGTCGTCCTCGTCCATGTTAGAAAGAGCAGAGAAAGAGTTAGATACAGTGGCTGGTGGAGTGGTCATGATGCATGGCTTCTTGGCCGGGTTGGTGGGTTTCCGGAAGCCAGCATCGTCCATCACCTTGCCCTTACCTCCAGTGACCTTGACCTCACCTTTCGGACCCCAAATCACCTTCGCCTCACCTTCCACCATTGCCCTAATGTTCATTGCCTTGCCCTTACCTCCGAGTCTGTGTGTGATCTGTTTTACGACAATTTCCACAGCGTGCTCATTGTCTAAGGGGTTGCACAACCTCAGGGTAGCAAGATTCTGGTCCAGGCGCTCATGGAAGTGTTGGACCACCCTATCCCTGACCCCATCCCCAGTGCGAGAGAACAGAGAGGAGATGTCCTTTGCCAGCTCTTCCGAAGGATGGATGGGCTTGATGTTGCTGGCCATGTGTTGCAGGTTGCGGTGTATGGAGGCAGGCAGAGTTTGCCAGTTCAGCATATGGCGGCGAATCTGACAGACGTAGTAGAGCGACTTGCAGAGTTTAGGAAAGTCAGGATTCAAGGATGGCGCAAATGGGGAGTTGGCAGCAGCAGCAGTAACAGCAGTGGCAGTAGCAGTAGTAGCAGCAGCAGCTTTGACAAAGTATCCAGTCATAAGAGGCTTGGGTCCAGAAGATGGTTTAGGAACAGAAGGAAAGGC
>OX243826.1:33156689-33209857 GCA_945859605.1 Lumbricus rubellus | reverse complement strand
GTATCCGTGTATGTAATTATGAATGTATAATAATCTATTATGGATGTCATAATTATATGTGTGTTTATATGAAAGTAGTATAGAAAGGCGTCTGACCGATCAGTTAAGTATTATTACTAACTAGTAATCAATTAGTAATTAGTTAAGTATTATTAATAATTAGTTAAGGTAATTAGTTAAGGTAATTAATTAGCCTATTATAGTAATTAGGTCATATTAATTATAATAATTGCATCAATTAGTAATTAGTATTGTAATTAGTATAATAATTAGGTAATTATATTAGTAATAGTAATTAATTAAACCTAACTAGCAGCGGTACAGGGCCCCGCGCGCCATCGGTATTGCGTCATCGGTAGTGCATCATCGGTAGCGGCGCTGGGAAATGCTAATGCCTAACCATATATTATTATACTAATAAAGTATTACTGGTCTGGAAAAGGTCTTCAGGAAAACTGCCCGGTCTAGGAAATAAGGTAATAGCAAACCCATAATTATTGTTTTCATTTACGGCCTTTGATCATAATGAATAACATTTCTTTGAACTTTTATTATGGCTGCGTCTCCATTACAGACAAACCAACATTCCTGTCTGTCTGTCTGTCTGTCTGTCTGCCTGTCTGTCTCTCTGTCTACCTGCCTGTCTGTCTGTCTGTCTGCCTGTCTGTCTGTCTGTCTACCTGCCTGTCTGTCTGTCTGCCCGTTTGTCTGTCTGCACATCTGTCTGTCTACCTACCACGAAGAATCCGTTGAGCGTGCAGCCTATAAGAGACGTATGCTTGGACACTATGTAATAAATTATTATTATCAGAGACGGTCTTTGAGTGTATTCAACCTTTAATTATTGACGATCACGTGAACCGATATAGGATGCGGCATGACTCAAAGAAGCGCCACGAACGATCAAACATAGCGGTCTTACGCGGCGCGCACCGATCGAATGATCTATAGACCTTTAATGCAAAGACGCTTGTCTGATCACACACCCTTTTATCACATACATCTGTCTATATGCACCTCAATTCGCTTGGACATTACTACATACGCATAGCATGCATAAATGCCACAACAAAGTATTATTCTGCGTCCTGTAACAAATAATGGTATTTGTACTAACCACAAATGCTCTTTCATCATCAAAGCCAGCATTATACTTCTAAAGGCGCAGTCATCACAAATATCTGTTTGATCATCAAACACGGCAGTACGCTTCTAAAGACTCTTTCATCTGACACATACACAAATCTAGATAGGGACACACATAACCAGTGCTATGACACACCCCCACCTATCTCGCTTCTATAAAATGGAGGAAATGTCAGCAATCTTTACAGAGGATCTTCGAAATCTACAGACGATTCTTCATCTACACCGTGTTCCTGAGATCTACAGACGATTCTCGTGTGCAGCAGATCGTTCTACAGACTTGTATCAGACGATAATGACAAGCCTTCAACTTACAACAGAATGTCGTCACGTATGTATAGTATTATTTTAATTTGTACCAACTTGAATAATTTCAGAATTTATTTAATGTATAGGGCTATAGGGCTTAAATTTCTTCATCTGTCTTAAACACCCGAATAATACTTCTTTCGCCAACTTAAAATAATTTCATAGGCTCTGTCTTAAACACCCGTTTATTGTTTCTTTCGCCACCTTAAATTAATTTCATAGATTCTGTCTTAAACACTCTTTTATTGTTTCTTTCGCCAACTTAAAATAGTCCCATAGATTCTGTCTTAAACACGCCTTTTATTTCTTTTCTAGAATCCAAAATGCTCGGCGAAATTGAAAAGGAGGAAATGGAAAAACAAGCGAGAATTCGTAACAGACTGCTTGAAATGGGTTTGTAGTCTGTACACAAAATTTATAATTTATAATTTATGTAGTGCTTTGTGTGAAATATTTTACTCAAATTATATTTTGTTATAAATAATTGTAAAGAATTCAGGTATTCTACTAGATAGAAACGCAGTATTTTAAATTTTCAGACATAGACCTTATGGCAATTGCATTTATTTCAGAGCGAAAAAGAAAAGCTGATGAAACGAACACAGACACAGCTCCCAGGCATTCAAGTAGGAAATATTTCTTTATTCTCTGGCAAATTTTCGCTCTTAGGTCTTTATTGACAACATTGGAAGAAGCTGCCATTTGACATCTAATAGAATTCGTCGTATTATTATTATTATTATTATTATTATTATTATTATTATTATTATTATAATTATTATTATTATTATTATTATTATTATTATTATTATTATTATTATTATTAACATTATATAATGTGAAGGTCCTCACCATAATAATCGAAGCCTCATATTATTACAGTGCACTCTTTTTCGTGCGGACTCGAGCATTATAGCATATTTTGACTTCTACAGGTAAAAAGCGACCAACTTTGGCACTGTGTCGTGTGACGTCATTTTAATGTTGTGCATACCTTGCTATGACATCGTTGCTTTGGAGGAACAAATTTAATTCTCCACACAAGAAAAATTTTATATTCAGCATAATTTTATTCATTTATAGAAGTCGGTCAGAACAGTGGTGCTGCGTCTACATCTTCGACGATGACAGTCCCACCTTCCACATCGGCAGAGTCGCACGCCAAACCATGGTCTGCAAGAGAGCCGTCTGATGCAACAAGTAAGTTGTATTCGAAAATTTTCAATGCATTTCATAAGTAGGGTGAGCACACCGGTTTCAAAACATTTAGGTTTGTGATTGTTTTGCATTGTTTTGCCTAAAATATTGTCGGTCATTTTGCCTTGTTTTCCATGCGCGCACACACACTTGCTCTGTACTGTATGAGCCGCATCACGCCCATAAAATATCCTTCCGCGGTCATACACACAAGTACGTAGAACTACTTTCGCGTATGAATTTGTGAAAAAGTAGTTCCAGGGCTATAATAACGAGATGTGTTGAACGTTCGAAACACATCAGTCTTAGAATTCAACAGAGTATTTGAAATTTAGCACGTTTTGTAAAAGTAGTGTGTCTTTGTGAAAAATAAGTACATATAGAAAGACGTATAGTAAAATTCTTTCCTATTGAACAGCATAAGACAATCTTTGCAACTCGACTACAAAAAAATGGGTAAATAAATTTCTTATTCTTCGTATACTGTATTAGACGTCACGTAGTATCCTCACTCTCAAAACCCCTATATTTCTATTTCTAGCGAGCAAGCATGATGCAGACCTCGAACAATTGTTGAAGGAGGAAGCGCAACTGAAGGAGAGAATTCGACAAATGAGTAAGTTTGTACTTTGGATATTTTCAATTGTAAACTTTTAAAATAAATTTTAAATTTGTACTTTATAAATTTTATATTCGTTTAAAATACATGTCTTGTTTAAAATTATTTTAAAGCATTTTATTCATGTCAAACTCTGTATGTTATAGAACTGAAACGAAAGGTAGACGCAGACACCGGCCGTGCAGCAAAGCGCAACAATGTGGAAACCAGCGACCCGGGCCCTACCACGAAGGTGCCCGGCCCAAGCAGTGACAGCGCGGCATCTGCAGACTCGACAAGTAAGTCCCTACAAACTTTGCAGTCTTTACTAATTTTACATGGCGCATGCACAGTCTACCAACTTTCAACGTTGTACATTCTGTTAACAGCATGCAAACTTTAGCGGCCTTTACATTGTTTGCACAAGCTACAAGTTTAAATCCTATACTTTCAACACACACTCACATATTGTATGTTATGCCTATATGCTTTCTGTAAGTGGTATATCACATGCAAGTCTTTAATGAGAGGTTTTAACCTTTAGGCCGATGTGACTCCTGTCGATCGTACAAGCAGAATCTGACGAATAATCTCTGTCCAACCTGTTTGCTGAGACTAGAATGCCCTCAATGTAAGAATCGGCGACCTTCGCGCTTCTTCAGGTCCGGACAAGACCTCTGCGTCACGTGCTTCAAGAAACAGGCCAACCCAAGCATCAAGACAAGCGCCCAGAATGCGTTCATAGACGTTTCGTTTCCAGCGCCGCAGACAACCGACATCCATAACATGCTGCTGACAGAATCGTCGCACCTGATCAGCACCCTCGAGAACACGTTCAGAGATGAGGGGTAAGCTTGCACAAGCTACAAATTTTGTATTAAACACAGCATTTCGCTCTAAAATATTGTTGGATTTATAAAATTCTACAGTTTGTTTGGACTTCTGCAGTGTGTTCGGACGTGGGTAAAACGTATTTACACAATGTTTGAACTTAGAAATTTTCTGCATTTTGTTTGAACTTAGAAAATTATGGTTGCACTTAGAACCTTTGGGTCAATTTTATATGTGTGCGGTTATTGAACTTAGAAAATTTCTGTTCTTACAGTTTGTTTGAACTTAGAAACTTCTGCAGTGTGTTCGGACGTGGGTAAAACTTAAATTTGTACATTGTTTGGACTTAGAAAATTTGCAAAGTGCATGGTATACTCGATTATTTTCACAACTTATTTCTTTAGACCTGTGAAATGGTACGTGGCGGTGGACGTGAACTTCAAGCGCTCCACGCCAGACGGGAAAGTTCAGACGGTCGGCTACTTCAAGTCCGTGCCAGCAACACTCACACATCCGTCGCAGATTGCGGATCAAATGCAGGAAGCCGTGCAAAGAATAGACGAGTTGGTAGATACGTTTACGAGTGAAAGCTCCGGTTGGACTGTAAATGGGGTGGCCGACTTTAAGATATGCAATGCCGTCTTCGACCCTGTAGGGGCTTCCAGCTATATCCCTACACCGCAATACATTGTTAATAAGCGGGCTACTCTAAACATCCAAAACGAAGACGAGTTCTGCTTTCTATACAGCGTGCTAGCAGTTTCCCACTACCAAAAAGATAATGCATGTCGTGTCAACAAATACAAGCAATATGTACCAGAGCTTTTCACTAGAGGTCTTAAATTCCCAATGACAATCGAACAGATTCCACTGTTTGAGGGGCTGAATCCTGACTATAGCATAAACGTCATGTACTCAAACCCAGACGACAAAACTTTTACCCCTCTCTATGCGAGTGCTCACAGGGGTAGAAAACACATTGCCAACCTTCTTCTTCTTGATGATGGCGCTAGACGTCATTACATAACAATTCGAAATCTTTCTGCTCTCTTAACCCTTAACAGACGAGTAGCATAGTCTTGTCACCTAGACCCTGACGCCTAGACATTTTTACCATAAAACAGCCTATAAACAAATTTTTTTGAACTTGTGCTATCTCAGTTATTTCTTGGACTAGAGACATAATGTAACCACTGTTCTTTAGCATTTTATCTCCTCGTCCCATCTATCCGTCCAGTTTTAGCCCCCAAAAATTTGGGGGTACCGTACGTTGCCCAAAATTAGACCCCTCCCCAAATTTTTTCACTTTTGCATGTTCAAGCACCTATATTAAAATATTTTCAGTGACAACATATTTAGTTTGAGCACGAAAGATATGCAGAAAAGAATGCCAGTCAAAACACAAAAACAAATTTGAATATATCTTGATAAATGAGGAAGCTATAATTTTTTTAGTATTTAGACCCAAGTCGTAAAAGTGAAAATAATAATAAGGATATTGAAAACATTTGAATTTGTGATATCTCAGTTATTTCTTCGCCTATAGACATATTGTAACCACTGTTCTTTAGCACATTATCTGCTCTTTTCTCCTATCTGTCCAGTTTTGTGGAGAAAAATTTGAGGGTACCCTAAGTTGCCCAAAATTATACCCCTCCCCAATTTTGTCACTTTTTCATGTTCAAGCACCAATATGAAAATATTCTCTTTGACAATATATTTAGTTTGAGCATGCAGGATGTGCAGAAATTAATGCCGGTCAAAATACAAAAACAATTTTGAATATATCTTTATAAATGATGGAGTTATAATTTTTTAGTATATAGACCCAACATTGTAAAATTGCTCATCTAAGAAAATAGAGGGAAAAAATCCAAAAATGGTGCATCATAGGTTGGACCACCACAGATGCCGGTAAATGGTATAGTTAGGGAAGAAACAGGAAATTCCGATACCTGTTCAGTCCGGTCTATTGCCCCAAAGTCATAATCATCCGATAAAAGCGACCCACTTTCACGCTCACAGCGTGCGTACCGAATTATATTGGTAAAGTCAGTGTCAATGTCGGAATTTTCCTCAGCCAAAGCCACTTTATAGTCGTCATTTGAACCGTGTGACAAGTTGTTATTCTCATATTCGTCAAAATACTGCCAGAATTCGAACCTAATTCATCGAACATTCGCCTTATTTCAGCGCCGGAACGTCCACACGATCGCTTCGTCGCCATTTTTTTCCAAGTAAATATGCGAGATAAATGTCCGATTCGATTCGTCGATTTACGTAATAAAATGCAAATTTTAAGGGGATCCTCCACTTAGGCTATTTATATGCCTAAATATAGTATCTAGGCCCACATAACGTAAAGTCATCAAAACATAATAAATTTCATTGGCCAAAGTACGTCATTATATATGGAGCGCCGTACTACCATTCACTACCGTCTAGTCGCGAAGCACTAGTTAAAATCAACTACCATTCACTACCTCGACGGTGTTTAAGGGTTAAGCACTAGAAATTCACATGGAAACAGAAGTTTCCCTTGCCCATACTGCCTCTGCTGCTTTACAACAGCAGCGATCAAACACGCTCATATGGAAGAATGCGGCAAGCATGGTCTTCAATCCGTACGATATCCAACTCCTGAAAACGCCACACTAAAATTCACAAACACGCAGCATGAAATGCCTGTACCGTACGTCCTGTACGCCGATTTCGAATCATTTTTAGCGCCAAACGACTCTGCATCCAACAAAAATGCGACCAAAATACTTGATACGCATACTCCTAGCGGGTTCTGCTGTCTGACTGTGTCGTCTTTTCCACACCTAAACGACGCCAAACCATACGTTTATTCTGGTCCTGATGTCATGGATCATTTCTTTTCTCATGTGAAATCTGAACAAACTCGCATTAACAAAATTCTTTCTACCAACATGCCTATGAAACCGCTGACTCAGCAACAGAAAATTGAATTTGATTCTTGTACTACCTGTCCTTCTTGCTCTACACCTTTGACACCTCAAAACAAAGTTCGACACCACTGTCACATGACTGGTAACTTTGTTTCTGCTCTTTGCTCGCCCTGCAATCTCAAAATGAAATTTCGCAAACCTACAAAGGCCAAGAATCGGAAAACTCCAAACTATTTCCTTCCTGTCGTGTTTCACAACCTTAAGGGTTACGACTCTCATCTCATCTTGAAACACATGACAAAGGAGTTCGCAAGCGAAGAAATCAAAGTAATAGCCACTAACATGGAAAAATATCTTCGAAGTCAATAATATCAGATTTTTGGATTCTTTGCAATTTCTAACCTGTGGTTTGGACGTGTTGGTGAAGAATTTAGCAAAAGAGGGTGACTCCAAATTCAACCATTTGCGCCGACTTTTTCCGGAACATTACAAATTACTGCTGCGTAAGGGGGTATTCCCTTACGAATACATGACTTCGGCCTGCAGAATGACCGAAAGGACTCTGCCTCCCAAAGGCTGCTTCTATAGCAAACTGGCTGAAGAAGACATTTCACAGACTGACTATGACTATGCCCAACAGGTTTGGCAGACATTCGACATGCAGACTCTCCAAGACTATCATGACCTATACTTGCAGACTGACGTTATTCTACTAGCTGACGTTTTCGAATCTTTTCGAAAGATGTCTATGGAATTTTACGGACTTGACGCGCTTCACTACTACAGCAGCCCCGGCCTTAGTTTTGACGCGTGTTTACGCATGACGAAAGTGGAGTTGGACCTTATCACAGACCCAGACATATACCTTTTTGTGGAGCGGGGGATGAGAGGCGGTGTCTCCATGATTTCAAATCGATACGCAAAGGCCAACAACCCGTATCTTGCCCAAGGATACGATCCAAATGATCCCATCAGCTACATAATGTACTTGGATTGTAACAACCTGTACGGTTACGCCATGTCCGAACCGCTTCCAACAGGCAAATTTAGATTCTTAGAGACTGAAGAAATTGATAATTTCGACTTGAGCACTAAACAGACTGACGACGACTTGGGCTATTTGTTGGACGTGGACTTGGAGTACCCGTCACATCTCCACGACGCACACAACGACTACCCCCTCGCTCCAGAGAGCCTGCACATACGGCCGGAGATGATATCTCCTTACGCAAAATCCGTTTCGCAGAAAATTTCGGCTAAAATTGGGGCGGGGGTTGAAAAGTTGACACCAAATCTAATGTCAAAGACTCGGTACGTCGTTCACTACCGAAATTTACAATTCTATCTGAAAATGGGGATGAAATTGACCAAAATTCACAAAATACTCGAGTTTCGCCAAAGTCTATGGTTGAAAAACTATATCGACTTCAACACGTCCAAACGACAGGTGGCCAAATCTTCCTTCGAAAAAGACTTTTACAAGCTTATGAACAACTCTATTTACGGCAAAACAATGCAGAATAACAGGAAACATCTGCAGGTCAAATTAGTCATGAGTGGAAAGCGCGCGAAAAAATTTGTTGCCCGTCCAAATTTCGAATCGTATACTATAATAAATGAAGATTTGACAGTCATAAAATTAACAAATTCAAACGTCTTTTTGAACAAGCCGCTCTATGCAGGCATGTGCATTTTGGATATTTCAAAATTAAAAATGTACGAATTCCATTACCAACATATCATTCCTCTTTACAATTCCGCTTGCAAACTCCTTTTCACGGACACAGATAGCCTTTGCTATCACATACAAACACCCGATGTGTACAAAGACATGCTGCAGCATTTAGACGAATATGACACCTCAGACTACCCCTGTGGGCACTTCCTTCACAGCCGCTCCAACGCTAAGGTAATTGGGAAGTTTAAGGATGAGTGCAATGGGGCCGCTGTTTTGGAATTCTGCGGCTTGAGATCGAAAATGTATAGTTTGCTGCTTCCTAACGAAAAAGAGAAGAAGACGGCGAAGGGCATAAAGAAGGGGTTCGTTCAGAAGAGCATTCGCCACGCAGACTATAGAGCCTGTATACTGGAGGAGAAGCCAACATCATCGAAATTTTGCGTTATTCAAAGTAAGAAACACGACCTTCACACTGTTGAAATTCGAAAAGCGGCGCTTTCCCCGTATGATGATAAGCGTTACCTACTCAATTCGTCGGAGTCGTTGGCCTATGGATATGTAAAAATTGCCTCTCTCGTATAATACTGCATAAGTTGGACTCTGTAGATATGTTAAGGTATTGCATAATCGAACAAGTTATTGCGCAATCGCATATTTGAGCAAAATGAACACTATTTGTTGTAAATATTTGAACGTTCGTATACTCGTTGAACATTATTATTGCATAAACATAGTATGCATTGGTTGAATAAAGAACGTGTTTGCGTTGGAAGAAAAACAATTACCCGTTGTGTTTGATCTTTCGTACTTAGAAATTCTCATATTAAAATTCTCGCACGCTGATTGGCCGCATATACCTGGGCTTGCAAAGTTCTCGCTTGCTGATTGGTCGCATATTCATGGGTTATACAGATTCTCGCTCGCTGGTTGGTCGTCACTTTCTGGGCTAATGAAATTCTCGCTCGCTGATTGGTTGCAGCATTTCTCAGCGTCGCTACCGATGACGCATTACCGATGACGCAATACCGATGGCGCGTTCCCGGGGTGGGGCGGGGCGGGGCCCTGTACCGCTGCTAGTTAGGTTTAATTAATTACTATTACTAATATAATTACCTAATTATTATACTAATTACAATACTAATTACTAATTGATGCAATTATTATAATTAATATGACCTAATTACTATAATAGGCTAATTAATTACCTTAACTAATTACCTTAACTAATTATTAATAATACTTAACTAATTACTAATTGATTACTAGTTAGTAATAATACTTAACTGATCGGTCAGACGCCTTTCTATACTACTTATGAATATCAATGTAATTAAATATTGATAGGCATATATTAAAGTGGATCGACTACAACCAACTGACAAACATTTTGCCGTCATGAAAGTCTATCAGATGCAGGGGAAAAGAAAAGAGAACAATAAAAAGACAAACTGATGTAAAGTTAAACAAAATGAACTGAAATGAATATTTGTAAACTTTAAATATATTATGCATAAACAACCTTCGTAGCTATTCGATGTCGTTAAACTGCTGCTGCTGCAGAGTTGGAATAACGCTATACCCAGCGTAACTCGCTAATCTCAACCCATGCATGCATACGGAATTAACCCACTACTCTCGCATAGGCCAGATTTAAGCTAGGTGTAACAGTTATACCCTCTTGTGCATATTGCCTCTGAATAATAATGAAATGGCAATGATTAGGCCTACTCACAATTTAGTTTAACGTAATTATTATAAGTTGACGATAATTGGTTTAGGGTATATTTATACATGAATAGGCTATACCAATTTGAAGCTATCTAATCTCCCTGGTTTTAATATTTTCAATTTAGAAGTTCGGTATTCGTATGGGTTCCATAATTTTATGGCATAATATTATTTGCGATAATTCTAGCCGCCTTAATCTTTTGAGCAAAATAAGCGTAGAAAGGTCAAAGGTCTCACTAGTATGCTGAAGCCCAGACTACACTTTTATTACAATGGGTCTAATCGATACAGACTGCTGAGAGGCTGTTGGGTGCTAAGTTCAAAGATAATTTAATGATACTTAAAATATTCAATACTCTAGAGATTGGCAGAACAAATGGAACGGGAAGCCCTATGAAAGATTTTCACCTGTCTATCGCTACATCTACATCGGTTCATGCTTCAAAGGACTCTCATGTCGTTGCCCAGACTGCATGGATGTTAATAATGATATGACCCGAGACCAACGTATGTGACGCTTGTGATGTGCTTTCATATCTTGACGTCAGCTTTTGCTTTTCAAGTGGACGTTTCTGATAGATCAAACGAACCGAATATGAAGCTGCCACGAAGCAAGAAGGTTGTTATTGTCCTGCAGTCCTGCAGATTACTGTACAGTTGCTGTCGTCTGCTGACGTCAATCAGCTGATCATGCGAACTCATGTCTCATAATATTATGTCTATGTCTACAGTGTCCTCAGCTTTTCTTAAAATCATAATTATTATGTCTATGTCGACAATGTCCTCACAGCTTTTCTTAACATCATAATTATTATGCCTATTTTTTGGTGCTGCACGTAGAACTTTCTTTGCTAGTCTGCAATAAACGCAGCTACCAGAACACGAGGCCAATCTAATAGGCTAAGTCTAATCCAGTCACCAGTGTTGCTACTGAGATTTCAGAAACAAACCCAGATTTCCTTCCAAAAACCCCAGAAAAACCCAGACTATCCATATAAGCTATTATAGACCCCTTTGTTCAAATAAAGTTGATTTTGCACTTGTTCGTATGAGGGCTAACAAAATGTTCGTCAAAAAAGTCGAATAAAATGTAATTAAACTTTTAAAATATCAATTGTTAAAGTTGTCAGAGACTGAAACGTCCACTTGAAAAGCAAAAGCTGACGTCAAGATATGAAAGCACATCACAAGCTTAATCTAGATATTCATGTGTGCATGCGTAGCGGGTCATGCCTACCAGAATTATTGTAAACACATAGCCTATGGCTTAAGTTTACGAAGTTTTACAGTTGTCCGAGGTTTCCAGCCAAAGTTTCTTAACCCTCAGGCTACCAAGCTTTTTTGTAACACTGACTAACAAGGGGGGTGGTTACCACCCCCCTGAATTTTGGGTTTGGTTTGAGATATCATAACTTGTAATACATCAATGGATTCAGCATTCATTTCTGCACAAAATGATATATTTAGGTTTAAAATATATGAATGCACCTCGAAGTTGTGAATTTGTTACCGTAGGCACCCGTCGATTCCACAAAATGTATACTTTCGCATAAGCAAAATATTAGATTCTGTGTGTTTTAACATAATTTATTTAATTAAAAATAGTTTACATATAATAAAGTCCAATGTTCAACTATAAAAACTAGTAGGCTAATAAGTTAGTTTTAGTTACAATAAAATAAAATAAAAACCATGTAAAACATGCTGAAAAACGTTTACGCAGACTTATCGGTTTGCGTTGTAAAAAACCCCCAACATTTTAACACATTTAAATTTATTTTGAGCACTTCCGGTCATCAATTGTCAAATTAATTGGTATAAAAAATAGCCCTAAATGCCCTCTATAGAATCACATAATTTATTTCTCTTAAAAAGTAAATTATGAATAATGTTTAATAGGAAAAACATGAAAATTTTATGAAGATAAAACACCTTTATTTATATTTTAATTTATTTTGAGCACTTCCGGTTGTCCAAAGACAACTCACTGAGCATGGAAATGTAGCCCCACATTCCCTCTACAGATTTACATGTTTTATTTTATTTTATTGTAACTAAAACTAACTTATTACTAGTTTTTATAGTTGAACATTGGACTTTATTATTTGTAAACTATTTGGTGCCTCGGGTATATCGGGTATAACTTTTGAATGGTATGGTATATCATCACACATTTTAGCTCAAAATGTGTGCAAATGAATCCTCTACAGCTCCCTAAAACGTCAAAATTTTATTCCAAACGAAACAAGTTTGATTTGGGAAAAACCTAGGGGTGGTGGATACCACCCCCCTGGTAACCCGAGGGTTAATACATCAACAATAATAAAGTTTTAACCACCTAGAACATTAATACTCTGCAACAACTATAGGCCTATACCACTAGAGGATTGACCTGACCAGTCAGTGCAGCGTAGCCTATATAGCGTAGGCCTACATGTTATAGATGTCAATACGGCTTAACAAAGAGAGAGGAGTGACCTGACTTATTTTTATATGTCAAAATGGTCTTTTAATTTTCTTCGCAGAGCTATTCTTCAGGTAAAAAATTATTTGTGAATTGACAACGTTAGATCTTGATTGTGGAGTTTAAATTTAGTAGGGAAAAATTATGTAGGCTATCACGACCCTTCTACACTGAATTTAACAGAATATCCATGTGTTGTAAGTACAAATGGTCAACTCACCAAAATAAACCCAGATTTGACCCGAAAAAACCCAGAAACCCAGACAAAGGCCAAAAACCCAGATCTAGTGGAAAAAACCAGCTGTCGCATCACTGCCAGTCACTCCCCGCCAGTAACTCCTCTGGCCAATAACCCTTTTGATGTAAACCTACGAAATCGACTGAAGAAAATTCCCGATTTCTCGATTTCCTTCAATATTGACTTCTTCCAACCACACATTCACTGCAAATTCTCATATCCGAAACCTGGGTATCATAATATTAATATCAGGCCCGGATCTACAGTTGTGGGGGCCCTGTGCTGATCGAATGACGGGGGCCCCTAACCGCCCCTTACAATTTTAAGAAGCCATGGCAGGCAGACATGCAATAATCCGAAACGCAATTTGTTAAAATTTACAGGACATAAGAAGTAGATAGGAGCCATAGGACAATTATTGTCACGAGCTCACGACTCACGCACTCACATCATGGGCGGAGTTTGTTTTCCGTTCTTGGGGAAGGGGGTTAAAAACTTGGGCTTAGGTTGGGGTGGAAATTTAGTCCAGAGCGAGCGGTGCCGAATTTTTTTAACCTCGGCACAAAAAAGTTGATAACCTTTTTTAGTCATCAGGTCGAAATCTCATAAAACCATGCTATTTTATCCGCCAAAAAGTGACCTTTATTAGTTATGAGATTGAAGTTTCGGTTCTTGATTTTTTTCCAGCATATATTTTCGAGTCTGGGCCAGGGCCTTCTGGGGGGCTAAGCCCGGGAAAAGATACAATTTTTCTGGCAAAAATATGACTCTGGACCTTCTTGTAGGCTTAACCCTCTCCCTCTTAGCCCCTGATAAACTCCGCCCACCACCCATGATTCGGCTTCCTTATATTATTGGTGATTATCCACGTAACCCTGGGTCTTTTTCTCTATATCTTCGAAAGTCCCATGCATTTTCTCCACAAAAGTTAGAAGTGAGTGACAGTGACTCGTACAGTTTGAGAGGGATACATCAAAGTGACGTCATCAATCATCATATACTATGACATTATTTGGTTATATATTTAGTCATGTAATTGCTAATTTGCTATGCATAATGCATTGCAATTTGCACTGTTTCTTTCCTGAATCCTCACTTTATTTATTTTTTACTCTTACAATTTGGGGCCCCACCGAAACTCGGGGCCCTGTGCTGCAGCACAATCAGCACCGTGGTTAATCCGGGCCTGATTAATATCTTTGACAGCATCTTAGCTTCTCAGACCACGTAACCCGAACTTGCGCTTCATGCGCAAATTGCACATACGCGATCTTCGCCGAGTCCAGCCTATGCTCGACTTTAAAACTGCATCCACAAGTTACAAGTCCTCTCACTCACTTACAACTTACAGTTCAATCATCCCCAGCCGTCAGTTGTTCACCATCTAGCCACTTTGTTCAATACGCTCCTCATCCTCCATTACACTGCTTCGGATTGCCCTTCCATCACTTCCTCACTGAAATTAGCAAACCGCTCCAAAGCCATCACCGTTCCACCTTTTTGGAACAAACTTCCGCCAGCACTACGACTAACTTCCGACCCATAACACAAGCTCTCCAAAACTATATCCTCTCGCTATTCCCCCCAAAGGTCTTTCACTCAAGACTGAAAACATCGCTCTTTCACAAATCCTATCCGGATTCTTCCTCTTCTCCTCACATCTCTCGTCAAGGAGCTCTATGGTCGCCGCCATGTTGGCAGCTTGACCGTGCCTCTCTTGTTATTTCGACAGATTTTTACGTCCGTGGCGAAAATCGCTCGTTTCTTTTCGGATTTTCTGTTGTTTACTGATGTCGAGTGTCGAGTTTTCGACTTTTCTTCATCTGTGTCGCAAGCGTTTGGACGGTAACCTGATTTTAAATTTCGACCTTCAACCCTCGCCAAGCGTCTTCGCATTTGGACTATTCCATTATGCTGAACATCAAGGGGTTTCAGGTTCGTCATCATTGGTTCGTCATTAGGCCTATCGATATAACCGAACGTTTGCACACATGAACGGGAAAGAAATTATCTTTTTACCAGCACCGAAGACCCTGCCGTAGTAGTGCCACGTTTCCAGCGCTGTGCTACTGTCGCTGCTCTTCGCACTTATGCTTCTCGGCTCTGTTACAGTAGACACTGAAAATACTGTTAAACTACCATCATCGGGAATCGGTACGAGAAACTGTCGGCTGAACTCTCCGTGTAGCCAACGCGTAGGAGTTTGACGATAGTGACTTGTGCTTCTCGAGCTGAGTTTTTGCCTAAGGATGACTCTGTCGTTGTGACGTTACCATCAATAGGCTTGAGCTATGCGAGCTGGCGCCGTTGATGGCTGCCAGATTTGTCTTGTATTTGTTTTTTGTGTCATGTTTTTTGTGCTTGTAAGCCAGAGTGCGTTTTTGCAGCTGGTACATTAAAGAATATAGGCCTACTTACTTACATACTTACTTACTTACTTATTTCAACTCTAAACATCAGCTACCTTAGCCGTCCATCTATTTGTCTGCCTGACTCTCCGGACTTGACCCGCTGCCTATCGATTTTGCTTTGATCGAGCGCCTGTGAATAAGCTGGTTCCCGTGACTTTGCTTTTGTGGATTCTCTCGAGATTACGATTACGATTTGTTGATATGGTGTCGTGTCATGTCATGTTCTGTCATGTTTTGTGATGCGCGCCCCAGGGGTTATTTTTAAAAAATTAGAACTGCACAAAACGACCTTTTTTGCCGTCCGGACAAAATGTTTGATGGTCGAAATCCCGTGAAAATATTACCATTTTGAAATTTTCCCGCCCCCCCCCCCAAAAAAAAACACAACTGATGACCCTTTTTAGTCCTTCGTTCACTATAACACTATGAGTTACTGCACAAAATCTTATTTTCAACTGCACAAATGTCTTTTCCAACTACACACTTTGTGTCCAGCTGCACGTTAAAAATAACCCCTGGCGCGCCCTGCGTGGCTGTCGTCAATTGAATTTTGCACCTGCAAATAACTTATGATCATCCGTTCACTACTGATTGACAATGATTGTAATCAGACTGCATTGTGTCAGCATTTTTTTTTAAAACCGAAGATAATCAAAATATTATTAACGACAAATATTAATTTTTAATGCATGTAATGATCTCTGTCGATGTAATGATCCTGTTTCTGGTAAATACATAAGCTACAGTAACTACCGTAATTAAATCTGGTTGCAGACAGCCACTGACAACAACGGCCCGCCAGTTTTTTTTTATTGTTCTGCGGTTAAAAGTGTTTGTCAATCTCTGATGATAATTTATAATCTCGTCCAACGCTTCGTTGTCTTCTCTACAATAGCACGTGTTCAGCTAACAACACCAATTTAACCATTTTCACGAAATGTCTGCAAAGCTTGATTTTGCTAGTAAGTTTGTCCCCTTTCAACTATGTAGCCTAATTATTGAGTCCGAAAAAAATTGCACTCATCATAATTATCATAATATCGAAACGCCTGGAAACGCGCTGCGGGAACATTGGATTAGAACAGAATAATTATAGCGTGAACAATCATAATAATCGAAATATTCAATTCAATATTCATAGAATACATCTAAAAACAGCAGACATCTTTGAAACTATTTGGGAGAGAAAGGAAAGGATGGACAGAAAAGAAAAGAAAAAAACAGTAATAACATTAAGGTAACTTGAATAGCATCCGTGTTGTAAAACCACATATAACATAATATGCTAATTAGTAAATATTTTTTATAACATAATATCTTCTTCTTTTCCCTAATATGCTAATTAGTAAATATTTATTCTTTCTCTCTTTCACCATTTCTCCTTCCCTGTATGTTTCCCTGCATCTGATTATGTCTCTCTCTGTCTCTCTGTCTCTCTCCCCTCTCTCTCTGTGGCTATATGTATCTCTGTATCTCTGTCTCTCTGTTCTCTGTTTCTCTGTCTGTCTGTCTGTCTGTCTGTCTGTCTGTCTCTCTCTCTGTCTCTCTCTCTGTCTCTCTCTCTTAATTCAAACATTACAATGATGATCGAAGCATCGAGGCTTCATGATGAAACGTCGCTTGTGCTTTGTGAGATCGCTCTTGGCACAAGTCAGCACCGCTTCACTCGCAATCCTTCGCATTCCTTTGCCTCTTCTGCCTCACTCGCATTCCCGCCTCCCTCGCCTCTCTTGCGTCAGATAATAAGCGTTAATTAGGTCAACGAGTTTCATGAGCGTAACCTGAAACATCTATAAAACTCGACTGCAGCAGCACTCAACGAACGAACAAACGATAATCCATTCGACGACGATTAGTTGAAATTCAACGATTTTCGGATTGAAATAATTCGATACAATGTTTGTCTTTCGTGCTAGAAGTATGCTGGAAATTCTGTCTTTGCTGATCGTTGCATCGATTGCTAAAGCTGAAGGTATGTGAAGAAAAGAACAATTACATAATTTTTTTTATATAAAATCGATTACTTGATCAATAATTAAGAGAAATAAAATATCCAGGAAATGTTTTCAGAATAAGAGGACTTAGTTTTTGAGTAGTTCCACTGGGCAACATGAATTATAATGTGGCCCAACTATGAGAAACGGTGACTGATTGTCGCTTCCCGGGTGGTTTAGCCGCCTTGCATGATTGTGGCTGACGACGCTGCTGCTGAGGTTCAGTGGCTGGACGCGTTCTGCAAGAGCTAAATAAATAAATTGTGAAATCGGTTATTGCTGGTAACGTGAAGTTTGCAGACAATCTATAGGGCGCCTACGTTTTAGACAAACGGGGGATGAGCTGACAGACATGAAGCTAGAGAAGGACCTGTTGTAGTTGGCGACCGTTACCAAGATCAGCTGAGTTGTGTCTGGGATCATAATTATTATTATTTGGTCGACATAATCACACACGAAGTAGTCCTCGTATGTTACAATCATATTTCTCATCAAAAGAAATCTTGTCTATTATACAACCTAGCCATGAATGTCCAAGATCTAATGAATGTCCAAGATCTATCCTCAATAGGCCTACATTCTGGTGAGCAGTGGCAGTGGCAGAGGACATGGCAAAATGCTGAGGTCTGCAGCGCAGAGGATGGAATGTAAAAGAACTTACATGTGAAGTTGCAGATTAGCTTAAGTGACAGTCCCAATCGTAATCGTAATCTCGAGACTTCCACTCTGCCCACAAAAGTGAAGTCGCGGGAACCAGCTTATTCACAGGCGCTTAATCAAAGCAAAATCGATAGGCAGCGGGTCACGTCCGGAGAGTCAGGCAGATAGATGGACGGCAAAGGTGGGTGATGTTTAGAGTTGAAATGACGAGGGATGTGAAGAGAAGAGGAAGAATCAGGATAGGATTTGTGAAAATCAATCAATGTTTTCAGTTTTGAGTGAAAGACCTGTGGATAGATAGCGAAAGGCAATGGAGTTTTGGTGAGTTCGTACTATGATGGGTCGGAAGTTTGCCGCAGAAGTTTGTTCCAAAAAGGTGGAACGGCAATGGCTTTGGAGCGGTTTGCGAATTCAGAGCGATGAAGTGATGGGAGGGCGAAGCAGTGTAATGGAGGATGAGGAGCGTGTTGAACGAAGTGGCCATAATTATGGTGAACAATTTACGAAGGTAGTACGGCTGGGATGATTGGAGTGTATTGTAAGTGAGTGATAGGACGTTGTATTTTATGCGTTCATGCAGGCCTATTTTGAACCAGCGAAGTGATGTCAGGACTGGTGTGATGTGGTGACTTTTGTTTTTGGGGGGGAAACAGCATAGAATAGCTGGAGAGCTGGATAGCTTGAAGGTGGTTCATTTTGGTTATATCAGTGTTTAGGAAAAGAACGTTGCAATAGTCAAGTTTGGCATGAATAATAGTTATTTTGGATGTAGTTCTAAAGTCGAATTCTGCGAAGGTCACGTAGTTGTATGAGGCAAGTTAGGGAACATTATTAAATTTCACTTTCCAAAATTGTTAAATGAGAATGGTTGGATATGGTGTTAATTTTATAGACGGTAAACAGAATTAGGAGAGAAATCGATTGCACGAAGTCCCACATAATACGAAAGAAGACATGTCGTCCACATTAACTGAATCAGGTGGAGTTGAAGTTAGAGAAGGACCTGCTGCAGTTTCCGACCGTTATTGAGATCAGCTGAGTTATCTGCGATACTTCGTTGACATAACTATGCTAATCACATACAGCACCTCAGATGCCACAGTCTCTTCATAATATTGATTTCACATCATCGATCTAAACTTGTTATTTACCTACATGATACAGTATGAGAATTATTGTAGCAAGTAAAAATAGATTGATAAATAATTGATTCGTGTGGAGTTGCCGTCTGTAATGAAGGTCAGAAGAGACTGAAGAGTTTGATCCCAAACCTCCGACAATTCTGATCCTGGCAGAATTATGATTGTGTTAGTCACACAAAGTTACAAATATCAACGCTACATCCTTGCAGCTTCAAATGGTTTTAAGACAACGAAGGTCGTGCAAAATGCAAGTGACATTAAAAAAACATATAAGCTAAACAGCGAAATACAGCGCAGTGCATTTCAAACTTCACTGCTATTGGTAAATCATTAACTGTGGTAGGCTACGACGTCTTGCAAGGTTAAAATTTGTTTGCATATAGTTTTTTTATATTAAACATGTTTTTATTAAACAGTTTGATGGGAGAAACGCGATCTTCCGTCAACTGTAATGCTTGACTTTCTTTCTAACGTCTTCGTGCACAAAACGCATCACTTGTTCGGTTGAAGAAGACACATAGGCCTATCTCTAATACTTAGCCTACATTGAACATCATTTCTAGCTTATTTAAATATTCTTATATTCGACTTCAACTTTTCTTTTAATTACTTCTCAGCTTTTGTCAGTTTTCACATGTCGAAAGCGAACATTCTTGTCTGAGTATACGTTATAAATCTGGGTTTGGATTCTAGGCATAATTATGTTGGTTGTTAATGTTTTGCAGAACCGCCACGAAGCTGCATAAACACTGGAATAATGTGCATCGAAAGCTGCATTGGAATACCAGACGGAGACTACCAATGGTGTGGAGGTTGTCAGTGGTTTGTTCAATGCAGCCAAGGAATCACGTACCACCAGCCGTGTCCTTCGAACCTCTACTGGAACGACAACGTTAAGACTTGCGTTGCTGTGTCCGACACTTGCACAGAATGTGTCGTCGACACGACTCCGAACGGTGCGACTCAAACGACGATCCCAATGACCACAGTCATCGGTAATAAAATGATTTGATTTGATTTGAAGATGCTTCATTACTTCCTAACAGTTGAACGGCATTCATCATAACTATTAGATCGTGATGAATTCAATGAGAGATGAAGTTGTAATTATCTTTCCCCGGAAGAGAGAGTCACGAGTCCGAGGACGGAGCGAGGCGGAGGGAATAACGACAGAGTACATGCAGTTTCCCCTCAAAGTCCGACCCACACCTCATCGTGGTGAGGGGGTGGCAACAGCCAAGTATGGGAATGCCTGCTGAGGCAATGTCATCAGTGGTGAAAGCTCAGGCTGAAGTACCACCTAGGGCGTTACGCAAGGTGAGCAGGCTCAGCAGGAACCCTGAAACAGCTGGCAAATGTGGGAAACGGCATCGCAGCCTCTAACAGAGCCAGTCCCAAGCCTGGAACTCGCTATATGTGAGGAATGTGAGGGTTGAGCGGATGGGTGCAGATACTCCACTTGTAAAGAAAAATACGAAAGAAATCCAATGCAGACGACAATCAACGATAGAAGATACCGGCTCGGACGACGCCCGGGTAAACAAGGTCCGCGTCTCCAATCGATAGACCGGGGTTGGGTCGAAAAATCGACTACCGGAGATGGGAGTGATCAACAGCGGATCAAAATTGCGAAACGAGGACTGACAGTCGGAACATGGAATGTGAGGACATTGTGGGCAACAGGGCAACTGGAGTTACTAAAGAACGAAATGAAAGCATACCAGTATGACATCTTGGGGTTGGCAGAGATGAGATGGACAGGGTCGGGAGAGTTAAACAACGGGGAAGTGATCTGGTCCGGGGAAGAGCGTGAACACAAGAAAGGAGTGGGATTCCTATTGAACTCAAAAGCGAAGGCAGCACTACTAGGGTACAATCCAGTAAACTCTAGGATAATGGCAGCTAGATTCAAGGGACAACCCATGAATATAGCAGATATCCAGATATATGCACCAACCGCGGATGGCACAGAGGAAGAAATTGAAGAGTTTTATGAGAGCCTGGAGAAAACCATGAAAGAATTGCCAAGGAAAGACATCAAAATTATATGTGGGGATTGGAATGCAAAGATTGGCAAAGACAATACAGGTTGGGAGCATACAATGTCAAAATATGGTTATGGAACAAGAAACGAGAGAGGAGAGAGGTTGCTCGAATTTGCAGCGAAAACTGAAATGATGATTTGCAACACCAAATTCCAACAGAAAGATTGCAGGAAATATACCTGGACATCGCCGGATGGAAAACACACAAATATGATAGACTTAGTATTGATAGAGAGGAGATGGCAAACAGCAGTTTGATTGGTGGCATTCCAAAGTTTGGGCATATATCAAGTTTTATACGGGAGGAACTGCACTGGTTGCCTATGCAAAAACGTATTGAGTTTAAGATTCTAATGCTCATGCGTAATTGCCTAGCAGGCCAAGCTCCGATCTATCTTATGGAACTTTGTGTGCCTGTGCTATCCATTCCAGGCCGTAGATTCCTTCGCTCTGCAACGCATGGTGACCTGGTTGTTCCTAGGGCTCGATCTTCCACAGTGCTGCATAGAAGTTTTGCTATGGTCGGTCCGTCTTTCTGGAATAAGTTACCTATTAGTCTCCGTAATGAACTTCTTTGTCTTTCTTTGCCCCTTTTCCGCAAGCGTTTGAAAACCATTCTCTTTGATTATGGTTTGGTGTCAGGTCGGGAGCGCCTCTGAGGAGTTCTCTTGAAGTGGCGCTATATAAATGTTCGATTACAATTACAATTACAAAGCAGTAATTAGTTATGCAGAACATTTCGAGGAGCTGACATATCTTCTGACCATAACTTGGTGCTCTGCAACCTGAAGTTGAAACTAAAGAAAATACCAAGAAACAAGAACGAACATAAAAGAGACATCAAAGTATTGGAAAATGAGGAAATAAGGGCTCAGTACCAGTGTTATTTCTATTAACTGAAACTGTAACTGAAATAGCAGAATAACTGAAAAATCTTTGTCAGTTAACTGCAACTGAAACTGAAACTGAAAAATGTTGAATAACTGAAACTGTAATAGAAACTGAAAAACAATAACCTTGTAGTTGAAGAATCAAAAGGAAGTTAACTTGAAAATAAAACAAGTGCTTTTTTCTTACTTACTTATTGAACGGAAATTCTACTCTACTACACGTTAAGTTCTCTATGTTCATTTCACTTCCGGTTCCTGTCCCTTTTCTATTCCTTTCCTGCTTAGGCTTCGGCGGTAAACTGGTAAACAATCGTCGACTAGAACCATGTTTAAGCCAAGTAGCGGAAGAAAATTAGAAAGCGGCGTGTGGGAACATTTTGTTTTTGAAGCGGCAATAGACAAAAGTCGCTGTTGCGTTCGTACTGGTGATAAAAATGACGCGGAAAGCCACGAGTGTGGTGCGCTACTTAACGGGAAAAATGCGACAAATCTTCGCAATCATCTACAGAGCAGGCGTAAAGATGTGTATGCGACGCTGCAGGTCAAGGAAAAACAAAAGAAAGAACCTGCTGACAAAGTCAAAAGCAATCAATCGTCGTGTGTTCCTTAAAGTCAACCGACAATATGTAAAATCAGATTGATTTCCTATTCAACTTTCTGGGAACTTTGCGCAATATGTGTGACTGTGATCAGTGTTTTGGTAGTTGTGACGTTTGAAAATACACGTAATAACTGTAACTGAAACTGTAACTGAAACTGAAAAATCTCATTGCAGTTAACTGTAACTGAAACTGTAACTGAAAAATAAAAAAATAGATAACTGCAACTGAAACTGTAACTGAAAAACCATAACTGAAATAACACTGCTCAGTACGAAGCACTAATAGCGGGGAAATCAGCGAGACAGAAATGGAACATCTTGGCTTGGAGGGAAAGGTGAAGGCACTCGAAGAGATCATACAACAAACTGTTGAAGCAGTAATACCTTTAGCAGAACAACCGAAGCGGAAATGGATAAGCAAACAAACATTAGACCTGTCAAAAGAAAAAAGGGAGATGAGATTGAGAGTTAAACAATCTGAAGAGGCAAAGACAGAGTATAGAAAATTATGCAATGCTGTAAGGTCATCAGCTAGGATGGATAAACAGAACTGGTTGGAAAGACAGTGTGTTGACATCGAAAAGTACGCAGGAGAATATAAAACAAGGGAAGTGTCTAAATTGATAAAAAGTATAAATAGGAAATGGCAACCAAGACAAACAGCAGTCAGAGATAAACACGGAAACATCTTCATGGACAAAGAAAAGATAAAGGAATACTCCAGCGAGCTATACAGTGAGACGGAACAAACGAACGAAGAACTGCTTAAAGAACTAAGAGAGATAACTCTACCGAGAGAGGATGACGAGAAGGACAACATCTTGTATGAAGAGGTGGAAAAGGCAGTTGTTGCGCGCGTCCCCTCAGCCAAAAGACCACCCCAGTTAGCTTCCACCTCATCCTTCCTTTCACCAGTGTTCTCACTGGGGGTCCCTAGCCGAGGAGCAAGGCGGGGAGGGGCTACGACATTAAGTTCCCAGGCACCAGGTCTATTCGCTAACAACGGGTAGCGGGGCCCAAGCTTGCTCGGAAGGGTCGTGTCAATGTCAGGAAAACCCAGCATCCTTGAGGCAATCCCCTGTATGGGTTCGAAACCCCCTACTTCATTACCAGGTACCGAGGGCTCTAATTGGCTACATAAGTCCACGGCGTTCGGTCTGAACGCAACAGTCCCTGTTTCAGACTGTTCTGGGTTCGAATCCCCTCCACTTACAAGTAGGGTTTCCTTGCCTAAGGCTTGCTCGATAATCCTACGGTTGTGCGGGTCCAGTTGGCTCTCAATTTGGGACTGATGCTCCTCTAGCAGGTCCTGTTTCTGGATTAGGGTCTGCAATTGAACCTCTTGGCGCTCTATGAAGTCTTCTAACGTGCCAGAGAATGTCTGGAGAAGTGTTGACACTTCTCGAGTAACTACCTCGATTATACGTTCTCTTTCATCAAGCCTACTTTCTATCGGGTCCCCTTCATCCTCTGAATTCAGGGTCGACATATTACTTAATGAGTAAGGACTTCTCAATATCTCTGATGAATTCGAATCAACCCTATCTATTCACAAAATCTCTTTAGGCTAATAGCTTTAATCAAATAGAATTGCAACCAACTTCACTAATTTATAATCAATCAATTATAATTAAGCGAGTGATGGGTTAATCAGTCTTAATCGAATGTACAGTTATTAGTAGGTTTGAGAACATCTAGCAAGTAGCAACAGTTTCACAGACACGGTTTCTTTCCGTGAGGATCGCTCGCAAACAACTAATTAATTAACAACTGATTAATTCTCTAATTAGGCCTAATTACTTTGTACGATACATCCATTTCTAATTATCTGCCCTAACGTTACACACAGCGAGAACATTATTCACAGAAATCAAACCTAACTAACTTTCTCGGTTTCAATATCAACATAGAAATTCAAGGGGGATACTTCCCTGCTCTCCCAGATATTTGTTACAGCAATCGACAATGACGAGAATTTCGGTCCCCAAAATCGTCTACCAAAAGAAATGTGACAGCGGAAGAATTCCGACTTCCAAATCGTGCAGATATATATCTTCAAAACTTCTTCCAGACACCCTGCTCTTAACAAGAAGTAGACCCAAAATCTTGACCACACAAAATATTCTTGTACCAATTTCTTCAATGAAATTTAGGCCGCAAACTTGTTTGATTTCTTCGATAATTTCTTCAACGCGAGCACGGAGGTGTTACACCATCAAAATCTACCGTCCGTCCGGCGATCTAGCTGCTCACAGACTACATCCGGGACGCGCTCGAGTCATGTGACCGAGGAGGTCCAATCAAAACCCTACACGTAGCCGCAAATCTAAAAATAGTTTGTCGCAATGCGACACTCTAAATTAAACTAGGCCGAAAATTAACTAAAGACGGAGGCCGGTCGAGAATCACCTAAGGCCGTAAAAGTTAATAAGTAAGACCGTGAAATACGCTTTTTCACGATCGTTACACAGTGAATCACTTGAAAAAAGGTAAAAGCCCTGGAATGGATGGAATAACAGGAGAAATGATACAAGCTGGCGGGAAGGACATGATAAAAGCAATCCACGAGATATGTAAAGTAGTATAGCAAGAGGGAACAGTACCGGAAGAATGGACAAAATCCATACTTGTAACAAGACCGAAGAAAGGAGATCTAAGCCTATGTACAAACTATAGAACAATTGCACTGATCAATCATATGAGGAAGGTGCTCATGATAATTCTTCTAAATCGTCTGAAGGCAAGCCATGGCAGGACTGAACACCATCTGGAGCAGCAAGCAAATAAGTTACAGGACTAAATTGAACGTCCTAATGACATGTGTGTTCAGCACGGCACTATGCGCATGTGAGGCATGGACTATCAAAAACACGGATTGAGATAAGATATTGGCCTTCGAAATGTATTGTTATAGAAGAATATTGCATCTGAATTGGACAATGAAGGTTACAAACAAAGAGGTTCGTAGCAGGCTAAATATAAAAGAAAACCTGATGCAGAAAATAATGAGGATGAAACTCAGTTTATTCGGACATAGGCCTATATGTAGAATGGAGGACGACAGGAAGATAAAAAAGTGTGATGCTGGGAATTATGGATGGCAATGGAAGAAGAGGACGACCAAACAGAGAGTGGATAGATGACATCAAAGAGTGGTGTAACCAAGACATTTATAGCTTGAGCAGATTTGCGCAGGACCGCGGACTTTGGACGAAAAAGATAAAGTGTGCACTGGACACCTACGGGTTGTTAACCCAAGGATAATGATGATGATGATGACATGCAGTTTATCATTGCGTATTGCATTAAACAGGCGTTCATCAGCTTCCTCTGCAATCTCTGGCGCACTTGAGGATTGAGATTGTGTATGACATGCTGTCTGCGCTTCATCTTCCCAATCAGACGCTCAATCTGCTCCTCTTCCTCAGCGCTAGTGTAGCCTAACCCAGGGGCGAATCCAGAGGGGGCAATCCGGCCATGGCCCCCCATTTAAAAATGCCCATGTATCGTGCCCCCCCCCATTTGGTTTGAAGAAACTTATAATTTGGTATAATTTCAAGGCTTTGGACCAATGACTAAAAAAAGGTCATCAACTTTTTGGCGGATGAAATGGTATAATTTTCCAAAAATTTGTCCGGATGACGAAATTTTTTTTCCCAGACCCAAGGCCAAGAATTTTTGGCCCCCTCCCCGTCCAAAGTTTCTGTATCCGCCCTTGGCCTAACAAGGCCGGCGAGGCATACATTAAATTGGCGATGGTGGTCATTTGCATGACTTCCTGTAGAGCATTAGATGGGAGCCCTTTTGATTTGAGCACACCCAGAGCGTATATAGATGATGAGCATGTTGAAAGAACATTCGCCACATGGTTGGTCATCCGTAGATCAGATCTTATTGTTACGCCTAAGACACGCATCGATTCCGTTCTGGTCGCGTTAGAAATAATGGGTGGAATAATCGTACGTCTATTCTATGTAGCCTACTCCTGAAGATGATCATCTGAAAGAAACCGTTTGAAGTTCGTTTGCAAAACGCTCACCATAGCGTAGGCCTATGTATTTACCTTACTTACTCACCGCTTCCCATAATTGCATGATAATTATTTTCGAAATGACACTATCTTGATTCGTATAAATAATTTATTGAATATTTCTAACGAAACGAACTGATTGATATTCTTTTGTCCTATTGGTATTTTTGAACGATGAGGCATTTATTCAGAGAAATGAGTGCAAGTTTTGACGCCAGTAATATGCTAAAGGCATTTGTAATAATGCAATTTCTAATCAAAATTCTAAATGATGTTGTAGCTAACCTTTGCAACAATACTGGAGTTGAATGTATAGCACACTGCGATATCACGCACAATGGCGTCTACCAGTGGTGTGCCAGATGCGACTATTTCCTTCTGTGCTCTGGAAGTGAGGAGTACTACATGGCCTGTCAACCTGGTCTGGAGTATGATCATACAGTCGAAGCGTGTGTATTCAATTCGACCACATGCAGTCAATGCTATGACCCATTCGCGACCACGACCAGTGAGTATGGATTGCAAATGATTTTAAAATCGTCTTTTCTTGATTTGCAGGGAATTCTACTAACTAGACAAGACATGGCCAAACTTAAACCAACATCGATATAAGTGTCATTTTCTGCTATTAGATTAATTTGACATTTTTTTTGTCACAGCGATTTTAAAAATTTAATTCGCCAAAATTTACTTTAAATGCAGATCTTTTTAATTAAAATTTAATATTGAGGAGATTATTGTTTTCACGGCTATTTGTGAAATACGCCTCAACTTTTATTTTATCTGTTGCATTTTTTTGTCCAAAATGTCCACTCCGTTACTGTCTTTTTCACACTTTCGCCACGATATCATTCAAAAATTGTGACCTTCCCAAAACTTAATGTTCCGCATATACCAGGCCCGGATTAACCACGGTGCTGATTGTGCTGCAGCACAGGGCCCCGAGTTTCGGTGGGGCCCCAAATTGTAAGAGTAAAAAATAAATAAAGTGAGGATTCAGGAAAGAAACAGTGCAAATTGCAATGCATTATGCATAGCAAATTAGCAATTACATGACTAAATATATAACCAAATAATGTCATAGTATATGATGATTGATGACGTCACTTTGATGTATCCCTCTCAAACTGTACGAGTCACTGTCACTCACTTCTAACTTTTGTGGAGAAAATGCATGGGACTTTCGAAGATATAGAGAAAAAGACCCAGGGTTACGTGGATAATCACCAATAATATAAGGAAGCCGAATCATGGGTGGTGGGCGGAGTTTATCAGGGGCTAAGAGGGAGAGGGTTAAGCCTACAAGAAGGTCCAGAGTCATATTTTTGCCAGAAAAATTGTATCTTTTCCCGGGCTTAGCCCCCCAGAAGGCCCTGGCCCAGACTCGAAAATATATGCTGGAAAAAAATCAAGAACCGAAACTTCAATCTCATAACTAATAAAGGTCAATTTTTGGCGGATAAAATAGCATGGTTTTATGAGATTTCGACCTGATGACTAAAAAAGGTTATCAACTTTTTTGTGCCGAGGTTAAAAAAATTCGGCACCGCTCGCTCTGGACTAAATTTCCACCCCAACCTAAGCCCAAGTTTTTAACCCCCTTCCCCAAGAACGGAAAACAAACTCCGCCCATGATGTGAGTGCGTGAGTCGTGAGCTCGTGACAATAATTGTCCTATGGCTCCTATCTACTTCTTATGTCCTGTAAATTTTAACAAATTGCGTTTCGGATTATTGCATGTCTGCCTGCCATGGCTTCTTAAAATTGTAAGGGGCGGTTAGGGGCCCCCGTCATTCGATCAGCACAGGGCCCCCACAACTGTAGATCCGGGCCTGGCATATACAATATTGAAAGGCCTTTCATTTAATAAGTTTGTCATTGAATGAAACAATACTTATTACGGGTGAAAAAATATTTTTAGCTGTCACCTGAAATATCGTCCACTCCGTTACCGCACATAAATCCTTGTGCTACTACATAATTATTAGGCCTATCAGCAACTAGGCGTACTGCAGATCAGTCAAACCATTTAGTCATGTCTCTGTTTATGTATACTAGTCTTTACATAAGGACATTTCGAAGTTAAACCGCAATAATATGTTCTAAAAGGAACACTTGCGAATGATACGTTTAATAGGTGTCTACTCCGTTACAGAAAATTAGTCAAGATTAAAGATGCTTATGTATGCGTCAATTACCAGGTTTCATCTCATTAATGAACAAAATTGATATGTAGATAAAAGGTGTCCTAAACATGGGCAATAATAAAATGTGTTGCTTTATTTTGAAATTGTCCACACCGTTACCTATCCACTCCGTTACATTTGATGCCTAGTATTTCTTCTTCTTCTTTGGTTCTCTGCCGTCAGGCAGGTTCATATGTCCAATGACGCCACGCATATCTGTTCTGTGCATCCATCTTTAGCCCTCTGTAACCGTCCTTTGTCATCATCCAGTCCAGTAGCATTGTTCTTGGTCTTCCTCTTGTCTTTTTTCCCTCCATTCTTTCTTCGATGATATCTCGTACTATAGTGTCACTCCTCATGATGTGGCCCATCCAGTTTCTCTGTCGCCTCCGTATTGTCTCCAGCATTGATCTTTCCTCTTCCACCATCTGCAGTATTTCTTCGTTCGTCTTGTGCTCCCTCCAGCTGACACGCTTCATTCTCCGCCAAATCCACATTTCGAAAGCCTCCAATCTTCTTATGTCATCCTTTCTCATTGTCCATGTTTCTGACCCATACAGTACCACACTCCACACCAGCGTCTTGACCATTCTCTTCTTTAGATTCATATTTAGTTTTCCTCTGAGGAGTTCCCCTCTTTTGTTGAATGCATCTTTTCCCATGACTATTCGTCTATTTATTTCTGCATGGCATCTTGCATCATCGGTGACCTAGAGCCCTGCGCCGACTTGGTACTTCCGGCGGCGGCGCGCCGGTCATTTTTGGTCGGCGGCGGCGGCGGCGCGCCGACCAACAAAAGTCGGCGGCGGCGGCGCCATCAAAATATCGGCGACGGCGGCGCAGCGCGGCGACGTGGGGAAAAAGAAGATACTGCTTCATTCATTCATTCATTTCAGGCATTTATATAGCGCCTCTTCAAGAAAACTACTCAGAAGCGCTCCCGACCCAACCACGGCTAAAGAGAACAGTCTTAAGAGCAGAGTAGAACGTAGTCTCGAAGGCTCGAGGTATTAGACGTAGTTCCACAGGGAGCCCATTCCAGGTTGCAGGGCCAACAACAGAAAAGGCATGGCGCTGCGCAATAGAAGTGCGTGACCGGGGGACAAGAAGCTCAGCCTGCTTAGAAGAGCGGAGAGAGCCACGGCGCTGGACGCTCAGGGTGGAGCAACAGAGCTCCTGTAAATAGACAGGGGCCACACCCGCGAGACAGCGCCAGACCAAGGAAGATATACGGTAAGTGACCCTTTGTGAGAAAGGGAGCCAGTGCAAGACATCCCGCATATAATCAGTGACATGGCCGAATTTTGGGATGCGACCGACAAGGCGTGCCGCAGAGCGCAAGACCCGATCCAAGCACCCAACCCGAGTCACCGGCAGACCCACATAGAGGGCGCTGCAATAGTCTAAACGTGAGACAACGAAAGAGTGGATAAGCGTCAAGGCAGCGCTGAAAGTTAAGGAGCGGAGCACCACTCTAAGCTGACGCAATTGGTAATAGCAGCTGCGGCATAGCAAGTTGATATGCCGCGTGAAAGTAAGCTCTTGGTCCAAAGTGACACCAAGGTCCCGGACAGAGGAAGAGAAGGTGAACTGAGGGAATTCCTGGGCAAGAACTTCCAGGTCAATTTTGGCGAGCTGTTGGCGTGTGCCAAACCAGATAAATTGGGTTTTAGAGGAGTTGAGTCGCAGGCGATTGGATGACATCCAGGCTTCCAGAGCCTCCATTGCTCGGCTCATGACTCTAAAAGTGGAAGTGGCTGCCAGCGCAGAACAGTGAAGATACGCTTGCAGGTCATCCGCGTAGGATTGGCTAAGGACAGAAGAAGCAGCAAGGAGAGAATCGAGATCAGCCGTATAAATAATATACAAAAGTGGGCCCAGGACAGAACCCTGAGGCAGGCCAAATGGGGCAGGGACCCATGGAGTTCTGGCAGACCCGTAGACCACAGAGAAGGAACGGTCGTGGAGAAAGGAACCAAGCCAGTCGAGAAAGTTTCCAGAAAGACCAAACGAGGTTGATAAGCGCTTATGAAGTATATGATGATCCACAGTATCAAAAGCCGCACTTACATCAAATAGTGCTAAAAGGGTGACCTGGGATCTATCGATTGCCCCATAGATATCAGAAAGGAGGCGAACTAAGAGGGTTTCCGTGGAGTGGCCCTTACGGAACCCAGATTGAAAAATCGGGAGTAAATTGTTTACATCAAGCTATGCAGTTAGTTGAGAAGCAACAATCTTCTCAATTAATTTAGAAACGAAAGACACGTTAGCAATTGGCCTAAAGTTGGAAGGATCAGACAAGTCCAGTCCTTCACGCTTCGGAACTGGAACAAGGATGGACTTCTTCTGCGACGAAGGAAGAACTCCCTCTTGAAGAGAGCGGTTGCAGAGGACAGTCAGGAAAGGAAGGAAGACGTCGATGAACTCTTGCAGAAGGAATGATGGAAGAGGATCGAGGTCGCAGGTTTTAGGAGCTGAGGCTAAGATCATTCGCTTTAGCTCCTCGCTGGTTATCGGAGTAAGAGCTGAGAGAGAGCATTCCGTAGTAGGAAACTCTGGCGGAGGAGATCCAGCCGTCCCTTCACGAACTGACCTGACTTTCGAGGTGAAGGCGTCCAAGTATTCACCAGCTGTGAACAGCGGTGTTGCAGGCCGACTTCCGGGATGAGACCGACCGAGAAGGTCATTGAATGTAGCCCAGAGCTTCCTGGGCTCTTTGGAGTGATGGATGATCTTATTCTCCCAATATAGTGTCTCCTTCTCCCTGTATCGACGGTGCATCTCTCGGACGAATTTCACCCAGTCGGCGCGGTCAGTAGGCGATTTGGAACGTCTGTAAAGTCTCTCACGACGGCGAGCTTGACGTCGGAGAGCGCGGCACTCGGCGTCAAACCAAGGTGTTAATCCAGAGCGCCGCATCTTGGCCGGATGCGAAGGAAGGAGATTGTTGACGAGAGTCGTCATAGATGTCTCATATTCGTCGAAGAGCTCGGCAACCGATGCATCGGACAGGCTGGACGGGTCAGCGATGGCAGGAATGTTGAGAAGCGCCTGTCGAAACGCCAATCGATCCAACTTCCGCCAGCTGCGCACCTCCCTGACGACGGAGAACGGGGCATCATGGAGAAATGGTACAGTAGCGACGACGAGTCCATGGTCAGATACGATCGGAGGATCGATGTTGAGGTCGATCAGCGACGTGTCATCTCGAGCTTCATTATCGGTCCACGGCCATTTGGAAAGGCCCTTGTCAGGGTCCTCAAAGGTCAGAGGGAAGAAAGTCTTCTGAAGCTGAAGAAAGATAATTAAGTAGGAGCAAAATTTACAGAGGCAGCTTGGTAAGAAATGCGGATTGAAATCAAATATGAATAAAATAGAAAAACTTTTACTGCAAAATAAAATCTCTAATGCTAAACTGATGAACAAAATATGAGTTAACCTTCAAAAGGTTAAGTTTTTAGATACTGACCTGACAGCTACAGTTCTAAAGCGACATCTGTGCTCAAGATGTATCATGAGATTATAGGACCTATTATTCATTAGACGCATTGTTCATCCAAAAAGATTGAAACAGCCGCTTAAATGTTCGCGACCAAAATGCATTAGTCGTTTCTTAACAAACTTAAAACTGTTCTTTTTAAGCGCGCTGGAGTCGGGAGCGCCTCTGAGTTGTTTCTTTTACTTGAAGGAGCGCTATATAAATGTCCAAATGAATGAATGAATGAATAGGGTATACGGCAATAGCAATGCATGCGACAACTTGCTTTTGCTATGCGAGGTCCGTACGTGGGCTTAGGCACGGAGGTCTCAACGCTTTTGGTTCGGTTAGGCTACAATAAACCAGGTGTAATGTTAACCCTGGTAAGGGCTGATATAATTATACAACAGCTTTATTTTATCTAGATGTCTTTGGCCCTGGTGTCAAACATAAGAGCCTAAATGTGTTTGTCAGGTAACCTGATGAGCGCTTTCATCATGATTCTGACGCTGGTAGGCCTAGTGCAAGGAGTTGTGGTGGAGGCGGAGCAGCGATGGGCAAAGACGAGGGGCGGGGACGCATTGTCTGATGTGCAGACCGGCAGAGGAAGGACTTAGTACTGCATACGTGTAAGTAAAGGCTGGGAAGGGGACCAGAGGCTCACATTCATACAGGGTAAGAGTACATACAGGGCGGGGTGTGCCGGTGTGAGGAGGTGGAGTCGTTGGCGATGGACAGAGATGAGTGGAGGGAATCGATGCGTTACCCGATATGCAAACCTGCGTGGGGGAGGACTAAGTACACCGGGTAGACTGAGATGTTGGATGGGGTAGCCGATGCAGAGTACGACTAATTTGAAACATACGTTTATATATTATTATATGAAGAAATCTGGAGCAGTGACATTCATCACGTCGGTGCATTCATCACGTCGGTGCTCGCTAGGTCAATATCAGATTTAGCCAGGCTGTCTGATTCTCTTAATCTACTGACTCCAGTTATATATATATATATATATATATATATATATATATAATTATACATATAATTATTAATTATATACTTATGTAGTCTGCCATATTAAGCATAGGTTCGTAGCATATTATATTCGTTTAGGCTATCTGTCTGACTCTCTCACTACTACATACCTTATTCTGACTGCATTCAAAGAGTTAGCGAAACGGCAATAAATGCCAAATTGGAAAATCGCAAACAAATGTCTTTTATGGATCCCAAGAAACTACACTATAACACAATGTTGGTGGCAGTCATTATTTACCGGACATCAAGTCCGGTACGTTAAATTTCTAACCGGACAGATTTCGAAAATACCGGCTCATTACTGGACACCTGGCACACGCAGCTTGATCCGACGACAAAATACTATCATGAGCGAAACCATTAGTCTGACTTTCGCTCATTCATTCATTCATTCGGCACGCACTCCTGGGGTGTTGCAAGTATAGACTATGTCATGTCTAACTGCCCTGATTTATAAGATTCTCTTTCTCTTGCCTGCATCATATTATTATTGGCTGAACGTCCCTGCGTCCCTTTTTCCTTCCTCCATTCTGTACTAAAAGTGCCTTGATGTAACACACACACACACACACACACACACACACACACACACACACACACACACATAATCACACACACACACACACACATAATCACACACCTACACACACACACACACACACACACACACACACACACACACACACACACACACAGACCTACACACACACACACACACACACAGACCGACATTGTTTTTGGAGGGAAAAGTTCGTCTCTTTCTGACTCAACACAACCCTTCTCTTGTCGTTCTATAACAGAGGTGCAACGCATCATTTGCAAGGCTGTTTGTTGATACTCATCGTCTCTCAGAAACAATATCCGAGCTACGACCAGGCAAATTATCTTCCAATTTGTCTGAATTATCTGCGCTGACAGACGACGTTATGCTAGTAAGATGTCTAAGCACACAAGTGTAAACAAAACAGCCACCCAGTTGATAATGATAATACCGTGTAGCGAAGTTAATTATAGTCCGCTTCAATTTTCCCTTGGCAAAGGACACTGAGCAGAAGATTTGAAGGATGCCTATTTCACACTGACGGAGCAATTTTATTGGGAAATCATGCAAGACATGAAAAATACAACAAAAATAAATAAATTAATCAGGGTGGCATCGGCGGCGCGCCGATAAATTGTCGGCGGCGGCGGCGTCGGCGCGCCGATCAACGAAAATCGGCGGCGGCGCCAAAAAAATGTCGGCGGCGACGGCGCGGCGCGGCCAGCGCAGGGCTCTGCTGTGACCATACTTCCTAGGTAACAGAATTTCTCCACATGCTCTATTTCTTCTCCGTTTAATGTGATCTTAAGAATCGCTTTCTTTCCTCCTTTGCTTATCCTCATAGCCTTTGTTTTTTTGATGTTTATTTTCATGTCGTATTCTGTCGATATCATGTTCAATCGATCCATCATTCTTTGTAATCCTTCTTGAGTGCCTGCCAACATTGCCTGATCGTCCGCAAACCTCAGAGCTTTTATCAGTCTCCCTCCTACCTTTATCTCCTCATTCACTTCTTGCAGTGTTTCTCTTACAATTTCTTCTATATAGATATTAAACAGTATTGGGGATAGCGGGCATCCTTGCCTCACACCTCTTCCTATCTTTCCTGGTTCCGAGTATTCTCCATCAATTCTAATTTTCACCTTCTGTCCCATATATAGATTACCTATCAATCGCCTTTCCTGCCATTCCACTCCTATTCTCTACTATTTATACATTCGGAAATGGTAATGGAGTGGACAGTGGCGTAGCTTCCATGTGTGCAATGTGTGCGAAGCACACGGGCCCACGATCTTAGGCCCACCAAGATTGTTGAATTATTAATTTTAAACTCTAATTAAGAATTAATTCACATTATTTTGTGGCTGATGTAATTTCTGTGAACACACTTACACTGCTTCGTTACTTTACTGACGCCTGTTAACCACCATGCTGTTGGCGGGCAAACTATACCCAACTCCTTTTAACTTCTGTTTTCGTCTCAAGTTACGTGACGATCTATTTCAGTGGCGGCGCCAGGATTTCAGGTTTGGAGGGGGGCTGAAGCCCCAAGGCCAATTAGAACCAATTTATGAAGCGCCGAAGGCGCGAAGATGCGAGTGCCAAAGGCACGAAGCCCATACCGACTAGGGGGTCTGGGGGAGCGTCGTAAGCTCCCCCAGCGGGGTCTGGGGCGGAGCCCCAGCCACCAACGCATTTTTAGCTCTGTTGACCTCAACTAGAGCCCTTTTTAGGCTATTTGTTGCCAGCTATTTATGAACGATAAAATCATGAAAACTTAAATAAGAAGTCGTTTTGCAGAGTCGCAGACTACATGTAGCTACCAGTATAAGAATGTCAAAATTTTATTGTAAAAGAAATGGGCTTAGTCTTTAGTACTATAATCACAGATTCTGAAGTTAAAAGTTTAGGCCTATAGCCTAACAAGTTTATAAGTATAGGCTACTGTCATATGGGTAGGCCTACTATATAGAAAACCATTGGGGCATGTCATATGCAGAAGATTTTACGGGTACAACCAGTGGCGGCGCCATGATTTCAGGTTTGGGGGCTGAAACCCCAAACCCTTCCTCCCAGGGACGCAACATTTTAAGCTGTCATCTCAACAAATTTCTCAAAATTATTTCATTGCTGAAAGAAATGGTTCATGAGTTCAACAATGTTCCTTCACGTTGTATAAATTATCGAATTCCACACTGCAAGGGTATACCAGTTTTGCTCTCGTCCTAGCGAAATTGTTTATGATGGATAAACAGTAGATAACAAATGACAATTTTTAAAGATATCTTGGAAATTTTGGGGGAACAGCATCTCTGTCCACAACCACAAACTTCGGGGTGTCGTGGACCGTCCACTGGCCCCCCCAAGTCTCGGCCAGGGATTTTTTAACGTGCAGTTCTACACAAAATTTACAGTTCTAAATGGTTTTGTGCAGTTGTAAAAGCATCTTTGTTCAGCTAAAAAATATTTTGAAAGTTCATTGTCTTCCGATTTGGAATAATTTTGACACCTAAAAAAGGTGTCTTCAGAAATTTTGACGACTAAACAAGGGTGTCTTCAGAAATTTTGACACCTAAAAAAGGAGTCTTCAGAAATTTTGACGACTAAACAAAAGCGTCTTCAGAAATTTTGACACCCAAAAAAATTTCTTCCGATATTTTGACGACTAAACAAAGGTGTCTACAGAAATTTTGACAACTAAGAAAGGTGTTTTCAGAAATTTTTATGACTAAAAAAAGTCGTCAGAAATTTTGACGACTAAAATAAGGTGTTTTCAAAATTTCTGACGACTAAACAAAGGTGTCTTCAGACATTTTGACGACTAAGCAAAGGTGCCTTCAGACATTTTTAAGACTAAAAAACGTGTTTTCATAAATTTTTATGACAAAAAAGCGTCAGAAATTCTCCGCCGAAGAACTCCCCCCCCCCAATCAAATCCTGGCTACGGCCTTGGAGGCTGAGGAAGTTGTGCAGTTCAAAAATTCCTTTAAAAAGCCCTTGGTCTCCGCCCATGACTGCTGTTGCTAAATGAACACCCCATTTCCCAATGTGTAGAACTACCGGCGTAGCCCCTCAGGGGACCGGCGGGCCGGACATAGTGCACACAACCTCATCACGGTCTGGGGCGCATTCTATTAGCATAAGCATCGACGCGCTATTGTAGCGAAATTCAAAATTTCTGTCCTTGTGAATCTCAGCCCCTTCTTCCTCCAACCCGGACTCAACACCCTTCTCCCGCCAGCCTGGACTCACACCTGGCCAATCCTCAGGCCCCTTCCTCCGCCAGCCCGGACTCACACCGGGCCAAACCTCAGCCCCCTTCCTCCGCCAGCCCGGACTCACACCGGGCCAAACCTCAGCCCCCTTCCTCCGCCAGCCCGGACTTACACCGGTTCGGACCTCAGACCGGCCCGGACCTCAGCCCTCTGTCCCCTGCAGCTCCATTATGGTATAAAATTTATAAGAGTACTGTATGCATGCTAGTGTTGAGTCGCAGAGAGAGTCGATGTCCGGGAGTCGAGCCCAGTCGCAATTGATGCCTCACATGTGAGTCGATGTATGACCTCCGCCGCAGTTGAGGTCCGAAAATAAGATAATAATAATAACTTTTAAGCCGATACATGGACATTCATTGTTTTTTGCTTTGGGATGAGGCTGAGTCACATTTATGGGCTTAGCCTCCTAACCCATCCTCTGGTGCCGCCAATGGCATAAGCATCTACACTATGATAACATAGTTGATTTAGTTGCCGTCGGTCATTGTCTAGTTTTCTTATTACGAAGTAAGCCTTTTACACATTTTCAGCCTTTTGCTTTGGGGGGCTGAGCCACGTTTAGGGGGGCTTAGCCCCCCTAGCTCTCCCTGGCGCCGCCACTGATCAAATTGCAGGATGCCGTTAGTGAGTTTATGTGTGAACGATAATAAAGAATCGGTCTAATACAGTTTCAAGTTGAGAGCATGATATGAATCATACCGGCATGTCATGTCAGTCATTGACGTCGCTGCGCGACGGTTGGTCACATGCATGGACTAGAGCTCTCCACTGCCTCCTATCGCGTGCAGCGGCGAGAAGATTGGATCCGGAAAGACGGGACCAAGCTAGAATGTTGTCAATCCAGCTAATACGCGGTCTACCCTTGCGTCGATAACCTTCCACGTGACCCAGCATAATGGCTTTTTCCACGCAATCCTGGGGAATCCTGATGATATGACCGAAATAGGAGAGTTTGCGAGCCTTGATGGAACCCAAGAGCTCTGGTGAAGTTCCGGCAAGCCGATAAACCTGCTCTGTGGTAAGTTTAAGCGTCCAAGAAATGCGCAAAAGCTTACGGGTACATTTGTTCTCGAAACTCTGTATCTGCTTTTCCTCCGCCTTTTTTACGAAAAAAAGGCGGAGGAAAAGCAGATACTAATGGACTTGTTTTTCCAGACCTTCGCAAACTTCACCATGACGCCATACCCATGGCCAGCCTGGACTTAATATCGACTGAACATTTTGCATCGTTTGAGATTTTGCTGCCTAGATATGTGAAGTTATCCACTTGTTTGAGTTCACTGCCCGCGACAAAAATCCTGAGGATCCTATCGGTATTGGTCATAACCTTCGTCTTCGAAACAGTTATTTTTAAACAGTACTCTCTGGCAGCGGATTCGACACGATTGACGAGCTCCTGGAGTTTCTCTGGTGATGTAGCGATCAAGAGGATGTCTGTAACGATATCCTTGGTCCCACCCATATTTTCTTATCCTGCTATATATATTGTTAATTAATAATTACACATGTTAAGTTAGGGAGAGGCCTTAGTTAATGATTAGCTAATAATTCGAGCGAGAATTACTACATTGTTCTGTTTAATTAATCAACCAGTGCCATGACCAGTGCTTAGGGGCAAAATATATTAAATTAGTGGAAAGCATTGCGGAATATTACAACGATCGGCGATGGCGTTGATTACATATGGAGAGCTGTGGATCAGGGTCGTCTGCTGCGCATGCGCACTAGAGAGTGCTGGATCGATGGAGGACGAGGAAAAATGGCAGTCTAAGGAGGATTGTTGGGTGTTGATTGGCGACGAGATACGCTGGATGTTGTTGGACGGTTTCGTGACATTTATTTGATCGGATATTAAAGCAACGGTACCGGTAGTTTAGTGTCCTAAAGTGTGGACGAAACTGGAAGTTCGTAAAGCGGTAGAGATCTTATGCGCGTTACTAAACAGTAATCGACGTTGAAATTCAACATTCATTGGGTTTCGGAGAACATTAGCGTTACTTCTCACGACATTGAGAAGTGACAAGTAAACTACAAAAGTTATATCGAACGGTAATTGGACGGTAAATTCGGAAAGGAACACTTAATGTTCAAACTTACATAGACATACATATGAACATACATACAGGGTGGCTCAATAAAAAAAATGTCCCACCGGATAAAATGCAATATCTTCGCAACCGATTGAAATTTTTCTGCGCAAATTTCCCAATTGGCAGGGGAATGAATTTCCAAAAATCCCTGGAAGTTTCACTTGAAATTTTTTATGTTTGCAAAAGTTACAACTTTTTAAACTTTAAATTTTGTTTTTTCAAATATCCGCGGAAAATGAACGTCATTTGTAGATTTCCATGCCAAATAATATCACTTTCATTACGACCTTAGAATTCTGTTTTACAGTTTATCTTAGAGTATGGCAGGCCTCGTTAGGTACACCGGTAAGCGAGAACGGCATTCGTCTGTTGGATACAACGGACTGCGGTTCAAGCTCTGGGCTTGGAGTTGACATTTAGAGATTTAGATATCTCGGGCTAGCACGTGTGGGACGCGGTGGCGCAAGCTGCTGCGGAGCGACCTTGGGCAAGTTGCTTATCCATCATTGTCTGTGAGGAAGGCAACGGGAAACCACCTCACTCATCTCATCCCCAGGGGCGTAAAAGCCAATGAACCTGCCTTCGGGCAGAGAACCACCATCATCATTAGAGTATGATGGGAGTGTCCAATTCCTGCTTTATTACGACCTCGAATACTCTTTGTGAAGTTCAGTATGGGCTTGTGTATCGAGTCCTGCGACGACTGATCCCACATTAGCAGCAAGACTTCCTTCAGCTAGCCAATGTTCTCCAACTTGGGATGAAATGTGTTGCAGCGTTCCAGCAGAGCTCTCCAGACGTGATAATCAAGATGGTCAAGGTATGGCGAGTTTGTTGGTCATTCATCTTTGCCAATAATTTACTGCAGTTGAAGGTAATATGGTAGCGCATCATAATTAACCTCGCCGTGCGAGCAAGCAGCCGCACCGTCCTGCTGGAAAAACCCAGATGTTTGAACATACCTTCAGTGTTCAATGAGTCTGGGTAAGATAATTTGACGATAAGTTTGACATTTAGCTTACTGGATGGGATGAAGTGCAGTCTTTTCTTGCAGCCATAACACACGCCAGCATAGCTGATGCTGAAACCATGATGTGCCTTGCAAACTTGATGCCTTCGACTACCAACTTTGTAAATAACGCGCTTTTTACATCAGACCAAACGACAACTTCCTGCCTCTCTTCCGGCACATGACCTTCGTTACATAAACACGTTTGCAGATAGCCTTCATTGTGCTCAGGCTCCACTTTTCATTGGGGATTTTGCCACGACGCCCCAGTCTCTGCTCACGCAACGTTTGAATTCCCATTTTATCTTCCGCAGAAACTTTGTCCATGACGTTCAGTATGGGATTCACAAATTGAGACCTTAATATATAAAATATCACCAAATACTAATAGCTTGCTTCATAAACAGCTTCTTTATAGCTCGTAGTGAGGTCATATGACATCATCATCATTTTTTGCTGTAATTTTAAAAAAAATCACAAAGAAATCTCATTTATTGGAACGTGATTCTGCGGAAATTCGAAAAAATGAAAAACTATTTTTGCACAGCTGTAACTTCTGAAATAATACAGTTTCATTATTGCGATTTTCAGGGATTGTTGCAAATTCTTTCCTTTATAAATCCTGCTATTTTCATAGAATAATCTCGATTGGCTGCGGAGAAATTGCATTTTTTTGGTGGGACTTTTTTTATTGAGCTACCCTATACAAGTGTACAACTGTACATGCATACATGAATGCACAAATACATAGATACATACAAATTTCTGTATACTGTATTCATACATACATTCAACATGGCGGTAATTGTCCGGGGGATATTTGTCCTAGGGGTTAATTGTCCGGGAAATCGTGGGGGTGTTATTGAACTTATTGTCCGGGGGGATAATAATTGTCCTAGGCTGTAATTGTCCGGGGGTAATTGTCCGGGGGTAATTGTCAGGTTGTAATTGTCAGGTTGTAATTGTCAGGTTGTAATTGTCAGGTTGTAATTGTCAGGTTGTAATTGTTCTGCTACCGTCTTTGAATTGTTGCAGAGTTCGATCCGTGCTCGAGTTTACCTTGTCTGAACGGTGGAACATGTTCATCGAACGGCAACGGATTCACGTGTTCCTGTCCTGATAGTCACACTGGATATCGCTGCGAAACACGTGAGTTTGAAGAAAAATTATACAGAGATGAATGTGGTTATAATTAGGTTGCCTATATAAGCAACTATTAAAATGCGTCGGTATTCTGTCGACGAAAACTAACACCACTTCCTTGTAAGCTCAGAAGAAATAAATCTAATGAACGAACAGACAAGAGACAGAGCAAGAGGCCAGAAGTAAGAATTTCTAAATGAAATTTTGCAGTCTTAAAGACAATTCAGATTTACACATGATGGCCAGATATTTTAAAAATATTTTAAACATAACAAAAGTCATACCACTTTTAGTGAGACCACCCACCGTTTTTGACAACTCAAAAACGAAACGCAAAAAGGAGCAAAAACACGATTTCATTAAGTCTCATCTCAAATCTTCTTCTTCTTGTCCTTCCGGCTGAAATTAATCCCTCGCAGGGGAGGGGTCAGTCACTCGGATCCGTTTTCTCCACAGAACTCTGTTTGCCGCATTTTCTCTCCTGAGGTTGAGAAGTTCGAAGTCCTGTTTGATAGCATCCATCCATCTCTTTTTCTGTCGTCCTCTGCTTCGTCGCCCCTCCACCTCTGCCCTCATCACTCTCTTGATGCTGTCATCTTCCAATGCCCTCTCCACGTGACCATACCATCTTAGGTTGGCCTCCCGTACCTTGTTTGTAATACATGTAACTCCCAACGTCTTCCGGATGTCTTCATTTCTTTTTCTGCCTCGCAGTGACACCCCCAGTATTATACCCCGCAGTCGATCGAGTCGTGGGCTACGATCGACTTGGCTCGCGCGACGATCGACTCGATCGACTTTGTCGACTCGCCGACCTTTTGACGACTCGATCGACTTGGCTCGGCCCACGATCGACTCGATCGACTTCGTCGAGTCGACCTTTCGACGACTCGATCGACTTGACTCGTTCGACGATCGACTCGATCGACTTCGTCGATTTGGCCTAGTTTTATCTCTGCAGTATTAAATGATCTCAAGATGAAATCATACGATAGTATTAGTACTAGTAGATCTGTGCAATAATCGAAGTGACGTCACAATAAGCTTAATTTTGAATTCTCAGTGAATTTATATAATATTAGATTTGCACTGAAATGGACCTAGTTTTATATTCTCAAACTGAACGTATAATAGATCTGTATCATAATCGAAATTACGACACAACAGGCCTAATTTCGTTTTCTCAGTGAACTTGCTTAATAGTAGAATTGTATCAATATCGAAGTGACGTCATAAAATGCCCAGTTTTACATTCGCAAAATGAACATCTATACTGGAAGATCTGTATAATAATTAATCGAAGTGACGTCAAAATGGGCCTTGTTTAAATTCTCAAAGTACTTCTATACTAGTACATTTGTAGCCTAGTATTATCGAAGTGACGTCCCAATAGGCCAATTTTTTTTAATTCTCCAAGTGAACTTATATAATAATAAACTTGTATCACGACCAGAGTGACGTTGCAATGGGCAGTTTGTATTCTAACAAATTAATGAAATTATATGATAGTAGATCGGTATCCTGATCGAAGTGACGTCACAATAGGCCTAATTTTGCTTTCTCAATGAACTTATTTAATTGTAGAATTGTATCATAATCGAAGTGACGTCACAAAAGGCCCCGTTTTATATTCTAAAAATTAACATCTTCATGTAGGTCCTATGTAGGACTATTATAGTAGATCTTTATCATACTCATTCAGGGGCGGATCGAAAGGGGCCAATCCGGCAATGCTACACATTCAGAGACTTGCATATAGGACGTGGTCCCTCACCACCATCAGGTTTAAAGAAGCTGTAAATCAACGCAACGAGAACAGGAAGGTGAGAGAGAAAGTATCACGTGACTAATAAGTCATCAGATTTAAAATAACCGAAGCTGCCACGGGTTTTTTAAAGAAGTTTTTGGGTGGAAAGAAAAAAAAAGATATTTTCTACGGAAGACAGTCGAAAACATTTTTCCACCCAAGACCAAAAATTGTTGGCTCCCACTTCCAATTTTTTTCGCCCCTGTATACTCAACTACTCATTCAACTCAGATCGAAAACGTACGTCTGTACGTTTTCATCAGGCCTAGTCAACTTTCAATGTTCCACTAAAACGAAATCGCCAACTGCCAAAAGGTTCATAAGATGCAGTTGCATGCACAAACTGAATTACGTCATTATTATCATGTAGGTAGGTCATGTTGAAACTTCAAGATATAGGCCGACGATTTTTCGATCGACTCGACTTGGCCGAGTTACGATCGACTCGATCGATCGACTCGATCGACTGCGGGGTATTATGGGTATACCCAGTATCCACCGCTGCATTTTCATCTCCGTCCTCTCCAACCGCTCCTCCTCCCTCCTCCTCAACGTCCATGCCTCTGCTCCATAAATCAGCACCGGCCTTATCATTGTCTTATACACCTTGCCCCTGAGCTGGACAGAGATCTTTCGGTCACACAGCACTCCCGTCAAATCTCTCCACTTCTGCCAGGTTGCTTTTATCCTGTTTCCAACATCCACTTCACATCCTCCCTTCGCGTTCAACATCGACCCCAGGTACTTGAAGGTCTCGACTTGTTTTAAGACATGTCCCTCTCTATCTCTAACCACTAGCACCTCCTCTGTTTTGGAACAGACCATGGTTTCTGTTTTGCTTGTATTGATCTTAAGCCCCTAACTTTCCATTTAAGTCTCATCTCAAATAACTGTTGTCAAATGAACTTGGTAGTGCTTCACAACTTGTGTTCAATATTGTGCCCACCACCAGCGCCAAAACTTCTTTTGAGTCTCTTTGCAAAGTTTTTGATGGACCTGTTGATTAATCTGACAGATTCCTTATTAAATAATTAAATAATAATTCCTTATTATTCCTTATTAAATAATTAAATAATAATAATAAATCCCTTAGCAAGATGACAATCAAATTGGTAAATTTTACCAATTTGATTGTCATCTTGCTAAGGGACTTCTCAGTGACGTGCAGCTATGCTGGCTCCCTGTTTCTGTTTAAATAGTAGTAATTATGATCATCTGGCAATATCAAGGCTATTTGATAACAATTATTTGAGATGAGAAAAAAATCGTGTTTTTGTTACTTTTTTTGTTGCGTTTCGTTTTTGAACCGTCAAAAAACGGTGGGTGACCTCACTAAAAGTGATATGTTCTGTTTGAAATATTTTGATGAAATCTGGTCATCATGCCTAAGTATGACATGTCTTCAAGTTCATTTCGATATTATTACTTCTGGCCAAGATATTGGCCAGAAAAATTAGATTGATTTTTGTTTACTTTTTGTTGCATCGCGTTTTTGACTAGTCAGAAAAGGGTGGGTGGTTCCCTAAAAGTGGAATAACTTTTGCTCTGTTTGAAATATTGCTATTCACCTTAGCATAGACCTATTCTCATATGTTGGCATCATTTTTAGGGAGAATAATGTCGGGGGGGGACTTTTGTCCGGGGGCGATAATGTCCGTTTACTCACCCATCCATAGCCTATTCAGTAACTTGCCACAAGTTACTCTACTAGTATCGGTATTCACCAAAGTAGGATCGCTGCCGTTTGTTTTTGCATCCTTTCATTAACCGATTATTTCATATATTATTCATGAAGGGCATTGATTGCTGCAATAGCTAGAGATGAAAGACTAATTCTAGTTGGTATTTGTTGCAGCTATTAGTCCTTGCGATTCATTTCCTTGTCTAAACGGCGGTACTTGTTTCCATCATGGTGACAACGTGTATTCCTGCACTTGCTCCATAGATTGGACCGGAACTAGATGTGAAACACGTAAGTATTGATCGGTTGAAAAAATTAATTGCATAATAAATTTTTTGTCTTGCTCGTTCATGAGATTTGGTCGGTTAATCTAGTCGATCTTTTCAAATTTTCCTTCCAAAATAGTTAACTGATTATTTTTTAGTAGGCCTATTGATAGCAGCAATTATATAGCTTGAGACTAAATATTAATAATTGTAATTTATATTTGTTGCAGGCTACAGCCCATGCGATTCATTCCCTTGTCTAAACGATGCTACTTGCATCGATCTTGGAAACGGCATGTATACCTGCACTTGCTACATAGATCAGACTGGAACTAGATGTGAATCAAGTAAGTATAGATCGGTTGACAAACATTACATGCTAAATGCATGATCATTTATGTGAGTTGGAAGGTTAATGTTTTAATCTTTTCTTCCGTAAAGTCTTCTAAAAGACAATAATATTATAATAATTATATTGTTGCGAACTCCGTTTTAAAAATTCATAATGAATCTGCGTGATCCTTCTTTTCTCTGGCTGGTATAGGTATAGGCATAGCTCAGAATTATGGTTGGTTCTGGATATCCTCCTCATTCTTCCTGTTTCCTCAACCCTCCTCCTCCTCCTCCTCCTCCACAGGGTCTGACGTCCTCCGTGATCTTATATCCGGACCATCCTCCCTCTTCGATGGTCAATGCTTTGACCGACTCGCATTCAGCAACGCAGACTGTATTACTTCAGCAAGCACAGCAGCCACTTCACCAGGAACAGATACGCGACAGCAACAAAACCCATACACTTGCAGGCCCGGATTAACCCCTCGGGGGGCCCGCCGCCATATTTTCAGGGGGGCCCCTAATTTTCCATTACCTTCCGTCACCACACTCCACAGGCCCACGTGTCCATTCGTGTCTCTTATTGACTCGATATAATTCAAAACCTAATTAGATGTAGCTTAATGAAATACCAAAACATTTTTAAATTACACTTTACATCAGGGGTGTCAAAGAGCTGGCCCGCGGAGCCTTCCCTAAAGATTAAAAAATTATTTATAATGTTGCCAAAATTTAATAAGATGCGAAAAGTGGACTTTGAATCAAGATCTTTTCGCGATATTTGGACTTTTCTGGGAATTGGCTGACCAAGCCCGGAGCTCCCTCTCAGATCACTACCCAATTTGGCTCAGGAGCTTCGACACCCTTGGCCCGCCACTTGCTAGAAAATGTTCACACTGGCCCGCCACTTGTTAGAAGATGTTCAAACTGGCCCGCTACTAAAAAAGGTTTGACACCCCTGCTTTACATGTATAATAGTCAATTTAATAGATTATAATTATTGTTCAGTTTAGTGGTTTAAATACTATGATTATACCAATTATGGTTCAGATTTTTCGGCTCTTGGCAGTGACAAACTGGTCAAGAATGTCCTTAAAGGAAACTGTATTTAAGAGATCACTCTCAACGCTAAGAAGCCTGTTGCAATAATGACATAGCATCTAGCCTATATTCAGTATAATTATTGCAGTGTGAGAATTGTTGAAAAAGGACGGCGGATTAGACTTTGATCCATGTAAAGTTGACCATTCTGTCTGCATTTTGGGAGATCAACAATAGCAGCAACAACAACAGCAGCAACAACCACAACAATAATACTAAATTAGTTTTAAAGAAATTACTATAAAAACGCAGAAATGCTACATGATACATAACACTTTTTAAATAGGCTTATTAATGATCTGCAGACTGCAGCGCATACCTTTATGTAGGCCTATAGGCCTATGTACATGATCCGATTGACCCAATGACCCAGGAGAGCGTGCTCTCTTTACGCATCAGCTGCATGTGTTTCTTCCGACTTTCTCATCGTCACAAACGCCGACATTTCCGGTATCGGAATTTTTTACGCATACATTTTGATAAACGAAACTGAAGAAGACTCATCTTTTAACCACCTCGACAACTTTCATTTATAGGCCTCCAATTTCTCCTCCGTCAAGCGCATGCTGACGATGAGGCCTTTACAAGACGTCTCCAAGTTGCTCTGCCTCTGGACTTATCCACAGCTCTTCGTATGTCCATGCCCTTCATTTCTAGGTCCTCCATCACGTTTTTCATCCATGTCTTTTTTGGTCTTCCTCTGCTTCTTTCTCCCTCTGTTTGTCCATATAGCACTGTCGCTGGTAGTCTTTTCCCCTCCATCCGTGTTACATATCCGAACCAAGTCAGCCTTCTCTTCCTGATTCTGTCAATTACTGTTTCGTTTTGTCCGGTTTCTTCACGAGTTATTTCGTTACATATCCTTTCTATCCTCGATCTGCACAGTATTCCTTTATAGGCCTACCCTACGGGTCTACGGGTTTGGCAAGATAATATATCTGGCACTGACCAATTTGCACGTATAGTTGTGATTTTAAGTGGAATGCAAGCCCGCGTACATATATAGAGTATGGTCTCGGGCATCCATAATTCGCCCAATTTATCATCATACAAGTCAGAGCCAGCTTTGGTCGGCTTTAGATTGAGAAACATATTAGCCTATCTTTCCCAAACGTAGGGTGACCTCGCCTAGCTCTGCCTTGGCTGCAAAACTTTCAGCGATAATTCCCTCTCCCCTCTTCAGGACCGACCCTCCCTGATGCCAAATGAGTCACCGTGGCATGCAGCGAGTGCGTGCAACATCCATAGGCCTAATACGGAGTTCTAGTTATACGAAAGTGGGTGAGAAGTTCAGAGGCACTGACAAGTGACAATTTACACTGCACTCTTCCCCTCTCTGCATCCACACTCAATTGAGATGGCCGTGATCTACGCATCCATGTAGTCTAACAGCATTCCTCTACGACATAATCATTATAAATTGCCTTTGTAAGACTGTGCCAAAGATAACTTAATACACCTTGTGCATGAATTTGCAGACCCATTACAGAGTTCAACTGTTCAAATTACATGTAGCCTAGTTTAACCGAATCTCTATGACTATATCTTTGTCACCGTCTGTCTGTTCGTCTACATGTAGCCTATGTCTGACTCTCCCTCTCTGTCCGCCTGTCTGTAACTCTGGCCTATCTCTTTTAAAAGTAGGCCAAATGGAATACCGACAAAATCATAAATCAGAGCTGGCACAAACATAGAGGCCAACGTAAATAAAATTGTTGTTCGCCCTAAGAAGAAAACAATGACCAATGGACGCAAATTTACACACTTTGTTAGAAGCAAATATGAATAAATGGAAAAATGCACAATAAAAATTATTTTTTTGCAGACGCGGGGGGCCCCTGACGACGGGGGGCCCGCCGCCATGGCAGACATGGCATACTGGTTAATCCGGCCCTGTACACTTGTTGATGTTTTTTATCATCATCATCATCATCATCATCATCATCATCTTCTTCATCATCATCATCATCATCATCATCATCATCATCATCATCATCAAGAACCGAGGGACCAGTGCCCGTAGGTGCCCGCTGCCATCCTCATTATTCCTCGCCATATTTGTCTTTCCAGGGCCGCGTGTGTCAGGTCTTGTGTTGGCGCTCCGCACCAGTCGGTTATGTTGTCCAGCCCCTTCTGTTGGCTCCCTCCATTCTTCCAAACACCACCCTCTTTATTTTTCTGTCCTCACTCATTCTGCATATGTGGCCAAATAGCTTCCTGGTTATTATTATCTGCATAATGTTTTCTGCGGCTTCTACTTGCTCATACAGTTCTGAGTTTGTCATCTTCTGCATCCATCTAACTCTCAACAATCTTCTGTAGCATTTCCTCTCGAAGGCTAATATCTTTGACTTCATTTCTTTAGTTACTGTCCAGGCCACGCATCCATACAGCATACGGGCTGAACACGCAGGTTCTCAGTACATTTTATTTTGTTTGTAGATAAGTAAGTAAGTAAGTATATTCTTTAATGTACCAGCTGCAAAAACGCAGTCTGGTTTACAAGCACAAAAACATGACACTTAACTTCTGAGCTGTGCTCTCCAACCTCTGGATGTCATCGTCTATCAGGTCGATGTCGTCCGCAAAACATAGATTGTTGATATTCTCTCCGCTGATCTTTACTCCTCCTTCTTCTTCCCTGGTCTTGTCTAGTATTCTTTCCAAAAGAGTGATGAATATGTCTGGTGATATCGGGTCACCCTGTCTTGTGCCCCTGCCGATGCTGAACCATGGGCCAATCTCTACGCACACCCTTACCGCCGCCTTTGCATTGTTATTAACTTCTCTTAGTAATCGTACCAGCTTGTTGTCTACTCCATATGAGTCCATGGCCGCCCATGTTACACTCTGGTCAATGCTATGGCTTTTTAGAAATCGATGAAACAGTTGTTAATTTTCTTGTCTTTCCTTCTAGCCTTCTCGCCAATCAGCCTCAGTGTTAAGATTTGTTGAGTCGTACTTCTGCCCTTCCTGAATCCGGCCTGTTCGTCTGATCTGAATTCCTCTGTCTGTGCTCTGAGTCTTTCAGTTAGAACCGACATCAGCACTTTCCCCAGATGGCTCATCAATGCAATGGTTCTGTAGTTGCTGCATTCCTGTGTAGGTTACTTCCCTTTTTATGCAGCACAATGATGACTGACTTTTTCCATTCTTCCGGCTTGTGACCCTCTCTATATGCTATCCTGCAGATCTGGTGTAGTTCCTTTATTACCTCTTCTCCACCGTATTTTATCATTTCTCCTACTACGCCATCTATCCCAGGACTTCTGTTGTTCTTTATGCGCTTCACGGCCCTCCTAATTTCCTTTTCTAATATGTCATCATCTTTGTCTTCCCTTGGAGGCGCTATCTCCGCCAGCTCTTCGATTACTTGCCTTGCCGTGTCTTGGTCCAGCTGAGTTTGGTACAAACCACTATAGTATTCTGTCCATCTTTGTACAATCTCTTCTGTACTTTTCCCTTAACGTCTTTGATCGTTCTTGTTTTTGGTTACCTCGTTCTATTTACATGTATGTTCCCAATCATTTTATACGCTTCTCTTGTCTTGAACTCTGCATGATATCGTCCTCTTTCTTTACACTTTTATACTGTGAGGATTATTAGTGATGCCCTCTCCTGTCTCCAGGTTTGGGTCTGGCACTGCCAAAGTACGAGCAGTGGCAAATCTAAAGCCATTGATAGCATCTCAAGTGGAGCGGCGGGGGGAGGGGAGAGGGGAGAGCATAGTCAAGGAGTGGCGGAGGAGAGAGAGGGGATGCGGACGAAGGAACTTAGGAGCCTAGAGTAGGACGGCAGCGATTGTGGTGACATTTAAAACCTGGTGTTGTCTGGTGTTGTAAAGACGCTAGGTCTGGTGTTATTCATCAGAAAGTGTACGGATCACTATCACTTCTTTTCGCAAAATTCCGTTAACTGATTATTTTATATGGTGAGCGTTGATTGCAGCAATAGTTAGATATGAAAGACTAATAGGCCTATATAATTGTAATCTACATTTGTTGCAGGCTACAGCCCTTGCGATTCATTCCCTTGTCTAAACGGCGGTACTTGTATCGACCTTGGCGCAAACACGTATACCTGCACTTGCCCCATAGATCGGACCGGAACTAGATGTGAATCAAGTAAGTAGCTTATGATTCGGTTGACAAACATCACATGCAAAAACCATGGCATTTCTTAATTGATATACCTGGTGGATCCTTTCTCTCTTTCTCTCTCTTTCTGGTACCTCAGAATGGCTGGTTCTGGATCCTCCTCCTCCTCCTCCTTCCTGTTCCTTCAATCCTCCTCCGCTGGATCTGACCTTTGCGGTCTGGCAGAGGTCTTATCCGGACCAGCACTGAAGATGTTCTGTCTCTATGCTTTGAGAGACTCGATTCAGCAACACATGCTCTGTTACAATCATTCAATCAAATTTAACGGAAAGGCAACTATAATAACAACAAAAACATTAATAAGACACATGCTCAAATCTAAAGCTGTTTATGACTTCTAAAGAGAAGTTTCGCTTGAGAGGAAGACACGGTGGAAGAGACGAGAGAAGGAAGAGATGTAGATTGTAGAGGACGCAGTCAGCCACCAAGCGGAGGAATTAGACACAGCCAAATGGCACAGAGTGGGACTACGCAAGTCATAGCACGTAGCAATTGCGCTTAAAATTCAGCCGCGGTCATAAGATGGTGGGCGCAGTCCGGTATTGTACTGTTAAGTGTCGCATTCAGATTATAATCGCCAATGTGAATGGATAAAGCAAGTTTTAATACCAGTTATGATGAAGCCTTTGGTGCTGTTCAATTGCAGCCTGCCATGCAGTTAACTTCGACTGCTTTCGCTTCTGTATGAAGCATTGTCAAACTGAATCAATCAACGAATGTTATGTGGCCATAATTATTCTTTCTTTAGCGAATGCAGTTCGCACCAAGCCATGCCACCGCGGCGGAACCCTCAGCAAGATGTAGAGCCTGGAGTCCTCCCGGAAAACGAAGAAGGCGGCACTCGTTCACAATGTGCGACATCGTCTGTCTTTCTCCACAGCAGCACAGTGGATCATCAGCTTGTCCCCATCTCACCAGATTCACCGCGCTGCGACCTTGATCCGTGCGGAAGCGATTTAAAGTTTTCCATAGATGACGAGGGAGATCACCAACAGGAGGCCAGACAGATGGCACGGCCATGAGCGAACGATTCACCACTTCCATAGTGGGCCATTCTTCGCATCAGGCCGAGGTAGCTGTCAAACCTTCCTCCGGAGGATTTCTCCAAATAGGACGTCTAGACGGGAGACGCACTCCTGGGTGGAGCGCAATGTCCGCGTGCAGAGGAAGTCTTTCGTCATTTCGGATCTTGGTCAGCATCTTGGCGCAAACTTCAGCTCGACGGAGGTAGGGCGGAGGGATGTTGCTGAGCACCGGCAACCAAGGGAGTGGAGCCGCTCGGAGCGTACCCGTCACCAGACGCATAGTCTCGTTTAGCTTGACGTCAACATATCCGGTCTGGGCCGAACGGGCCCAGACAGGAGCGCAGTATTCCGCAGTGGGGTAGCACAGGGCCAGTGCTGAGGTTCGGGGGTCGTAGCTCTAGACTCCCATGTTGAGCCAGCAAGTTTGCTGAGGAGGTTGTTCCTTGTGCCCACCTTCGCAGCGGTCCTTCTTATGTGCTTGTGGAATGTTAGCGACCTATCCAAGGTCACGTCCAGATAGATCGGATTTGGGTCATGCTGGAGGCGCTGACCATTCATCACAATATCCAGCTCCCGCGCCGCTTGAGCATTGTGGAGATGAAAAGAGCTGGACATTGTTTTTGTAACGCTTGTCTTAAGTCTCCACTCTGAGAAATATCCTGCCAGCAACTCTACGTCCGCATTGAGGATCTCCTCTACCTCCTCAAAGGTCCTCCCCTGGGCATCCAGGGCGACGTCATCCGCATAGACAAATCTGCGGGACTGGGTGTCAGGCATGTCATTGATGTAGACATTGAACAGGCAGGGCGAGAGAACCGATCCCTGAGGTAAGCTGGGTTCTCCATGCACTGCACCGATCCCCCATGTGAACCCTGAAGCGTATGTCTTTTAGGAACGTTTCCACCGTCATAACAACCCATCTCGGAAGCACGGCTGCCAGTTTCACGAGTAGTCCTCTATGCCACACCGTGTCATATGCAGCCGTCAGATTCAAGACGACCGCACAAGTCTTAAGACCACATTGAAATCCGTTTTCTATGTAGGTTGTGAGCGCTAGTACTTGGTCGCAAGTACTACGCCCTCGACGGTAACCAGCCAATTATTAACAATGACCTTTCAGAACAGTAGCCTATGTGAGGCGAGAATGTCAAGTTAAAA
>OX243826.1:33070252-33156489 GCA_945859605.1 Lumbricus rubellus | reverse complement strand
TTTCTCTCTCTCTCGTTCTCTCTCTCTCTCTGGAATGGATTCAAGGTAATTTGTAATGTAGCTGTTCCACGAATATTGGGTCTGTGCATGTAACGTCACCATTAACTGTAAACTGTTTGAAGAAGCTTTGGCTATGAGAAACAGGTTTTAACGCCAAAGCAATTGCACTATTTCTCATTATTATTATCATTTTTGTTATTTTCTTTAATGACTCAATCTGACAAACCGTAGAATGATTACAGTACATCATCATCATCATCATCATTCGCCGCCTACTCCACCAATGGGAGCGTTGCACAATGAGTTTACTAAATGTTTCCACAGCGTTCGATTCTCAGCCACAGTGATGGCCATACTCAGGTCCATGCCCTTCTAAGTCTACATCAATCATACCAATCCATGAAGATCTAGGTCGCCCTCTGGGGCGCTTCCAGGAAGGCGGAGCCAACGCCAGTAGTGCCTGTCTCGAATCAGAGTCTACCGGCATACGAGCAATGTGCCCAAGCAACCCCAGGCGCCTCCGTCTAATAGTACCACATACCGTTCTTTGTCCAGTTCTAGCGTAGACCTCTTCATTGGAGATGAAGTCGGACCATTTGATGCCGCATAAGGCCCTCATGCACTTAGTGCCAAATGCGTCTAGGCGCAGCTGATCCCGCCTTCCGAAGGACCATGTTTCAGAGCCGTGGAGGAGAACTGGCATGACATATGAGTTGAATAGTCGTATCTTGGTACTGAGGCTGATACGAGTGGACCAGATGTTACTTTTTAGGGATCCAAATGCTCCGCTTGCCACTCCCAGTCGTCTTGAAATCTCCGGGGTGCTCCGACAGGACTCATGGGTGAGCACGCCCAAATAGTTGAAACCCTCAACACACTCGACCACCTCCCCCTCAACCATGATGTCCGAAGGCCGTGGAAGGAAATCGCTCAGACTCTGCACCTTTGTTTTCTGCCAATTGACGTGTAGACCCAACTCTGATGCCTCCTCCTCGAAGATTGTAAAGGTTGATGCCAGAAGATCATAAATTTGGGTCAATAGAGATACATCGTCGGCGAAATCAAAGTCAGTGAATGCAGCTTCGCCGATATCAGCTCCAGGCATAGCCCTGGCAACCGTCCTTCCCACAACTCTATCCATGGCTACGTCGAACATGTCCGGAGCCAGGATATAGCCTTGTCGAACTCCCGACCTAATCCGAAACCAGCCACTGGTATCTCCCTCACACCGAACACAGCTGATGGTATCCGTATAAAGACCACGGTAGAGAAGGACCAACTTATCAGGGATCCCGGCTATCTTCAAAAGCTTGCAGAGTGCGTCAGGGTCGATTGAGTCGATTGCTGCTTTCAGGTCAACGTAAGCAGCATAAAGAGGCTGTCTGAACTCTCTCCTTTTCTGGGCAAGTAGGTTGAGAGTGAGGATCCGGTCTACAGTAGAACGCCCTGGCGTAAATCCACTCTGTTCTCTTCTTCTACTGGTGTGGATAACCTGCTTCATCTGCTCAAGTAGGACTCGGGCGAAGACTTTCCCAGGAACCGAGAGAAGTTTCTATCATCTTTGCCCTTGTACAGTGGAAGGATGATGCCTTTGCGCCAGTCAGAAGGAATTTCACCAGATGTCCATATCTCCTCGAACAGTGAGAGCAGCTCGACTGATGTGCACGGCTCCTCATACATCAGCATTTCTGGTGTGACACTACACACCACAGGTGCCTTACCTACCCATCTTCAGTTTCTGAATTGCTGATGACACCTCAGATTATTTATTTATTTAGCTTTTGCAGAACGCGTCCAGCCACTGACCAGCAGCCTCATCAGACACATGTAAGGCGGTTATACCACCCGGGAAGCGAGTTGTTTTGCAGTCATTTACGATGTGTGACATTGTCTGGATGTCACCACAGCTACACAGTGGGTCCGAAGCCTGTCTCCATCGAACCATGTGGCAGCACAGCGTCCTTCTCCAGTTCTAAAACGATTTAACGTTGACCAATGCCCACGTGGCAGATCATGGCCAAGGGCCAGACAGATGGCACGACCACGAGAGAATGGTTCACAGCATCAGCTGCCAACCATTCAGCACACCCGGCCGCTATGGCTGTCATGTCTTCCGCTGGTGGATTTAGCCATATGGGTCGTCTAAGGGAACGCGAACATTCGGGTGGAACACAATGTCCGTATATAGTGGGAGCCTGTCATTTGCCACGACTTTTCTTAGATAAGAGCGGTACGTCACACGACACGAGACATGAGGGTGTGGACGCCTCTGCCTCTTCCACAATTAATGTCGAAGGAGTCGCAGGCGGACGGTTCAGAAGATCATCGAAGTGCTGCTTCCATCTTTCCAGTTTACGAGGAATGTTGGAGATCAGCTCACCACTAGAATCTCTGATCGGAGCAGACACTCTGGGTCCGGAAGATTTCAGACGCCGAAAGTTCTTAAAGGCACCCTGAAGCTGGTTCTTTGCCATCAGATCCTCCCCTTCTAAAGCCGTCCTGTCCGCCCATTCCTGACGATCATGTCGAAGGGACCTCCTCCTCTCGTGGTTCAGCATCCTGTAGCGTTGCAGATCGCCCATCAGTCTAGCCTCTCTGCGTTTGTCCACGATGTCCAGTGTGGCTGCAGAGATCCAACCGCGCCTTGCCGCACGCACATGTGGAATTGTGCTATCAGCAGCTTTGCAGTCCACATTGCAGAACTGAGCTTAAATACATTAAAATTCTTCTTTTCCGCAGCTGGCGACTGCATGGGTAACCCGGCCGTTTAATTGTCGACATTTCTTTCTGCTTTGGTTGAAACATCTCTGTCGATCCTTGCAAGAAAGTAGTCTTTTGCAATTGAATGTCTTTCTTGAGACCTGTCAAAAGGGTCCATAAATTATGTTGGGGTGGGGTGGTGAGAGAAGAACATCGACAGGCGTCCGAAATGCCATCCTTTCACTGAATTTGTTATTCATGCAGGGAGCCCATCCATTTTAACGGTGTAAAAATTAAATCTTTGTCTCACACGTAAAACAAAAACTTTGTCTCACATGTAAAAGTAACAGTTTAACGTGCAGGGAACAGTAAAGCTTTGTATAACTTTCTCTAGTATTCAGCATCACCAAACTTTGCGCTCATCATTCAGTTAAAACTCAAAGTAGGCCTATGCGTGCATACACTGCATAGTGTAGGTCTACAACGTCGCACCTTGTGAATTGTTCATTAGTCGGTCCGGTAATATGGCGTTCCGGTCTAGTGTCGAATGTTCTATTGTCGGCCCGTTCTAATATCGCCCGTTAAAGTGTCGTCCGTTCAAATGTCCGTATACACCTATATTTTATAAGTCCCTGGGGAACGAAGTACCTCAGGGCAAAAAAATACTTATATATATATATATTATTATATATATATAATAACAATAATAGGGCCCAATTCAAAAAGAGTGCGAACGTGGTCGATTGGTTTCGTGTCATTCCGTTAATTGATCATTTTATATGGTGAGCGTTGATTGCAGCGACAGTTAGACATGAAAGACTAATAATTGTAATTTACATTTCTTGCAGGCTACAGCCCATGCGATTCATTCCCTTGTCTAAACGGCGGTACTTGCATCGATCTTGGAAACGGCATGTATACCTGCACTTGCTACATAGATCAGACTGGAACTAGATGTGAATCAAGTAAGTATAGATCGGTTGACAAACATTACATGCTAAATGCATGATCATTTATGTGAGTTGGAAGGTTAATGTTTTAATTTTTCTTCCGTAAAGTCTTCTAAAAGACAATAATATTATAATAATTATATTGTTGCGAACTCCGTTTTAAAAGTTCATAATGAATCTGCGTGATCCTTCTTTTCTCTGGCTGGTATAGGTATAGGCATAGCTCAGAATTATGGTTGGTTCTGGATATCCTCCTCATTCTTCCTGTTTCCTCAACCCTCCTCCTCCTCCTCCTCCTCCACAGGGTATGACGTCCTCCGTGATCTTATATCCGGACCATCCTCCCTCCTCGATGGTCAATGCTTTGACCGACTCGCATTCAGCAACGCAGACTGTATTACTTCAGCAAGCACAGCAGCCACTTCACCAGGAACAGATACGCGACAGCAACAAAACCCATACACTTGTTGATGTTTTTTATCATCATCATCATCATCATCATCTTCTTCATCATCATCATCATCATCATCATCATCAAGAACCGAGGGACCAGTGCCCGTAGGTGCCCGCTGCCATCCTCATTATTCCTCGCCATTTTCGTCTTTCCAGGGCCGCATGCGTCAGGTCTTGTATTGGCGCTCCGCACCAGTCGGTTATGTTGTCCAGCCATTCCTTGTGTGGTCTACCTCTTCTGTTGGCTCCCTCCATTCTTCCAAACACCCAGTGTTATTTAAGTTTCAATTTACTTTTCAGTTTAAGTTTTATTTTTTGTTTTGTTTTAACTTTTCAGTTTAGTTTTAGTTTAAGTTTTCAAATGTTTTCAGTTTTAGTTTCAGTTTTCATAACTTTTCAGTTTCAATTAAGTTTTTGTAAACCTTTCAAAGAAGGATTGAATATTTTTTCTTGATGACATTCATTTTTCTAAAGTAACACTAGTCCGATTTAATTCAAGAGCACTGAAACCTCCACAATAATAAGCACGTCTATTTCCATCTTCGTTTGTCCTATCTATAGGCTAAACGATGATATTGACAACATGATTGATGTATTTAGCCTGTGTCCTATAACATGGACAAGTCAATCAAGGTGTCAAACATCAAACTCATTCCAAACATAATTATATTCGGGTCGTTGATATGTACAATTGTATATAGACAGGTACATGTGATCCTGTACAGGCTAAAGTTCAAATATTCATACTCTTCCCCTACTTGGACCATGCTTCAAATACACCTGTAACTAACTTTGCTGGCCCTGTGGTCAGTGGTGCCCAGCCATCCGTAACAATAACTCATCAATGTCAGGCTGTTTAACTGACGCATTGTGATCGAATTAATTATAAACATCACTATCTTGTCGCTGGCCACAGACAATCTTTATGGTTGACCGCATTTAACAATAGGCTGACCGCTAAGGAGAAAGCAGATAGAGAAAGGGTTAGACCAGATGTTTGCTTGACACATTTTGCTTTCTGACATCTGATTCAGTTCATTTGGTTTGTGCGCCACACAGAAAAATTAATTCAGTTTTCAACTTTCAAGTTTAGTTTTAGTTTAAGCTGTGAACTTTTCAGTTTAGTTTTAGTTTCAGTTTTCAGAACTTTTCAGTTTTAGTTTTAGTTAACTCAAATGAAACTATTCAGTTAACTCAAATTCAGTTTCAGTTTTAGTTAACTTGAATAACATTGCAAACACCACCCTCTTTATTTTTCTGTCCTCACTCATTCTGCATATGTGGCCAAATAGCTTCCTGGTTATTATTATCTGCATAAGGTTTTCTGCGGCTTCTATTTGCTCATACAGTTCTGAGTTTGTCATCTTCTGCATCCATCTAACTCTCAACAATCTTCTGTAGCATTTCCTCTCGAAGGCTAATATCTTTGACTCCATTTCTTTAGTTACTGTCCAGGCCTCGCATCCATACAGCATACTGCTGAACACGCAGGTTCTCAGTAGGCTACTTTTAATTTTGTTTGTATATGTATGGATTTGCTCTTCCATATTTTATCCAATGTCTTCAGTGCTCTCGTTGCCTTCGCGATTCTCGCCCATGCCTCTTTCTTGTTGTCTAAGTCATGTGTTTTGATGCATCCTAATTATGTAAAGTTTCCACGTTTTGTGTCTGGTTTCCATAAAAATTCCATCTTCTTAGACAGTTCTTTTGCCCCAAACACCATCGTTTTGGTCTTCTCAAAATTCATGACAAGACCATACCGTTTTCCTTCGTCACTTAACTTCTGAGCTGGGCTCTCCAACCTCTGGATGTCATCGTCTATCAGGTCGATGTCGTCCGCAAAACATAGATTGTTGATATTCTCTCCGCTGATCTTTACACCTCCTTCTTCCTCCGTGGTCTTGTCTAGTATTCTTTCCAAAAGAGTGATGAATATGTCTGGTGATATCGGGTCACCCTGTCTTGTGCCCCTGCCGATGCTGAACCATAGGCCAATCTCTCCGCACACCCTTACCGCCGCCTTTGCATTGTTATTAACTTCTCTTAGTAATCGTAGCAGCTTGTTGCTACTCCATATGAATCCATGACCGCCCAAATTACACTCTGGTCGATGCTATTGCTATCAATGGCTTTTTGGAAATCGATGAAGCATTTGTAAATTTCTTGTCTTTTCTTCTAGCCTTCTCGCCAATCAGCCTCAGTGTTAAGATTTGTTGAGTCGTATACTTCTGTTCTTTCTGAATCCGGCCTGTTCGTCTGATCTGAATTCCTCTGTCTGTGCTCTGAGTCTTTCAGTTAGAACCGACATCAGCACTTTCCCCAGATGGCTCATCAATGCAATGGTTCTGTAGTTGCTACATTCCTGTGCACTTCCCTTTTTATGCAGCACAATGATGACTGACTTTTTCCATTCTTCCGGCGTGTGACCTTCTCTATATGCTATCCTGCAGATCTGGTGTAGTTCTTTTATTACCTCTTCTCCACCGTATTTTATCATTTCTCCTACTACGCCATTTATCCCAGGACTTCTGTTGTTCTTTATGCGCTTCACGGCCCTCCTAATTTCCTCTTCCAATATGTCATCGTCTTTGTCTTCCCTTGGAGGCGCTATTTCCGCTAGCTCTTCGATCTCTAGCCTTGCCGTGTCTTGGTCCAGCTGAGTTTGGTACAAAGTTTACAAACCACTACAGTATTCTGTCCATCTTTGTACAATCTCTTCTGAGTTCATCAGTACTTTTCCCTTTACGTCTTTGATCGCTCTTGTTTTTGGTTACCACGTTCTATTTACATATATGTTCCCAATCATTTTATACGCTTCTCTTGTCTTGAACTCTGCATGATATCGTCCTATTTCTTTACACTTTTATACTGTAAAGATTATTAGTGATGCCCTCTCCTGTCTCCAGGTTTGGGTCTGGCACTGCCAAAGTACGAGCAGTGGCAAATCTAAAGCCATTGATAGCATCTCAAGTGGAGCGGCGGGGGGAGGGGAGAGGGGAGAGCATAGTCAAGGAGTGGCGGAGGAGAGAGAGGGGATGCGGACGAAGGAACTTAGGAGCCTAAAGTAGGACGGGTAGCGATTGTGGTGACATTTAAAACCTGGTGTTGTCTGGTAATGTAAAGTACGCCAGGTCTGGTGTTCACTATCACTTCTTTTCGCAAAATTCCGTTAACTGATCATTTTATATGGTGAGCGTTGATTGCAGCAATAGTTAGATATGAAAGACTAATATATAATTGTAATTTACATTTGTTGCAGACTACAGTCCTTGCGATTCATTCCCTTGTCTAAACGGCGGTACTTGTATCGACCTTGGTGGAGGCATATATACCTGCACTTGCCCCGTAGATCAGACCGGAACTAGATGTGAATCAAGTAAGTTGACAAACATTACATGCTAAAACTATGCTATGGCCATGATCATTTATGGTAGTTGGAAGGTTAATCTAGTCGATCTATAAAATATTGTTCCCTCGGCGGGAGTGTTTCACAAAAGACTGAAAAAGTAATTAAAGTAATTAATTATTTTACTGTCATAGATTTCGGGATTCAGGGAAGAATCACTAATGCAAAAGATAAGGCAAATTGCAATTGTCAATAGAACTACCGATTATGGCAGAACATTTATTACGGTCTGCAAGGGACTATATACTTGTTCGCAATAGAAACTGTTCTGTTCTGTTCTCAGTCATCCTCGATCCGAGGGTCGGCCGCATCATGTAGGCTACAATGTTCCTCCAACGCTTCCTGTCCTCCGTCAGTCTTATCATTTCTCCCAATGTCAATCCAGTCCATTCCTTTACAATAGAAACACCATGGCCAAACAAACCTCGAGAAGGAAATCGAAGATCAGATAGAGACATCAACCACTGTTCGCCCACTCCCATCGTCAGTTTCTTTTCCGCTGCTGCTTCAGCGACAACTGTTCATCATCATCATCATCATCATCATCATCATCATCATCATCATCATCATCATCATCATCATCATCATCATCATCATCATTATCATCATCATCATCATCATCATTATCATCATCATCATCATCATCATCATCATCATCATCATCATCATCATCATCATCATCATCATCATCAACATCATCATCATCATCATCATCTCAATGTCTTACTTATACGCTGTTTCTTGCGACGCATCGGTTTCACAAAGTTCGTCTCGCAACGAAAAGTCAGACGCAATGCTGGTCGTCGCTATTCGTCTCGCTACGGTACTGCAGCATTCAGAGACGATTTAATCGTCGACGACAGGTAGGTCGTCGTCGTCGATAGCATAGCGTCCGGTGGCGGCTGAGACGAATTAATTAGAGCTCAATTTATGTATCCTGTATAAGCTTATACATACAGCGTTCCTTGCTCTTGCTTTCATATAGGCCTAGATCCAACAGCGACGTGCGCAGTCGCAGCAAGCGAGGCACCAAAAAGGGGAAGTAAGGCTTCGGCCAATAATTTTGTTTTCATATCATTTCTTTAACCGATTTTTGGAGATGAAAAACTAATTATTTTAAATGTTATTATCTCTTGCAGCAACAAATCCTTGCGATTCATTCCCTTGTCTAAACGGCGGTACTTGCATCGATAACGGCAACACGTTTACCTGCTCTTGTTCGATCGATCATACCGGAGAGATATGTGAAAGTAAGTAGGCTATAGACCGATTCAGCAAAAAACTACATGTAGCATAGCATATCACTAATGATTACATGTTTGGTTGTTTCATGATAGTCGATGTTTCAAAGCTTAATACGACGTCCTACGCCTTTTACAGTCGCACTCTACACACACGGTCGTATTCAAAGTGTTAATTTCATTTCATTTTGAAATACTTCCTTAGAACATGAGCACTCAGTAAATTCCAGTCCGCAATTTCTTCGCCGGAGATTTAGGATTCCAGCAAACATCATCAATGCCGCAATAGAGCAAGCTGCTGTTATTATTGTTATTATTATTAATTATGGTCTTCAGATTATTATAAACAAAGACGATTGAAATTCGATGCCAAACAGAAACGATGCAAACACAATCATGCCGGTGTCTCGTCCGTCGTCCGGATAAACAAGGTCCGCCAAACCAATCTAAGGGCCGCCAGACGGAACCTTGCACCGGATCAGTGCATGGTTCTGAAATTGATGGTTTTGGCAAGGATCCGTCAGAAAAGGATCAGAGAAACGGTGCGCTATGCTTTTCTGCAGGAGTCGGCGTAGAATGGACGTGACAGAGATCGGGCGAAAGTCAACAGTAACTTCACCTTAGACCTTAGTCCTTCCAGGCTCTGGCAGCGCATCGGGCGACACAGCCTCTCCACGTTATCCTGTCTTCCGCAGCCATCTAAGCATCCTCACACGTCATTCTGCTGCCTTCTAAATCCTGTGCAATCGTGCTTCGCCAAGTCTGTCTGGGTCTTCCCCTTCCCCTTCTCCATCCCGACGGTGTCCAGTCCAGTGCCTGCCTTTCAGGATGCGTGTGCACCGGTGATACTGTACTTGCTTTCCACTGACGCGGAACATATGCAAAATGGATCGACGAGTTGAATAGCTCTACGATGGACTCTACAAGTAGGTGTGCAGCTCCCATGAGTAAGTCCATCAGGACCCGTACCAGGTATGTGCGCCACCAGGGTATGCCAACAACCGGATGACGGTGTATAATCCACCTACTCCACTGGCAGATAGTGCATGTCCTTCGTCCATGACTGTTGTTCTTAGTGGAGGAATTTCGTAGTGTTGATCTTTTGAAATAGAGCAGAAGTTCTGATTTAATTTCTCCGCAGTGACTTTACAATCCGAGTGAGGAGTTTTCCTGCGGTCGCCTCCACGCAGCCGATTGACCTCCTGCCACATCTCACGTGTCCCTCGTTTAGCTTTGTCAAAGGCTTTGCTTTTAGCTTTGATGATAATTCGGTTTATCCTCTCGGATAAAGATGACGCAGCTTCAGTTCTGTTTTTTCTTAAGCAGCTTGTTCCGTTTCCTCAACAAGACTTAGTGCTTGACAATCGGAGTCATGAAGATCTCTCTCTTTAATTGTGATACTCTGGGCTGGAAAGTAGAGGTCAGTGGTCGAATTGATGTAATCGTACAAGGCCTGGAAGGTCTTTTCTGGAGATGAACTCTGTGTGATGAATGACCAATCTTGCTTTATCAGATGGGACTGGAAGGATGCATTCTGATTTGGCGTTCGAGGACGAAAGAACTTAACCTGCCTTCCATCAATCTGCGCTCCAGATCCTACGGTCTAGGAGTTTAGTGGAATTGCTAAATGCCTCGTTTTTATTGCTCGTTTCACTTAAAAGCAGGCTACACATTTTATACAGAAATAATTATTACAGATGGTGGACTGAAGCGCAGCCTATAAAGACCGGATGGTCAAGAAAATATCCTCGTGCGATGGTCCATCAAGCTCAACGGATATTAATCATAGTCACATTTGTAGAAACCTCGAAGATGGAAGCTAATAATTAAATGATGGCCATGTCCTCCCGGTTTCGTGGAGTCTGTGCTGTAAATGAGGAGGTCAGTGCAGTATGTTGGGTGTTTTTTTTTGGGGGGGGGGGTGGGTGGAATGATAAACAGCAATAACATAGTAAGGACAACATTGAGCCACAAGAGTTCAAGGTCACTGTCATAGATGGTTGGTCGGAAGGTTGAGGAGTAGTTGATCCCTGCAATAAGTTGCTACTCCACCTTCACCTCCACCTATCCATCCGGTCCCGTCGAAAGAGGCGATATATAACCAGCCACAGCCATTGAAGAGTCAGTGTGCTTTTCCTTTAACCAACTCTCCACAACAAATATGGCGACATCTGGATATTCTAGGCCATAAATAGCATATGCGGTCATCGTAATCGTAATCGTAATCTCAAGACTTCTACAGCGCCCACAAAAGCGAAGTCACGGGAACCAGCTTATTCACAGGCGCTCAATCAAAACAAAATCGATCGGCAGCGGGTCAAGTCCGTAGTGTCAGGCAGGCAGACAGATGGACGACTAAGGTGGGTGATGTTTAGAGTTTAAATGAGAAGGGATGTGAGGAGAATAGGAAGAATAAGAATAGGATTTGCGGAAGAGCAATGTTTTCAGCTTTGAGTGAAAGACCTGTGGGGAGATAGCGAGAGGTGAAGTTTTACTGAGCTCGTATGATGGGTCGGAAGTTTGCCGAAGTGCTGACGGAAGTTTGTTCCAAAGAGGTGGAACGGCAATGGCTATGGAGTATGGAGCGGTTTGCGAATTTCAGTGATGAAGTGATGGGAGGGCGAAGCAGTGTAATGGAGGATGAGGAGTGTGTTGAACGAAGTGGCTGGATGGTGATACCATAACATCTTGGAGCATCTAGACCACATTGTCCGATTGAAGAGAATCGTGAAAAAGAGGCATGAAGGACAACGTGGTTCGATGCCTGTTGTGTCCCACGCTCTCTCCCCCGACTCTCTCCATCGGTCTGTCCTGACCGACCTGTGCATGTCTGCTTCACATCATGACACCTTGAAGCATCTGGGTAGCTATGTCACTTGTGTCGTGGTTTTGGCGGATTACAATCGTCTTGGTCTTTCACTGCCAGCGTATCGCCACCCATCTGGCAAACCTTCCTCCTTTTGTCCGGGCTTAGGACCGGCACAAGAACGTTGTTGGTTTCCTGTGGCGGAGGATGGATGCAGTTTAACGTCATGCCCAGGACTATGGTGACAATAAATCTCAGCATTTTATAAACGTGTTCTGGCAAAAGCATTGATCTGATTATGGAACATACATGTAGGCCTACGTGTAACACAATGGTGTTTTTTTAATTCATCAGAACACTCACGATCGCGGTCGTCCCTCCCCCCATATGGTCTGATTAGCTGATCGTTATGCTATGGATTATTATTCGTGATGACAATGAAAGTTATGATGACATTGAAAGTGTTATGATGACATTGAAAGTGTTATGATTGATTTCTGTTGCAGCTTCCAGTCCTTGCGATTCTCAGCCTTGTCTCAACGGCGGATCTTGCAACTGGCTTGGTGGCATCTATTTCAGCTGCATATGTCCGATAGAGTGGACCGGCGTGCTATGTGAATCAGGTCAGTTCAGATGAGCTGCTGACAAACAATCAGATAATGGCAAATAAGACATGACCTATGGCGGATGGTGGATGTGTAACATGTGTAACATTAATTATATATTTTAAAAGACTTTTCATCGGAAAGATCTTGTCAACGATAGAGCGCTTATTAACCTACAGTCTAGAGTCTAGACTGCATTCAGTGGCTTCGGATTTAGACTAAAATCAATGCATATTAAGTTAAAACAAGTTGTGAATATCAACTTCGACCATTCAGATCATTGGATTGCGTATTAAATCGTAATTTCCAAACTTCGAAAGCCAAGCGCGGGCACTGCAGCTTATTCACGAGCGCTGCGTTGAATCGGTATTTCAAACGAGGTCCGGGTTCGGTAATTCTGCTGAGAATCTGAATCCACTCCATCTGTCGTCAGCTGTTAATGTGAATCCGTTGATTGGTTATTCCACCCATGAGTTCCATATTCACCAGTCCACCACTGCTACTGACTCTTCTACCTTACTGTCTCAACGGCGGGTCTTGTGGCATCTATTTCAGTATTTTTTAATGTAAATTTTCGCTGTAATGATATTTAGCCTAGCAGCATATCATAGCCTTAGGCGATAATTATGGGTGGATATTTTTTTATCCGCTACCTATCGGATACTGTTTTTGTACCAGATAACTACAATGAAACGTTGACCTGTGGTACGGAGTTGATATGGTCAGGGTACCCCGCGTCCCATAACTTCACAAGACTCTGCTACTTCTCGGCGCCCTTGAGTGACCCAGTCGGACGAGCCACTGAATGTCGTGACACAGTCCAAGGAATTCCACTGTACAATGATGCCAATGGTCTGCTGAACGCCGGCGGAAACTTCGGTTGTCTCGTCAGTCAAGAATATCCAGATGACTTACCGGCAACCAGTTACATATCATGTAACAATGATTACCAGCACGATGTCTCGCTTGGCAACTTCACTGAATCCGCTATTCTTATGGTCTGCCTTCGCTATCCGTACGATGGAATACCACGCGTATAAGTTAGCAGCAAGAGCAACAGACATGCAACAGACATCTGACATGTGACATCTACAGCTTAGATAATTTCGATGTAGCAACAATGAAAATTACTTTATTTGCTAGTTTTATACTTGCTTTAAAAAAACAACCAGTGAAAATGATTACTTAAACATTTAACTAGCATACGTAATGTAAAAATGGAAAGACAAATGAATTGCTGCGTCAATCAATGGTTGCGATTGTTGCTCTTCATATAGGTTATGACATAGGCTACTAAATGTTGCGATGTTTATATGATTTTATCAAAGTAATTAAACTTAGAGCTACATCGGAGGCAAACTAGTCGCTGACGAATTTTTCAGCTTTGACGTTAATTAAAGGATATTATTATTATCTCTTCTCATGGTCAACTTTGGCTGGTAATGGCATTATATTTTATGCTAACTGGGGTACCCGACTTTGCCCGCAAATTTAGATTTTTCGTTCCCAAACCCAGCTCCACACGCCCCTGTTGCGCGGGTTCGCCGCCCTCTGGGGTTTATCCCCTCCACTCTCTCCCACCTCCCACCTCCCACCCTCCTTTCCCATCCACTGCCGTCCCGTTCGACTCATCACCCCTTCCCTTCCCTCTCTCCTCTTTCTTCCCAATAATCCTTTTCTCTCCACTTTCGTTCCGCCCCTTCCGTCCCACCATCGCACCATAAAAATGATGTTTTATGCCCCTCTGCCTGGAATGGATTAAGCTCCTTGGCCGAAGGCATTTCTCTTTTTCCATGGCTTCTACACTGATGGCGACTGAATCCGCCTTTGGATAAAAATGACGTAGCAATGTCGTAAACTTAAGTCACGTAATAATGACGTCAGAAACAATTGGGTCATTAATAGCGATGAAAGCATTATGGCGGCTTGCTGCGATAAGGACCACGGTGAAATTTAACATGTCTATATCTCTGGAATAAAGCACTGAAAATAGCTCCACTAGATGGTCCTGGTGAACGTCTGTCTATATGCAATGTTTCAGGTCAGTAGCTGCAAACTTTGAGCATGCATTCTGGACAAAATTAATATACAGGGTGGCGCAAAATAAACCGGGCTATTAGTTTTTGCGATTGCGTCAAAGTAATTATATCACTGTGACGTCGTCCTACATCAAGGATTACTGCCAGACATTACAGCTCACTCTGGTGACAATTTCACTTTCCTGCAGGATGAAGCACCTGCTCATCGTTCACGAAACACAGTTGCTTTTCTCACTACTCACGTTCCAGACTTTATTGAACCAGAAAATTGGCCACCGAACAGTCCGGACTTGAATCCCGTAGAGTCGTAGACTATTCGATCTGGGGAATGCTTCAGCAGCTTGTCTACAGGCAGAGAATTCGAGATATTGAACATTTTAAAGAAGTTCTGACCGCATGCTGGGACGAAATCAGCGAGGACACTATCAACCGGGCTATTGGACAGTTTGTCAAGCGATTATCATTGGTTATCGCAGCAAACGGAGGACATATTGAACACCACTTTGACTGAAATTTCTTACGCATTCAGAAAATTCTGAAATTTTACAGTTCATTCAATGTTATATTAAATGCCAAACCAATGCCATTTTTCTGTGTCATTTCTGTCTAATGATAGTTTTAAGGCGATAATAATTACTTTGATTATTCAAGTGATGCAATTGCAAAAACTAATAGTCCGGTTTATTTTGCGCCACCCTGTACATACATACATAGTCAGATTCTAATTTATAAATAGCCTATAGGCTAGATTGTGATAAATTTCGCCATTTTCAACAATGTTTCCCTCAAAATTATTCCTATGAAGACATGAAATCGGATTTTGAGACGAAAAGTAATTTCTAAGTGTAGTTTTATGCTGGGGTATCCGCCGTTGCCTGAGCAACATCAGGTTTTCGACCCACCCAGTCCCTCCACCCCTCTAGGGGTGGAGGGACTGGGTGGAGGGTAGAGCGTTGCTGGTTTATTTAGGTTTCTCGTCATGGTATTTATTAGTCCGAGCTGCTAGCGTAACCGAGTAGCGATTGTTGCTTCGGTGCTACAGGCAAAGGAGAGATATTGAGTTCAGGAAGAAATTGTACGGAAAATGTTATATAACGCCAGCTGAAAAATGGAAACACTTTTTCAGTTTCTCTATTTGAACCAGCAGGGGCGCAACCAGAACATTTTTCTGGGGTGCTCAGAATCATTATTGTAAGCGCCGAAGGTGCGAAGCAGCGAGTGCCGAAGGCTAGAAGCCAATGCCGACTAGGGGGTCTGGGGAGCGTCGTAAGCTCCCCTGCGGGTTCTAGGGCTCCGCCCAAGAAACTAACGCATTTTTAAAACCTTTGACATCAGCTAGAACACGTTTCAGGTTTGACAGCTGTATCTATGAGCAATCTACAGTCATGAGAATTTCTGAAAAACATGAATTAGGACTTCAAAAGTGTCCTTTCCGATTTGTTTAGATAAGACAAAGGTCATGGGGGCAGAGTGGCAGAATTAATAACCCTGCAGTGTTTAATTTCTCCCTCAATAACCAGCCTTTTATAAAGTCCCTTCTGTGGGAATCAAGGATTCTGGGGAAAATCGAGCATCTGACGGAAAATCTCCAAAGCACGTGGCGCCGAGAGGGCACTGGTTTGGGGAGGGGATGTGCCCCTCCACATCCGAAATTTTACCCAACCCCTACCGGGGCCTACCCCACCCACAAAAAACTCATCAGATTTTGAAAAATTGCGTGGTTCACCTTTTTAGCCCTGAGAAAAATGAGAAAAGTAAGTTGCGCCACTGTGAACCAGGAGCATCATCATCGCGGTCCTTTTCGTGCAATTCTACAAATGAGGCAATGCAGCTTCTCCATTTCTCCCTGTCCACCGCCAGTTGTATCCACCTCACGTTAATGCATTTCAAGTCTTCTCTGATGGTTTCCGGCCAGTTTTTCCTGAGTCTGCCTCTTCTCTGTCTTCACTCCGTAGTCCAGTTCATCACTTGTCTTGCTATCCTGGCTTCGTCCATGCGTATCACATGACCCATCCATTTTAATCTTCTCTTTCTGATGATGTTCTCCATGGTCTCTTGTCCTGTTGTTTCCATGAAATTCCCTTACGTTGTTTGTTTTTAACCTTGTCTCGCCAAGACACGTGCACGATTTTTCTGAGCCATCTGTGGTGCGCCGCCTCTAGTCTCCTCTCGTTTGCCACCGCTATCGGGCACGTTTCCACTCCATACAGTAGTGTACTAAGGCCAAAAAATTGTGATAACCTCCTTGTGATCACCTCCTCCTATCAGTCTCTTCGGAAGCTTCTTCGTATAAGTTCGTGGTAGCATAGGCCTATCCCTAGATAACTGTTTCATTAGCTAAATGGCTAGGTAAAGAATCTACAGACTTTCACTGTTTTGTAACCAACAACGACGACGTGTTTAAGTCTTCTTATTATACTCCAAAATCCGATGTAAAGTAAAACGATCAGCAACAACACAACAATGACTACACTTGCGTTATCATAACAACTACACGACTACTACCTTCATCAGTCTACTCTATCGCAACTCAACAACAACTATTACAGCCTATCTCAACAGCTCTCAACACACAACACTCCTTCTTCACTTCCACTCCCTCCTTGTACACTCAACGTACGCTCGTCTAGACATCACGCGCTGTCCAGACAATCACCTGTCCAGACGCCGCGCGCCAATTTGCAGTTGGCCTACCTGCGTCGCTGTACGACAATCGTCGTGCACTGATTAAATTAGCTTACATTACCTCCTTCCTTTCTTTTGAAGAGAGCTAATTAATCTTAAAAATTAGCGAACGTATAATGCTTAAACTAAATACAAACAATTCCTATACTAAATGCAATCACAAAATATCTTATACTACAATCTCGATAAGCAGTCCGCTACTACATTCAGCTTTCCCTTCTTATAGTTCAACAGAATGTCAAAATTTTGCAATGATAAAGACCATCGGACTAACTTAGCTGACTTCGACATTGACTCAGTCAAATAAACTAAAGGATTATGGTCAGTGAACACATTAATCTTGGAACCAATAATAATTTCTTTCAATTTGTTTAAAGCCCATATGATTGCATAGGCTTCCTTCTCAATCGTCGCCCATCTCCTCTGGGTATCTGTCAGCTTCTGACTGATAAATGAAACGGGACGTTCTATCCCCTCATCGTCCACTTGTGACAGCACAGCCCCCACAGCAAAATCACTGCTATCACAGTACAAATTAAATGGTTTGCCAACCTCGAACATGTATAAAATCACATTTGATAAAACAATTTCTTTAAGAGAATCAAAAGACTTCTGGTGGTCATCAGTCCAAATAATGTTCTCAGGTGTCTGCTTGCTAGTTAAATCTGTTAATGGTTTAGCAATTTCAGCAAAATTACAAATAAATTGTCTGTAGAAACCAAAAAATCCTAACACTTGCTTCACTTGCTTCTTCGTTTCAGGGTTTTTTAAATTAATCAAACTGTCAATCCTATCTGGATTCATCATCTTCTTCCCTGATCCTATGAGGTGACCGATGAATTTCACCTCACTCTTACCAAACACACATTTCTTCAAGTTCAAGGTTACATTATGCAGTCTTATTTGTTTCAAAAACAATTCTAAATGTTTCAAATGAATGTTCCAATCATCAGAATGTACTGCAATGTCATCAACATAGGGTTCAGTAAATGCATTAATCGGTTGCAAAATCATGTTTATTGCTTTTACAAAAGTCCGTCCAGAGTTAATCATGCCAAACGGGACACGTGTAAATTCGTACAGTCCATTATGGGTAACGAATGCGGTTTTCCATTGGTCGGATTTTTTCACAGGACAAGTCCAGTAAGCACTGCGACAGTCCAAAACGGAAATGAACTTGGATTTCCCGACTTTGCTCAGCACATCGTTGACGATCGGCATGGGATATCGACAATTTTCAGTATATGAATTCACGTACCTGTAGTCGCACGCGAGTCTCAAGGATCCGTCCTTCTTCTTGACGATGACCAGCGGACTTGCCATTCTGCTCGACGACGGTTGAATGATGTTTGCTTTCAGCATCTCTTGTATTTGTTTGTCCACTTCTGCGCGGTATATCAGCGGTATTCGATAAGCCATGAACTCTTTCTCTCGAAAGTCCGGTCTCAGCACCACTTCGTGTTCTACCAATGTACATAATCCAGGTTTGTCCGAAAATCTGTCTGCATAACAGTTCAGTACATCCAGTAGCTGTTTCTGTTGCTCGCACGTAAGATGTCCGATCTGTTCATAGTCCAATTGCAGCGATTTCTGTGTCGTCTCTGCATGGTCTTCTTTCAATGGTAGCTCTACCACTGATCCGAATTCGTCGTCCTCTTCCACGATGAGACCACACGATAATGTTCTTGCGATGAACTTCCTCATTTTGTTGGCATGGACGATTCGTCGGCCGTTTTCATTCATGTCCACCAGATACGAATACTTGGATCTTCTTTGTAGCACTGTACATGGACCATGCCATCGTGAGATCAATTTATTGGTTGACGTTGGATACAGGACGATGACATTTTCTCCTGGTTCGAATTCTTTATCTTTGGCCCTCTTGTTGTATTGACTGGCATATTGTTTTTGCTTTTCCTCTGCACAATTCTCAGCGAATATCAGGGCTTTCTCCATGTCTGCTCTTAAATTCTTCAGGTACTTTGCTGGTTGTACTCCAATGTTTGGCGGTAGATTTATTTCTTTGGTCCAGCTTTCCTTTAAGATAGTTAATGGTCCTCTTGGCATTTTTCCATATACCAGCAGATATGGTGCCACTCCTGTCGTTGCGTTTGGAACTTCTCTCAATGCCCATACAGTAAACGGAATGATTTTATGCCACTGTCTCGGATTTTCCACAATGACATGATGAACCATCTTCTTGAACGTCTGGTTCCATCTCTCGACTAATCCGGCTGCCTCTGGATGTCCCGGTGAATCGAATCGTGGACAGCATCCCATCAATTTCAAAAATTCTCTTGTGAGACTGGCTGTAAAATTTGTGCCTCTGTCGCTGGTGATCACAGATGGCACCCCCACGTCAATGAATAGCTTCATCAAAGCTTCGCACACAGCCTTAGCAGTCAATGACTTCAGCAAAAAGATTGTCGGCCACCTTGTACATGAATCCACTATGCACAAGCAATACTTATGCCCTGCTGCTGACTTCGGTTCTATTGGGCCTACCACGTCCATAGTCATCCGTCGGAATGGAACATCTTCCCTTGGAATTGGTGTAATCGGCACTCGATCCATCACCAAACTTCGTGCCTTCAGCTGACACTTCTCACAGGACTTACAAAATTTCACCACGTCTCGACGCATCTTTGGCCAGACAAAGGACAACTTGATTCTCTCTCGTGTCTTCTCTTCTCCCAAGTGTCCGCCAAATACTGACTCGTGAGCTAATTCCATTACTTGAATTCTTCTCTCTTTCGGTAACACCAACTGGTACACTAGCTGATCCAGCATTTGATGTTTCTTATACATCAATCCATTCACCACGCTAAACTCTGATCCTTTGTCTTCAGCGATCCTCCACCACGATTTCAGTGACTCGTCATTTCTCTGCTGCTCCTCGAATTTCTTCGCATCTTCCAGCTGTCTTTCATCGTTCGAATTCTCTGTGAACAAGTCCCTCATACTTGTCTCCAGTTCAGCGTCGCTTTCGGAATCTTCACTATCATTTTGTTCACATGCAGCCATCTCTTCTTCAGTTTCATTGTTCTCAGATGTTGTTCTTTCGTCATCTTGAATGCTGAGTTCATCTTCGCTGTCCGTGTCATCTTCTTGCGAACTTTCGTTTATCGTTTCATCTTCTCCGCCTTCGACTTCTGCTCTCCGACTTTGTGCTCTTGTAGTCACATTCGCTTGTAGTTCCCCTTGCAATACACTCACTGGTGGAATCTCTTTCAATTCTGCAATTATCTCCGGATGTAGCAAGAACTTTTCTCTGTTTTCTTTGCACAGATCCGCTGGAATGCTGGCACACACTAAAGTTAAATATGGCGCGATATTTATTGTCCTGTCCTCTGTAGCTGCTCCTTCGTTACGACCGCTCATCCGCACTTCGATTTTCACCAACTTAGCTGGAATCGGCTCTCCAGCTACACATTGCAAATGAACTCTGCCGATTTCTTCTACTGTCGTTCCTTTCAGTAGTTCCTCGTTGATTACTGGTATCTCGGTCCCCGAGTCAATCAACGCCTCGACTTGCACAGGCTGCCCATCAGTCCCACGTATCTCCACATTTACATGCTGCAACGATATCTTCTTTATGCGTTGACACTCCTCTTTACTTTTTGTTTCTCGACAAATTTCTGCAATGGAAGTAGTCTTTATCGCTTCTTTCTGTATGGTGAACTGCGGCGTACACTTCATTACCGACTTCACTTCTGTTTCACGATCGTCCGATTCTTCAAACTGGTCTGGTGCATTCATCACTTGTATCTGGTTTACTCGAAGATTTTCTGCACTTCTGCTAAAGTTCTTCCTCAGATTTGCCGCTCCTGGTGCTTGGCAATGTTTTATTAGGTGTTTGTCAGAATGACAGTTGTGGCAACGTTTCTTTATAAAACTTCTTTGCTCATTGTTCTCCCACTTGTTGTACGGCGTGTATGATGCATTACTTTCTGTTGGGCGTCCCAGCGGCGGAGTTCGATTGTAGGCTTGTCTGTCCCACGTTGACTCTTTCTTATCTTGCCAATACTGCTTCCCAGAATAATTATCTTTCTTTGCATCATTACTCTTGGCTTGGCTTCCGGTGTCTTTGCTATCCTTGTTCCACTTGAATGGCTTTGAGCTATTTCCCCATGCTTCAAATTTCGGTTTGTCTTGGAACATCACACCAATCCGATTGTTTACATGTATGTCTGCGAGGTCTGCAACATTACTAGCTTCCAAGCATTCTGTGCTCTCTTTTGCTAAGACAAACTGCAGTGGACCTGGTGGTAAACATTCTTTCAGCTTATCCGCCACTAACAAATCAAACAGCTTCTCGTAGTCTTTGTCCACTCATCTACTGCGGACATAATAATTCAACAGGTTCTTCAGCCTAGCCGTGAACATCGTATACGTTTCTTCGGCTGTCTTCTTGGCATCTGCAAACCTTGACCTGTACTCACGAGCTGTTAACTTGAATTCCTTCAACAAATGCTCTTTCACTGCATCGTATTTATCTAAATTCTCAAATGACAATCGATTCAATACCGTTCGCGCTCTCGGGGTCAACAATTTCACCCAGTACTGCTTTTCCACAGCGAAGCTATTGAATGCATTTTCAACTGTTTCAAAATATAATGGCACTTCCATCATATCATACGGCATCTTCGGTAACACATGTTTCATTGCATCACCTATCTTCTTAATCTTTGACACCATTGTCTCACTTTCTCTAAGCCTATTTTGTTCTGATTCCTCACGGATTCTTCTATCGTCTTCGTCTTTCTTCCTCAGTCTATTTTGATCTTCTATCCTACGCAGTTCTTCTTGTTCAATCTTCTGCTGCAACAGTTCTAACTGCTTTCTGCGTTCTTCTTTTTCAATAGCCATCTCATGGAGTTGAGCTTCCTTAATAGCAAGTTTCTTTTGTTCTAATTGCATCTGTTCTTCTCTTTCTCTTTCTGCTTTTTCCAAATTGTCTTTTTCAGCTTGAAATTCTTCCTGACGAATTTCTTCGGCTCTTTGCAGTTCTTGTAGACGCATCTTTTCCTTTTCTTTCTCACGAGCCTTTTTGTCTTCGATCTGCTGTCTCCGTATTTCTTCATCGCTTCTCTTTGCTTTTTCATATTCTATCATCAACTCCATCCTTCTTCGTTCTGATTCGTCACGATCTATTCTCATTTGTTCTAATTGTATCTGGAACTGCTGCCTCTGCATATCTATCTCTTGTTGTCGCAATTCTTTCTCTTCTTGTTTACGCTCTTTCTCCTCTTGTCTACGTTGTTCCTCTTTCATCATCATGAATTGCAGCAACGCCTCCATAGACATCGGTGCCTGTGGCTTCTCAATTGGCTTTCCTTCAGCTCCACCAACCGCACCTTCTTCTTCAACTTCTTCCTTTGCCCAAATCTCAGCCAAAGTTCTCATCAAATGTTCCCTCGACATCTGTTCAACTTCTTCTGCGTCTACGCCTGCTTCAATTAATAATTTTACTAGTCTCTCCGAAGACATCTTCTTAATAGCCGCTTGCTTTTGCTCCGTAAGTTTCTCCATCTTACTTCTTTACTTTACAGATGCTCGATAAAATAGTAGGCTACTCTTCAAATGTTTGCAATTGACTGACTTCAATTCTTTATGCACACTTCAATAGACAAGCAAGTTTTTCTACCTTGTAGTCGTTGTGTTGTCGTTTCTCACTGACGTACGGATGCTCGATGTATCGTTGCTTCTCCCGTGTGCTCGGCTCCTCGATAAATTCACAGCGTCCGTTCCTCCACAACGTCTGTTGATTGGATAGAATCCCTCCGTTCGTAACTTGGCACGTAGACCCGCCGTTCGTAACTAGGATCGTTCTCCTGCAACTTGGATCGTTATCTCACCGCAACGACACCAAATGTGATAACCTCCTTGTGATCACCTCCTCCTATCAGTCTCTTCGGAAGCTTCTTCGTATAAGTTCGTGGTAGCATAGGCCTATCCCTAGATAACTGTTTCATTAGCTAAATGGCTAGGTAAAGAATCTACAGACTTTCACTGTTTTGTAACCAACAACGACGACGTGTTTAAGTCTTCTTATTATACTCCAAAATCCGATGTAAAGTAAAACGATCAGCAACAACACAACAATGACTACACTTGCGTTATCATAACAACTACACGACTACTACCTTCATCAGTCTACTCTATCGCAACTCAACAACAACTATTACAGCCTATCTCAACAGCTCTCAACACACAACACTCCTTCTTCACTTCCACTCCCTCCTTGTACACTCAACGTACGCTCGTCTAGACATCACGCGCTGTCCAGACAATCACCTGTCCAGACGCCGCGCGCCAATTTGCAGTTGGCCTACCTGCGTCGCTGTACGACAATCGTCGTGCACTGATTAAATTAGCTTACAAAAATAATGTTGTGTTTCCGGTAACAAAGCTAAAAAATTGAGAGCAGAACATCACCACTAGAGGTTGTTCCAGACTGACCAAGCTAGTTGGTGGTTGTTAGATTTATTTTCACTAGTCATCATTAGAGGTGGCTCAAGGTGTACTCTCTCCCCCATTCACCCCACAACCGCCTGTCTTGTCAAACTGACCGTGGGAACTATTTATTGCTCTAATTAACATAACTTGAAAGACTGCTGCTTACGATCGTCGCCTGACTTAGTGAATGCTATGTCCCAATTGTACATCACAGAAGGCAATGTAACTGTAAATTTTAAAAAAATTAAAAAATTAATTTTATTTATAATTTTTTAAATTAAAAAAATTCCACAAAATTTTCCGAGTCGCGGCAATAAAAGTTAGTCGGTCGTGTTACCGGAAACACGACATTTTTTCTTGGCCTAACCACCACTGCCTCGTACAATCGAATTTTGACCTTTATACTGCATCCACCTGTTTTCCAGATCTTTTCCAATCTTCCAAATGCTGCGTTTGCTTTTCCTATTCGCTTCATTATTTTTTCATCTGATTGAGCAACGGAAAACCGCCTCACTAATCTCATCCCCGGATGGCGAAAGTCATAAAACCTGCCTACGGGCAGAGAACATTGTCCTGCGTGGTCGAATGGGTTGTAGCCCGCTTGCCACGCCGGCGGTCCGGGTTCGATTCCCGGTCGGGAGATTAATTTCATTTAAATATAAATAAATCTTTCATATAAATATAAATAAATCTTTCATATAAATATAAATAAATCTTTCATATAAATATGAATAAATCTTTCATATAAATATAAATAAATCTTTCATATAAATATTTCATATAAATATAAATAAATCTTTCATATAAATATAAATAAACCTTTCATATAAATTGATGTTGACACAGAGATAAGACGAACAGGTCATACTTGACATTTGACACACGAGCGAGTCACTTATTCTTCGATGCGGTAGGGCTTTTTGTATCGACATTTTGATCCGATCTCCTGATTTCGTGCGACTATCTCTAATCGAGATTTCCCGGTAACGTTGACAGTTGAGAATTAATCTACTTGCACTACTTCGTTCACTACTTCGTCGCATGTCATTTAGACGTTAATTAATTGCGTCGAATCGTCAACCTTTGGTGTGGTCCACTTTGTACAGTGAAAATCACCCAAAAAACACCCCCCGTTGGAGAATGTGATTCGAAGTATGAGGCAGACTTTCAGGAAGAGACTCTGTCGGGGATCTGGTTTCTGGTTACACTCCCCCATCAGTTCGCTCTCTGGTAGTGTGTGTGTGTGTGTGTGTGTGTGTGTGTGTGTGTGTGTGTGTGTGTGTGTGTGTGTGTGTGTGTGTGTGTGTGAGCGTATGCGCTGAGCTGAACAAGATTACCTAGCGCTAGACTGTTACGACGGACGGCAGAGTTTCTTGATTTTCTTCGTCTTCCATTGGCGTTTGGAAATCACTCTCCTCGCAGCTCGTTTCTCGTTCTGCCCTTAGTAAAGTAAATGTTGTAAATTCCGTTGGTATATTTTTGTAGCACCGTCTAAAAATAAATTTCAGCAAACAAGACGGCAAGAACCTAGGACACTTGAAAGTGAAATTGATAACGGCTGCCGACATCACTCTCCTGATCTCAGTTGTGTGAAGTAAAGTTCAAAGATTAAATCTAAAGATAATTTCAATCAATTAATACTCAACACAACTCATAAATCTTGTTGGTTAGAGTGGGGACCGTCAAAGATTCTCAGACGACGACCATCATACATGATACATGACACATGTAGTGTAACGTCCTCTTCAAATGACGGTTCGGTCAGTTAGTTATCTTCTTCTCATCTGCAGAAGCGAAGTCATATTTCATCTTAGTTTTGAAAACATTTAACAATTTGAGTTTTGCTGACTTCAGATGGTTATCTGAAGTCAGCAAAACTTCGCTATAAACACAAAGCCATGTAATTGAGTCAGAAAATTTTGCGATTCTAATAATAAGCAATGCTGCCTATTAGTAATCGTAATCGTAATCTCGAAACTTCTACAGCGCCCACAAAAGCGAAGTCTCGGGAACAAGTTTATTCACAGGCGTTTAATCAAAACAAAATCGTTAGGCTTCGGGTCAAGATCCGGAGGCAGACAGACGAACGGTGTTTAGAGTTTAAATGTGAGGCGAAGAGGAGGATTTGTGAAAAAGCAATGTTTTCAGTTTTGAATAGAAGACCAGTGGGGAAATTCATTCATTCATTCATTTCAGGCATTTATATAGCGCCTCTTCAAGAATATCTACTCAGAAGCGCTCCCGACCCAACCACGGCTAAAGAGAACAGTCTTAAGAGCAGAGTAGAACGTAGTCTCGAAGGCTCGAGGTATTAGACGTAGTTCCACAGGGAGCCCATTCCAGGTTGCAGGGCCAACAACAGAAAAGGCACGGCGCTGCGCAATAGAAGTGCGTGACCGGGGGACAAGAAGCTCAGCCTGCTTAGAAGAGCGAAGAGAGCCACGGCGCTGGACGCTCAGGGTGGAGCAACAGAGCTCCTGTAAATAGACAGGGGCCACACCCGCGAGACAGCGCCAGACCAAGGAAGATATTCGGTATGTGACCCTTTGTGAGAAAGGGAGCCAGTGCAAGACATCCCGCATATAGTCAGTGACATGGCCGAATTTTGGGATGCGACCGACAAGGCGTGCCGCAGAGCGCAAGACCCGATCCAAGCACCCAACCCGAGTCACCGGCAGACCCACATAGAGGGCGCTGCAATAGTCTAAACGTGAGACAACGAAAGAGTGGATAAGCGTCAAGGCAGCGCTGAAAGTTAAGGAGCGGAGCACCACTCTAAGCTGACGCAATTGGTAATAGCAGCTGCGGCATAGCAAGTTGATATGCCGCGTGAAAGTAAGCTCTTGGTCCAAAGTGACACCAAGGTCCCGGACAGAGGAAGAGAAGGTGAACTGAGGGAATTCCTGGGCAAGAACTTCCAGGTCAATTTTGGCGAGCTGTTGGCGTGTGCCAAACCAGATAAATTGGGTTTTAGAGGAGTTGAGTCGCAGGCGATTGGATGACATCCAGGCTTCCAGAGCCTCCATTGCTCGGCTCATGACTCGAACAGTGGAAGTGGCTGCCAGCGCAGAACAGTGCAGATACGCTTGCAGGTCATCCGCATAGGATTGGCTAAGGACAGAAGAAGCAGCAAGAAGAGAACCAAGATCAGCTGTATAAATAATATACAAAAGTGGGCCCAGGACAGAACCCTGGGGCAGGCCAAATGGGGCAGGAACCCATGGAGTTCTGGCAGACCCGTAGACCACAGAGAAGGAACGGTCGTGGAGAAAGGACCCAAGCCAGTCGAGAAAGTTTCCAGAAAGACCAAACGAGGTTGATAAGCGCTTATGAAGTATATGATGATCCACAGTATCGAAAGCCGCACTTACATCAAATAGTGCTAAAAGGGTGACCTGGGATCTATCGATTGCCCCATATAGATATCAGAAAGGAGGCGAACTAAGAGGGTTTCCGTGGAGTTGCCCTTACGGAACCCAGATTGAAAAATCGGGAGTAAATTGTTTACATCAAGATATGCAGTTAGTTGAGAAGCAACAATCTTCTCAATTAATTTAGAAATGAAATAGCGAGAGGTGGAGTTTTGGTGAGTTTTTCATAGATGTAAAAAACGATGGAAACAAAATAAAAACGCTAAAAAACGTCTTTTTTCTAAAAAAATAATAGGCGACAAAAAATATAAAAACCGTAACGAAAGATAATTTGACTTTGTTACATCTAAAACCTCATTTCAACCTTGAAAACCTTGATTGGGAACCTACTACACGCTGGCCATCTCTTAAATTTGATTATGTTAAACGATGAAATAATGACTTTAGTTGACTGAATCCTTGAGATTTGGCGGAAACATAAGGAATATCAGAAAAAATTGAAATTAAGAAAAATAATGACAGAAAGTAAATGAATAAATAAAGTTAAAGAAAAAATAAAAACCATGGGAAAAATAAAAACGAAAAAAACCCGACATTTTGGGGAGAATAAAAAACGGGAAAAAGTTTTTTAGAACTATGTTTTTTTAAAGTTTTAGTAGCTCTCTCTCCCTATCTCTCGATTTCTGCCTCTCGCTTTCTCTCTCTCTCTCTCTCTCTCTCTCTCTCTCTCTCTCTCTCTCTCTCTCTCTCTCTCTCTCTCTCTCTCTCTCTCTCTCTCTCTCTCTCTCTCTCTCTCTCTCTCTCTCTCTCTCTCTCTCTCTCTCTCTCTCTCTCTCTCTCTCTGTCTCTCTCTCTGTCTCTCTCTCTGTCTCTGTCTCTCTCTGTCTCTGTCTCTCTCTCTGTCTCTCTCTCTCTGTCTCTCTCTCTCTCGCTCTATCTTTCTCTCTCTTTCTCTCTCTCTTTTTTTCTCTCTCTGCCTCTCTCTCTCGTTTTATTTACCTTTCTGTTAATTCAAATAATAACTGTATAGCATGGCATAACAGGGTGGCTCAAAAAATGCACCACCGCATAAAATGCAATATCTTCGCAACCGTTTGAAATTTTTCGTCGAAAATTTTTCAATTTGCAGGAGAATGAATTTCCAACAATCCCTGAAAGTTTCACTTAAAACGTTTTCATGTTTGCAAAAGTTACAGCTGTCAATTCCGTTTTTTCAAATTTCCGTGGAGAAATCAACGTCACTTAAAGATCTCCATGTCAAATAATATCACTTTTCACTACGACCTCAGAATTCCGTTTTACAGTTTATCGTAAAGTATGATGTGAGTGTCCAATCCCTGCTTTAACACGAGCTTGAATTCTTTTTGTTTAGCTTAGTGGCCTTGTTGATCGAGTACTGCGGCAACTGATCCCACATTAGCAGCAAGACTTCCTTCAGCTAGCCAATGTAAGTAAGCAAGTAAGTAAGAATATTCTTTAATAGACCACCAGCAAACGCACAGTAGTTTACAGAGTAAATAAATAATGGAAAACATTTATGCAAAGTTACAAAGCATTCGCATAACAAAACTTATGCTGGCAAAAGAATCATATCTTGGAAGGGTTAGAGTACGTGGCCTTGGTCGAGTATTGTATAGTGTGACCTTATCGGGAAGGATGATATCGTGAAGAATGTGACAATTATTTAAGAGGATAGAGCAGAAAAGAGCAGAGTCAGCTCTAGAACAGAGTGCGTCAAAACTAAGAAAATCTGTTGGAAGGAAGCTAGAACGGGTAAATTTTCTTAAAAGACTGTTAAGACGCTTACGCTCCATTGCGTTGGCAAATCCTCAGCAAACAGGTGAGGCATAAATTAAGTAAGCTTAATCTTGCAATGGTAGGCCTAGTAGCTCTAACAACGTCAAGCAGACGTTGACCATGGAGGCCGTGGGCGACCAAAACACGCAGAGCGAACATGGATTGCGGGGGCGTTACAACATAATATTCTGTTAATGTGAGCCTCAAAGCCAATCCGATCAGAGATGGTGACACCCAAAACAATCATCTGCTGAACCCTTTCGATGCCCGTGATGGGGGGGGGGAGGAAGAGCAATTTTTTCCAACTTGAGATGAAATGTCTTGCAGTGTTCCAGCATTGCTCCCCAGACGTGATAAGCAAGAGGGTTAAGGTCTGGCGAGGTTGCTAGTCACCTTTGCCAATAAATTTACTGCAGTTGATGGCAAAAATAAGGGTTCTAGGGCAATTACCCCCTGGACAATTACCCCCCGACAATTACCCCTGGACAATTACCCCCGTGCCAATTACCCCCCGGACAACTACCCCCCGTACCAATTACCCCCGGACAACTACCCCCCGTACCAATTACCCCCCGGAAAATTACCGCCCGGATCTCTTCGACGCGAACTTTAAGCTTAGCCTTAGGCCTACACGACGCCTTAATTTTCGTACTCAAACGAAACGACACCATTTGCTAAATTCATCTGTTTCACATAAATAAACCTTCGAAACTAAGTTTATCTTTCCCTCCCTAAGATTTATAAAATTCCATCATGACTAGCTATAGATAAATTCAGTATACATTGTGTGTAAGCTAATTTTGTATTGCATTGAATGATCAGCTAAATATTATGCAAGAGCGTATGCCTGAGAGCGAGAGAAACAGATACATAGAGAAAGACAGAGAGATACACAGCGAGGCATGGAGTGATAGGAGGAGGGATGTACGCAGATAGCTGAGAAGTAATGGTAGTAGCGAGGAGTGTGTATAAGCGTGTACAATAAGTATTGTGGAGCGAGATAGTGAAGAAAGATGGCTATACCACAGTAAAGGTAATAATTATAGGATAAGTTTAGGCAGCGCTGAACGTCTGACAAATGCGAAGAGGCTGGTAGAGAGATTAACACGTGGCACGGGGGGGGGTAATTGGTCCTGTGGGTAATTGGTACGGGGGTAGTTGTCCGGGGGGTAATTGGCACCGGGGGGAGGGGGTAGTTGTCCGGGGGTAATTGGCACGTGGGGTAGTTGTCCGAGGGTTAATTGTTACGGGGTAATTGTCCTGTCACCAAAAATAAGGTAGCGTCTTCATAATCAATCTTACCATGCGAGCAAGCAGGCTGGACAATAAAACCAGATGTTAGAGCATACCTGGTCCTCAATTGGTCTGGGTAAGAGAGTTCAGCGATGAGTTTGACATTTATCCTACTGAGTGGGATTAAATGCAGTCTTTTCCTTTCTTGCAGCCGTAACACACGATGTAGCTGATGCTGAAACCATTATGTGCTTTGCAAACGTAACCCTCTCGAATACCAAGCGAATTTCCTGAACATGGTGCTTTTTTCAGTCATTCCAAACGACAACTTCCTGCCTCTCTTCCAACATCTTGTTTATATACATAAAACACTCTGCAGATAGCCATCACTGTGCTTAGGTTCCACTTTTGATTGTGTCTATTGCTATGACCGCGCGATGTCCCAGTCTCTGTTCACGTAACGTCCGAGTTTCCATTTTATCATCTGCAGAAACTTTGTCCATGACGTTCAGTAACGGATTCACAAACTGTGACCTTAATACACAAAATATGACCAAATACTAACAGTTTGCATCATAAACAGCTTTTTTACAGCTCTTAGTGAGGTTGTATGACATCATAATCATTTTGTGTGTTTTAATTTGCAAAAAAATCGTCATGAAATCCCATGTATGCCACCAAGACAGAACTCAAATTTTGGTTTGACCGTCAAAGTGGATGAAATGACAATAAATTAATGAAAACTCTTGACCTCGACTCCAACTTCTCTATTCCACCATCTGATGTGATTCGCGACCTCCGTGTGCTACTTGACAGCAGTTTAAAGATGAACCAACATATATCTTCAGTAGCCAGAGCATGCTTTTTCCACATTCGTCGAATTCGACAAGTGAAACGTTGCTTGAATGAAACTTGCCTTCGTATTCTCATTCAAGCTCTCGTCTCTCGTCATCTCTCGCCTCGATTACTGCAACTCTGTTCTATCTGGTCTTCCATCATAACAACCCCTATCTTCAGTTCTACACATGGCCGCTCGCCTGATAAAAGGTCTTGGTCCCAGAGACCACATCACTTCAACTCTGAAACAACTGCACTGGCTTCCCATCCGTGCTCGTATTGCTTTCAAAATTTCCCTTATGATGTTTCATATCCACTGCGGAACCTCTCCATTCTACATGGCATCCATGGTCACGCTATGTTCCGCCTCCAAGTCCAGAGGTCTTCGTTCATCCTCGCGAAGTGATTTTGCCACTCTTTCGAAAGTTTGGGAGTCGTTCCTTCTCAATCTCAGGACCTAAAGAATGGAACAGTCTTACGACCTCCATTCGCCAATGCTCATCTATTTCACAGTTTAAATCAAAGTTAAAAACTCATTTATTTTCAATGCATTATAACTAGATTTTAGTGAAGCGCGCTCTTGTGCAAGACTTGTTTTTGTTAAAGTGCGATACAAATGACTAATTGTATTGTATTGTATGTAGCCTACTGGAACATGATTCTCCGAATATTTAAAAAAGGAATTGAAAGTTTAAACAGCTGTAGCCTAACTTTTGCAAACTTGAAACGTTTCAAGTGGAACTTTCAGGGATTGTTAGAAATTCATTCTCCTGCAATTAGGAAATCTTCGGAGAAAACTTTCGATCGGTTGCGAAGTTATCGCATTTTATCCGGTGGCACATTTTTAGCCACTCTGTATAAATAAAACGCGTGGAAAGGAGATCTTGTTCCGCTGTTCGTTTCGTTATCGATGTTGAGGCTTCATGTTGACTCATGATAAATCCTGTTTAACTGTGTGGTCGTTCTTGGCACAACTCAGCACCGCCTTTCTCGCCTCCCTCGCCTCTGATTACCAGCAATTAGGTCAACGAGTTTTATGAGCGTATAACAGACTCGACTGCACTCAACGAACGAACGATAATCCAATCGACGACGATCAGTTAAAATCTAACGTATTTTCGGATTGAAATAATTCGATACAATGTTTGTCTTTCGTGCTAGAAGTTTGCTGGAAATTCTGTCTTTGCTGATCGTTGCATCGATTGCTAATGCTGAAGGTAAGTGAAGAACAGAACAATTATTATTATCGGCTCCATAATTATGAAAATTGATGATAATGGACTTTAAATATCATAAAAATGTTTTCAGAATAAGATGCTATAATAGCTTCTTATAGTTCAACTTGGCAACATGATTTACGTAGCACAATTGGCAGAAGCGGCGACTGATTGTCACAAATTGCTCGTAACTTGTCGTTTGCTGGTCTTCTTCAGATGATCATCAACACTGAAGAAGTCAGTCGTCATTCCTCGATGCATCATTTCTAGTTTTTATTATCAATAATTTAATCATCTGTCCACTTGCTTATACATGTAACTTCAATCATTTCAGACTGCATAACACAGCAGCAGGCGCTGACATCTGTGGTATTGAACAGCGTAGAATAATAGTTACTATATAATTATATCATCTGACTTTAATAGCGACGACTTGTCCTGTAGTAACACTGAGCTCATCCGCTCATTCATTCCCTCAGCCGTGCCTGAAATTATTATCAACTGCGCCAACCATGTTAGATCGATTACTCTCACTGCTACTTGTCTATTCTCTTGTCTATTCTCTTGTATATGCCCTTGTCTATTCTCTTGTCTATTCTCTTGTCTATTCTCTTGTATATGCCCTTGTCTATTCTCTTGTCTATTCTCTTGTCTATTCTCTAGTCTATTCTCTTGTCTATTCTCTTGTCTATTCTCTTGCCTATTCTCTTGTCTATTCTCTTGTCTATTCTCTTGCCTATTCTCTTGTCTATTCTCTTGTCCATTCTCTTGCCTATTCTCTTGTCTATTCTCTTGTCTATTCTCTTGTCTATTCTCTTGTCTATTCTCTTGTCTATTCTTTTGTCTATTCTCTTGTCTGTTCCCTTGTCTGTTATCTTGTCTATTCCCTTGTCTATTCCCTTGTCTATTCTCTTGTCTATTCTCTTGCCTATTCTCTTGTCTATTCCCTTCTCTGTTATCTTGTCTATTCCCTTGTCTATTCTCTTGTCTATTCTCTTGCGTTACCTGCAGACTTGACTAAATTGCAGTTGTTCTCTTATACTATCCAACCGTTTGCCCGACAGACGAGCTGCCTAGATTGCGTCCTGTCACTCTTGCGCTCTGCAGCCTCCGCCATAATTGCTCTCAGACCCTTTCTATATTTAGCCCCGCATCTCATGTCATGGACGGCGCAGAACATTTCGAAAGAGAGGGCAAAACACGATTGTTAATGTTAAACATTTTGAATAGCAAGAGCCTGACAAATTAACGGCAGGAAATTAACATGGGCATTTTTCACTCTATGCATCAGTTTTATTATGAGTAGTTTCTTGTTTGGAGAGAAATTTGTTAAAAATCAGAATGTAGGCCCATTAGTTAAAAATTAGGTTCTTGAATGGGCACTATGAAAGTCTATAGACTTTGTTGTTGCTCGCTCTCTCTCATTCACTGCATCTTCTACTCTTGTCCATGCCTTTGTTTGCAGCCGCTTAGATTACTGCTCTTCTCTTTATGTCGGCCTCCCACAGGTCCGCCTGAACTCCTTGGTTAGGGTCCTTCGATCTGCAGCACGCCTGGTTGGTGGCATCTCCCGGTTCGATCACGTTTCTGCCTTCATGAGGGACGACCTCCACTGGCTCCCACTGCAGCAACGCATTGCTTACAGAGTTTCGTGTATTGCTTGGCGCTGCATCCTGTCTCAAGCTCCATCATATCTTTGTGCACTTTTTACTCCTGTCTCCGTTTCTCTGGGCCGCCGTTCGCTGCGGTCAGCTGCCCGCGGTGACTATCTTGTCCCTTTTTGTCGTACCGCTACTATGCAGCGAAGAGCATATTCCGTGGTGGGTCCAGCTTTCTGGAATGGCCTCCCTACGCTCTCCGTTCTCTTCCTCGTGACTCTGCTGGCTCTTTCTACCGTCTTGTCAAGACCTTTCTTTTTGACCAGGCCTGGGTTGGGAGCGCCTCTGAGTAGAGATCTTGAAGAGGCGCTATATAAATTTATGTGATTGATTGATTGATTGAGAATGAATGAATAGATAAATGAATGAAAAATAGGTGTCAGTTTCGAGGGGCAAGTCTGCCTAAACCCTCTATAGCCTACAGTTAGGCTACATCTCTATTTTAATCGTAATCTCTGACTTATAAAGTGCCACTCGAAAGATCATATTAATTGCAGGGCTATTCACGAGCTGCAACTGCTGCATCGAGTTGTAGGCCTATAATAATTTATTTATGGTAGTCGTAGAAAAAAAAATCCGAGCCTGCATGGTTGAGCCAGAGATGAGCAGAAAGTGGCTGCAGCAGTGCAGCTGTTAATGCGGGTGTTTCTTATGATTGAAAGGCGCATCAGATGAGTGAGGTGTGAGTTCTTTTGAAGCACAGGCGATGCGCCAGTTTTGAGTGGAAATCCCGATGCCTGATAGAGTCCTTATACCGTAATCAAAGTTTCTCTACAACTTGACTTCCGTTGATTCTGAAGGTACTGGCAGTGAAATCATCATCATCATCATCATCATCATCATCATCATCATCATCATCATCATCATCATCATCATCATTGTCAGGACAGTGCTTACTGCTTAATTTGTAACAGCGTATCAGTAGATAGTTAAAGCTTGTATGTATAGTAGGGAGACAGTATATGTCTCACTCTTGTGCTAGTTCTTGGTTTTTGACTGTGAAGATACACAACGAGAAGATTAATACAAGATATTCATTTAAAACGAATTGACTTTGTTTTAAATTATGAGTTGCAACAAAACCAGGTCCTCACACAATGGTGCCGTGACCTGTCGGGCCTATTAACGGTCGTCTTCAATTATTCTGGCTGACGAAACGGTTTCTTTTTCTGGCGTTTTGTCGGGACGTTGACGCGCATGTTATTGGGGCGTGGCGTGAATTGAAGGACGGTGAAGGTCATTCCTGTACTCGTCAACTCAGCGGTGTTTTGGCTGAAATGTTTCTGCTGGTGAATTTGTTGCCGATGGACATTGGAACAATGGTTTACCGTGCGGTGCAGGAATAATTTCAACTCAGCGGTGTTTTGGCTGAACTGTTTCTGCTGGTGCATTTGTTGCCGAGGGACGTTGGAACAGTGGTTTACCGTGCGGTGCAGGAATAACTTCAACTCAGCGGTGTGTTGGCTGAACTGTTTCTGCTGGTGCATTTGTTGCCGAGGGACGTTGGAACAGTGGTTTACCGTGCGGTGCAGGAATAATTTCAACTCAGCGGTGTGTTGGCTGAACTTTTTCTGCTGGTGTACTTGTTGCTGATCAACATCGGAACAAGGGATTTCTGTACTGGTCAGGATTGGAGACAGGACAGGGACAATTGCAAATCTACAGTGGTTTGGGTTGTATTGTTTTCTCTTACTTCATTGTATGGTTTGTTGGGTGTTTGTGTGTGTTAACAAACATGGAAGAAGAGAAGGAAAAATTAAAGTTCTTTAGTGTTGAGGCACTAGTTGGTCTGCTAGCTAAGGCAGGGGCGGATGTTGAATCTATTCTATCTTTGAATAAGGAACAACTTATTGACTTGTGTTTGGTTGCCAAAGGTTTAAAGGAGGGAGTTTTACCTAAGAAAGTGGTGAAGGAGATGTCGATGGTTGAAATGATGCAAATGATGATGGAACGAGAGGAAAAACAGAGAGAAATGATGATGGAACGTGAGGAGAAGGTGCGCAAAGAACAGATGCAAATGATGATGGAACGAGAGGAGAAACAGAGGGAAATGATGATGGAACGGGAAGAAAAGATGCGGAAAGAACAGAGGGTATTTATGATGGCACGTGAGGAAAAGGAAGAGGAAAAGGAGGAAGAAAGGAGGAAGGAGCAAAGAGAATGGCAGGCAAAATTATTGAGTAGCCAGAATCTTAGTCAAGAGAAGGCTAGAGATGAGGCGAAGAAAGAACGAGAAAGGAGGACTAAGGAAGAGGAGTCTATGGGGGCTAGGATCAAAAAATTTGGGGATATATTGAAAAATGTATTACCTAAAATGCCCACTGAAGATATTGAGTTGCCGCTTTATCTAGAATCAATAGAGAGCTTGTTTGCTATGTATTTGGTTCCAGAGGATTTAAAGTGTGCTTTATTGATGCCTTTCTTGTCTGAAAAAGCTAAAAAGTTGATTCGTAGGTTACCAGTGGATCAACTAAATACCTATGTGAAATTGAAGGTGGCTTTGTTGCGTGAATTTAGGTTGACGCCACAACAGTACAAGGGCCAGTTCATGAAAGCTGATAAGCTATCGAGCGAGTCATGGATGCAGTTTGCAACCCGGTTGCGAACATATCTCAGATTTTACCTGGAGTCCCGGGAGGTGGACAATTTCCAGAAGTTACAAGATCTATGGGTATCTGACAAAATGAAAGAATGTATGCCGTATGTGGTTCGTTCGCATGTAATTGCGAAAGAAAGCGATGCTTGGTTAGAGCCAATCAAGTTAGCAGAAATTACCGACATTTTTTCGATTAATTTGTCTGAATACCACAATCTGAAGGACACTGAATTCAAATTGGCATCAAAATCTGGGGATGGAAAATCGTTTCAGAAAAATCCGACAGATTTCAAGGAGCTTGAAAAGAAGCCCAATTTCTCTAAATTTGATTTCAAAGGAACAGGTGATTCTTTTGGGGGGTTCAAGGGGAATGTATCGGGAAAATCTGAGAAGCCCAAATGTTTCCTGTGTTTATCTGATCAACACCTTAAGGCTGCTTGCCCAAGGAATAAGGCTAAGTCTAAACCATTTGAAGCCAAGGTTAACTATGTAGATGTCGAAGGTGAGGTAAGGGAAGCCAATGTGTGTTTGGTCAAGATTGACGAGGTCAGTAAGGATGAAGCGTGGTTTGAACGTGAAGGTTTTTGTAATTCATGGGAGGTTAAGTATGGACCTTATGATTACTGTAAGGAACCAGAGTATGGTCTAGAAGACAGAGACATTGAGCTCAAAAGGATGAGAGCAGAGAAGAAGCAGGGAGAAGTGGTTGAGATAGATTTAAACTCATTGTTTGAATATAACGCATTGAATGTTTTTGCTGAAAATGTTGTTGCAGTTAATTCATGTGTGACTCTATCAAGCATACCACGAGTACGTTTACAAATTGGTAAAGTGATGTGTACTGCTATTGTGGATTCTGGCAGTGAAATTACGGTTGTAAACAAAAGGATGTTACAGAAGGTGGACAAAGGCAGTCAACCTGTGGGCAAGGTAAAGTTGCGGGGTGCTTTTGGGGTTCAAAGTGAAGCTGACCTAATGCATTTACCTTGTATGCTAACATCTGATGAAGGACATAACAACAAGTTGTCAGTACTGCTCACATGTGCAGTTACTGATGAATTAATGTCCGATATGGAATGTTTGTTGACCTTAGATGATTATAACGCATTAAAGCAGAGTCAGGAATTCGAAGACAGTGAAATCGAAATTGACAAAGGACAGACTACAGACATATTGACTGACACTGAGCTGTGTCAAGGGGATTCTGATGATTTGTGTGTGACAAGTGTGTTACAGGTTGAAGGTACGAGTGATAATGAAACGTCAACAGTGGAAGATGATACTGGAGGTTTGCCTATGACGGATATGTCTGGTGCAAATGCGGTTGATCAAACAACTGTAGTGTCTGATGATTTAGATGAAACACCACAGTTAGTCAAGGCAGCTGAGCAGTTGAGGATGGAACAACTTGCTGATGAAGGACTCAAGGAGTGTTGGACAAAAGGTAAGGATAAGGAAGGAGGTTATTCTATCCGAGCAGTGGATGGAGTACTATTCCATAAAGATAGCATTGGAGGACAGATTGTTCAACAGTTAGTAGTACCAAAGATTAAAGTCAAAGAGATTTTAGAGTTGGTGGACATTATGGTTCAAGGAAAACTTTACAGAGAATCAAATCTTCATTCTGGTGGCCTGGAATGAGTAAAGAAATTCAACGGTATTGTCAAAGCTGCACTGCGTGTCAATTGAGAAGAAGGAAAACTGTAAGGGATCGGGTACCAATTACACCAGTGGTCAGACCAACTAACACCTTTGAGATTGTAAACTGTGATATTATAGGACCATTTGAACAGGTTTCCAGAGGGTTTCGGTACGTACTGTGCATAATCGACCAGTGTTCGAGATGGCCGGATGCTAGACCGTTGTGAACGATCAGTGCTGAAGCTATTTGTGAGGCATTACTAGAGATGTTCTCTTATACCGGTGTGCCTAGAGTTATAGTCACCGATAGAGCGGCAAGTTTTCGAGGTAAGCTTATGAAGGAGTTTCTAAAGCGGCTGGGTTGTGCACCTAGGTTTAGTTCTCCTTATCATCCGGTGGGGAATTCGATTGTGGAACGCTTTAATCAAACCCTGAAGAATATGTTACATCAAGTGGTGAAGAAAAGACCTAAAGGTTGGGAGAAAGAATTACCATTTCTTCTATGGGCCTACAGGGAACTACCTAACGCGACTACGGGGGTAAGTCCTTTCATGATGGTTTATGGACAGCTAGGTCGGGGACCGTTGACCATATTGAGGGAAACATGGACTGGTGATCAAGTTGCTCCATGGGAGTTAGCTGATACTAGTAAGTATATGCAGAGGTTGAGAAAGCAACTGCAGTTAACCAAAGACATAGCTGACGAGCATTCTAAGGAAGCGCAGAAGAGCTATGCACATTACTACAATTTAAGATCAAAGGACAAGACATTTGAGGTTGGTGATCAGGTTGTGATTCTAGAGAAGGATTGCACTGATAAACTAAGTTCTGGTTGGATTGGACCAGGGGTAGTCACCCAGAAGATTTCAGCATACAGTTATCTAGTTCTAATGCCGGATGGGGGTGAGAGAACGTTACATGCTAACTTCTTGAGATGTTTTAATCCTAGAGTGAGTGCGGTTGGATTAATATGTGAGGGTGAAGAGGATTTTGGTTTTGTGGACTGTCAGCCAGGGACTGTGACTGAGAGGACTGACGGGACTGCTATTTTGGATCAAATTGACTTTACGCATTTGAATTTGGATCAACAACAAGATTTACGGGACCTTTTACAGAAGTTTACATCTGTTTTTGATGATAAGCCCGGGTTATGTACATTGGGGTCACATGCTATAAAGTTGCAAGGGGAGGTTCATCCACGAAGGCAAAAACCATATCGTATACCCCAATTGTTTAAAGAATAGTTTGACCGTCAAATTACCCAGCTGTTGGCTGATGGACTGATTGAGGAATCAAACAGTCCGTGGGCTCATCCTGTTGTTTGTGTGAGGAAAGCTGATGGCAAAAGCTTGAGATTATGTTGTGACTTCAGAGAGGTCAACTCATTTTCAAAATTTTATTTATTTCCTATGTGTCAGACTGAAGACTTAATTAATCAAGTTGCTGGTGCTAATTACATTACAACTCTTGATTGTTCAGCTGGTTATTGGCAGGTGCCAATGCAGGAGGATTCGAAGGAACTTACTGCTTTTGTAACGCATAGAGGAATGTATCAATGGCTGAGGATGCCATTTGGCTTGAAGTGTGCTTCTGCTACGTATCAACGCATAGCTAATAAAATTCTGGAACCACATTCTGAATATGCAGATGCTTACATTGATGATTTTGCTATTCATTCTAGATCATGGAAAGAACATTTAAAACATTTAGAAGGTGTACTGGTTTCTATTAAAAAATCAGGTTTGACTCTTAAACTTTCCAAGTGTGTGTTCGGAAAAGCTAAGGTAAAATGGTTAGGACATTTGTTGGGGTCTGGAATTAAGGAGGTGGATCAGGACAAGGTAGCTGCTATCCAGAACATCCCACTTCCAACCACCAAGAGAGAACTTAGACAGTATTTGGGGTTGACTGGGTATTATCGAAATTTTATTCCTAGGTACGCAGAAATTGCATTACCATTAACTGAGTTAACCAAAGGGAATAAGAGATTTTCTTTGGACTATCCGAGTAAAGCTTATGATGCATTCATAACGTTGAAACAGTCTTTGATGAGTTCTCATGTTTTAATTTCTCCTGATTTTCGTGAACCATTTATTGTTCAAACTGATGCATCTGACTATGCAGTAGGAGTGTGTCTGGCTCAATTGAGGGAGGGTTGTGAAAGGCCGGTTGCCTTTGCATCACGAAAACTGTCTGAAACTCAACGGAGATGGAGTACCATAGAAAAAGAAGGATATGCTGTTATCTTTGCATTACAACGTTTTGAGCATTTCTTAATGGGAGCTAAAATTCTGTTATACAGCGACCATAACCCATTGAAATATCTAACAGCTTGTGCTCCGAATAACTCTAGACTAACTCGTTGGGTACTCTCTTTACAACCATTTGACATTGAGATTAGGCATCGCAGTGGTTCTATGAATAAAAATTGTGATGCGCTTTCGAGGTTGGTTTAAGGCATAATGCTGTAGTTAAGATGAAGTGTTTAGTTTATATGTGTGTAATTGCTGATTTAGTATAAGATTTAGTTAAGTCATGCTTATTTTGTTATTGTTTACATCTGAGGACAATCAGATTGCTTTGTTAAAACCTGGTTTTCCCCAGGATGTATATATATGGTGAATTGTTATAGTAGTTTAGTTTCGGTGATTGTGTTATTTGTTATTAGGCTTGGAACTCTATTAGCCAATGTTCTAATTTTACTGTATTTTAAATTGTGATATTTTTACCTAGAACATTGTCTTAGAAGAGATGGGCGTATGTCAGGACAGTGCTTACTGCTTAATTTGTAACAGTGTATCAGTAGATAGTTAAAGCTTGTATGTATAGTAGGGAGACAGTATATGTCTCACTCTTGTGCTAGTTCTTGGTTTTTGACTGTGAAGATACACAACGAGAAGATTAATACAAGATATTCATTTAAAACGAATTGACTTTGTTTTAAATTATGAGTTGCAGCAAAACCAGGTCCTCACAATCATCATCATCATTCACCATGAGCCGTAGCTCGTAGGTGTCCAATGTCAACTTTGTCTTCTTCTTCCAATAGCCTCTGTTCTGGGCCAGGTGGAACAGCTTTTGTAGTGAGTCATCACACCAGTCCTCTACGTCATCCTTCCATTCCCGATGCGGTCTTCCTCTCTTATTAGTTCCGTCCATTATTCCGAAAACAAGAGTCTTAAGTTTTGTGTCGTCCGTCTGGCTATATCATCATCATCATGAAGCATGCCTTCCTGGAGCGTTGCATGATGAGGCAACAATTTAGAATTGTTGCTCATCATTTTCGTAGGCTAATTTTTCCTCGGTTGAGTCGCCACTCCAACGCGAGTAGATCAGATCCGGGCAGGCTGATCATCCTGGCGTTGACTACCTCAGTCATCCGTCTTCACTCCATGACCCTAAAGTAGGGGGGGGGTTGTTTTAGGCTAGCCCATAGCCGGATGCAGTTTAACGTCATACCCAGGACATCCTGGCTATATACTGTATTGTAATAATTGTAATTGCAATTGTAAGCTTAATTGTAATTGACCATTTATATAGCGCCGCTCACAGTTTCAGTTGCGCTCCCGACCATAGTTAGCACTGCCGCTAACGAATAGCATAGTTTTCGGGCGTTTCCTAAACAGAGGGAGAGAGACTAAGAAGCTCAAGACGAAGTTTGTGTAGGAGACGGTTCCAGCAGGAGGGGCCAACATAGGCAAAGCTTCTGGATTGGGCAGTGGCTCCACGCAAGCGAGGCACGACAAGGAAGCCGCTGGCTGCCGAACGAAGAGCAGAGCGACCGGGGAGAGAGGAGACCAGATTACAGAGAGAACAGACTTGTAAGAGGGAGCTACCCCAAGAAGAAAATTGCACATCGGGGCAGCAATTAAAAAAAAAAAAAAAAAAAAAAAAAAAAAAAAAAAAAATAATAATAATAATAATAATAATAATAATAATAATAATAATAATAATAATAATAATAATGATAATAATAATAATAATAATAATAATAATAATAATTATGGGTTTCGAATGGATGATGAGACAATCAGAGTGGCAGTGGGTCTGAGATTGGAAACGATGACCTGCGAGCCCCACACGTGCCCTTGTGGGATGAATGTCACTGCAGATGGTTCGCATGGCCTATCATGTAGCCTAGGCCCGGGCCGAATAGCCAGACACGCGACTCTAAACGACATCATAAGCAGAAGTCTTACACGAGCTGGAATGCCGAACATCAAGGAACCACCCGGTCTCTCACGCACAGACGGAAAAAGACCCGACGGGATGACTTTGATTCCGTGGCGAGGAGGACGCAGCCTCGTGTGGGATGCCACCGTCATAGACATGGTTGCTTCTTCCTACCTACATGCCTCGGCTGCAACGGCGGGGGCTGCAGCTGAATTGGCGGACACGAGAAAAGCTGCCAAGTACGATCACCTGTTGACCAACCACCACTTTGTTCCCGTGGCCCTGGAAACTCTGGGCCCAATTAACAACAATGGACTTGATTTTATTAAGGACCTTGGAAAACGTCTAACACTAATCTCTGGAGACATTAGAGAGACATCTTACCTTTTTCAACGCCTTTCTGCCACCATCCAACGCTTTAATGCCATTGCTTTCCGTGGCACTTTTGCCCAACCAGACACTACCGAGTGAGCCGTTCCAGAACGACATTAGTAATATCTCCGGTTATTGTTTGGCACACCTTTGATTATTAATAAAGATTATTGTTATAATAATAATAATAATAATAATAATAATAATAATAATAATAATAATAATAATAATAACAGGAATGTTAGATTTAGGTCTTGGTAAATAATAATAATAATAATAATAATAATAATAATAATAATAATAATAATAATAATAATAATAATAATAATAATAATAATAATAATAATAATAATAATGACAATTTCTATGGCGAGGTAACACAGCCCTTACAAGGGCGCCGCACATTATTAAACTTAACAGCAGGATAGGCCTTGAGGAATAAATGAGTCTTGAGTCCAGATTTGAAGGTGTCAACTGAGCCAGTCGCTCGCAGGGCGGGAGGAAGACTGTTCCAGCATCTGGGGCCGACCACTGAGAAAGCGCGGTCACCGAAACGGGTTTTCATCCGCCGTACACGAAGATCGCTTTTGTCGAGTGATCTAAGTCGTAACCCGGAGGAGGAGGAGTGCGTCACGATGCAGTAATCACGCATATAATCAGGCGCAGCTCCGTGGAGGGACTTGTACACGAGTAAACAGATCTTAAACTCAATCCTATGGGGAACGGGCAGCCAGTGCAGAACATCGCGAAGTAACGGCGTCACGTGATCGTATTTCGTCTGGTTGCACAGCAGTCTTGCAGCAGCATTGAACTGCAGGCGGTCCAGAAGACACTAGGGCGAACCGACCAGCAGGCTGTTGCAACGGTCGACCTGAGAGGTGACAAAGGCAGCGACGGCCACCTTTGCTGCATCGAAAGGCAGGGATCTGATGCAGCCTCTCAGGAGGAGGAGCTGACGGAAGCAGCATCCGACAGTTCGCGCCACGTGACGCCTCATGGAGAGGTCGGATTCTAGTATGACGCCGAGATCACGGACAGCAGTCACGGGTCGGATCGAAGACCCGCAGACACTGAGTTCGCAAGTGTCAAGATGAGAACACCGTCTGCTGGTCGCGCACCATAGAAAGTCCGTCTTCTCGGGGTTGAGACGGAGTCTGTTGGAGCATAGGTGTCAGAATCGTTAACTCATTGCGCTGTGGTACAGGAAGCCAGTGGAGAGTGTCTCGAATAAAAAGACAGAAATGTCAGAGAACTCGGGAAGACAAGCAATTAGACGAGCAGCAGCATTTAGATTTGTCTGAAGTTTCGAAAGGTTGAGTAATGAGAGACCGACATAATTATGCAGTCTCTATACGTACTGCAGACTTGTTTTTAATTACGACGCCTCAGATTAAGCAGGTCTCCTGACCTGACGCAATTTCAGATTTTTATTTAAAAGTATAAAATTATGATAATTTGTGCAGTTCTGAATGGTTGCACCACAGCGAGATTCGAATGAAGTACGTGTAGTTCTGTAATGAATACTATTTGCATGAGTCCGTAGGAGAAGTAGAGCAGAGCGACCGGGGAGCATATTAACATTCTCTAGGTGATTTCGTAGCATAGGCGCCGTATCATTGGTCGGTTTCAAAGAATGAATATTCATTGTGAGGTACGAAAATACTTTTGCGCCCTAGTTGTTGATGAATATTCATGAGCAACGACATGCACAGTACAGTTGCACACTTATCCGTTCTAGTAAGTTGTCGTACGAGATAAACATGGCGGACTTCGGTGATTTTCACGACTTTCGCATAAAACCGTAACAGACTGATGTGACTTTGGTTTCAATAGGCAGGTCCAACAGAGAGAGAGCAATCCGCTTGGAGGAACACGCGCATAATAGATAATCAATATAGTCAATAGATCCAATCTGACAATAGCCCATTGCAAAAGCCCATTGCAAAAGCCCATTGAAAAATTATTGTGCATCGCATGTAAGCTATCCAATGATATATCGATAAAAAATAAGTAGTCTCTTTAGTTCCAATAACGCACTTTCGCCTATAAATCTCAGCAAAGAATTGTGACATATATTTATTATTTACTCACTGGTTGTTAGAGAAATGGAAGATGGATGAAGGTTTTTTACAGGTGAAATATAGGCTGGATTGATGAAAAAACGCAGGAGGAATGGAATCTGGATGATGGTTCTTTAACAGGTTAAAAATTAATAGAAGCTGGATTCAGTGGATTGACGAAAATAGCGCATGAGAAATAAAAGCTGGCTGAAGATATTTCTAGATCTGATCATCTGAAATAACAGCTGGATTGATGAAAAACGCTTTAGTAATGGAAGCTGGATGAGGGTATTTTTAAGGGTATTTTTAAATCTTAAATAGAAGCTGGATTGACGAAAATAGCGAGCGAGAAATGGAAGCTGGGTGAAGGTAATTTTAGATCTGAAGTCGAGGCTGGATGCACGCTGAAATACATGAATGAAAGTCATTAATCCAGCTTCCATTTAAGCTTTAAAAAAACATTTTCATGAATCCAGCTCCTATTATTTTCATCAATGCGTGAGTCGCCTAGGCCTACAGACGAGTTGTCGGTAGAAATGTGAAATGCGCATGGCGATTCTAATTCATATTATTTTAATTTCAGATGTAACCGGAGGTGAAATAATTTTTGCATCAAAAATTTCTTATAATGGGTTTGTCTGTGTGGCGGTGAACTAACCGACTAGTAGGCCTACCAAGAATTTATTAGATAGCCTAATTATATTTAGAACGTTGTTCATAAGTGTGCTGTTTGGCCACTAGGCCTAGTTAGATTAAAGAATATAGGCCTACTCACTTATTCACTTTACTTACGTGGTGAGCTTGTCAAACGGCAGTGACGTCACAGCTCATGTATATTCATTATTTTAGAACCGGCCAATTAAAACGGTTCGTGCGGCCTGCGTGCTACGAAATCACCTAGAGAATGTTAATATGCGACCGGGGAGAGAGGAGACCAGATTACAGAGAGAACAGACTTGGATCATGGTTAGAGTTTTCGAAAGAGCTTGAAAAGTGCAACGCAGAGAATTAAAATTAGTTTTACATAGATTTCTAAACACATTATGTCTGCGAGTTTCACTTTGTGTATTATTAGTGCAAAGAAATGTGTTAAAAGCCCAGAATTGGTAGTTAGAAAAATAGGTGCCAATTGTCCAGGGGGACAAGTGCACCCTCTTGCTCCTATGTGCGGGCGACCAACTACTGCGCAGAACATTGTAACTGAGCTGGAAATATTGTCTCCTGCTAGTATACGCGACGCTCTCTACTGACTCCCCCGCAAGTTGAGAATAATCGAATCTCTTATAGTCTTGCGCCGGTAGCAATGAAAGCAGCGCCGCAGTTACGTCTCTCGCATCTGCTGCAGTCAGCAATGATTGAGTCGTCCAGTTTCAATGACTTAAAAGCCGATCACGTTTGTAAGTTGCAGCTGAGTGTCCAGCCTAAAACACTTTTTCTGTTTGTTTTTTCATTCGAAGCAGCGCCGCACCGTAGACCTTCCATGCATTTGTAGTGCATCGGGCGACACAGCTCTTCCACGTCACTCTGTCTTCTGCAGCTGTCCTGGCCACCTCCCACGTCATTCCGCCGTCCTCCAAGTCCTGCATCACCATGTCTCGCCAGGTCTTTCTTGGCCGACATCCAGTCGGAGTCCAGTGCATTGCCTGCTTCATGATTCTTTCTTCAGTCGATCTGTGTATATGTCCCAACCACCGCAGACGCAATTTTGCTTCATAATCTCTTCCAATTTCTCCATAGATGTTCTTTTCCTAACGTCTTCATTTCTGATTTTATCTCTCCAAGTAATCCCCAGAATCCTCCTTTGCCATCTATGATGAGTTGCCTCTTCATGTCTCTGCTCCATACAGCAACACTGTCAGCACCAATGCTTTTATATAATCTTGTCTTTGTTGTCAGACTGAGCCCCTTGTCCCTCCATAAAATTATGTTGCTTAGTCTTCCAAATATCGTATTCGCCTATCCTAATCTGGTTCGAATATCCTTATCGCAATTGCCATTGTTCGCAATCACACTTCCCAGGTAGCAGAAGTCATCCACCTCCTCCAACACATCCTCTCTGACCTTGATGTACTCTGGCGTTTCCCATTTTCCTATTTTCATGATCTTTGTCTTTGAAGTGTTGATCCTTAAACCGACCAAGCCTGCCTGCTTCTCTACACAGCCCGTGAGTTTTCTCATTCCCTCCCATGAATCCTCCAGTAGTGCTATGTCATCCACGAAGTCCAAATCTGCCATCCACCCAACCTCTCCCCCCCCCTTCAGGCCCCAACCCTTCTCCTCTGTGCTTCGTCTCATCACCCAGTCAATTGTTATCATTCGAAGAAAAAAATCATTTTGTTTTTCGTTTTTTGTCTTCGTCTCGTTTTCCGTTTTATTATATGTGACCTTTTCTTATTTTTTTATAAATTTACTAAATGTGATACTAGGCGTTGCACGGGGAATTTAGGGTTTCGCCTCCCTTCTACGCCACCCCGCTTCCACCGTGCTCAACGCTCCCCCGTCCTCACCCCTCTTCCGCACCCACACACTGCCCCGCCTCGCTCTCACCCTGCTCACCGCTCCCACCCCAGCCCTCGTCCCACCCATTCCGCATCCATACACCGCTCACCGCTTCAACCCCGCATCACCCACGGCCCCCATCCCACCTCCAACCGCTCTCCGCACTCTAACCCGGCCCCACCAAGACTCCAACCCCCTGATGTAACAGACGTTGTCCGGAACATCTTGTTTAGCCCTTGCACACTTTTTGCTAACCCCCTCCCACAACCAAATCCGACTCGCCTCTGCGGGGTGTGTATGTTGACTGTGGGCGTGACAGTCCTGGTCGCATTCTATCTGTAGGCTAGCTGCAAGAATTTGAGGTGTAAAGGTCCGAAACTGCGCGAATATCGCCCCCGCGCAGGCCTCCGTGGTTAGCTAAATTCATTCACCAGCCCCTTCACTGGGTCGTTCTGGTGATCAATAGCTGTGAAACTGTAGGCGTATAATTATGGACAAGCGCACACACATACGGTGTCCCGTCAAAGGCGCGCAGGACAAAAGCGCGCCGACAAAAGCGCGCCGACAAAAGAGCGCAGATGTCAAATGCGCGCCGACATAAGCGCGCGGCGTGGACCAAAGGCTGTACTTTCATTTCGCCTAACATAAATTAAAGCAATACCCACCTATACTTCTCACCTAAATGTGGTCAATATATATATTCAAAGCCTTTCATCAAGGCAATGATTGAACCACCTATTTTGATGAAAGTTGTTTGTCCACAAAATTAATAAGAAATTAAAGTTTAAGTTAAAGCTGCTTTGTAATTTTAATTGCCGATTGATGAGACTTCAAAGGAAACCGAAAGATTCAAGGAGGTTCGCTAACTAGGCCTACTACATGTTTGCTCAGTGTGAACTACGGCACATAATGTAAAGCAAAACGACTGCAGTGCATAACGCCTATGGATGAGACTTCTAACTTAATTTTTGTGGACATTATATTTTTCGCCCGTTGTTCACGTTATTTGCACATTTGCCTTGATTAAATTAGACTTAACAGTATAATTTTTCCAGAACTTTTACTTATTTTTGGGACATTAGAATTTTCTTTCGTTGTCTGCATATTTACTAGACAATAATTGCACATGAGTTTGTTCGAGAGTTTTTTGTCTGTGAATGTTAGTCTATATTTTGTTGACTGCGCGCTTATGTCGGCGCGCATTTGTCCTGCGCGCTTTTTACGGGTAGCGCTTATGTCGGCGCGCTTTTGTCGGCGCGCTTTTGTCCTGCGCGCTTTTGACGGGGTACCCACACATACACCCACCCGCATTAACATTCTCCTTTCTCTAGTCTATGCTCTATGCACTGAGCGCGCCTTTTAATAACTTGATTAATATTGTGAGCGTCAAGAATGACGTAATGCAGCCGTTTGCTAGATAATGGCGGCGCAAATCGCTTCTTAAAATAAAAAATTATCTGTATAGGCGCTAACTACCACATCGAAAATTAAAATGTCTATAAATTGGGTTTTAAAGTGAATTGAGAGCTGTCAATTATAGTCACGATGACTTCCAGATTCGCATACGATGTTTGAAAAAATAATTTCGTGAATTAGATATATTTAGATTAAAAGTCTTTGACCGCGGGAGATTTGCGCCCAACGCGACATCCGCGCCACAGAATTCGCCTTCGCCTTATATTAGCCTATAGGCTTATAATATAGATTATAATATAGATTATCGTCTGAAATCATTTACATTGTCTCCGTACGTTCAAGGGTTCGGCCAATTTAGCCTACATATTAACCGTTTTAACATCATCCATTTATTTGGAAATATTCAAAATGATTTTTGAAAATAATTTTGAAAGCACTTTCGAAAGAACTTTCATAAGTAGGGTTAGGGTTAGGATTAGGGTTATGGTTAGGGTTAGGCTAACCCTAACCCTAACCCTATATTGAAAATACAAAGTTAAAATGGTATTTTCCATTTTCCCTAACCTATGCCCTACAAAAACAGAAAATTCGGTGATGTGTAGAAGAGACATCTAGTAGACTAGTTTGCATCTATAGTTAATCTTCTTCGGAGCTTCAAACTGTTTCGTGCACTTTCAATTAGGCCTACATGTTTAATAGTCGATGATTGACAAGTCACTTGCAGCGCGCATGCAGTAGGCTAAGCATTTGGCCTTGGATTGAAAGTTGTTTGTCTTAATATGTCTAACAGATCCGGATCGAAGCTGCATAAACACTGGACTGATGTGCATCGAAAACTGCGTGGGAGTAGAGAATGGAAACTACCAATGGTGCGGAGGTTGTCAGTTTTTTGTTCAGTGCAGCCAAGGAATCACCTACTACCAGCCGTGTCCTTCGAACCTCTACTGGCACAACGATGTGCAGGCGTGCGTCTCTGCGTCCATCACATGCACAGAATGTGTCGTCGATACTTCTCCGAACGGTGTGACGGAAAGTACGATCGCGATGACCACCATCATCGGTAAGATGCGGTTGTTGCTTAAAAGTAGAACAACTCACGTCATCCATAATTAATTAGATCATGAAGATGAGTTTAATGAGAAGAGCAACATTGTGGTAGTAATAATAAGTAATATTGTGGTAGTAATAAGTAATATTGTGGTAATAATAAGTAATATTGTGGTAATAATAAGTAATATTGTGGTAATAATAATAAGTAATATTGTGGTAATAATAATAAGTAATATTGTAGTAATAATAATAAGCAATATTGTAGTAATAATAAGCCTGTGTAATATTATAACTGAGCTGGAAATATTGTTGGGAATTGTAGATCAGTGATGAGACTCTGAAGTTCATTTCATCTGTGATTACAATTATTAGGTCAGTTAAGTGAGACAATGGCAGTGACATGATGAAGTCATGTTATACATCTTCTGGTGACAGAGGCAGCTGCTGCTGTTGAGTGTTGGCCGTCGTCATTTGATTTGTGTGCATTCAATCCAACGTTGTAGACGAGGAATCACTGCAGCAATAATTATTATTGAACTTTTTTGAGTGGAAAGCGGAGACAGCAATGGTGGTTGAAGCAGTTTTGACAGATGAATTATTTTGTGGAAAGGTTAACGCAGAGAAGGAGTTCGATGGTTCGATGACATATGCGTTGAGAGATTAATTATATATTATTATCATTCAACTGACCATCAAGCTAATAATTAATTATATGTAGTGTATTCAAATGTCTCCTTCCCGATCTTAGGTTTGCTTATTTGCATCGGTCATTTTAATAAGCACGAAGTCATTTCGTAGGAACTTCAATTAGAATATTAAACTGTATCGTCTGCATGTGAACGCTGGAGGTGCTGATCACGCTAGCGAGACAAGACTTCGTGATAAGTCTTGGTGGGAAGACAGGAAATATTAGGAAAGATGAAGGTATTAAAATTAAAAGTGCATGCTTAGAAATGTGAGTATTAGCCTAAAAGGAGCAGAAATAGAATTGTATGCAGATAAACAAGGCTCCTCCCGACACAATTAGAATAGCGGAATTATAGACACGTTCATGATCCAGTAGCCTACTTTTCTAGTGCACAGTTCGGCATGATAGTGAGGTCTCAGTGGACACTAAACAGCAGCTTTAAAGAGGAATCTATAGTGCAGATAAGCTATTATAAGCTATTAAGTCTTACTAAAAATTAACTGGCAGTGTTTCTAACATTGCTGAACCACTTAAACTGCTGGTTGCTGTGTTAGGTTACGTTATGTCAAACCGTATTCATTTCATCTCCATGACAAATGACGTTTAATAATAATTAATTCTGTGTTCGTTGCATGTGTAATAATAATCTTGTATTAAGAGTCACAAGTTCGTTAGCAGGTATCTGTGCAACTGCACTGGTCTTTATTGCATATCTGATATAATTACTTAATAATAATAATAAATAGCTTACTGGTCTTGACTGCATAACCGATATATTTAATAATAATAATTAATATTCTGTGTTCAATGCATGTGTAATGATAATCTCGTAATAAGAATGATGAGTTGCTTAGCAGGTATGTGTGAAAGTACTGGTCTCGACTGCATAACTGATATATATTAATAATAATAAGTATTTATGTAATAATAATCTCGTAATAAGAATGATGAGTTGCTTAGCAGGTATCTGCGAAAGTACTGGTCTCGACTGCATAAACGATATATTTAATAATAATAATTAATTTTGTAATAATAATCTCGTAATAAGAACGATGAGTTGCTTATCAGGTATGTGTGAAAGTACTGGTCTTGACTGCATATCTGATATATTTAATAGTAATAATTAATTATGTAATAATAATCTCGTATTAAGAATGATGAGTTGCTTATCAGGTATGTGTGAAAGTACTGGTCTTGACTGCATATCTGATATATTTAATAATAATAATTAATTATGTAATAATAATCTCGTATTAAGAATGATGAGTTGCTTATCAGGTATGTGTGAAAGTACTGGTCTTGACTGCATATATGATATATTTAATAATAATAATTAATTATGTAATAATAATCTCGTATTAAGAATGATGAGTTGCTTATCAGGTATGTGTGAAAGTACTGGTCTTGACTGCATAACCGATATATTTAATAATAATAATAATTAATTATGTAATAATGATCTCGTAATAAGAACGATGAGTTGCTTAGCAGGTGTGTGTGAAAGTACTGGTCTTGACTGCATATCTGATATATTTAATAATAATTGTGATAACCTCCTTGTGATCACCTCCTCCTATCAGTCTCTTCGGAAGCTTCTTCGTTAAGTTCGTGGTAGCATAGGCCTATCCCTAGATAACTGTTTCATTAGCTAAATGGCTAGGTAAAGAATCTACAGACTTTCACTGTTTTATTACCAACAACGACGACGTGTTTAAGTCTTCTTATTATACTCCAAAATCCGATGTAAAGTAAAACGATCAGCAACAACACAACAATGACTACACTTGCGTTATCATAACAACTACACGACTACTATCTTCATCAGTCTACTCTATCGCAGCTCAACAACAACTACTACGGCCTATCTCAACGGCTCTCACCACACAACACACCTTCTTCACTCTCACTCCCTCCTTCCATCTCTCCCCTTGTACACTCAACGTACGCTTGTCTAGACATCACGCGCTGCCCAGACAATCGCCTGTCCAGACGCCGCGCGCCAATTTGCAGCTGGCCTACCTGCGTCGCTGTACGACAATCGTCGTGCACTGATTAAATTAGCTTACATTACCTCCTTCCTTTCTTTTGAAGAGAGCTAATTAATCTTAAAAATTAGCGAACGTATAATGCTTAAACTAAATACAAACAATTCCTATACTAAATGCAATCACAAAATATCTTATACTACAATCTCGATAAGCAGTCCGCTACTACATTCAGCTTTCCCTTCTTATAGTTCAACAGAATGTCAAAATTTTGCATTGATAAAGACCATCGGACTAACTTAGCAGACTTCGACATTGACTCAGTCAAATAAACTAAAGGATTATGGTCAGTGAACACATTAATCTTGGAACCAATAATAATTTCTTTCAATTTGTTTAAAGCCCATATGATTGCATAGGCTTCCTTCTCAATCGTCGCCCATCTCCTCTGGGTATCTGTCAGCTTCTGACTGATAATTGAAACGGGACGTTCTATCCCTTCATCGTCCACTTGTGACAGCACAGCTCCCACAGCAAAATCACTGCTATCACAGTACAAATTAAATGGTTTGCCAACCTTGAACATGTATAAAATCACATTTGATAAAACAATTTCTTTAAGAGAATCAAAAGATTTCTGGTGGTCCTCAGTCCAAACAATGTTCTCAGGTGTCTGCTTGCTAGTTAAATCTGTTAATGGTTTAGCAATTTCAGCAAAATTACAAATAAATTGTCTGTAGAAACCAAAAAATCCTAACACTTGCTTCACTTGCTTCTTCGTTTCAGGGTTTTTTAAATTAATCAAACTGTCAATCCTATCCGGATTCATCATCTTCTTCCCTGATCCTATGAGGTGACCGATGAATTTCACCTCACTCTTACCAAACACACATTTCTTCAAGTTCAAGGTTACATTATGCAGTCTTATTTGTTTCAAAAACAATTCTAAATGTTTCAAATGAATGTTCCAATCATCAGAATGTACTGCAATGTCATCAACATAGGGCTCAGTAAATGCATTAATCGGTTGCAAAATCATGTTTATTGCTTTTACAAAAGTCCGTCCAGAGTTAATCATGCCAAAAGGGACACGTGTAAATTCGTACAGTCCATTATGGGTAACGAATGCGGTTTTCCATTGGTCGGATTTCTTCACAGGACAAGTCCAGTAAGCACTGCGACAGTCCAAGACGGAAATAAACTTGGATTTCCCGACTTTGCTCAGCACATCGTTGACGATCGGCATGGGATATCGACAATTTTCAGTATATGAATTCACATACCTGTAGTCGCACGCGAGTCTCAAGGATCCATCCTTCTTCTTGACGATGACCAGCGGACTTGCCATTCTGCTCGACGACGGTTGAATGATGTTTGCTTTCAGCATCTCTTGTATTTGTTTGTCCACTTCTGCGCGGTATATCAGCGGTATTCGATAAGCCATGAACTCCTTCTCTCGAAAGTCCGGTCTCAGCACCACTTCGTGTTCTACCAATGTACATAATCCAGGTTTGTCCGAAAATCTGTTTGCATAACGGTTCAGTACGTCCAGTAGCTGTTTCTGTTGCTCGCTCGTAAGATGTCCGATCTGTTCATAGTCCAATTGCAGCGATTTCTGTGTCGTCTCTGCATGGTCTTCTTTCAATGGTAGCTCTACCACTGATCCGAATTCGTCGTCCTCTTCCACGATGAGACCACACGATAATGTTCTTGCGATGAACTTCCTCATTTTGTTGGCATGGACGATTCGTCGGCCGTTTTCATTCATGTCCACCAGATACGAATACTTGGATCTTCTTTGTAGCACTGTACATGGACCATGCCATCGTGAGATCAATTTATTGGTTGACGTTGGATACAGGACGATGACGTTTTCTCCTGGTTCGAATTCTTTATCCTTGGCCCTCTTGTTGTATTGACTGGCGTATTGTTTTTGCTTTTCCTCTGCACAATTCTCAGCAAATATCAAAGCTTTCTCCATGTCTGCTCTTAAGTTCTTCAGGTACTTTGCTGGTTGTACTCCAATGTTTGGCGGTAGATTTATTTCTTTGGTCCAGCTTTCCTTTAAGATAGTTAATGGTCCTCTTGGCATTTTTCCATACACCAGCAGATATGGTGCCACTCCTGTCGTTGCGTTAGGAACTTCTCTCAATGCCCATACGGTAAACGGAATGATTTTATGCCACTGTCTCGGATTTTCCACAATGACATGATGAACCATCTTCTTGAACGTCTGGTTCCATCTCTCGACTAATCCGGCTGCCTCTGGATGTCCCGGTGAATCGAATCGTGGACAGCATCCCATCAATTTCAAAAATTCTCTTGTAAGACTGGCTGTAAAATTTGTGCCTCTGTCGCTGGTGATCACAGATGGCACCCCCACGTCAATGAATAGCTTCATCAAAGCTTCACACACAGCCTTAGCAGTCAATGACTTCAGCAAAAAGATTGTCGGCCATCTTGTACATGAATCCATTATGCACAAGCAATACTTATGCCCTGCTGCTGACTTCGGTTCTATTGGGCCTACCACGTCCATTGTCATCCGTCGGAATGGCACATCTTCCCTTGGAATTGGTGTAATCGGCACTTGATCCATCACCAAACTTCGTGCCTTCAGCTGACACTTCTCACAGGACTTACAAAATTTCACCACGTCTCGACGCATCTTTGGCCAGACAAAGGACAACTTGATTCTCTCTCGTGTCTTCTCTTCTCCCAAGTGTCCGCCAAATACTGACTCGTGAGCTAATTCCATTACTTGAATTCTTCTCTCTTTCGGTAACACCAACTGGTACACTAGCTGATCCAGCATTTGATGCTTCTTATACATCAATCCATTCACCACGCTAAACTCTGATCCTTTGTCTTTAGCGATCCTCCACCACGATTTCAGTGACTCGTCATTTCTCTGCTGCTCCTCGAATTTTTTCGCATCTTCCAGCTGTCTTTCATCGTTCGAATTCTCTGTGAACAAGTCCCTCATACTTGTCTCCAGTTCAGCGTCGCTTCCGGAATCTTCACTATCATTTCGTTCACATGCAGCCATCTCTTCTTCAGTTTCGTTGTTCTCAGATGTTGTTCTTTCGTCATCTTGAATGCTGAGTTCCTCTTCGCTGTCCGTGTCATCTTCTTGCGAACTTTCATTTATCATTAACTCCATCCTTCTTCGTTCTGCTTCGTCACGATCTAATTTCAATTGTTCTAACTGGAGCTGAAACTGCTGCTTTTGCATGTCTATCTCTTGCTGTCGTATCCTTTCTGATTTTTCTGCTCTTTCTGCTCGTTGCTCCTCTTGATCCAGTCTTATCTTTTCTGCTTTTTCTGCTCTTTCTGCTCGTTCTTTCTCCTCTTGTCTACGCTGCTCCTCTTTCATTATCATGAATTGCAGCAACGCCTCCATAGACATCGGTGCCTCAGGTTTCTCCACTGGCTTCTCCGCAGCGCCTCCGACAGCACCTTCTTCTTCTTCTTCTTTCTTAGCCCAGACCTCGGCTAAAGTTCTCATCAACTCTTCCCTCGACATCTGTTCGACTTCTTCTGCGTCTAGATCTGCTTCAATTAGCAGTTTTATCAGTCTATCAGTAGACATCTTTTTAATATTTGCCTGCTTTTTCTCCGTAAGTTTCTCCATCTTACTTCTTTACTTTACTGATGCTAGTCGATAAATAGTAGGCTACTCTTCAAATGTTTGCAATTGACTGACTTCAATTCTTTAAGTAAACTTCAATAGACAAGCAAGTTTTTTTCTACCTTGTAATCGTTGTGTTGTCGTTTCTCACTGTCGTACGGATGCTCGATGTATCGTTGCTTCTCCCGTGTGCTCGGCTCCTCGATAAATTCACAGCGTCCGTTCCTCCGCAACGTCTGTTGATTGGATAGAATCCCTCCGTTCGTAACTTGGCACGTAGACCCGCCGTTCGTAACTAGGATCGTTCTCCTCCAACTTGGATCGTTATCCCACCGCAACGACACCAAATGTGATAACCTCCTTGTGATCACCTCCTCCTATCAGTCTCTTCGGAAGCTTCTTCGTTAAGTTCGTGGTAGCATAGGCCTATCCCTAGATAACTGTTTCATTAGCTAAATGGCTAGGTAAAGAATCTACAGACTTTCACTGTTTTATTACCAACAACGACGACGTGTTTAAGTCTTCTTATTATACTCCAAAATCCGATGTAAAGTAAAACGATCAGCAACAACACAACAATGACTACACTTGCGTTATCATAACAACTACACGACTACTATCTTCATCAGTCTACTCTATCGCAGCTCAACAACAACTACTACGGCCTATCTCAACGGCTCTCACCACACAACACACCTTCTTCACTCTCACTCCCTCCTTCCATCTCTCCCCTTGTACACTCAACGTACGCTTGTCTAGACATCACGCGCTGCCCAGACAATCGCCTGTCCAGACGCCGCGCGCCAATTTGCAGCTGGCCTACCTGCGTCGCTGTACGACAATCGTCGTGCACTGATTAAATTAGCTTACATTAATAATTAATTATGTAATAATAATCTCGTATTAAGAATGATGAGTTGCTTAGCAGGTATGTGTGAAAGTACTGGTCTCGACTGCATAAACGATATATTTAAAAAGTAATAATTAATTATGTAATAATAATCTCGTATTAAGAACGATGAGTTGCTTATCAGGTATGTGTGAAAGTACTGGTCTTGATTGCATAACCGATATATTTAATAATAATAATTAATTATGTAATAATAATCTCGTATTAAGAATGATGAGTTGCTTATCAGGTATGTGTGAAAGTACTGGTCTTGACTGCATATCTGATATATTTAAAAATAATAATTAATTATGTAATAATAATCTCGTATTAAGAATGATGAGTTGCTTATCAGGTATGTGTGAAAGTACTGGTCTTGACTGCATATCTGATATATTTAATAATAATAATTAATTATGTAATAATAATCTCGTATTAAGAATGATGAGTTGCTTATCAGGTATGTGTGAAAGTACTGGTTTCGACTGCATAAACGATATATTTAATAATAATAATTAATTATGTAATAATAATCTCGTATTAAGACCGATGAGTTGCTTAGCAGGTATGTGTGAAAGTACTGGTCTCGACTGCATAACCGATATATTTAATAATAATAATAATTAATTATGTAATAATAATCTCGTAATAAGAAGTTCCTTAGCAGGTATGTGTGAAAGTACTGGTGTCGACTGCAGAAACGATATAATTATTTAATAATAATAATTAATTATGTAATAATATTCTCGTATTAAGAATGATGAGTTGCTTATCAGGTATGTGTGAAAGTACTGGTCTAGACTGCATAGCTGATATATTTATTAATAATAATTAATTATGTAATAATAATCTCGTAATAAGAACGATGAGCTGCTTAGCAGGTATGTGTGAAAGTACTGGTCTCGACTGCATAACTGATATATTTAATAATAATAATTATTTATGTAATAATAATCTCGTATTAAGAATGATGAGTTGCTCATCAGGTATGTGTGAAAGTACTGGTCTTGACTGCATATCTGATATATTTAATAATAATAATTAATTATGTAATAATAATCTGGTAATAAGAAGTTCCTTAGCAGGTATGTGTGAAAGTACTGGTGTCGACTGCAGAAACGATATAATTATTTAATAATAATAATTAATTATGTAATAATAATCTCGTATTAAGAATGATGAGTTGCTTAGCAGGTATGTGTGAAAGTCTCGACTGCATAAACGATATATTTAATAATAATAATTAATTATGTAATAATAATCTCGTAATAAGAACGATGAGTTGCTTATCAGGTATGTGTGAAAGTACTGGTCTCGACTGCATAACTGATATATTTAATAATAATAATTATTTATGTAATAATAATCACGTATTAAGAATGATGAGTTGCTCATCAGGTATGTGTGAAAGTACTGGTCTTGACTGCATATCTGATATATTTAATAATAATAATTAATTATGTAATAATAATCTGGTATTAAGAATGATGAGTTGCTTAGCAGGTATGTGTGAAAGTACTGGTCTCGACTGCATAACTGATATATTTAATAATAATAATTATTTATGTAATAATAATCTCGTATTAAGAATGATGTACTGGTCAAATTGTCCGAGCTTGCTACAATGACATCTACTGTTGCTCATCAGGTATGTGTGAAAGTACTGGTCTCGACTGCATAAACGATATATTTAATAATAATAATTAATTATGTAATAATAATCTCGTAATAAGAATGATGAGTTGCTTAGCAGGTATGTGTGAAAGTACTGGTCTTGACTGCATATCTGATATATTTAATAATAATAATTAATTATGTAATAATAATCTGGTAATAAGAATGATGAGTTGCTTAGCAGGTATGTGTGAAAGTACTGGTTTCGACTGCATAACCGATATATTTAATAATAATAATAATTAATTATGTAATAATAATCTCGTAATAAGAATGATGAGTTGCTTAGCAGGTATGTGTGAAAGTACTGGTCTCGACTACATAACTGATATATATTAATAATATTAATCAATTATGTAATAATAATCTCGTAATAAGAATGATGAGTTGCTTATCAGGTATGTGTGAAAGTACTGGTCTCGACTGCATATCTGATATATTTAATAATAATAATAATTAATTATGTAATAATAATCTCGTAATAAGAATGATGAGTTGCTTAGCAGGTATGTGTGAAAGTACTGGTTTCGACTGCATAACCGATATATTTAATAATAATAATAATTAATTATGTAATAATAATCTCGTAATAAGAATGATGAGTTGCTTAGCAGGTATGTGTGAAAGTCTCGACTGCATAAACGATATATTTAATAATAATAATTAATTATGTAATAATAATCTCGTAATAAGAATGATGAGTTGCTTAGCAGGTATGTGCGAAAGTACTGGTCTTGACTGCATAACCGATATATTTAATAATAATAATTAATTATGTGTTCGTTGCATTTGTAATAATGATCTCGTAATAATAAACATGAGTTGCTTAGCAGGTATGTGTGAAAGTACTGGTCTCGACTGCATAAACGATATATTTAATAATAATAGTAATTAATTATGTAATAATGATCTCGTAATAAGAATGATGAGTTGCTTAGCAGGTATGTGTGAAAGTACTGGTCTCGACTGCATAAACGATATATTTAATAATAATATTAATTATGTAATAATAATCTCGTAATAAGAATGATGAGTTGCTTAGCAGGTATGTGCGAAAGTACTGGTCTTGACTGCATAACCGATATATTTAATAATAATAATTAATTATGTGTTCGTTGCATTTGTAATAATGATCTCGTAATAATAAACATGAGTTGCTTAGCAGGTATGTGTGAAAGTACTGGTCTCGACTGCATATCCGATATATTTAATAATAATAGTGAATTATGTAATAATAATCTCGTAATAATAAACATGAGTTGCTTATCAGGTATGTGTGAAAGTACTGGTCTTGACTGCATAAACGACTGCGATCAGACGCTGAACGGCGTCTTTCAGTGGTGCGCGAGATGCGACTACTTCCTCCAATGTTCCGGAAGTACAACCTACCACCAACCGTGTCAGCCTGGTCTGTTCTATGACGATTCGGTCAGAGCGTGTGTCTACGATTCGACCACGTGTCATCAAAGTCCTTGCTTCGAGGATCTCATCACTTCAACGACGACGAGTTAGCATAATATTTGTTATAATAATTACTTACTTAGACTTAGTTCCTCCAGTTCCGATCGGAACATTGGTCGACAAGTCCTCGCCACTCCGCACGGTCGCCAGCCACCACCTCCGCCTCGTCCCAGTCCAGTCCCATCCGCTCCAGGTCCTTCCTGAAAGCGTGTCTCCAGGTGTTTCTTGGTCTACCTCTTTTTCGTTTTCCACCCTCCGGCACCCATTTCAATGCCGTCCTCGCAATCCTCTCCTTTGGTAGTCTAAGGATGTGCCCAGCCAACCTTCCCCTTCTCCCCATGATGATGTACTCAAGATCCTTCGTCCCCGCCATTGTTAGCACCTCCTCGTTTCTGATGTGGTCCTTCCATGAGATGCCAAGGATAGATCGTAGGCATCTCCGGTGGAAGACATTTAGTTGTTTTGTTGTCTTTGCTGTTGTCTTCCAGGCCTCACTTGCATAAAGCACCACAGGCAACACCAAAGACGAGTACAGTCGAAGCTTCGTGTCTCTGTTCAACGTTCCTGATCTCCACACGGTTCTCATTCTTTGGAAGACCGCCGCTGCCTTGCCAATTCTTGTCTTGACATCCATCTCTATGCTCCCATCCTTTTCCATATAACTTCCCAGATATGCAAAATTGTCAACATATTCTATGGTTTCCTGTCCAATCTTGATGCTCGGATGATCTATGTCTCCAATCTTCATGGCTTTCGTTTTCGCACTGTTGATGTGTAATCCCACTCCTTTCCCTAACTCCTGCAGTCTCGTGGTCATCCTCTGCATGTCCATGTGTGTTTCGCTTAGCAGTGCTATGTCGTCAGCAAAATCCAAATCCTTTAGCCTTCCTTGGTTCCAAGCTATGCCAAACGTAGAATTGTCCATCGCTCCTTTCATGATGAAGTCAATGACAAGAGCAAATAAGAATGGGGACAACACGCACCCCTGTCGTACTCCTGTTTCAATCTGGAACATTATTGTGTTGCCATTCTCTGTTCTGATGCAGCAACTTGCGTCCTGATAAAGAGCTTTGAAAATGCTGATGTATTTTTCCGGGACTCCATACAACCTGACAATGCTCCAAAGTGTGTCTCTGTTTATACTGTCAAACGCTTTTCTAAAGTCAACGAAATTCACCAACAATTCCTTATTGAACTCTTTGCTCTGTTCAATTATGTTCCTCAGTGTAAATATTTGCTCGTTGCATGACCTTCCAGGTCGAAACCCCGCTTGCTCTTCCCTCAATGCGCCATCTACCTCAGTTCTTAATCGATTCATTAACACTCTGCAGAAAACTTTACCTGGTATTGAAAGCAATGTAATGCCCCGCCAGTTGTTGCAATCATTCAATGGCCCCTTTTTTGGCACTTTTACGATCACTCCCTTCCTCCAGTCCTCCGGGACCTTCTCTGTTTCCCATATCACGTTGAATAATTGTGTGAGCTCGTTTTCCATTGTCCTGCCTCCACATTTCAACATCTCCGCTGTAACCTCGTCCATCCCCGCTGCCTTGTTATTTTTCAATGCCTTTATCGCCCTCCCGACCTCATTCACGTCTATCCTCTCTACTGTGATGTTCGGTTGCTTGATTGCCTCTGCTCCTTCCAGGTTTAGCGGTTCGTCAGGTGCCGGTTGATTCAGGACTTCTTTGAAATGCTCCACCCATCTTGCATTCTGTTCTTCCTCTGTTGTCAGCACTCGCCCGTCTTTGCTCTTGATCGGTATCTTTGTTTCTTTGCACCCTGTATTGGTAAGCTCACGCACGATCCTGTAAAGGGTCTTTGAATCGTTTCTGTTTGCTGCCTCCTGAGCCTCCCTTTCTTTTCCCTCCATCCATGTTCTTTTATCTCGTCTGCAGCTCTTTTTCACTTTACGGTCCAGATTTCTGTATGCCTCATTTTCTGTTCTCCATTGATCAAGCTCATTCCTTGTGTCTCTTATAGTCTTTGCCTTCCTTCGTTCGTCAATCAAGTCCCACGCTTCCTCACCTATCCACCTTTCCCTTCTCGTTCCTCTTCTTCTTCCCAAGGTTGTCGATGCGCTCTCTTTGACAGCCTCATTGAACATCTTCCATTGCTCCTCGTGATCTCCACTGTGCTGCAACGCCTCGAACCTGTTTTTAACCTCCAGTTGGAAGCCCTCCGCTATTTCCTTGTTCTTTAGTTTTTCCACTGCGAACGGTTTGATGTTCTCCGCTCTCTTCATCTTTTTCAACTTCAGTTTGATGCGACCAATCACCAAATTGTGATCAGAGCCCACATCTGCACCCCTGTACACTCTTACGTCCTGCAATGCCGATCTCCATCTACCACTAATGCATATGTAGTCGATTTCGTTTGCTGTCTTTCTCCGGTTAGCAGCCCCATCCCTGTAAAAAGACCTAACGCTACAGAAACGACAAGTAGGAGCCATTCCGGTACAAACCGGCGGAGAAGAAAGGACTTACCGCCAGACGGGCACATGAAGGTGTTGGGTGAAAGCCGCAAGGAAGCCCAAAACCAGAAAAGTTCAATCTTCAACGCCAAATCCCAGACAAAAATAGGAACATGGAATGTGAGAACATTGTTCCAGGGCGGCAGGATGGAACAGGTGATACGAGAAATGGAGACATATCAGCTGAGCATCCTGGGCGTCAGTGAAATGAGGTGGACCGGACAAGGGAGGTTCACTAGTGGAAATACAACAATACTTTATGCTGGAGGAGAGGATAAGCACGTGAGTGGAGTTGGACTTATGCTGGACAGAGAGGCGGCAAAGGCGCTGATGGAGTGGAAGCCGGTGGGAGATCGTATCATCTCGGCAAGGTTCCGAACACAGCATGCCAAGGTGACGGTGGTGCAGGCATACGCACCGACGGAGGTGGCTGGCGAGGAGGAGAAGGATAGTTTCTACGAGAAGCTTGAGAGCGTAATGGACGGAATACCAAACTACGACATCAGGATCATCATGGGAGATTTCAATGCCAAGCTGGGCAAGGACAGAGGAGGGGTGGAGAGCACGATTGGACCGTTTGGCTCAGCAGAGGAAACGAATGACAACGGCGAAAGACTGACGGCCATGGCGAGCACGGGTGGAATCATCGTGGGCAACACATTCTTCGCGCATAAGAAGATACACAAGAATATAATAATAATTATTATTAATTATTAATTATTAATTATTATATTATGAAAATATCGTCTTCGGTTGATTCACATTGAATTCAACATCAGTTTTATTTACATCAGAATTCATTAATCATAATAATGATCTATAAAACTCATGCTGCATGATATTCCGATCAGTCAACTCTGGTCACGTGATGAAAGTAAATCCATTATCCTACTAAAGAAGATATGTAGCATGTCTCTGAATTGTTGTAGAGCCAGATCCGTGTTGGAGTTCACCCTGTCTCAACGATGCAACATGTATATCCGGCGGAAGCAGTGGCTTCACGTGTTCCTGTCCGGATAGATACACCGGAAATCGATGCGAAACGTGTAAGCTTGAAACATATGAGATTCAAATACATTTCTTTGTTGCGAACTCATTGGTAGGATTGTCAAACAATCTCTGCGTTCTGTCATCCAAAACTAACTTTAATTTGATTAAACTTCTGTATACATTTAATTTACATGTAGCCTAGAGCTCACTTCCTTTGCATGAACCGAGATAGTCGATGGGTGCGCTGAAGGGTCACCTGATGCGGTCTGAACTCTGAAGTCGAAAGTCCTTGCTTAAGTCCTTTCATACTAAACTTTTCGTGCTAAATTTCGATCAGGGCGTGATCCCTCATCAGTCACAGTCTTGAAAATTAGACATGTAATGTAATGTAAATCTTCGAGAATTTCTCAGCGCCCTCAAGAGCCACGTCAGGGAGACCAGCTTAATCACCGGCGTTATATCAAATCAAGTCCGCAATGGCCAGAGCTGCCGTTTTCGTTCCGATGCCAGGTCAAAATCCGGGGAGGTCAAGCCGAGGAGGACATCATAAAAGATATATTACATCATACAAGATATATTTGAGCTCATAGGCGTACGGCAGATTTCAGCAGTGGGGGGTCAAAGATTTTACTTCTGCCCGAAAAATAAATCTCGTGGTGGGAAATACTATTTTTCCCAGACAAAAAAGTTTGGTACTTGTCGGTTAATTCACCCCCACACACAGAAACCCTATATACGAAATTTTACATGCAGAAATTAATTCACCGCCACACGCAGACTATCCAGTCTATTACCGTTTCTTTCGCAATTTCCAGTTCACACTCGCAAAAACGAATGCTCGTCATTTCTTTGGACCAGCAATATACGAAGAGGATGGTTTGTCGGTAAGTTAGGCGTGATCCTTGTAGCCACACGCCTTGTCGCAGTGGGATGTTTTGCCTACAGCTACGCTTAGGACATCTCCATCTGTCTTGCCGAACCTTTAAAGATAGCACCATTGGGGCTTTGTTATAGTAAGCGGGTCCCTATAATGCTGATTATGTTCAGGTTCAGGGGCGCAACCAGAACATTTTCCTGGGGGGTGCTCAGAATTATTATTGCCAAAGGAACTTGCTTGATTGTGTAATCTTAAAGACCGAATGACCCATACCCCCCCCCCACGCACCAAAAACTCATCGGATTTGGAAAAATTGCGTGGGTAACCTTTTTAGCGGGGTGCTCAAGCACCCCCCCCAGCACCCCCCTAGTTGCGCCACTGTTCAGGTTTAGGGGTCGTGATGATCGGTTAGGATCAGGTTAGGCATCGTAAGGGTCGGTTGGGGTGAGGTTAGGCATCGTGAGTGTCGGTTAGGGTTAGAGATAGGGTTAGTGCAGTCATTCATTAACATAGGGACCCGCTTACTGTAACTATGCCCACCATTGTGTGGTTGTTAGCACACTGTATCACAGCATGTAGGATGCCATGCTGCTGCAAGAATTCAACGCTACTTTGTTTATCGTGAACTATTTAAAGCCGAAATTCTTAATAAATTCATGGCGTTCATGACGGCGTCCAAGAGAAATAAACACGTGCTATAAGTTAATGATCGGACGTCACCATTACATCACGTCACTAAAACGCGCTTCTGAAAGGCTCTTGCTGCAAGAAGCGCTTTATAAATTGTCAGATAAGATAAGATAAGATAAGATAAGAGTCACTAAAAACCAGTGCGTAAATATAATATTATGCAGTGCGTAAATATACGGCAAACTGTGGCGGTGAACTAACCGACAAGGTTGGCTGACGAAACCTGTGGCGGTGAATTAACCGACAAGTACCAAGTTTAAATATGGCGCGAATTTTTTTCCCCGGGTCTGCTTGCCCGAAAAAACAGACTTGCCCGAAATTTGGGAGAGGCACTCTGCCAGTGCCAGTGCCAGTTCCAAGCCTGGATAAAGGAGGAGGGCGTCGCTAATGGTCTTTGTAATCACACAATGATGTTAAACTGCAACTAGCCTACTACTACCTTCTCTGGACTGGAATTATCCATCTGAGAAGGACCAACAATTAATGTGCCCTGCAAGTTTTCAGATGGAATCGTAAGCAATACAATAAATTGGACGTCAATCAAGCGACCGTTTTCATCGTGATGAGTTTATATCAATGTGTAATCTTCATAGGTTATCTCCCCACCACACACACCCTAATAATTACATTATAAGATTATTATAATTACACGTAACAGTGTGTATATTAATGACTTTCGATAACACGCTGAGAGGCAACGAGCCCCGTATAGGGTTTGCTTTGTAGGCTGCTCATTAGCACCGTGTATTGCAGGTTGTCTGTTCTGTTAAGTAGGCTAGTTAAGTTTGATGTTAATTAAGATTTTTCATAACTTGTACAACGCAGTGCGTTTGCAGGCGTTTCATTAAAGATAAATTATTAATATTAGCATTTTTATTTTTATTATTATTATCTAATAACATGTTCAATATAATTTTTTTATTGATGTTAATGCCACGAAATTTCACCTTGCTAAATGTACAACAATACGACAATATCGAGAGTAGTCTGATGACGGGTCTCGTGGAGGAGAGAGTTCAATGACGAGGCAGACCCAGGATTTCATGGCTCGACAACATCTCGCACTGGACTGGCCTCGTGTTCACACATCTGTTCAACGCGGCTCGTGACAGGAGACATTGGACAGTTAATAAAAATAGTATTTTAAAATGTTTTTATATTGCTTAATAATAAGATCTGCTGAATCGTTGTAGATGTTGATCCTTGCTCGAGTGGACCCTGTCTCAACGGTGCCACATGTTTATCCGATCCAACCAGTCCTGTCAGCTGCACTTGTCCAGACAGATACACCGGAGACTTTTGCGAGACATGTAAGATTTACGTTTAGTGTTGAAAACGTAAAATAAGTCGACGAGTGTTAATTGCTTTGCTTTGATTCGCATTGTGCTTCCAAGAGACTCTTTTATTATTCTTAACGATGAAAAAAAATTTATATTCTCATCATTGTCTCAACGCCCAAAAACCAATTCATTTGGCAAAAACTGGCTAAGCTCGACCTGAGCGTTCTATCTTTTCAATTCCCATCTATAACTTTTTCTTGGGGTGCTCCTGGACTCTGAACTCACCCTTGCATCTCATCAGGCGTGCCCCAGCTGCTACCACCAACTGCGGCAGCTCAGTCAGGGTCATTGCTCGTGGTGACAGTTTTCGTTTCTATGAGCGAAACCTGTAAGAGCGTTTCGTCATGCCAGGGCGTGGTGCGCCTTGGACAGGAACGCCTTGTGGACTGCACTTGCACCGGATGAGACGACGACCACAATGACGGATACTGAGTTGTTCGAGTTCTACGAGCGGGTCACGGATGATCTCATTTCCAACTTTCCTTCATCTCACGCTTTCGTCGAACCTCGCAGTAGGCTACGCTGTCCCTCTGGTTTGACGCGAAATGCCGGTCACTGCGTTGGCACACACCTTGCTTGGAGCGAATCTTAGCCTTAGTCTTGGTCCTTCCCATGCAGCTGTGCACATCGGGCAACGCAGCTTCTCCATTCCACTCTATCCATCGCCACCTCGACAGCATCGTTCCACGTCATCTCCAGACCTTGCAAATCCTCCCGTACAGTCTCCATCCAGTTCTTCCTCGACCTCCCTCTACCACGTCTTCCCTCCGGTGTCCAGATTGTTGCTTGTTTTGCTCTCCTCTCTTGCTCCATTCTTGTTACATGCCCCACTTTAGTCGCTTCTTTCTGATGATAATCTCCAGTTTTTCCTGTCCAGTTCTTTCTCTGATGCTTTTATTTGTTATCTTGTCTCTCCATGAGATGTGTAGTACTCGTCTCAGCCGGTTCTAGGACAAAATGGTAGCGGACAAAATGGTACGGACAAAATGGCATGGACAAAATGGTACGGACAAAATGGCATGGACAAAATGGTACGGACAAAATGGTATGGATAAATTGAAGCTGGATGATAGGCGTAAGAGGCGGGGGTCCAAGGGGGGCAAATGCCCCCCAAATTTCGGGCAAGTCTGATTTTTCGGGCAAGCAGACCCGGAAAAAATTTAAATTTTTTTTTTTAATTTACTTTTTTTTTTTTTTCGGGTCTTCTTGCCCGAAAAATCAGACTTGCCCGAACAAAAAACCTTTCGGGCAAAAAGTAACGGAAATTTTCAGAAGATTTCGGCCGGATGACTAGAAAAAGGTCCTCAGAATTTTCGGGCAAACGTAACGGAAATTTTTCTTAAAATTTCGGCTGGCCGAAAAAAAATTTTCGGGCAAAAGTCTCATTTTTGCCCCCCCAGCGCTGAAATGTCCCCTACGCCTATGTGGATGAGGTTATGTTTTTGCTGAAGTAGAGGGTGGAAGGCTTTTTTTGGCTGAAATACAGCTCTAGTGAAGAAAAGAAAACCTGAGAAAAGAAAGCCGGATTGGCGAAAAAAATGCTTGAGAAATGGAAGCTGGATTGATGTATCTCATTCATGTGTTTCATGATGTATCCAGCTTCAATTTCAGCCATAAGATTCCTTAAACGAACCTCCATTTGTAATGCATCTTTCATTAATCCAGCTTCAATTTCAGCTATGAAAATACCCTGATACAGCTTCTATATCTAAAGCGTTATTTTCATCAATCCAGCTTCCAATTCATATATAAAAATATCCATGCAGAGCCTTCATCCAGCTTCCATTTCACATGCATCTTTTCATTAATCCAGCTTCTATTTCATATATAAAAATTCACTAATCCAGCTTTCAATTCATCCATACCGTTTTGTCCGTGCCATTTTGTCCTTACCATTTTGTCCGCTACCATTTTGTCCGGCCACCTCTCAGCCATCTATGATGTGCCGCCTCCAATCGCTTTCCATTTGCCACCGTCATTGGCCACGTCTCAGCTCCATACAGAAGTGTACTCAACACTATAGCCTCATATAACCGGATCTTAGTCTTCAAGCTACATCCAATGCTTTTCCATATCTTCTCTAGTTTTCCAAAAGCCGCATTTGCCTTCCCAATACGAATCCTTATTTCTTTATCGCATCTACTGTCGGCTGATAGTGCACTCAGTACTGCCAAGGTAACAGAAGTCTTCCACTATGTCTACACTTTTATCTGCAATCCTGATCTCATCTGTCTCACTCCACTTTCCCACCTTCATAATCTTCTTTTCTCTGGATTTATGGCCAGCCCTACTCTTGCTGCCTCCTTCTCTACTCTGCATGTTAGTTCCTTTATTCCCTCCCATGTGTTGTCCAGCAATGCAATGTCATACGCAAAATCCAAATCGCTGAGTCTGTCACCATCTATCCACTTCAATCCAGTATGTCCTTGTCCTGTCGCCCTTTGCATCACCCAGTCCACCACCAGTGCAAAAATCAACGGTGACAGCATACATCCTTGTCGCACGCCCGTTACAATTCGAAACCACTCTCCCACCTCTCCTCCGCATCTGATAGCACATCGGCTGTTGTCGTAAAAGCTTTTCACAATTCCTATGATTTTTCCCGGGATCCCATAGCTTTTCATGATTTTCCACAACGACTCTCTGTGAACGCTGTTGAAGGCCTTCCTGAAGTCTATGAAATTGATTGCTACAGGCACCTGCCACATCAAGGCCTTCTCGATGATCTGCCTGAGCGTGAAGATTTGTTCACAACAAGACCTCCCTGGCCTAAACCCTGCCTGTTCTTGTCTCAATCTTTCGTCCACAGCATTTCTCATGCGGTTTAGCAGTATTGTAGCCATGATCTTTCCAGGTGTTGACAGTAGTGTGATGCCTCTCCAGTTGGAGCACTCCCTCTGATCGCCCTTCTTAGGAATTGGTATGATGACTCCATCTCTCCATTCGCTCGGCACTTCTCCTGCTTTCCACACTTCACTGCACTGCAGTTTGGTCAGCTGCTCCACCATTGGTTCCCCCCCCGTATTTGAGCATTTCCGGTTGAATTCCATCCTGTCCTGCGGCTTTTCCATTTTTTAGATGCTTTAGTGCCTTTTGGACCTCATCTTCCCTAATGTCTTCCAGATATATGTCAAGTTCCTCTATCCCATCATCCCACTCCAGGTTCCGATTGCATGTAGTTGGCTCCGGGCAGTTCAGCACACTCTCGAAGTGCTCCCTCCATCTCTCCATCTCCTCCTCATCTGGCCGTCTTTCTTTTTTAGTGGCAGTTTTTGTGTTCCCGTTCTTCCTGATGATAGTTCCTTCACTATTCGGTACAGAGTTCTTGAGTCTCCTCTTCTTCCTGCTTCCTCCGCTTCCTCCGTCTTCTGTAGGATGTACTTGTTTTTGTCCTTTCTGCATCTCCTCTTTACCTCCCTATCCTGTTCCTTGTACTCACTGGCTGCCTCTTGGTAACCCTCTCCTCTTTCTCTTGCTTGCTCCACTTTCTGCTTCATCTGCTTTCTCTCGTCTATTGTTTGCCATGTTTCTGCTGTTATCCACGCTTCTTTTCTTCCTCCTCTTCTGTACCCAACTGCTTTTTCGCTTGCCTTTATTACAGCTTTTTTCCACCCTTCCCATCTTTCATCCATCCTTCCCTGCTCCATATCATCACCATCCGCGCTTTCATTGCTCTCTAATGCACAAAATCTGTTTGTTAGTTCCAGTTGGTATATCTGTTGATTGGCTTCCTTCTTTAATTCCTTGCCTTGCCTTCAACCTTCCTCGATACGAGGGTTGGTTGCACTTTGGACAATTCTTCTCCATTCTCTCCTGTCGCCAGTTGCTCTCAGTACTGCCTCTGTTGATAATCCCGTCCATTCACACATGTTGTCCCACCACCTCTTCCTAGGTCTTCCTCTTGATCTTGCTCCCGGAACCGTTCCTTGCATAATCTCCTTCTCTAAACAATCTCCATGCTTCCTCATGATGTGCCCGAAGTACTACATCTTTCTTCCTTTGATAGATTCAAGTAGTCTCCTTTCTACACCAGCCGTCTTCAGTACCCATTCATTTGTTTTTTTCTCAGTCCATGATATTCCGAGGATTTTTCTTATGCCTTTCATTTCAAATGCCTTTATTCTATCTTCATCACTCTTTTTGATTGTCCAGCTCTCACAACCATACATCATCACAGGCCATATAAGCGTCTTCATTAACTTTAACTTTGTAGATAGTTTGATGTTATGGCTTTTCCACAGTTTCTTCAGATCTGCACCTACTCCATGTCCTCTCGCGATTCTTACTCTTATCTCCTTGCTACACTCAGCATCTTTTGTTATGAGAGAGCCCAAGTACACGAATGTGTCCACTTGTTCTATCTTGATGTCCTGTACTTTGATATTACATTGTTCCCCTGACAGCGCCATACACTTTGTCTTCCCCATGTTGATCTCCAGACCTTTCTTTCGACCTTCCCTGTCCAAGCGAGACACCAGGTCCTGCAGCTCCGCTTCTGTGCTTGCCATTAGCACTATGTCATCTGCATAACGTAAGTTTGTTATCCTTCTTCCTCCAATTTGAATGCCTCCTGAGTATCCTTTCAGTGCTTCCCTCATGACCATTTCCGATAGTATATTAAACAAAGATGGCGAAATCACACACCCCTGCCTAACACCCCTTCTTATCCTGAACTCACTCGACATTACGCCACCAATTTTTACCTTTGCCGTCTGCTTATTATACAATTCAGCCACCAGGTTGATAATGTGCGGTGGAAAGCCCATTTCAACCATCGATAATTCACTCGCTGCTATAATCTTCGTTTTTCTCGGTTTTGCAATGCCTTCAGTTTGATTGTCATCTTTGCTACCAGCAGGTGATGATCCGATGCTACATCCGCCCCTCTGTAGACCCTAACATCCGTCAGAGATGACATCCACCTTTCAGACATGCATAACATCCGTCAGAGATGACATCCACCTTTCAGACATGCATAACATCCGTCAGAGATGACATCCACCTTTCAGACATGCATAACATCCGTCAGAGATGACATCCACCTTTCAGACATGCATAACATCCGTCAGAGATGACATCCACCTTTCAGACATGCCTAACATCCGTCAGAGATGACATCCACCTTTCAGACATGCATAACTTCCGTCAGAGATGACATCCACCTTTCAGACATGCATAACATCCGTCAGAGATGACATCCACCTTTCAGACATGCATAACATCCGTCAGAGATGACATCCACCTTTCAGACATGCATAACTTCCGTCAGAGATGACATCCACCTTTCAGACATGCATAACTTCCGTCAGAGATGACATCCACCTTTCAGACATGCATAACATCCGTCAGAGATGACATCCACCTTTCAGACATGCATAACTTCCGTCAGAGATGACATCCACCTTTCAGACATGCATAACATCCGTCAGAGATGACATCCACCTTTCAGACATGCATAACTTCCGTCAGAGATGACATCCACCTTTCAGACATGCATAACATCCGTCAGAGATGACATCCACCTTTCAGACATGCATAACGTCCGTAAGAGATGACATCCACCTTTCAGACATGCATAACATCCGTCAGAGATGACATCCACCTTTCAGACATGCATAACATCCGTCAGAGATGACATCCACCTTTCAGACATGCATAACATCCGTCAGAGATGACATCCACTGTAAGCGTATTTTATGTAGGCCTAGTACAGCGGCCGGTTGGTCGCGTGTACGCCAGCGACGAAACGGGCCAAAGTGCACACACTGCACAGGTGTGTTTTAGGGCGCGGGTTTTCAGACGACTGTCTGGCCGAGTGTCTGAACTACTGTCTGGAAGACGGCGGATAGAGAGAAGGAATGAGCGTCTGAGGAATGAGTCACGAGTTTAGGCTGTGATAACTGTAGTAGTTGCTGTTTAGTTGTAGTAGAGAAGAGTCGTTGTTGCTATGATAATGCAAGGATAGACATTATCGTGTTGTTTGTTGCTGTTACGTTTTATGTTGAAGTTGATGATAATATACTTTGGAAAACCTATCATCGTTGTCGTTGAAGTAGAATAAGGAATTACTGTAGAACTTTACCTAGACAGTAGATTCGAATCAGTTAAATCAGTAGGGGTAGGTTTAGGCCACAGAGGAAATATAGAAGCTACCGAAGAGACTGGTGAGGTCAACGCTCGGATATAGAAGGAGTGGGTGACATTTGGTGGCAGCGGTGGGATACGAATTTGCGAAAGTTTGGACACGAATTTACGTTGTTTGACGATCTACATTTACACGTGGATTCGGAATATTGATTTTCTGATCTTCTGACGCTGTGTTTTGCTTATCTTCACACGCTGGTATTCTCACCTGAGAATACGGAAGGAACGATATCTGGGTTTTTATCGATGCTACGGATACTGATCCATACTGATTGATACTTATCTGCGGATGTTTGATATTTCACGGAAACTACGGATGTTGGTTTTAATTTTCACGGAACGGAAATATCTTATCTCATCTGTGAAATTATTCGACGTCGATTCAACGAGTCATCGATTATTTATCGACGGTGAGAAACGACAACTCAACGACTGAAAGGTAGGAAAAACTTGCTTGTCTATAAAAGAAGCAATAGCAACAACAAGTAAAGAAGTAAGATGGAGAAACTTACAGAGCAAAAGCAAGCGGCTATTAAGAAGATGGCTTCCGAAAGAATAATAAAATTATTAATTGAAGCAGGTCTAGATGCAGAAGAAGTCGGACAGATGTCGAGGGAACATTTGATGAGATCTTTGGCGGAGGTTTGGGCGAAAGACGCGGAAGAAGAAGGTGCGGTTGGTGGTGCTGAAGGAAAGCCAGTTGAGAAGCCACAGCCACCGATGTCTATGGAGGCGTTGATGCAATTCATGATGATGAGTAGACAGGAAGAGAAAGAACGTCGCCAAGAGGAGAAAGAGAAAGAAGAGCAGCGTAGACAAGAAGAGAACGAACGTCGCCAAGAAGAGAAGGAGAAAGAGGAGCAGCGTCGTCAAGACGAGAAAGAGCGAATAGAAAGAGCAGACAGGCTGCGACAGCAAGAGATAGACATGCAGAAGCAGCAGTTCCAGATACAACTAGAACAAATGAGACTCGATCGTGATGAATCAGAACGGAGACGGACGGAGTTAATGATAGAGTACGAAAAAGCAAGAAAAAGCGATGAAGAAATACGAAAACAGCAGATTGAGGACAAAAAGGCTCGCGAGGAAGAAAAAGAAAAGATGCGTTTACAGGAACTGGAGAGAGCAGAAGAAATTCGTCAGGAAGAATTTCAAGCCGGAAAAGACAGTTTGGAAAAAGCAGAAAGAGAAAGAGAAGAGCAGATGCAGTTAGAACAAAAGAAACTTGCTATCAAGGAGGCTCAACTTAAAGAAATGGCTATTGAAAAGGAAGAACGCAGAAAGCAGTTAGAACTATTACAACAGAAGATAGAACAGGAAGAACTGCGGAGAATCGAAGATCAAGATCGACTGAAGAAGAAAGACGAAGATGATCGTAAGAGCCGGGAAGTATCAGAACAGATTAGGCTCAAAGAAAGTGAGACAATGGTGTCCAAGATTAAGAAGATAGGTGACGCAATGAAGCACGTGTTACCGAAGATGCCGTATGATATGATGGAAGTGCCATTATATTTTGAGACAGTGGAAAATGCATTCAATAGTTTCGCTGTGGAAAAACAATACTGGGTGAAATTGCTATTGCCACTTATGACTTCGAGAGCGCGAACTGTATTGAACCGCGTATCTTTTGATGATCTAGACAAGTATGATGTCGTCAAAGAGCATTTATTGAAAGAATTCAAGCTAACTGCTCGTGAGTACAGATCCAGATTTGCAGAGGCCAAAAAGACAGTCGAGGAAACGTATACGATGTTTACGGCAAGATTGAAGAATCTGTTGAATTATTATGTCAGAAGTAGACGAGTGGGCAAAGACTACGAGAAGCTGTTCGATTTGTTAGTGGCGGATAAGCTGAAAGAATGTTTACCACCAGGTCCACTACAGTTTGTCTTATCGAAAGAGGGTACAGACTGTTTAGAAGCTAGTAATGTTGCAGATCTCGCAGACATACATGTAAACAATCGAATTGGTGTAATATTTCAAGAAAAACCGAAATATGACGCATGGGGCAATAATCCAAAGCAGACCAAGTGGAACAGCACTGCCAAAGAAACTGGAAGCCAAGCCAAAGGTAGTGATGGCAAGAAAGATAATTTCTCTGGAAAGCCGTGGTGGCAAGATAAAAAACAGTCAACGTGGGACAGACAAGCCTACAATCGAACTCCACCGAGGGGACGCCCAACGGAAGACAATACAGCATACAATCCGTACAACAAGTGGGAAAACAATGAGCAAAGAGGTTTTGTAAAGAAACGTTGCCACAACTGTCAGTCAGATCGGCATTTGATAAAACACTGCCAAGCACCAGGAGCGGCAAATCTGAGAAACAACTTTAGTAGGAGTGCAGAGAATTTGAGAGTAAACCAGATCCAAGTTATAAATGCACCTCCTGGTTGGGAAGAACAAGACAACCGAGAAACAGAAGTGAAGTCGGTGATGAAATGTACACCACGGTTTATAATACAAAGTCAAGGTGATTTGTCACTTATAAAGAAGATTGCATTGCAGCATGTGACGGTAGAAATACGTGGAAACAATAACAGTGGACATCCTGTGCAAGTCAAAGCATTGGTTGATTCTGGGACAGAGATACCCGTGATCAATGAAGAACTACTGAAAGGAGCGATAGTAGAAGAGATTGGCAAAGTACATTTGCAATGCATGGTTGGAGAGCCTATTCCAGCTAAGTTAGTGAAGATTGATGTGAGAATGAGTGGTCAGACAGTAAGAGAAGATGTGAAGGACAGGAAAATAAATATTGCGCCATATACAACGTTAGTGTGTGCCAGCATTCCTGCAGAACTGTGTAGAGAAAACAAGGAAAGGTTCCTGCTACATCCAGAGATAATTGCAGAACTGAAAGAGATTCCCTCAATCAGTGTATTGCGAGGAGAACTACAAGCGAATGTGACTACAAGAGCAAGGAGTCGGAGAACAGAAGTCGAAGACGAGGAAGAGGATCAGCGAAATGGAAATTTGCTAGACGATGACACTGAAAGCGAAGATGAACACGAGATTCAAGGAAAAGAAGGAACAACATCTGAGAACAATGAAAACGAAGAAGAGATGGCTGCATGTGAACGAAATGATAGTGAAGATTCGGAGAGCGATATGGAAATTGGTGAGAACATGAGGGAATTGTTTATGGAGAATACGAATGATGAAAGACAGTTGGAAGATGCAAAGAAATTTGAGGAGCAACAGAGAAATGACGAGTCATTGAAGTCGTGGTGGAAGATAGCTGAAGACAAGGGATCAGAGTTTAGCGTGGTGAATGGGTTGATGTACAAGAAACATCAGATGCTGGATCAGTTGGTGTACCAGTTGGTGTTGCCGAAAGAGAGAAGAATTCAAGTGATGGAACTAGCACACGAATCAGTATTTGGGGGACACCTGGGAGAAGAGAAGACACGAGAAAGAATTAAGATGTCCTTCGTATGGCCAAAGATGCGTCGAGATGTGGTAAAGTTTTGTAAATCATGCGTCAAGTGCCAGTTGAAAGCACGAAGTTTGGTGATGGATCGAGTGCCGATCACACCAATACCAAGAGAAGATGTACCGTTCAGGAGAATGACAATGGACGTGGTCGGACCAATCGAACCGAAGTCAGCAGCAGGACATAAATATTGCTTGTGCATAGTGGATTCATGTACAAGATGGCCGACAATCTTTTTGCTGAAGTCATTGACTGCTAAAGCTGTATGTGAAGCGTTGATGAAGCTATTCATGGATGTGGGAGTGCCGTCTGTGATTACCAGTGACAGAGGGACGAATTTTACAGCCAGTTTAACCAGAGAATTCTTGAAGTTGATGGGATGCTGTCCAAGATTCGATTCGCCAGGACATCCAGAGGCCGCAGGATTAGTGGAGAGATGGAACCAAACGTTCAAGAAGATGGTTCATCATGTCATTGTGGAAAATCCGAGGCAGTGGCATAAGATCATTCCATTTACCGTCTGGGCATTGCGAGAAGTGCCTAATGCAACGACCGGAGTGGCACCGTACATGTTGGTGTATGGAAAGTTGCCAAGAGGACCATTAACAATCTTAAAGGAAAGCTGGACAAAGGAAATAAATTTACCACCGAACATTGGAGTACAACCGGCAAAGTATTTAAAGAATTTAAGAGCAGACATGGAGAAAGCTTTGATATTCGCTGAGAGTTGTGCTGAGGAGAAACAAAAACAGTATGCCAGCCAATATAACAAGAGAGCAAAGGATAAAGAATTCGAACTTGGAGAAAACGTCATCGTACTATATCCAACATCAACCAACAAATTGATCTCACGATGGCATGGTCCATGTACTGTTTTACAAAGAAGATCTAAATATTCATATCTCGTGGACATGAATGAAAATGGTCGACGAATTGTGCATGCTAACAAAATGAGAAAGTTCATCACAAGAACATTATCATGTGGTCTTATCGTGGAAGAGGACGATGAGTTTGGATCAGTGGTAGAGATACCATTGAAAGAAGATCATTCAGAGACGAAACAGAAATCACTTCAGCTGGATGATGAACAAATTGGACATTTAACGAGTGAACAACAGAAGCAGTTACTGGATGTACTGAATCGTTACGCAGACAGATTTTCGGACAAACCTGGACTATGTACGCTAGTAGAACACGAGGTGGTATTAAAACCGGACTTTCGAGAGAAGGAGTTCATGGCATATCGTATACCACTAATATACCGCGCACAAGTGGAAAAACAAATACAAGAGATGCTGAAAGAAAACATCATTCAACCGTCATCAAGCAGAATGGCAAGTCCCCTTGTAATTGTCAAGAAGAAGGATGAATCCTTAAGACTGGCTTGTGACTACAGATACATCAATTCCTTTACTGAAAATTGTCGATATCCTATGCCGATCGTCAATGATGTCTTGAGCAAAGTCGGGAAATCCAAGTTTATTTCCGTCTTGGACTGTCGCAGCGCATACTGGACTTGTCCTGTGAAGGAGAGCGATCGATGGAAAACCGCCTTTGTTACACACAATGGACTGTACGAGTTTACACGGGTACCATTCGGCATGATTAACTCTGGACGGACTTTTGTAAAAGCGATTAACATGATTTTGCAACCGATTAATGAATTTACTGAACCGTATGTGGATGACATTGCAGTACATTCTGATGACTGGAACAATCATTTAAGACATTTAGAATTGTTTTTGAAACAAATAAGATTGCATAATGTGACATTGAACTTGAAGAAATGTGTGTTTGGTAAGAGTGAGGTGAAATTCATCGGTCACCTCATAGGATCAGGGAAAAAGATGATGAATCCAGATAGGATAGAAAGTTTGATTAATTTGAAGAATCCTGAAACGAAGAAGCAAGTGAAGCAGGTGTTAGGATTTTTTGGATTTTACAGACAGTTTATTTGTAATTTTGCAGAAATTGCTAAGCCATTAACTGATCTAACTATCAAGAACGGACCTGAGAATATTGTTTGGACTGATGCACATCAGAAATCCTTTGATTCACTTAAGGAGATTGTCTTATCAAATGTGATTTTATATATGTTTGAGGTTGGTAAACCATTTAATTTGTATTGTGATAGCAGCGACTTTGCTGTAGGAGCTGTGCTGTCACAAGTGGACAACGAAGGGATAGAACGTCCCGTTTCATTTATCAGTCAGAAACTGACAGAGACCCAGAGGAGATGGGCGACGATTGAGAAGGAAGCCTATGCAATCATATGGGCTTTAAACAAATTGAAAGAAATTGTTATTGGATCTAAGATTAATGTGTTTACAGATCACAATCCTTTAGTTTATTTGACTGAATCAATGTCGAAATCTGCTAAGTTAGTCAGGTGGTCATTATCATTACAAAATTTTGACATTCTGTTGAACTATAAGAAAGGAAAATTGAATGTAGTAGCTGACTGTTTATCTAGATTGTAGTGTAAGATATTTTATGATGCATTTAGTGTAAGAATTGTTGGTATTGTATAATTAATGGACGTTCGCTAATTTTTAAAGATAATTAGCTCTCTTCAAAAGAAAGGAAAGAGGTAATGTAAGCGTATTTTATGTAGGCCTAGTACAGCGGCCGGTTGGTCGCGTGTACGCCAGCGACGAAACGGGCCAAAGTGCACACACTGCACAGGTGTGTTTTAGGGCGCGGGTTTTCAGACGACTGTCTGGCCGAGTGTCTGAACTACTGTCTGGAAGACGGCGGATAGAGAGAAGGAATGAGCGTCTGAGGAATGAGTCACGAGTTTAGGCTGTGATAACTGTAGTAGTTGCTGTTTAGTTGTAGTAGAGAAGAGTCGTTGTTGCTATGATAATGCAAGGATAGACATTATCGTGTTGTTTGTTGCTGTTACGTTTTATGTTGAAGTTGATGATAATATACTTTGGAAAACCTATCATCGTTGTCGTTGAAGTAGAATAAGGAATTACTGTAGAACTTTACCTAGACAGTAGATTCGAATCAGTTAAATCAGTAGGGGTAGGTTTAGGCCACAGAGGAAATATAGAAGCTACCGAAGAGACTGGTGAGGTCAACGCTCGGATATAGAAGGAGTGGGTGACATCCACCTTTCAGACATGCATAACATCCGTCAGAGATGACATCCTTATCTGACAATTTATAAAGCGCTTCTTGCAGCAAGAGCCTTTCAGAAGCGCTCCCAGTGCGTTCATCTCCGAGAAAAAAGGCAAGTTTTTAGACGAGAGAAAGATGAGGATACACTACCAGAGAGGATTGCAGAGCGAACTGATGGGGGAAGCCCATTCCATAGAGAGGGACCAATGCAAGCAAATGATCTGGATTGCGCCATGGCGGTCCTGACTCGCGGGACAAAGAGGTCAAGCCGATCAGAGGACCTAAGAGGACGCAGCGAAGTGGCAGAAGGGGGGCGAAGTATCTGATCACACAGATACTTCGGAGCAAGACCCATTTGAGACTTGATGACCAAAATTAGGACCTTAAATTGTATACGGGTCGAGAATGGAAGCCAGTGAAGTTGTTCAGTCATGAATGAAGAAATGTGGGAGAATCGAGGAAGGCGGGCAATGAGCCTAGCGGCAGCATTGAGTACAGATTGCAGAGGAGCTAGGCGAACCTTGGGTAGACCAATAAGGACAGAATTACAATAGTCAAGCCGAGAACAGACAAAAGCATGAACAATTGAGGTAAAGATCGAAGATGTGACAGATTTGCGAATAGCCCTGAGACGCCTTAGCTGGAAGTAGGAAGAGCGAGTAAGATTGGCAATGTGCTCAGTGAAGGTAAGAGAACTATCTAGGGTGACACCTAGGTCACGAACACTGGAGGAGAAGTTGAAGTGAGGAAAAGTTTGAGAGAGCAGTGTGTAGTCAAGTTTTTGAAGCTGTTGAGGAGTGCCAAACCAAATCAACTGGGTTTTGGAAGAGTTCAAAAAAAGACGATTAGATGACATCCACCTTTCAGACATGCATAACATCGGGCTGCCGCTCGAATTATTGGTGGTTCACCAAGCCTGACCGTGTATCGGTATATCCCAATATATGCGTGAGGTCTTGCACTGGCTTCCTTACCCGCAGCGCATCTAATTTAGGATTGCATCTCTGGTAATTGTAATTGTAATTGAACATTTATATAGCGCCGCTCACAGATTCAGTAGCGGATTCTGGTGTGGCGATGCTTATCAGGCTGGGCACCCTCTTATCTGTGTGAGCTTTCCATCCCCCTTTCCATTTGCATAGGCCGCCGCGCACTGTGCTCTGCTGTCCATGGTGACTTAATGGTACCTTTCACTCGCTCTGCAACAATGCAGAGGCGTTCGTTCTCTGTGGTTGGTCCAACAACCTGGAATGGACTTTCTTTGACTATACGACACCTCCCAAACTGTTCTCAATTTCACAAACTGTTGAGGACTTTTTTGTTTGATCTCGGCCGGGAGCGCCTCTGGGTAGGTACTTTGAAGGGGCGCTATATAAATTACGATTAATTGATTTATTGATTGATCTGTTAACTTGATTAGGCTAATAAGAAGATCTACTGAATCACTTGTAGATGTTGATCCTTGCTCGAGTGTACCGTGTCTCAACGGTGCCACATGTTTATCCGATCCAACCAGTCCCGTCAGCTGCATTTGTCCAGACAGATACACCGGAGAACTTTGCGAGACATGTAAGATTTGATTCAGTGAAACTTAGCCAAAACCAAGAAGTCTAAGCAGCCGGACTTTTAGTCTCCAAGCGCCGGCTTAGCAAAAAACTCGCTTTGACGTCGGCATCCAGATTCAGTCTGAAGCACCGATGTCGTAATTCCGGTATTTGTTTGTATGTGCTTTTATTATAGCGCCTCTTCAAGCTCTCTCTACTCAGAGGCGCTCCCGAATGCAGAGCGGACACTGCATCGGAGTTTCACGCCGAAGCGCTGAGCAATTGTGAGTGAAGGGCTTGCCCAAGGTCCTTACGCGGCGAGGTGGATTCGAACCTCGAACCTTCCGGCTCCAAGGCAACGACGCCACCACTACACAAACACGCCCCGCTAGTAGAGAAGACCTCACGAGAACTGCATAAGGCGTATACTATGACCTCACCAAAACAAACGACACGTATAGGCTAATATAATTGGTCAACTTCAGAGCAACCCCCGATTGGTTATAACTCGAAATTCTCTCTATGAATAAATTTTCCTTCTTTTCGTTTAAAACTCGATTGCATAATTCGTATCTCTTTTCAGAGGTTAGAAAAGTAAGTTAACCTCGTGAGCACAATAGTTAGACGTATTCATTCATTCAAGCTTTTGCTCTGTAGAACCTTTCTTTTATCTCTGTAGTCAAACATCTTGACGATGACGATGATGATGATGATGATGATGATGGTGATGATGATGATGATGATGACGACGATGACGACGAAGACGATGACGAAGACGACGATGATGATGATGATGATGATGATGATGATGATGATGATGACGACGATGACGACAAAGACGATGACGAAGACGACGATGATGATGATGATGATGATGATGATGATGATGATGATCATGATGATCATGATGATCATGATGATGATGATGAACTGTGTCGATGACGATGACTATGACTGTGACGATGACGATGATGACGACGATGACGATGACGATGATGATGATGATGATGATGATGATGATGATGACGACGATGACGACGAAGACGATGACGAAGACGATGATGATGATGATGATGATGATGATGATGATGATGATGATGATGAACTGTGTCGATGACGATGACTATGACTGTGACGATGACGATGATGACGACGATGACGATGACGATGATGATGACGATGATAATGTCGATGATGACGACGATGACGATGATGGTGGTGATGATGATGATGATGGAGATGGTGATGACTGATGATGTTGACTGATGACGATGGCTATGGCTGTGACGATGACGATGATGACGGTGATGATGATGATGATGATGGTGATGATGACGATGATGACGACGATGACGATGACGATTGTAAGCTGATTTAATATAGAGTGAGGCCTATAGCGGTCAGTCGAGTGTTTGTACAACTAGCGGCGATGGGCCAGACAGAGCAGCTGCGTTTTTGGCGCGAGTGTCTAGACAGACAGGCGATCGAGGGTTGCGCGTACGAAAGAGAGATAGAGAGAAGGAAGGAGTGTGAGACGGAAGAGTGGCGAGATAGGCTGTGTTGAGGCAGCAGTAGAGTCGTAGTGGTTTTGACTAGCGTTTTAGTTGTGTGGTAGTTGCTATGATAATGCAAGGATAGACATTATCGTGTTGTTGCTTCTGTTATCATCTTACGTTGGATTTGATTACAATATACTATTAAACCTGTCGTCGTTGTCGTGAAGTAAAACAGTGAAAGACTGTAGAACTTTTAACTAGTAATTCAGTAGGAATAAGTTTAGGCTACTGATCGGCCACATTGAGAAGCTACCGAAGAGACTGGAGGTCAACACGGGGAAAAAGTTGTTGACATTTGGTGCAGCACGGTGGGATACGAATTTACAAACGTTGATTGAGGATGCGAATTTACAAACGTTGATTGAGGATCTACATTTACACGTTGATTTGGAATACTGATATTCTTCTCAACGGACGCTGTGTTTTTCTCATCTACACACGCTGGTATTCTCACCCGAGATACGGAAGGAACGATATCTGGGATCTTATCGAAAGAACGGACGCTGCGATAATTATTCGACGAACTTCTCCCGTGCGAAGCAACTTGTGCATCTATACGACAGTGAGAAACGACAACTCAACGGACGGAAAGGTAGAAAAAACTTGCTTGTCTATAAAAGAAGCAATAGCAACAGTGAAGTAACGAAGTAAGATGGAGCAACTTACAGAGCAAAAGCAAGCAGCTATAAAGAAGATGGCTTCTGAAAGAATAATCAAATTATTAATTGAAGCAGGTCTAGACGCAGAAGACGTCGGACAGATGTCAAGGGAAAATTTGATGAGAACTTTGGCTGATATTCGGGCGAAGAAAGAAGCTGAAGAAGAAGGTGCTGTTGGAGGCACTGAAGAGAAGCCAGCTGAGAAGCCACAGCCGCCAATGTCTATGGAAGCGTTGATGCAATTCATGATGATGAGGGAGGAGCAACGAGCAGAAAGAGCAGAAAAATCAGAGAATATTAGACTGGAAAAGAAGAGCAACGCAGACAAGAGGAGAAAGAGGAAGAAGAGCAACGCAGACAAGAGGAGAAAGAGAAAGAAGAGCAGCGCAGACAAGAAGAGAAAGAGCGTAAAGAAGAAGAGAAAGAAAGAGCAGAAAAGGCAGAGAGGATACGACAACAAGAGATAGACATGCAGAGGCAGCAGTTCCAGATATAATTAGAACAAATGAGAATAGATCGTGACGAATCAGAACGAAGAAGGATGGAGTTAATGATAGAATATGAAAAAGAAAGGAGAAGCGATGAAGAAATACGGAGACAGCAGATTGAAGAGAAGAGGTCTCGCGAGGAAGAAAAGGAGAAGATGCGTTTACTAGAATTGGAAAGAGCCAAAGAGATTCGACAGGAAGATTTCCAACGTGAGAAAGATAGTCTGGAAAAAGCGGAAAGAGAAAGGGAAGAACAGATACAATTAGAACAAAAGAAACTCGCTATTAAGGAAGCTCAACTCCAAGAAATGGCTATTGAAAAGAAGGAACGCAGAAAGCAGTTAGAGTTGTTGCAGCTAAAGATAGAACAAGAAGAACTGCGTAGGATAGAAGATCAGAATCGACTGAAGAAGAGAGACGAAGATGATCGTAAGAGCCGGGAAGTATCAGAACAGATTAGGTTCAAAGAAAGTGAGACAATGGTGTCCAAGATTAAGAAGATAGGTGACGCAATGAAGCACGTGTTACCGAAGATGCCGTATGATATGATGGAAGTGCCATTATATTTTGAGACCGTGGAAAATGCATTCAATAGTTTTGCTGTGGAAAAACAATATTGGGGGAAACTGTTATTGCCACTTATGACACCGAGAGCGCGTACTGTATTGAACCGTGTATCTTTTGATGATCTAGACAAGTACGATGTAGTGAAAGAGCATTTATTGAAAGAATTCAAGTTAACGGCTCGTGAGTACAGATCAAGATTTTCAGATGCCAGGAAAACTGTGGAGGAAACGTATACGATGTTTACGGCAAGATTGAAGAATCTGTTGAATTATTATGTCAGAAGTAGACGAGTGGGCAAAGACTACGAGAAGCTGTTTGATTTAATCCTTTAGTTTATTTGACTGAGTCAATGTCGAAATCTGCTAAGTCTGATGGTCGTTATCATTACAAAATTTTGACATTCTATTGAACTATAAGAAAGGAAAGCTGAATGTAGTCGCTGACTGTTTATCTAGATTGTAGTGTAAGATATTTCATAATGCATTTAGGGTAAGAATTGTTTGTATTGTATTCATTAATGTACGTTCGCTAATTTTTAAAGATAATTAGCTCTCTTTAACCCTTTAATGCCGGAGGGTATAGGATTTCCCATACCATTTACTACCATCTCGGCATTAAAGGGTTAAAAGAAAGGAAAGAGGTAATGTAAGCTGATTTATATATAGAGTGAGGCCTATAGCGGTCAGTCGAGTGTTTGTACAACTAGCGGCGATGGGCCAGACAGAGCAGCTGCGTTTTTGGCGCGAGTGTCTAGACAGACAGGCGATCGAGGGTTGCGCGTACGAAAAAGAGATAGAGAGAAGGAAGGAGTGTGAGACGGAAGAGTGGCGAGATAGGCTGTGTTGAGGCAGCAGTAGAGTCGTAGTGGTTTTGACTAGCGTTTTAGTTGTGTGGTAGTTGCTATGATAATGCAAGGATAGACATTATCGTGTTGTTGCTTCTGTTATCATCTTACGTTGGATTTGATTTACAATATACTATTAAACCTGTCGTCGTTGTCGTGAAGTAAAACAGTGAAAGACTGTAGAACTTTTAACTAGTAATTCAGTAGGAATAAGTTTAGGCTACTGATCGGCCACATTGAGAAGCTACCGAAGAGACTGGAGGTCAACACGGGGAAAAAGTTGTTGACAACGATGATGACGAGGATGACGACGATGATAATGATGATGATGACGACGACGACGATGATGATGGTGCGTGTAAATATGTATGTAGAAATTTAAATGTCAAAATGAGTTCTAATCGGAAACACCTACTGTAAAAATCATATCAAAACCAATATTGATTTCGATATTGATGCTTTCAGTTGCGTACTTAAATTAACAAAGGTGTTAATAATTATTGTATAATAATTGTGTGTTGTATGTGGATAACATAATAATTTACACACATTCCTATTTGCATCATATTTAATAGTCCTAATTTCAATAGTAATTTTCACTTATTTTACTCAGTGGCGGCGCCAGGATTTTTGGTTTGGGGGGGCTGAAGCCCTAAGTCCTTCCTCCCTCATAATTATTGCAAGCGCCGAAGGCGCGAAGCTTCGAGTGCCGAAGGCACGAAGCACATACCGACTAGGGGGTCTGGGGGAGCGTCGTAAGCTCCCCCAGCGGGGTCTGGGGCGGAGCCCCAGCCGCCAACGCATTTTTAGCTCTGTTGACCTCAACTGGAGCCCTTTTTAAGCTCTTTTTAGACAACTATTTATGCACGATAAAATCATGAAACAACGGGGTCTGGGGCGGAGCCCCAGCCACCAACGAATTTTTGGATCTGTTGACCTCAACTGGAGCCCTTTTTAAGCTCTTTTTTGACAACTATTTATGCACGCTAAAATCATGAAACAACGGGGTCTGGGGCGGAGCCCCAGCCACCAACGAATTTTTAGATCTGTTGACCTCAACTGGAGCCCTTTTAAGCTCTTTTTTGACAACTATTTATGCACGCTAAAATCATGAAAAGAACGGGGTCTGGGGCAGAGCCCCTGCCACCAACGCATTTTTAGCTCTGTTGACCTCAACTGGAGCCCTTTTAAGCTCCTTTTGACAGCTCTTTATGCGCGATAAAATCATGAAAACAGCGGGGTCTGGGGCAGAGCCCCAGCCACCAACGCATTTTAAGCTCTGTTGACGTCAACTGTATTATATGCGGTTATTAGGATAAGCACTCTACGCTATGATTGGGCTACATAGTTGATTTCATTACCGTTGGTCACTGTCTAGCTTTCTTATTCGAAGTTAGCAGTTGTAGAAATTTTCCTCGTTTTGTTTGGGGGGGCTGAGCCGCCGATAGGGGGGGCTTAGCCCCCCTAGCCCCCCCCTGGCGCCGCCACTGATTTTACTCTTATTTTATTCCAAAACTTTGTTATCTTCAGTAAATAATTCGTTGTTGTATCAGTGTATCTTACTCAAGGTCCTAACAGATTTCTGAATCGTTGTAAACTTGTAGATGTTGATCCTTGCTTGAGTGGACCCTGTCTCAACGGTGCCACATGTTTATCCGATCCAACCAGTCCTGTCAGCTGCACTTGTCCAGACAGATACACCGGAGACTTTTGCGAGACATGTAGGTTTCATGGACGCCAGCAGTCATGTGTGCAGGAGGGAGCAAAACATGATGGTCACGGTTAACGAAATTCCAGGCAGGAAGGACCCCCTGAAAAATTGCTCCTATTTGCGGGCGCCCATGGCAAGATTAACGTTTTAGTTTTGAAAACCTAAAATAAGTTGAGTGTTAATAATTGTTTTGCTTTCCT
>OX243826.1:32897752-33065252 GCA_945859605.1 Lumbricus rubellus | reverse complement strand
TTATTAGAATTTATATAGCGCCTCTTCAAGAAACTACTCAGAGGCGCTCCCAGCCCAGCCACGACCAAAGAAAAAAGATTTGATGACCTCTGTTTTACAAAGTCATGGGCAAAGTTTTTGATGACCTCTGTTTTAAAAAGTCATGGGCAAAGTTTATGATGACCTCTGTTTTACAAAGTCATTGCAAAGTTTCTGATGACCTCTGTTTTACAAAGTCATGGCAAAGTTTTTGATGACCTCTGTTTTACAAAGTCATTGCAAAGTTTTTGATGACCTCTGTTTTACAAAGTCATGGCAAAGTTTTTGATGACCTCTGTTTTAAAAAGTCATGGGCAAAGTTTTTGATGACCTCTGTTTTACAAAGTCATTGCAAAGTTTTTGATGACCTCTGTTTTACAAAGTCGTTGCAAAGTTTTTGATGACCTCTGTTTTAAAAAGTCATGGGCAAAGTTTATGATGACCTCTGTTTTACAAAGTCATGGCAAAGTTTTTGATGACCTCTGTTTTACAAGGTCATTGCAAAGTTTTTGATGACCTCTGTTTTAAAAAGTCATGGGCAAAGTCTGATGACCTCTGTTTTACAAAGTCATGGGCAAAGTTTTTGATGACCTCTGTTTTACAAAGTCATTGCAAAGTTTTTGATGACCTCTGTCTTACAAAATCATGGCAAAGTTTTTGATGAACTCTGTTTTACAAAGTCATTGAAAAGTTTTTGATGACCTCTGTTTTACAAAGTCATTGCAAAGTTTTTGATGACCTCTGTTTTACAAAGTCATGGCAAAGTTTTTGATGACCTCTGTTTTAAAAAGTCATGGGCAAAGTCTGATGACCTCTGTTTTACAAAGTCATGGCAAAGTTTTTGATGACCTCTGTTTTACAAAGTCATTGCAAAGTTTTTGATGACCTCTGTCTTACAAAATCATGGCAAAGTTTTTGATGACCTCTGTTTTACAAAGTCATTGAAAAGTTTTTGATGACCTCTGTTTTACAAAGTCATTGCAAAGTTTTTGATGACCTCTGTTTTACAAAGTCATGGCAAAGTTTTTGATGACCTCTGTTTTAAAAAGTCATGGGCAAAGTCTGATGACCTCTGTTTTACAAAGTCATGGCAAAGTGTTTGATGACCTCTGTTTTACAAAGTCATGGGCAAAGTTTTTGATGACCTCTGTTTTACAAAGTCATGGGCAAAGTCTGATGACCTCTGTTTTACAAAGTCATTGCAAAGTTTTTGATGACCTCTGTTTTACAAAGTCATGGCAAAGTTTTTGATGACCTCTGTTTTACAAAGTCATTGCAAAGTTTTTGATGACCTCTGTTTTACAAAGTCATGGCAAAGTTTTTGATGACCTCTGTTTTACAAAGTCATAGGCAAAGTTTCTGATGACCTCTGTTTTACAAAGTCTTGGGCAAAGTTTCTGATGACCTCTGTTTTACAAAGTCATTGCAAAGTTTTTGATGACCTCTGTCTTACAAAGTCATGTGCAAAGTTTCTGATGACCTCTGTTTTACAAAGTCATGGCAAAGTTTATGATGACCTCTGTTTTACAAAGTCATTGCAAAGTTTTTGATGACCTCTAGTTTACAAAGTCATTGTAAAGTTTCTGATTACCTTTGTTTTACAAAGTCATTGAAAAGTTTTCTATGACCTCTGTTTTACAAAGTCATGGCAAAGTTTTTGATGACCTCTGTTTTAAAAAAGTCATGGGCTAAGTTTTTGATGACCTCTAATTTACAAAGTCATTGTAAAGTTTCTGATGACCTCTGTTTTACAAAGCCATTGAAAAGTTTTTGATGACCTCTGTTTTACAAAGTCATGGCAAAGTTTTTGATGACTTCTGTTTTAAAAAGTTATGGGCAAAGTTTCTGATGACCTCTGTTTTACAAAGTCATGGCAAAGTTTTTGATGACCTCTGTTTTAAAAAGTCATGGGCAAAGTCTGATGACCTCTGTTTTACAAAGTCATGGCAAAGTTTTTGATGACCTCTGTTTTACAAAGTCATAGTCAAAGTTTTTGATGACCTCTGTTTTAAAAAGTCATGGGCAAAGTCTGATGACCTCTGTTTTACAAAGTCATGGGAAAGTTTCTGATGACCTCTGTTTTACAAAGTCATGGGCAAAGTTTTTGATGACCTCTGTTTTACAAAGTCATGGGCAAAGTCTGATGACCTCTGTTTTACAAAGTCATTGCAAAGTTTTTGATGACCTCTGTTTTACAAAGTCATGGCAAAGTTTTTGATGACCTCTGTTTTACAAAGTCGTTGCAAAGTTTTTGATGACCTCTGTTTTAAAAAGTCATGGGCAAAGTTTATGATGACCTCTGTTTTACAAAGTCATGGCAAAGTTTTTGATGACCTCTGTTTTACAAAGTCATTGCAAAGTTTTTGATGACCTCTGTTTTACAAAGTCATGGCAAAGTTTTTGATGACCTCTATTTTAAAAAGTCATGGGCAAAGTCTGATGACCTCTGTTTTACAAAGTCATGGCAAAGTTTTTGATGACCTCTGTTTTACAAAGTCATAGTCAAAGTTTTTGATGACCTCTGTTTTAAAAAGTCATGGGCAAAGTCTGATGACCTCTGTTTTACAAAGTCATGGGAAAGTTTCTGATGACCTCTGTTTTACAAAGTCATGGGCAAAGTTTTTGATGACCTCTGTTTTCCAAAGTCATGGGCAAAGTCTGATGACCTCTGTTTTACAAAGTCATTGCAAAGTTTTTGATGACCTCTGTTTTACAAAGTCATGGCAAAGTTTTTCATGACCTCTGTTTTACAAAGTCATTGCAAAGTTTTTGATGACCTCTGTTTTACAAAGTCATGGCAAAGTTTTTGATGACCTCTGTTTTACAAAGTCATGGGCAAAGTTTCTGATGACCTCTGTTTTACAAAGTCATGGGCAAAGTTTCTTATGACCTCTGTTTTACAAAGTCTTGTTCAAAGTTTCTGATGACCTCTGTTTTACAAAGTCATTGCAAAGTTTTTGATGACCTCTGTCTTACAAAGTCATGTGCAAAGTTTCTGATGACCTCTGTTTTACAAAGTCATGGCAAAGTTTTTGATGACCTCTGTTTTAAAAAAGTCATGGGCTAAGTTTTTGATGACCTCTAATTTACAAAGTCACTGTAAAGTTTCTGATGACCTCTGTTTTACAAAGTCATTGAAAAGTTTTTGATGACCTCAGTTTTACAAAGTCATGGCAAAGTTTTTGATGACCTCTGTTTTAAAAAAGTCATGGGCTAAATTTTGATGACCTCTAATTTACAAAGTCATTGTAAAGTTTCTGATGACCTCTGTTTTACAAAGTCATTGAAAAGTTTTTGATGACCTCTGTTTTACAAAGTCATGGCAAAGTTTTTGATGACCTCTGTTTTAAAAAGTTATGGGCAAAGTTTCTGATGACCTCTGTTTTACAAAGTCTTGGGCAAGGTTTTTGATGACCTCTGTTTTACAAAGTCAAGGGCAAAGTTTCTGGTGACCTCTGTTTTACAAAGTCATGGGCAAAGTCTCTTATGACCTCTGTTTTACAAAGTCATGGCAAAGTTTTTGATGACCTCTGTTTTACAAAGTCATTGCAAAGTTTTTGATGACCTCTGTTTTACAAAGTCATGGCAAAGTTTTTGATGACCTCTGTTTTAAAAAGTCATGGGCAAAGTCTGATGACCTCTGTTTTACAAAGTCATGGCAAAGTTTTTGATGACCTCTGTTTTACAAAGTCATAGTCAAAGTTTTTGATGACCTCTGTTTTAAAAAGTCATGGGCAAACTCTGTTGACCTCTGTTTTACAAAGTCATGGGAAAGTTTCTGATGACCTCTGTTTTACAAAGTCATGGGCAAAGTTTTTGATGACCTCTGTTTTACAAAGTCATGGGCAAAGTCTGATGACCTCTGTTTTACAAAGTCATTGCAAAGTTTTTGATGACCTCTGTTTTACAAAGTCATGGCAAAGTTTTTGATGACCTCTGTTTTACAAAGTCATTGCAAAGTTTTTGATGACCTCTGTTTTACAAAGTCATGGCAAAGTTTTTGATGACCTCTGTTTTACAAAGTCATGGGCAAAGTTTCTGATGACCTCTGTTTTACAAAGTCATGGGCAAAGTTTCTTATGACCTCCGTTTTACAAAGTCTTGGGCAAAGTTTCTGATGACCTCTGTTTTACAAAGTCATTGCAAAGTTTTTGATGACCTCTGTCTTACAAAGTCATGTGCAAAGTTTCTGATGACCTCTGTTTTAGAAAGTCATGGCAAAGTTTTTGATGACCTCTGTTTTAAAAAAGTCATGGGCTAAGTTTTTGATGACCTCTAATTTACAAAGTCATTGTAAAGTTTCTGATGACCTCTGTTTTACAAAGTCATTGAAAAGTTTTTGATGACCTCTGTTTTACAAAGTCATGGCAAAGTTTTTGATGACCTCTGTTTTAAAAAAGTCATGGGCTAAGTTTTTGATGACCTCTAATTTACAAAGTCATTGTAAAGTTTCTGATGACCTCTGTTTTACAAAGTCATTGAAAAGTTTTTGATGACCTCTGTTTTACAAAGTCATGGCAAAGTTTTTGATGACCTCTGTTTTAAAAAGTTATGGGCAAAGTTTCTGATGACCTCTGTTTTACAAAGTCTTGGGCAAAGTTTTTGATGACCTCTGTTTTACAAAGTCAAAGGCAAAGTTTCTGGTGACCTCTGTTTTACAAAGTCATGGGCAAAGTCTCTTATGACCTCTGTTTTAGAAAGTCTTGGGCAAAGTTTTTGATGACCTCTGTTTTACAAATTCATTGCAAAGTTTTTGATGACCTCTGTTTTACCAAGTCATGGGCAAAGTCTGATGACCTCTTTTTTACAAAGTCATGGGCAAAGTTTCTTATGACCTCTGTTTTACAAAGTCATGGGCAAAGTTTCTGATGACCTCTGTTTTACAAAGTCATTGCAAAGTTTTTGATGACCTCTGTTCTACAAAGTCATGGCAAAGTTTTTTATGACCTCTGTTTTACAAAGTCATGGCACAGTTTCTGATGACCTCTGTTTTACAAAGTGATTGCAAAGTTTTTGATGACCTCTGTTTTACAAAGTCATTAGAAAGTTTTTGATGGCCTCTGTTTTACAAAGTCTTGGGCAAAGTTTCTGATGACCTCTTTTTTACAAAGTCATTGCAAAGTTTTTGATGACCTCCGTTTTACAAAGTCATGGCAAAGTTTTTGATGACCTCTGTTTTACAAAGTCATGGCAAAGTTTCTTATGACCTCTGTTTTACAAAGTCTTGGGCAAAGTTTTTGATGACCTAAGTTTTACAAAGTCATTGCAAAGTTTTTGATGACCTCTGTTTTACAAAGTCATGGGCAAAGTTTCTGATGACCTCTGTTTTACAAAGTCATGGGCAAAGTTTCTTATGACCTCTGTTTTACAAAGTCTTGGGCAAAATTTCTGATGACCTCTGTTTTACAAAGTCATTGCAAAGTTTTTGATGACCTCTGTTTTACAAAGTCATGGCAAAGTTTTTGATGACCTTCTTTTTACAAAGTCATGGCACAGTTTCTGATGACCTCTGTTTTAAAAAGTCATCGGCAAAGTTTTTGATGACCTCTGTTTTACAAAGTCATGGGCAAAGTTTATGATGACCTCTGTTTTACAAAGTCATGGCAAAGTTTTTGATGACCTCTGTTTTACAAAGTGATGGCACAGTTTCTGATGACCTATGTTTTACAAAGTCATTGCAAAGTTTCTGATGACCTCTGTTTTAAAAAGTCATGGGCAAAGTTTTTGATGACCTCTGTTTTACAAAGTCATGGGCAAAGTTTCTGATGACCTCTGTTTTACAAAGTCATGGCAAAGTTTCTGATGACCTCTGTTTTACAAAGTCATGGGCAAAGTTTTTGATGACCTCTGTTTTACAAAGTCATGGCAAAGTTTTTGATTACCTCTGTTTTACAAAATCATTGCAAAGTTTTTGATGACCTCTGTTTTAAAAGTCATGGGCAAAGTTTATGATGACCTCTGTTTTACAAAGTCATGGCAAAGTTTCTGATGACCTCTGTTTTACAAAGTCATTGCAAAGTTTTTGATGACCTCTTTTTTACAAAGTCATGGGCAAAGTCTGATGACCTCTCTTTTACAAAGTCATGGGCAAAGTTTTTGATGACCTCTGTTTTACAAAGTCATTGCAAAGTTTTTGATGACATCTGTCTTACAAAATCATGGCAAAGTTTTTGATGACCTCTGTTTTACAAAGTCATGGCAAAGTTTTTGATGACCTCTGTCTTACAAAGTCATGTGCAAAGTTTCTGATGACCTCTGTTTTACAAAGTCATGGCAAAGTTTATGATGACCTCTGTTTTACAAAGTCATTGCAAAGTTTTTGATGACCTCTAGTTTACAAAGTCATTGTAAAGTTTCTGATTACCTTTGTTTTACAAAGTCATTGAAAAGTTTTCTATGACCTCTGTTTTACAAAGTCATGGCAAAGTTTTTGATGACCTCTGTTTTAAAAAAGTCATGGGCTAAGTTTTTGATGACCTCTAATTTACAAAGTCATTGTAAAGTTTCTGATGACCTCTGTTTTACAAAGCCATTGAAAAGTTTTTGATGACCTCTGTTTTACAAAGTCATGGCAAAGTTTTTGATGACTTCTGTTTTAAAAAGTTATGGGCAAAGTTTCTGATGACCTCTGTTTTACAAAGTCATGGCAAAGTTTTTGATGACCTCTGTTTTAAAAAGTCATGGGCAAAGTCTGATGACCTCTGTTTTACAAAGTCATGGCAAAGTTTTTGATGACCTCTGTTTTACAAAGTCATAGTCAAAGTTTTTGATGACCTCTGTTTTAAAAAGTCATGGGCAAAGTCTGATGACCTCTGTTTTACAAAGTCATGGGAAAGTTTCTGATGACCTCTGTTTTACAAAGTCATGGGCAAAGTTTTTGATGACCTCTGTTTTACAAAGTCATGGGCAAAGTCTGATGACCTCTGTTTTACAAAGTCATTGCAAAGTTTTTGATGACCTCTGTTTTACAAAGTCATGGCAAAGTTTTTGATGACCTCTGTTTTACAAAGTCGTTGCAAAGTTTTTGATGACCTCTGTTTTAAAAAGTCATGGGCAAAGTTTATGATGACCTCTGTTTTACAAAGTCATGGCAAAGTTTTTGATGACCTCTGTTTTACAAAGTCATTGCAAAGTTTTTGATGACCTCTGTTTTACAAAGTCATGGCAAAGTTTTTGATGACCTCTATTTTAAAAAGTCATGGGCAAAGTCTGATGACCTCTGTTTTACAAAGTCATGGCAAAGTTTTTGATGACCTCTGTTTTACAAAGTCATAGTCAAAGTTTTTGATGACCTCTGTTTTAAAAAGTCATGGGCAAAGTCTGATGACCTCTGTTTTACAAAGTCATGGGAAAGTTTCTGATGACCTCTGTTTTACAAAGTCATGGGCAAAGTTTTTGATGACCTCTGTTTTCCAAAGTCATGGGCAAAGTCTGATGACCTCTGTTTTACAAAGTCATTGCAAAGTTTTTGATGACCTCTGTTTTACAAAGTCATGGCAAAGTTTTTCATGACCTCTGTTTTACAAAGTCATTGCAAAGTTTTTGATGACCTCTGTTTTACAAAGTCATGGCAAAGTTTTTGATGACCTCTGTTTTACAAAGTCATGGGCAAAGTTTCTGATGACCTCTGTTTTACAAAGTCATGGGCAAAGTTTCTTATGACCTCTGTTTTACAAAGTCTTGTTCAAAGTTTCTGATGACCTCTGTTTTACAAAGTCATTGCAAAGTTTTTGATGACCTCTGTCTTACAAAGTCATGTGCAAAGTTTCTGATGACCTCTGTTTTACAAAGTCATGGCAAAGTTTTTGATGACCTCTGTTTTAAAAAAGTCATGGGCTAAGTTTTTGATGACCTCTAATTTACAAAGTCACTGTAAAGTTTCTGATGACCTCTGTTTTACAAAGTCATTGAAAAGTTTTTGATGACCTCAGTTTTACAAAGTCATGGCAAAGTTTTTGATGACCTCTGTTTTAAAAAAGTCATGGGCTAAATTTTGATGACCTCTAATTTACAAAGTCATTGTAAAGTTTCTGATGACCTCTGTTTTACAAAGTCATTGAAAAGTTTTTGATGACCTCTGTTTTACAAAGTCATGGCAAAGTTTTTGATGACCTCTGTTTTAAAAAGTTATGGGCAAAGTTTCTGATGACCTCTGTTTTACAAAGTCTTGGGCAAGGTTTTTGATGACCTCTGTTTTACAAAGTCAAGGGCAAAGTTTCTGGTGACCTCTGTTTTACAAAGTCATGGGCAAAGTCTCTTATGACCTCTGTTTTACAAAGTCATGGCAAAGTTTTTGATGACCTCTGTTTTACAAAGTCATTGCAAAGTTTTTGATGACCTCTGTTTTACAAAGTCATGGCAAAGTTTTTGATGACCTCTGTTTTAAAAAGTCATGGGCAAAGTCTGATGACCTCTGTTTTACAAAGTCATGGCAAAGTTTTTGATGACCTCTGTTTTACAAAGTCATAGTCAAAGTTTTTGATGACCTCTGTTTTAAAAAGTCATGGGCAAACTCTGTTGACCTCTGTTTTACAAAGTCATGGGAAAGTTTCTGATGACCTCTGTTTTACAAAGTCATGGGCAAAGTTTTTGATGACCTCTGTTTTACAAAGTCATGGGCAAAGTCTGATGACCTCTGTTTTACAAAGTCATTGCAAAGTTTTTGATGACCTCTGTTTTACAAAGTCATGGCAAAGTTTTTGATGACCTCTGTTTTACAAAGTCATTGCAAAGTTTTTGATGACCTCTGTTTTACAAAGTCATGGCAAAGTTTTTGATGACCTCTGTTTTACAAAGTCATGGGCAAAGTTTCTGATGACCTCTGTTTTACAAAGTCATGGGCAAAGTTTCTTATGACCTCCGTTTTACAAAGTCTTGGGCAAAGTTTCTGATGACCTCTGTTTTACAAAGTCATTGCAAAGTTTTTGATGACCTCTGTCTTACAAAGTCATGTGCAAAGTTTCTGATGACCTCTGTTTTAGAAAGTCATGGCAAAGTTTTTGATGACCTCTGTTTTAAAAAAGTCATGGGCTAAGTTTTTGATGACCTCTAATTTACAAAGTCATTGTAAAGTTTCTGATGACCTCTGTTTTACAAAGTCATTGAAAAGTTTTTGATGACCTCTGTTTTACAAAGTCATGGCAAAGTTTTTGATGACCTCTGTTTTAAAAAAGTCATGGGCTAAGTTTTTGATGACCTCTAATTTACAAAGTCATTGTAAAGTTTCTGATGACCTCTGTTTTACAAAGTCATTGAAAAGTTTTTGATGACCTCTGTTTTACAAAGTCATGGCAAAGTTTTTGATGACCTCTGTTTTAAAAAGTTATGGGCAAAGTTTCTGATGACCTCTGTTTTACAAAGTCTTGGGCAAAGTTTTTGATGACCTCTGTTTTACAAAGTCAAAGGCAAAGTTTCTGGTGACCTCTGTTTTACAAAGTCATGGGCAAAGTCTCTTATGACCTCTGTTTTAGAAAGTCTTGGGCAAAGTTTTTGATGACCTCTGTTTTACAAATTCATTGCAAAGTTTTTGATGACCTCTGTTTTACCAAGTCATGGGCAAAGTCTGATGACCTCTTTTTTACAAAGTCATGGGCAAAGTTTCTTATGACCTCTGTTTTACAAAGTCATGGGCAAAGTTTCTGATGACCTCTGTTTTACAAAGTCATTGCAAAGTTTTTGATGACCTCTGTTCTACAAAGTCATGGCAAAGTTTTTTATGACCTCTGTTTTACAAAGTCATGGCACAGTTTCTGATGACCTCTGTTTTACAAAGTGATTGCAAAGTTTTTGATGACCTCTGTTTTACAAAGTCATTAGAAAGTTTTTGATGGCCTCTGTTTTACAAAGTCTTGGGCAAAGTTTCTGATGACCTCTTTTTTACAAAGTCATTGCAAAGTTTTTGATGACCTCCGTTTTACAAAGTCATGGCAAAGTTTTTGATGACCTCTGTTTTACAAAGTCATGGCAAAGTTTCTTATGACCTCTGTTTTACAAAGTCTTGGGCAAAGTTTTTGATGACCTAAGTTTTACAAAGTCATTGCAAAGTTTTTGATGACCTCTGTTTTACAAAGTCATGGGCAAAGTTTCTGATGACCTCTGTTTTACAAAGTCATGGGCAAAGTTTCTTATGACCTCTGTTTTACAAAGTCTTGGGCAAAATTTCTGATGACCTCTGTTTTACAAAGTCATTGCAAAGTTTTTGATGACCTCTGTTTTACAAAGTCATGGCAAAGTTTTTGATGACCTTCTTTTTACAAAGTCATGGCACAGTTTCTGATGACCTCTGTTTTAAAAAGTCATCGGCAAAGTTTTTGATGACCTCTGTTTTACAAAGTCATGGGCAAAGTTTATGATGACCTCTGTTTTACAAAGTCATGGCAAAGTTTTTGATGACCTCTGTTTTACAAAGTGATGGCACAGTTTCTGATGACCTATGTTTTACAAAGTCATTGCAAAGTTTCTGATGACCTCTGTTTTAAAAAGTCATGGGCAAAGTTTTTGATGACCTCTGTTTTACAAAGTCATGGGCAAAGTTTCTGATGACCTCTGTTTTACAAAGTCATGGCAAAGTTTCTGATGACCTCTGTTTTACAAAGTCATGGGCAAAGTTTTTGATGACCTCTGTTTTACAAAGTCATGGCAAAGTTTTTGATTACCTCTGTTTTACAAAATCATTGCAAAGTTTTTGATGACCTCTGTTTTAAAAGTCATGGGCAAAGTTTATGATGACCTCTGTTTTACAAAGTCATGGCAAAGTTTCTGATGACCTCTGTTTTACAAAGTCATTGCAAAGTTTTTGATGACCTCTTTTTTACAAAGTCATGGGCAAAGTCTGATGACCTCTCTTTTACAAAGTCATGGGCAAAGTTTTTGATGACCTCTGTTTTACAAAGTCATTGCAAAGTTTTTGATGACATCTGTCTTACAAAATCATGGCAAAGTTTTTGATGACCTCTGTTTTACAAAGTCATTGCAAAGTTTTTGATGACCTCTGTTTTACAAAGTCATGGCAAAGTTTTTGATGACCTCTGTTTTACAAAGTCATGGCACAGTTTCTGATGACCTCTGTTTTAAAAAGTCATCGGCAAAGTTTTTGATGACCTCTGTTTTACAAAGTCATGGGCAAAGTTTATGATGACCTCTGTTTTACAAAGTCATGGCAAAGTTTTTGGTGACCTCTGTTTTAAAAAGTCATGGGCAAAGTTTCTTATGACCTCTGTTTACAAAGTCTTGGGCAAAGTTTCTGATGACCTCTGTTTTACAAAGTGATGGCACAGTTTCTGATGACCTATGTTTTACAAAGTCATTGCAAAGTTTCTGATGACCTCTGTTTTACAAAGTCAAGGGCAAAGTTTCTGATGACCTCTGTTTTACAAAGTCATGGGCAAAGTCTCTTATATCCTCTGTTTTAGAAAGTCTTGGGCAAAGTTTTTGATGACCTCTGTTTTACAAATTCATTGCAAAGTTTTTGATGACCTCTGTTTTACAAAGTCATGGGAAAGTTTTTGATGACCTCTGTTTTACAAAGTCATGGCACAGTTTCTGATGACCTATGTTTTACAAAGTCATTGCAAAGTTTCTGATGACCTCTGTTTTACAAAGTTATGGCAAAGTTTTTGATGACCTCTGTTTTACAAAGTCATGGCAAAGTTTTTGATGACCTCTGTAAGCTAATTTAATCAGTGCACGACGATTGTCGTACAGAGATGCAGGTAGGCCAACTGCAAATTGCCGCGCGGCGTCTGGACAGGTGATTGTCTGGACAGCACGTGATGTCTAGACGAGCGTACGTTGAATGTACAAGGAGGGAGTGGGAGTGAAGAAGGAGTGTTGCGTGTTGAGAGCCGTTGAGATAGGCTGTAAGCGTAGTAGTTGTTGTTGAGTTGCGATAGAGTAGACTGATGAAGATAGTAGTCGTGTAGTTGTTATGATAACGCAAGTGTAGTCATTGTTGTGTTGTTGCTGATCGTTTTACTTTACATCGGATTTTGGGAGTATAATAAGAAGAGTTAAACACGTCGTCGTTGTTGGTTAATAAAACAGTGAAAGACTGTAGATTCTTTAACCTAGCCATTTAGCTAATGAAACAGTTATCTAGGGATAGGCCTACGCTACCACGAACTTAACGAAGAAGCTTCCGAAGAGACTGATAAGGAGGAGGATATCACATTTGGTGTCGTTGCGGTGAGATAACGATCCAAGTTGCAGGAGAACGATCCTAGTTACGAACGGCGGGTCTACGTGCCAAGTTACGAACGGAGGGATTCTATCCAATCAACAGACGTTGTGGAGGAACGGACGCTGTGAATTCATCGAGGAGCCGAGCACACGGGAGAAGCAACGATACATCGAGCATCCGTACGACAGTGAGAAACGACAACACAACGACTACAAGGTAGAAAAACTTGCTTGTCTATTGAAGTGTGCATAAAGAATTGAAGTCAGTCAATTGCAAACATTTGAAGAGTAGCCTACTATTTATCGACTAGCATCAGTAAAGTAAAGAAGTAAGATGGAGAAACTTACGGAGCAAAAGCAAGCAGCTATTAAAAAGATGTCTTCGGAGAGACTAGTAAAATTATTAATTGAAGCAGGCGTAGACGCAGAAGAAGTTGAACAGATGTCGAGGGAACATTTGATGAGAACTTTGGCTGAGATTTGGGCAAAGGAAGAAGTTGAAGAAGAAGATGCTGTTGGGGGCGCTAAAGAAAAGCCGGTTGAGAAGCCACAGGCACCGATGTCTATAGAGGCGTTGCTACAATTCATGATGATGAGTAGACAAGAGGAAAAAGAGAAAGAAGAGCAGCGTAGACAAGAGGAAAAAGAAAAAGAAGAGCGACGCAGACAAGAAGACAAGGAAAAAGAAGAGCGACGCCGACAGGAAGAGAAAGAGCGGAAACAAGAGAAGAAAGAACGTAAACAACAAGAGATAGACATGCAGAGGCAACAATTTCAGCTCCAGTTAGAACAAATGAAAATAGATCGTGACGAAGCAGAAAGAAGAAGGATGGAATTAATGATAGAATATGAAAGAGCAAGAAAAAGCGATGAAGAAATACGAAAACAGCAGATCGAAGACAAAAAGGCTCGTGAGGAAGAAAAGGAAAAGTTGCGTTTACAAGAACTGCAAAGAGCTGAAGAGATTCGACAGGAAGAATTCCAAAGTGAGAAAGACAATTTGGAAAAAGCAGAAAGAGAAAGAGAAGAACAGATGCAGTTGGAACAAAAGAAACTTGCTATCAAGGAGGCTCAACTCCAAGAAATGACTATTGAAAAGGAAGAACGCAGAAAGCAGTTAGAACTATTACAACAGAAGATAGAACAGGAAGAACTGCGTAGGATAGGAGATCAAAATAGACTGAAGAAGAAAGACGAAGACGATAGAAGACGTCGTGAGGAATCAGAACAAAATAGGCTCAGAGAAAGTGAGACGATGGTGTCCAAAATTAAGAAGATTGGTGATGCCATGAAGCATGTATTGCCTAAGATGCCGTATGATATGATGGAAGTGCCATTATATTTTGAGACCGTGGAGAATGCATTCAATAGTTTTGCTGTGGAAAAGCAGTACTGGGTGAAGTTGTTATTGCCATTGATGACCCCGAGAGCGCGAACGGTATTGAATCGATTGTCATTTGAGAATTTAGATAAATACGATGCAGTGAAAGAGCACTTGTTGAAGGAATTCAAGTTAACAGCTCGTGAGTACAGGTCAAGGTTTGCAGATGCCAAGAAGACAGCCGAAGAAACGTATACGATGTTCACGGCTAGGCTGAAGAACCTGTTGAATTATCATGTCCGAAGTAGACGAGTGGACAAAGACTACGAGAAGCTGTTTGATTTGTTAGTGGCGGATAAGCTGAAAGAATGTTTACCACCAGGTCCCCTACAGTTTGTCTTAGCAAAAGAGGGCACAGAATGTTTGGAAGCTAGTAATGTTGCAGACCTCGCAGACATACATGTAAACAATCGGATTGGTGTGATGTTCCAAGACAAGCCGAAATATGAGTCATGGGACAATAGTCCAAAGCAACCCAAGTGGAACAAGGATAGCAAAGACACCGGAAGCCAAGCCAAGAGTAATGATGCAAAGAAAGATAACTATTCTGGAAAGCAGTATTCGCAAGATAAACAGCAGTCAACGTGGGACAGACAAGCCTACAATCGAACTCCGCCGCTGGGACGCCCAACAGAAAGTAATGCATCATACACGCCGTACAACAAGTGGGAGAACAATGAGCAAAGAAGTTTTATAAAGAAACGTTGCCACAACTGTCATTCTGACAAACACCTAATAAAAAATTGCCAAGCACCAGGAGCGGCAAACATGAGGAAGAACTTTAGCAGAAGTGCAGAAAATCTTCGAGTAAACCAGATACAAGTGATGAATGCACCAGACCAGTTTGAAGAATCGGACGATCGTGAAACAGAAGTGAAGTCGGTAATGAAGTGTACGCCGCAGTTCACCATACAGAAAGAAGCGATAAAGACTACTTCCATTGCAGAAATTTGTCGAGAAACAAAAAGTAAAGCGGAGTGTCAACGCATAAAGAAGATATCGTTGCAGCATGTAAATGTGGAGATACTGATGGTCAGCCTGTGCAAGTCGAGGCGTTGATTGACTCGGGGACCGAGATACCAGTAATCAACGAGGAACTACTGAAAGGAACGACAGTAGAAGAAATCGGCCGAGTTCATTTGCAATGTGTAGCTGGAGAGCCTATTCCAGCTAAGTTGGTGAAAATAGAAGTTCGGATGAGTGGTCGTAACGAAGGAGCAGCTACAGAGGACAGGACAATAAATATCGCGCTATATTTAACTTTAGTGTGTGCCAGCATTCCAGCGGATCTGTGCAAAGAAAATAAGGAAAAGTTCTTGCTACATCCGGAGATAATTGCAGAATTGAAAGAGATTCCACCAGTGAGTGTGTTGCAAGGGGAACTACAAGCGAATGTGACTACAAGAGCACAAAGGCGGAGTGCAGAAGTCGAAGGCGGAGAAGATGAAACGATAAACGAAAGTTCGCAAGAAGATGACACGGACAGCGAAGATGAACTCAGCATTCAAGATGACGAAAGAACAACATCTGAGAACAATGAAACTGAAGAAGAGATGGCTGCATGTGAACGAAATGATAGTGAAGATTCCGGAAGCGACGCTGAACTGGAGACAAGTATGAGGGACTTGTTCACAGAGAATTCGAACGATGAAAGACAGCTGGAAGATGCGAAGAAATTCGAGGAGCAGCAGAGAAATGACGAGTCACTGAAATCGTGGTGGAGGATCGCTGAAGACAAAGGATCAGAGTTTAGCGTGGTGAATGGATTGATGTATAAGAAACATCAAATGCTGGATCAGCTAGTGTACCAGTTGGTGTTACCGAAAGAGAGAAGAATTCAAGTAATGGAATTAGCTCACGAGTCAGTATTTGGCGGACACTTGGGAGAAGAGAAGACACGAGAGAGAATCAAGTTGTCCTTTGTCTGGCCAAAGATGCGTCGAGACGTGGTGAAATTTTGTAAGTCCTGTGAGAAGTGTCAGCTGAAGGCACGAAGTTTGGTGATGGATCGAGTGCCGATTACACCAATTCCAAGGGAAGATGTTCCATTCCGACGGATGACTATGGACGTGGTAGGCCCAATAGAACCGAAGTCAGCAGCAGGACATAAGTATTGCTTGTGCATAGTGGATTCATGTACAAGATGGCCGACAATCTTCTTGCTGAAGTCATTGACTGCTAAGGCTGTGTGCGAAGCTTTGATGAAGCTATTCATTGACGTGGGGGTGCCATCTGTGATCACCAGCGACAGAGGCACAAATTTTACAGCCAGTCTCACAAGAGAATTTTTGAAATTGATGGGATGCTGTCCACGATTCGATTCACCGGGGCATCCAGAGGCCGCAGGATTAGTTGAGAGATGGAACCAGACGTTCAAGAAGATGGTTCATCATGTCATTGTGGAAAATCCGAGACAGTGGCATAAAATCATTCCGTTTACCGTATGGGCATTGAGAGAAGTTCCAAACGCAACGACAGGAGTGGCACCATATCTGCTGGTGTATGGAAAAATGCCAAGAGGACCACTAACTATCTTAAAGGAAAGCTGGACCAAAGAAATAAATCTACCGCCAAACATTGGAGTACAACCAGCAAAGTACCTGAAGAATTTAAGAGCAGACATGGAGAAAGCTTTGATATTTGCTGAGAATTGTGCAGAGGAAAAGCAAAAACAATACGCCAGTCAATACAACAAGAGGGCCAAGGATAAAGAATTCGAACCAGGAGAAAACATCATCGTCCTGTATCCAACGTCAACCAATAAATTGATCTCACGATGGCATGGCCCATGTACAGTGCTACAAAGAAGATCCAAGTATTCGTATCTGGTGGATATGAATGAAAACGGCCGACGAATCGTCCATGCCAACAAAATGAGGAAGTTCATCGCAAGAACATTATCGTGTGGTCTCATCGTGGAAGAGGACGACGAATTCGGATCAGTGGTAGAGCTACCATTGAAAGAAGATCATGCAGAGACGACACAGAAATCGCTGCAATTGGACTATGAACAGATCGGACATCTTACGTGCGAGCAACAGAAACAGCTACTGGATGTACTGAACCGTTATGCAGACAGATTTTCGGACAAACCTGGATTATGTACATTGGTAGAACACGAAGTGGTGCTGAGACCGGACTTTCGAGAGAAGGAGTTCATGGCTTATCGAATACCGCTGATATACCGCGCAGAAGTGGACAAACAAATACAAGAGATGCTGAAAGCAAACATCATTCAACCGTCGTCGAGCAGAATGGCAAGTCCGCTGGTCATCGTCAAGAAGAAGGACGGATCCTTGAGACTCGCGTGCGACTACAGGTACGTGAATTCATATACTGAAAATTGTCGATATCCCATGCCGATCGTCAACGATGTGCTGAGCAAAGTCGGGAAATCCAAGTTTATCTCCGTCTTGGACTGTCGCAGTGCTTACTGGACTTGTCCTGTGAAGAAATCCGACCAATGGAAAACCGCATTCGTTACCCATAATGGACTGTACGAATTTACACGTGTCCCTTTTGGCATGATTAACTCTGGACGGACTTTTGTAAAAGCAATAAACATGATTTTGCAACCGATTAATGCATTTACTGAACCCTATGTTGATGACATTGCAGTACATTCTGATGATTGGAACATTCATTTGAAACATTTAGAATTGTTTTTGAAACAAATACGACTGCATAATGTAACCTTGAACTTGAAGAAATGTGTGTTTGGTAAGAGTGAGGTGAAATTCATCGGTCACCTCATAGGATCAGGGAAGAAGATGATGAATCCAGATAGGATTGACAGTTTGATTAATTTAAAAAACCCTGAAACGAAGAAGCAAGTGAAGCAAGTGTTAGGATTTTTTGGTTTCTACAGACAATTTATTTGTAATTTTGCTGAAATTGCTAAACCATTGACAGATTTAACTAGCAAGCAGATACCTGAGAACATTGTTTGGACTGAGGACCACCAGAAATCTTTTGATTCTCTTAAAGAAATTGTTTTATCAAATGTAATTTTATACATGTTCGAGGTTGGCAAACCATTTAATTTGTACTGTGATAGCAGTGATTTTGCTGTCGGAGCTGTGCTGTCACAAGTGGACGATGAAGGGATAGAACGTCCCGTTTCATTTATCAGTCAGAAGCTGACAGATACCCAGAGGAGATGGGCGACGATTGAGAAGGAAGCCTATGCAATCATATGGGCTTTAAACAAATTGAAAGAAATTATTATTGGTTCCAAGATTAATGTGTTCACTGACCATAATCCTTTAGTTTATTTGACTGAGTCAATGTCGAAGTCAGCTAAGTTAGTCCGATGGTCTTTATCATTGCAAAATTTTGACATTCTGTTGAACTATAAGAAGCGAAAGCTGAATGTAGTAGCGGACTGCTTATCGAGATTGTAGTATAAGATATTTTGTGATTGCATTTAGTATAGGAATTGTTTGTATTTACTTTAAGCATTATACGTTCGCTAATTTTTAAGATTAATTAGCTCTCTTCAAAAGAAAGGAAGGAAGTAATGTAAGCTAATTTAATCAGTGCACGACGATTGTCGTACAGAGATGCAGGTAGGCCAGCTGCAAATTGCCGCGCGGCGTCTGGACAGGTGATTGTCTGGACAGCACGTGATGTCTAGACGAGCGTACGTTGAATGTACAAGGAAGGAGTGGGAGTGAAGAAGGAGTGTTGCGTGTTGAGAGCCGTTGAGATAGGCTGTAAGCGTAGTAGTTGTTGTTGAGTTGCGATAGAGTAGACTGATGAAGATAGTAGTCGTGTAGTTGTTATGATAACGCAAGTGTAGTCATTGTTGTGTTGTTGCTGATCGTTTTACTTTACATCGGATTTTGGGAGTATAATAAGAAGAGTTAAACACGTCGTCGTTGTTGGTTAATAAAACAGTGAAAGACTGTAGATTCTTTAACCTAGCCATTTAGCTAATGAAACAGTTATCTAGGGATAGGCCTACGCTACCACGAACTTAACGAAGAAGCTTCCGAAGAGACTGATAAGGAGGAGGATATCACTTTGAGGTCATCAAAGTTTTTGATGACCTCCGTTTTACAAAGTCATGGGCAAAGTTTCTGATGACCTCTGTTTTACAAAGTCATGGGCAAAGTTTTTGATGACCTCTGTTTTAAAAAGTCATGGCAAAGTTTTTGATGACCTCTGTTTTAAAAAGTTATGGGCAAAGTTTCTGATGACCTCTGTTTTACAAAGTCATTGCAAAGTTTTTGATGACATCTGTCTTACAAAATCATGGCAAAGTTTCTGATGACCTCTGTTTTACAAAGTCATTGAAAAGTTTTTGATGACTTCTGTTCTACAAAGTCATGGCAAAGTTTTTGATGACCTCTGTTTTACAAAGTCATGGCACAGTTTCTGATGACCTCTGTTTTAAAAAGTCATGGGCAAAGTTTCCTATGACCTCTGTTTTACAAAGTCATGGGCAAAGTTTATGATGACCTCTGTTTTACAAAGTCATTGCAAAGTTTTTGATGACCTCTGTTTTAAAAAGTCATGGGCAAAGTCTGATGACCTCTGTTTACAAAGTCATGGCAAAGTTTTTGATGACCTCTGTTTTAAAAAGTCATGGGCAAAGTCTGATGACCTCTGTTTACAAAGTCATGGCAAAGTTTTTGATGACCTCTGTTTTACAAAGTGATGGCACAGTTTCTGATGACCTATGTTTTACAAAGTCATTGCAAAGTTTCTGATGACCTCTGTTTTACAAAGTCATGGCAAAGTTTTTGATGACCTCTGTTTTACAAAGTCATGGCAAAGTTTTTGATGACCTCTGTTTTACAAAGTCATTGCAAAGTTTCTGATGACCTCTGTTTTACAAAGTCATCGGCAAAGTTTTTGATGACCTCTGTTTTAAAAAGTCATGGCAAAGTTTATGATGACCTGTGTTTTAAAAAGTTATGGGCAAAGTTTTTGATGACCTCTGTTTTACAAAGTCATGGGCAAAGTTTCTGATGCCCTCTGTCTTACAAAGTTTTTGCAAAGTTTCTGATGACCTCTGTTTTAAAAAGTCATGGGCAAAGTTTTTGATGGCCTCTGTTTTACAAAGTCATTGCAAAGTTTTTGATGACCTCTGTTTTACAAAGTCATGGGCAAAGTTTCTGATGACCTCTGTTTTACAAAGTCATGGGCAAAGTTTCTTATGACCTCTGTTTTACAAAGTCATGGGCAAAATTTTTGATGACCTCTGTTTTACAAAGTCATGGCAAAGTTTTTGATGAGCTCTGTTTTAAAAAGTCATGGGCAAAGTCTGTTGACCTCTGTTTTACAAAGTCATGGGCAAAGTTTTTGATGACCTCTGTTTTGCAAAGTCATAGCAAAGTTTTTGATGACCTCTGTTTTACAAAGTCATTGCAAAGTTTTTGATGACCTCCTTTTTAAAAAGTCATGGGCAAAGTCTGATGACCTCTGTTTTGCAAAGTCACGGGCAAAGTTTTTGATGACCTCTGTTTTACAAAGTCATGGGCAAAGTTTATGATGACCTCGGTTTTACAAAGTCATTGCAAAGTTTCTGATGACCTCTGTTTTACAAAGTCATGGGCAAAGTTTATGATGACCTCTGTTTTACAAAGTCATTGCAAAGTTTTTTATGACCTCTGTTTTACAAAGTCATTGCAAAGTTTTTGATGACCTCTGTTTTACAAAGTCATGGCAAAGTTTTTGATGACCTCTGTTTTACAAAGTGATGGCACAGTTTCTGATGACCTATGTTTTACAAAGTCATTGCAAAGTTTCTGATGACCTCTGTTTTAAAAAGTCATGGGCAAAGTTTTTGATGACCTCTGTTTTACAAAGTCATGGGCAAAGTTTTTGATGACCTCTGTTTTACAAAGTCATGGCATAGTTTTTGATGACCTCTGTTTTACAAAGTCATGGCAAAGTTTTTGATGACCTCTGTTTTACAAAGTCATGGGCAAAGTTTTTGATGACATCTGTTTTACAAAGTCATGGGCAAAGTTTTTGATGACCTCCGTTTTACAAAGTCATGGGCAAAGTTTATGATGACCTCTGTTTTACAAAGTCAGTGCAAAGTTTTTGATGACCTCTGTTTTACAAAGTCATGGTCAAAGTTTTTGATGACCTCTGTTTTACAAAGTCATGGGCAAAGTTTTTGATGACCTCTGTTTTACAAAGTCATGGGCAAAGTTTATGATGACCTCTGTTTTACAAAGTCATTGCAAAGTTTTTGATGACCTCTGTTTTACAAAGTCATGGGCAAAGTTTTTGATGACCTCTGTTTTACAAAGTCATGGGCAAAGTTTCTGATGACCTCTGTTTTACAAAGTCATTGCAAAGTTTTTGATGACCTCTGTTTTACAAAGTCATGGGCAAAGTTTTTGATGACCTCTGTTTTACAAAGTCATGGGCAAAGTTTCTGATGACCTCTGTTTTACAAAGTCATTGCAAAGTTTTTGATGACCGCTGTTTTACAAAGTCATGGCAAAGTTTTTGATGACCTCTGTTTTAAAAAGTCATGGGCAAAGTTTGATGACCTCTGTTTTACAAAGTCATGGGCAAAATTTTTGATGACCTCTGTTTTACAAAGTCATGGCAAAGTTTTTGATGAGCTCTGTTTTAAAAAGTCATGGGCAAAGTCTGTTGACCTCTGTTTTACAAAGTCATGGGCAAAGTTTTTGATGACCTCTGTTTTGCAAAGTCATAGCAAAGTTTTTGATGACCTCTGTTTTACAAAGTCATTGCAAAGTTTTTGATGACCTCCTTTTTAAAAAGTCATGGGCAAAGTCTGATGACCTCTGTTTTGCAAAGTCACGGGCAAAGTTTTTGATGACCTCTGTTTTACAAAGTCATGGGCAAAGTTTATGATGACCTCGGTTTTACAAAGTCGTTGCAAAGTTTCTGATGACCTCTGTTTTACAAAGTCATGGGCAAAGTTTATGATGACCTCTGTTTTACAAAGTCATTGCAGAGTTTTTTATGACCTCTGTTTTACAAAGTCATTGCAAAGTTTTTGAAGACCTCTGTTTTACAAAGTCATGGCAAAGTTTTTGATGACCTCTGTTTTACAAAGTCATGGCAAAGTTTCTTATGACCTCTGTTTTACAAAGTCTTGGGCAAAGTTTTTGATGACCTATGTTTTACAAAGTCATTGCAAAGTTTTTGATGACCTCTGTTTTACAAAGTCATGGGCAAAGTTTCTGATGACCTCTGTTTTACAAAGTCATGGGCAAAGTTTCTGATGACCTCGGTTTTACAAAGTCGTTGCAAAGTTTCTGATGACCTCTGTTTTACAAAGTCATGGGCAAAGTTTATGATGACCTCTGTTTTACAAAGTCATTGCAAAGTTTTTTATGACCTCTGTTTTACAAAGTCATTGCAAAGTTTTTGATGACCTCTGTTTTACAAAGTCATGGCAAAGTTTTTGATGACCTCTGTTTTACAAAGTCATGGCAAAGTTTCTTATGACCTCTGTTTTACAAAGTCTTGGGCAAAGTTTTTGATGACCTATGTTTTACAAAGTCATTGCAAAGTTTTTGATGACCTCTGTTTTACAAAGTCATGGGCAAAGTTTCTGATGACCTCTGTTTTACAAAGTCATGGGCAAAGTTTCTGATGACCTCTGTTTTACAAAGTCATGGCAAAGTTTCTGATGACCTTTGTTTTACAAAGTCATGGCAAAGTTTTTGATGACCTCTGCTTTACAAAGTCATGGCAAAGTTTCTGATGACCTCTGTTTTACAAAGTCATGGCAAAGTTTCTGATGACCTCTGTTTTAAAAAGTCATGGGCAAAGTTTTTGATGACCTCTGTTTTAAAAAGTCATGGGCAAAGTCTGATGACCTCTGTTTTACAAAGTCATGGGCAAAGTATTTGATGACCTCTGTTTTAAAAAGTAATGGGCAAAGTTTGTGATGACCTCTGTTTTACAAAGTCTTTGCAAAGTTTATGTTGACCTGTGTTTTACAAAGTCATGGGCAAAGTTTATGATGACCTCTGTTTTACAAAGTCATTGCAAAGTTTCTGATGACCTCTGTTTTACAAAGTCATGGCAAAGTTTCTGATGACCTCTGTTTTACAAAGTCATTGCAAAGTTTCTGATGACCTATGTTTTACAAAGTCATGGCAAAGTTTTTGATGACCTCTGTTTTACAAAGTCATGGCAAAGTTTCTGATGACCTCTGTTTTACAAAGTCATTGGAAAGTTTCTGATGACCTCTGTTTTACAAAGTCATGGGCAAAGTTTTTGATGACATCTGTTTTACAAAGTCATGGGCAAAGTTTTTGATGACCTCCGTTTTACAAAGTCATGGGCAAAGTTTATGATGACCTCTGTTTTACAAAGTCAGTGCAAAGTTTTTGATGACCTCTGTTTTACAAAGTCATGGTCAAAGTTTTTGATGACCTCTGTTTTACAAAGTCATGGGCAAAGTTTATGATGACCTCTGTTTTACAAAGTCATTGCAAAGTTTTTGATGACCTCTGTTTTACAAAGTCATGGGCAAAGTTTTTGATGACCTCTGTTTTACAAAGTCATGGGCAAAGTTTCTGATGACCTCTGTTTTACAAAGTCATTGCAAAGTTTTTGATGACCTCTGTTTTACAAAGTCATGGGCAAAGTTTTTGATGACCTCTGTTTTACAAAGTCATGGGCAAAGTTTCTGATGACCTCTGTTTTACAAAGTCATTGCAAAGTTTTTGATGACCGCTGTTTTACAAAGTCATGGCAAAGTTTTTGATGACCTCTGTTTTAAAAAGTCATGGGCAAAGTTTGATGACCTCTGTTTTACAAAGTCATGGGCAAAATTTTTGATGACCTCTGTTTTACAAAGTCATGGCAAAGTTTTTGATGAGCTCTGTTTTAAAAAGTCATGGGCAAAGTCTGTTGACCTCTGTTTTACAAAGTCATGGGCAAAGTTTTTGATGACCTCTGTTTTGCAAAGTCATAGCAAAGTTTTTGATGACCTCTGTTTTACAAAGTCATTGCAAAGTTTTTGATGACCTCCTTTTTAAAAAGTCATGGGCAAAGTCTGATGACCTCTGTTTTGCAAAGTCACGGGCAAAGTTTTTGATGACCTCTGTTTTACAAAGTCATGGGCAAAGTTTATGATGACCTCGGTTTTACAAAGTCGTTGCAAAGTTTCTGATGACCTCTGTTTTACAAAGTCATGGGCAAAGTTTATGATGACCTCTGTTTTACAAAGTCATTGCAAAGTTTTTTATGACCTCTGTTTTACAAAGTCATTGCAAAGTTTTTGATGACCTCTGTTTTACAAAGTCATGGCAAAGTTTTTGATGACCTCTGTTTTACAAAGTCATGGCAAAGTTTCTTATGACCTCTGTTTTACAAAGTCATGGGCAAAGTTTCTGATGACCTCGGTTTTACAAAGTCGTTGCAAAGTTTCTGATGACCTCTGTTTTACAAAGTCATGGGCAAAGTTTATGATGACCTATGTTTTACAAAGTCATTGCAAAGTTTTTGATGACCTCTGTTTTACAAAGTCATGGGCAAAGTTTCTGATGACCTCTGTTTTACAAAGTCATGGGCAAAGTTTCTGATGACCTCGGTTTTACAAAGTCGTTGCAAAGTTTCTGATGACCTCTGTTTTACAAAGTCATGGGCAAAGTTTATGATGACCTCTGTTTTACAAAGTCATTGCAAAGTTTTTTATGACCTCTGTTTTACAAAGTCATTGCAAAGTTTTTGATGACCTCTGTTTTACAAAGTCATGGCAAAGTTTTTGATGACCTCTGTTTTACAAAGTCATGGCAAAGTTTCTTATGACCTCTGTTTTACAAAGTCTTGGGCAAAGTTTTTGATGACCTTTGTTTTACAAAGTCATTGCAAAGTTTTTGATGACCTCTGTTTTACAAAGTCATGGGCAAAGTTTCTGATGACCTCTGTTTTACAAAGTCATGGGCAAAGTTTCTGATGACCTCTGTTTTACAAAGTCATGGCAAAGTTTCTGATGACCTTTGTTTTACAAAGCCATGGCAAAGTTTTTGATGACCTCTGCTTTACAAAGTCATGGCAAAGTTTCTGATGACCTCTGTTTTACAAAGTCATGGCAAAGTTTCTGATGACCTCTGTTTTAAAAAGTCATGGGCAAAGTTTTTGATGACCTCTGTTTTAAAAAGTCATGGGCAAAGTCTGATGACCTCTGTTTTACAAAGTCATGGGCAAAGTATTTGATGACCTCTGTTTTAAAAAGTAATGGGCAAAGTTTGTGATGACCTCTGTTTTACAAAGTCTTTGCAAGGTTTATGTTGACCTGTGTTTTACAAAGTCATGGGCAAAGTTTATGATGACCTCTGTTTTACAAAGTCATTGCAAAGTTTCTGATGACCTCTGTTTTACAAAGTCATGGCAAAGTTTCTGATGACCTCTGTTTTACAAAGTCATTGCAAAGTTTCTGATGACCTATGTTTTACAAAGTCATGGCAAAGTTTTTGATGACCTCTGTTTTACAAAGTCATGGCAAAGTTTCTGATGACCTCTGTTTTACAAAGTCATTGGAAAGTTTCTGATGACCTCTGTTTTACAAAGTCATGGCAAACTTTCTGATGACCTCTGTTTTACAAAGTCATGGCAAAGTTTTTGATGACCTCTTTTTTAAAAAGTCATGGGCAAAGTCTGATGACCTCTGTTTTACAAAGTCACGGGCAAAGTTTATGATGACCTCTGTTTTACAAAGTCATTGCAAAGTTTTTGATGACCTCTGTTTTACAAAGTCATGGGCAAAGTTTTTGATGACCTCTGTTTTACAAAGTCATGGGCAAAGTTTCTGATGACCTCTGTTTTACAAAGTCATTGCAAAGTTTTTGATGACCTCTGTTTTACAAAGTCATGGGCAAAGTTTTTGATGACCTCTGTTTTACAAAGTCATGGGCAAAGTTTCTGATGACCTCTGTTTTACAAAGTCATTGCAAAGTTTTTGATGACCGCTGTTTTACAAAGTCATGGCAAAGTTTTTGATGACCTCTGTTTTAAAAAGTCATGGGCAAAGTTTGATGACCTCTGTTTTACAAAGTCATGGGCAAAATTTTTGATGACCTCTGTTTTACAAAGTCATGGCAAAGTTTTTGATGAGCTCTGTTTTAAAAAGTCATGGGCAAAGTCTGTTGACCTCTGTTTTACAAAGTCATGGGCAAAGTTTTTGATGACCTCTGTTTTGCAAAGTCATAGCAAAGTTTTTGATGACCTCTGTTTTACAAAGTCATTGCAAAGTTTTTGATGACCTCCTTTTTAAAAAGTCATGGGCAAAGTCTGATGACCTCTGTTTTGCAAAGTCACGGGCAAAGTTTTTGATGACCTCTGTTTTACAAAGTCATGGGCAAAGTTTATGATGACCTCGGTTTTACAAAGTCGTTGCAAAGTTTCTGATGACCTCTGTTTTACAAAGTCATGGGCAAAGTTTATGATGACCTCTGTTTTACAAAGTCATTGCAAAGTTTTTTATGACCTCTGTTTTACAAAGTCATTGCAAAGTTTTTGATGACCTCTGTTTTACAAAGTCATGGCAAAGTTTTTGATGACCTCTGTTTTACAAAGTCATGGCAAAGTTTCTTATGACCTCTGTTTTACAAAGTCATGGGCAAAGTTTCTGATGACCTCGGTTTTACAAAGTCGTTGCAAAGTTTCTGATGACCTCTGTTTTACAAAGTCATGGGCAAAGTTTATGATGACCTATGTTTTACAAAGTCATTGCAAAGTTTTTGATGACCTCTGTTTTACAAAGTCATGGGCAAAGTTTCTGATGACCTCTGTTTTACAAAGTCATGGGCAAAGTTTCTGATGACCTCGGTTTTACAAAGTCGTTGCAAAGTTTCTGATGACCTCTGTTTTACAAAGTCATGGGCAAAGTTTATGATGACCTCTGTTTTACAAAGTCATTGCAAAGTTTTTTATGACCTCTGTTTTACAAAGTCATTGCAAAGTTTTTGATGACCTCTGTTTTACAAAGTCATGGCAAAGTTTTTGATGACCTCTGTTTTACAAAGTCATGGCAAAGTTTCTTATGACCTCTGTTTTACAAAGTCTTGGGCAAAGTTTTTGATGACCTTTGTTTTACAAAGTCATTGCAAAGTTTTTGATGACCTCTGTTTTACAAAGTCATGGGCAAAGTTTCTGATGACCTCTGTTTTACAAAGTCATGGGCAAAGTTTCTGATGACCTCTGTTTTACAAAGTCATGGCAAAGTTTCTGATGACCTTTGTTTTACAAAGCCATGGCAAAGTTTTTGATGACCTCTGCTTTACAAAGTCATGGCAAAGTTTCTGATGACCTCTGTTTTACAAAGTCATGGCAAAGTTTCTGATGACCTCTGTTTTAAAAAGTCATGGGCAAAGTTTTTGATGACCTCTGTTTTAAAAAGTCATGGGCAAAGTCTGATGACCTCTGTTTTACAAAGTCATGGGCAAAGTATTTGATGACCTCTGTTTTAAAAAGTAATGGGCAAAGTTTGTGATGACCTCTGTTTTACAAAGTCTTTGCAAGGTTTATGTTGACCTGTGTTTTACAAAGTCATGGGCAAAGTTTATGATGACCTCTGTTTTACAAAGTCATTGCAAAGTTTCTGATGACCTCTGTTTTACAAAGTCATGGCAAAGTTTCTGATGACCTCTGTTTTACAAAGTCATTGCAAAGTTTCTGATGACCTATGTTTTACAAAGTCATGGCAAAGTTTTTGATGACCTCTGTTTTACAAAGTCATGGCAAAGTTTCTGATGACCTCTGTTTTACAAAGTCATTGGAAAGTTTCTGATGACCTCTGTTTTACAAAGTCATGGCAAACTTTCTGATGACCTCTGTTTTACAAAGTCATGGCAAAGTTTTTGATGACCTCTTTTTTAAAAAGTCATGGGCAAAGTCTGATGACCTCTGTTTTACAAAGTCACGGGCAAAGTTTATGATGACCTCTGTTTTACAAAGTCATTGCAAAGTTTTTGATGACCTCTGTTTTACAAAGTCATGGGCAAAGTTTTTGATGACCTCTGTTTTACAAAGTCATGGGCAAAGTTTCTGATGACCTCTGTTTTACAAAGTCATTGCAAAGTTTTTGATGACCTCTGTTTTACAAAGTCATGGGCAAAGTTTTTGATGACCTCTGTTTTACAAAGTCATGGGCAAAGTTTCTGATGACCTCTGTTTTACAAAGTCATTGCAAAGTTTTTGATGACCGCTGTTTTACAAAGTCATGGCAAAGTTTTTGATGACCTCTGTTTTAAAAAGTCATGGGCAAAGTTTGATGACCTCTGTTTTACAAAGTCATAGGCAAAATTTTTGATGACCTCTGTTTTACAAAGTCATGGCAAAGTTTTTGATGAGCTCTGTTTTAAAAAGTCATGGGCAAAGTCTGTTGACCTCTGTTTTACAAAGTCATGGGCAAAGTTTTTGATGACCTCTGTTTTGCAAAGTCATAGCAAAGTTTTTGATGACCTCTGTTTTACAAAGTCATTGCAAAGTTTTTGATGACCTCCTTTTTAAAAAGTCATGGGCAAAGTCTGATGACCTCTGTTTTGCAAAGTCACGGGCAAAGTTTTTGATGACCTCTGTTTTACAAAGTCATGGGCAAAGTTTATGATGACCTCGGTTTTACAAAGTCATTGCAAAGTTTCTGATGACCTCTGTTTTACAAAGTCATGGGCAAAGTTTATGATGACCTCTGTTTTACAAAGTCATTACAAAGTTTTTTATGACCTCTGTTTTACAAAGTCATTGCAAAGTTTTTGATGACCTCTGTTTTACAAAGTCATGGCAAAGTTTTTGATGACCTCTGTTTTACAAAGTCATGGCAAAGTTTCTTATGACCTCTGTTTTACAAAGTCTTGGGCAAAGTTTTTGATGACCTATGTTTTACAAAGTCATTGCAAAGTTTTTGATGACCTCTGTTTTACAAAGTCATGGGCAAAGTTTCTGATGACCTCTGTTTTACAAAGTCATGGGCAAAGTTTCTGATGACCTCTGTTTTACAAAGTCATGGCAAAGTTTCTGATGACCTTTGTTTTACAAAGCCATGGCAAAGTTTTTGATGTCCTCTGCTTTACAAAGTCATGGCAACGTTTCTGATGACCTCTGTTTTACAAAGTCATGGCAAAGTTTCTGATGACCTCTGTTTTAAAAAGTCATGGGCAAAGTTTTTGATGACCTCTGTTTTAAAAAGTCATGGGCAAAGTCTGATGACCTCTGTTTTACAAAGTCATGGGCAAAGTATTTGATGACCTCTGTTTTAAAAAGTAATGGGCAAAGTTTGTGATGACCTCTGTTTTACAAAGTCTTTGCAAAGTTTATGTTGACCTGTGTTTTACAAAGTCATGGGCAAAGTTTATGATGACCTCTGTTTTACAAAGTCATTGCAAAGTTTCTGATGACCTCTGTTTTACAAAGTCATGGCAAAGTTTCTGATGACCTCTGTTTTACAAAGTCATTGCAAAGTTTCTGATGACCTATGTTTTACAAAGTCATTGCAAAGTTTTTGATGACCTCTGTTTTACAAAGTCATGGCAAAGTTTCTGATGACCTCTGTTTTACAAAGTCATTGGAAAGTTTCTGATGACCTCTGTTTTACAAAGTCATGGCAAACTTTCTGATGACCTCTGTTTTACAAAGTCATGGCAAAGTTTTTGATGACCTCTTTTTTAAAAAGTCATGGGCAAAGTCTGATGACCTCTGTTTTACAAAGTCACGGGCAAAGTTTTTGATGACCTCTGTTTTACAAAGTCATGGGCAAAGTTTATGATGACCTCGGTTTTACAAAGTCATTGCAAAGTTTCTGATGACCTCTGTTTTACAAAGTCATGGGCAAAGTTTATGTTGACCTCTGTTCTACAAAGTCATTGCAAAGTTTTTTATGACCTCTGTTTTACAATGTCATGGCAAAGTTTCTGATGACCTCTGTTTTACAAAGTTATGGCAAAGTTTTTGATGATCTCTGTTTTACAAAGTCATGGCAAAGTTTTTGATGACCTCTGTTTTACAAAGTCATGGGCAAAGTTTTTGATTACCGCTGTTTTAAAAAGTCATGGGCAAAGTTTATGATGACCTCTGTTTTACAAAGTCATTGCAAAGTTTCTGATGACCTCTGTTTTACAAAGTCATGGCAAAGTTTCTGATGACCTCTGTTTTACAAAGTCATGGGCAAAGTTTATGATGACCTCGGTTTTACAAAGTCATTGCAAAGTTTCTGATGACCTCTGTTTTACAAAGTCATGGGCAAAGTTTTTGTTGACCTCTGTTTTACAAAGTCATTGCAAAGTTTTTTACGACCTCTGTTTTACAATGTCATGGCAAAGTTTCTAATGACCTCTGTTTTACAAAGTTATGGCAAAGTTTTTGATGATCTCTGTTTTACAAAGTCATGGCAAAGTTTTTGATGACCTCTGTTTTACAAAGTCATGGGCAAAGTTTTTGATTACCGCTGTTTTAAAAAGTCATGGGCAAAGTTTCTGATGACCTCTGTTTTACAAAGTCATTGCAAAGTTTCTGATGACCTCTGTTTTACAAAGTCATGGCAAAGTTTCTGATGACCTCTGTTTTACAAAGTCATGGCAAAGTTTCTGATGACCTTTGTTTTACAAAGCCATGGCAAAGTTTTTGATGACCTCTGTTTTACAAAGTCATGGCAAAGTTTCTGATGACCTCTGTTTTACAAAGTCATGGCAAAGTTTCTGATGACCTCTGTTTTAAAAAGTCATGGGCAAAGTTTTTGATGACCTCTGTTTTAAAAAGTCATGAACAAAGTCTGATGACCTCTGTTTTACAAAGTCATGGGCAAAGTATTTGATGACCTCTGTTTTAAAAAGTAATGGGCAAAGTTTATGATGACCTCTGTTTTACAAAGTCTTTGCAAAGTTTATGATGACCTGTGTTTTACAAAGTCATGGGCAAAGTTTATGAAGACCTCTGTTTTACAAAGTCATTGCAAAATTTCTGATGACCTCTGTTTTACAAAGTCATGGCAAAGTTTCTGATGACCTCTGTTTTACAAAGTCATTGCAAAGTTTCTGATGACCTCTGTTTTACAAAGTCATTGCAAAGTTTCTGATGAACTCTGTTTTAAAAAGTCATGGGCAAAGTTTCTGATGACCTCTGTTTTACAAAGTCATTGGAAAGTTTCTGATGACCTCTGTTTTACAAAGTCATGGCAAAGTTTCTGATGACCTCTGTTTTACAAAGTCTTGGCAAAGTTTTTGATGACCTCTGTTTTACAAAGTCATGGCAAAGTTTTTGATGACCTCTGTTTAAAAAAGTCATGGGCAAAGTCTGATGACCTCTGTTTTACAAAGTCATGGGCAAATTTTTTGATGACCTCTGTTTTAAAAGTCATGGGCAAAGTTTTTGATGACCTCTGTTTTACAAAGTCATTGCAAAGTATTTGATGACCTCTGTTTTAAAAAGTCATGGGCAAAGTTTTTGATGACCTCTGTTTTACAAAGTCATGGGCAAAGTTTCTGATGACCTATGTTTTACAAAGTCATTGCAAAGTTTCTGATGACCTATGTTTTACAAAGTCATTGCAAAGTTTTTGATGACCTCTGTTTTAAAAAGTCATGGGCAAAGTTTCTGATGGCCTCTGTTTTAAAAAGTCATGGGCAAAGTCTGATGACCTCTGTTTTACAAAGTCATGGGCAAATTTTTTGATGACCTCTGTTTTAAAAGTCATGGGCAAAGTTTTTGATGACCTCTGTTTTACAAAGTCATTGCAAAGTATTTGATGACCTCTGTTTTACAAAGTCATGGCAAAGTTTTGATGACCTCTGTTTTACAAAGTCATGGGCAAAGTTTTTGATGGCCTCTGTTTTACAAAGTCATTGCAAAGTTTCTGATGACCTGTGTTTTTCAAAGTCATGGCAACGTTTCTGATGACCTCTGTTTTACAAAGTCATGGGCCAAGTTTTTGATGACCTCTGTTTTACAAAGTCATTGCAAAGTTTCTGATGACCTCTGTTTTACAAAGTCATTGCAAAGTTTTTGATGACCTCTGTTTTACAAGGTCATGGCAAAGTTTTCGATGACCTCTGTTTTAAAAAGTCATGGGCAAAGTTTCTGATGACCTCTGTTTTAAAAAGTCATGGGCAAAGTCTGATGACCTCTGTTTTACAAAGTCATGGGCAAATTTTTTGCTGACCTCTGTTTTAAAAGTCATGGGCAAAGTTTTTGATGACCTCTGTTTTACAAAGTCATTGCAAAGTATTTGATGACCGCTGTTTTAAAAAGTCATGGGCAAAGTTTTTGATGACCTCTGTTTTACGAAGTCATGGGCAAAGTTTCTGATGACCTCTGTTTTACAAAGTCATTGCAAAGTTTCTGATGACCTCTGTTTTACAAAGTCATTGCAAAGTTTCTGATGACCTCTGTTTTAAAAAGTCATGGCAAAGTTTTCGATGACCTCTGTTTTACAAAGTCATGGGCAAAGTTTTTGATGACCTCTGTTTTACAAAGTCATTGCAAAGTTTCTGATGACCTGTGTTTTTCAAAGTCATGGCAAAGTTTCTGATGACCTCTGTTTTACAAAGTCATGGGCAAAGTTTTTGATGACCTCTGTTTTACAAAGTCATTGCAAAGTTTTTGATGACCTCTGTTTTAAAAAGTCATGGGCAAAGTTTCTGATGACCTCTGTTCTACAAAGTCAATGCAAAGTTTCTGATGACCTCTGTTTTACAAAGTCATTGCAAAGTTTCTGATGACCTCTGTTTTACAAAGTCATTGCAAAGTTTCTGATGAACTCTGTTTTAAAAAGTCATGGGCAAAGTTTCTGATGACCTCTGTTTTACAAAGTCATGGCAAAGTTTTTGATGACCTCTGTTTTACAAAGTCATGGGCAAAGTTTTTGATGACCTCTGTTTTACAAAGTCATTGCAAAGTTTCTGATGACCTGTGTTTTTCAAAGTCATGGCAAAGTTTCTGATGACCTCTGTTTTACAAAGTCATGGGCAAAGTTTTTGATGACCTCTGTTTTACAAAGTCATTGCAAAGTTTCTGATGACCTCTGTTTTACAAAGTCATTGCAAAGTTTTTGATGACCTCTGTTTTACAAGGTCATGGCAAAGTTTCTGATGACCTCTGTTTTACAAAGTCATTGCAAAGTTTTTGATGACCTCTGTTTTAAAAAGTCATGGGCAAAGTTTCTGATGACCTCTGTTTTAAAAAGTCATGGGCAAAGTCTGATGACCTCTGTTTTACAAAGTCATGGGCAAATTTTTGCTGACTTCTGTTTTAAAAGTCATGGGCAAAGTTTTTGATGACCTCTGTTTTACAAAGTCATTGCAAAGTATTTGATGACCTCTGTTTTAAAAAGTCATGGGCAAAGTTTTTGATGACCTCTGTTTTACGAAGTCATGGGCAAAGTTTCTGATGACCTCTGTTTTACAAAGTCATTGCAAAGTTTCTGATGACCTATGTTTTACAAAGTCATTGCAAAGTTTTTGATGACCTCTGTTTTAAAAAGTCATGGGCAAAGTTTCTGATGACCTCTGTTCTACAAAGTCAATGCAAAGTTTCTGATGACCTCTGTTTTACAAAGTCATTGCAAAGTTTCTGATGACCTCTGTTTTACAAAGTCATTGCAAAGTTTCTGATGACCTCTGTTTTAAAAAGTCATGGGCAAAGTTTCTGATGACCTCTGTTTTACAAAGTCATGGCAAAGTTTCTGATGACCTCTGTTTTACAAAGTCATGGGCAAAGTTTTTGATGACCTCTGTTTTACAAAGTCATTGCAAAGTTTCTGATGACCTGTGTTTTTCAAAGTCATGGCAAAGTTTCTGATGACCTCTGTTTTACAAAGTCATGGGCAAAGTTTTTGATGACCTCTGTTTTACAAGGTCATGGCAAAGTTTCTGATGACCTCTGTTTTACAAGGTCATGGCAAAGTTTCTGATGACCTCTGTTTTACAAAGTCATGGCAAAGTTTCTGATGACCTCTGTTTTACAAAGTCATTGCAAAGTTTCTGAAGACCTATGTTTTACAAAGTCATGGCAAAGTTTTTGATGACCTCTGTTTTACAAAGTCATGGCAAAGTTTTTGATGACCTCTGTTTTACAAAGTCATTGCAAAGTTTCTGATGACCTCTGTTTTACAAAGTCATTGCAACGTTTCTGATGACCTCTGTTTTAAAAAGTCATGGGCAAAGTTTCTGATGACCTCTGTTCTACAAAGTCATTGCAAAGTTTTTGATGACCTCTGTTTTACAAAGTCATTGCAAAGTTTCTGATGACATATGTTTTACAAAGTCATGGCAAAGTTTTTGATGACCTCTGTTTTACAAAGTCATGGCAAAGTTTTTGATGACCTCTGTTTTACAAAGTCATGGCAAAGTTTCTGATGACCTCTGTTTTACAAAGTCATGGGCAAAGTTTTTGATGACCTCTGTTTTACAAAGTCATTGCAAAGTTTCTGATGACCTGTGTTTTTCAAAGTCATGGCAAAGTTTCTGATGACCTCTGTTTTACAAAGTCATGGGCAAAGTTTTTGATGACCTCTGTTTTACAAAGTCATTGCAAAGTTTTTGATGACCTCTGTTTTACAAAGTCATGGCAAAGTTTCTGATGATCTCTGTTTTACAAAGTCATGGCAAAGTTTCTGATGACCTCTGTTTTACAAAGCCATGGCAAAGTTTTTGATGACCTCTGTTTTAAAAAGCCATGGCAAAGTTTTTGATGACCTCTGTTTTAAAAAGTCATGGGCAAAGTTTATGATGACCTCTGTTTTACAAAGTCATTGCAAAGTTTCTGATGACCTCTGTTTTACAAAGTCATTGCAAAGTTTCTGATGACCTCTGTTTTACAAAGTCATGGCAAAGTTTCTGATGACCTCTGTTTTACAAAGTCATGGCAAAGTTTCTGATGACCTCTGTTTTACAAAGCCATGGCAAAGTTTTTGATGACCTCTGTTTTACAAAGTAATGGGCAAAGTTTTTCATGACCTCTGTTTTAAAAAGTCATGGGCAAAGTTTCTGACGACCTCTGTTTTACAAAGTCATGGGCAAAGTTTATGATGACCTCTGTTTTACAAAGTCATTGCAAAGTTTTTGATGACCTCTGTTTTACAAAGTCATGGCAAAGTTTCTGATGATCTCTGTTTTACAAAGTCATGGCAAAGTTTCTGATGACCTCTGTTTTACAAAGCCATGGCAAAGTTTTTGATGACCTCTGTTTTAAAAAGCCATGGCAAAGTTTTTGATGACCTCTGTTTTAAAAAGTCATGGGCAAAGTTTATGATGACCTCTGTTTTACAAAGTCATTGCAAAGTTTCTGATGACCTCTGTTTTACAAAGTCATGGCAAAGTTTCTGATGACCTCTGTTTTACAAAGTCATGGCAAAGTTTCTGATGACCTCTGTTTTACAAAGCCATGGCAAAGTTTTTGATGACCTCTGTTTTACAAAGTCATGGCAAAGTTTTTGATGACCTCTGTTTTACAAAGTCATGGCAAAGTTTCTGATGACATCTGTTTTACAAAGTCATTGCAAAGTTTCTGATGACCTCTGTTTTAAAAAGTCATGGCAAAGTTTTTGATGACCTCTGTTTTACAAAGTCATGGGCAAAGTTTCTGATGACCTCTGTTTTACAAAGTCATGGGAAAGTTTCTGATGACCTCTGTTTTACAAAGTCATGGCAAAGTTTCTGATGACCTCTGTTTTACAAAGCCATGGCAAAGTTTTTGATGACCTCTGTTTTACAAAGTCATGGGCAAAGTATTTGATGACCTCTGTTTTAAAAAGTCATGGGCAAAGTTTATGATGACCTCTGTTTTACAAAGTCATTGCAAAGTTTCTGATGACCTGTGTTTTTCAAAGTCATGGGCAAAGTTTATGATAACCTCTGTTTTACAAAGTCATTGCAAAGTTTCTGATGACCTCTGTTTTACAAAGTCATGGCAAAGTTTCTGATGACCTCTGTTTTACAAAGTCATTGCAAAGTTTCTGATGACCTATGTTTTACAAAGTCATGGCAAAGTTTTTGATGACCTCTGTTTTAAAAGTCATGGGCAAAGTTTTTGATGACCTCTGTTTTACAAAGTCATTGCAAAGTATTTGATGACCTCTGTTTTAAAAAGTCATGGGCAAAGTTTTTGATGACCTCTGTTTTACAAAGTCATTGCAAAGTATTTGATGACCTCTGTTTTAAAAAGTCCTGGGCAAAGTTTCTGATGACCTATGTTTTACAAAGTCATTGCAAAGTTTTTGATGACCTCTGTTTTAAAAAGTCATGGGCAAAGTTTCTGATGACCTCTGTTTTAAAAAGTCATGGGCAAAGTCTGATGACCTCTGTTTTACAAAGTCATGGGCAAATTTTTTGATGACCTCTGTTTTAAAAGTCATGGGCAAAGTTTTTGATGACCTCTGTTTTACAAAGTCATTGCAAAGTATTTGATGACCTCTGTTTTAAAAAGTCATGGGCAAAGTTTTTGATGACCTCTGTTTTACAAAGTCATGGGCAAAGTTTCTGATGACCTCTGTTTTACAAAGTCATTGCAAAGTTTCTGATGACCTATGTTTTACAAAGTCATTGCAAAGTTTTTGATGACCTCTGTTTTAAAAAGTCATGGGCAAAGTTTCTGATGACCTCTGTTCTACAAAGTCAATGCAAAGTTTCTGATGACCTCTGTTTTACAAAGTCATTGCAAAGTTTCTGATGACCTCTGTTTTACAAAGTCATTGCAAAGTTTCTGATGACCTCTGTTTTAAAAAGTCATGGGCAAAGTTTCTGATGACCTATGTTTTACAAAGTCATTGCAAAGTTTTTGATGACCTCTGTTTTAAAAAGTCATGGGCAAAGTTTCTGATGACCTCTGTTTTAAAAAGTCATGGGCAAAGTCTGATGACCTCTGTTTTACAAAGTCATGGGCAAATTTTTTGATGACCTCTGTTTTAAAAGTCATGGGCAAAGTTTTTGATGACCTCTGTTTTACAAAGTCATTGCAAAGTATTTGATGACCTCTGTTTTAAAAAGTCATGGGCAAAGTTTTTGATGACCTCTGTTTTACAAAGTCATGGGCAAAGTTTCTGATGACCTCTGTTTTACAAAGTCATTGCAAAGTTTCTGATGACCTATGTTTTACAAAGTCATTGCAAAGTTTTTGATGACCTCTGTTTTAAAAAGTCATGGGCAAAGTTTCTGATGACCTCTGTTCTACAAAGTCAATGCAAAGTTTCTGATGACCTCTGTTTTACAAAGTCATTGCAAAGTTTCTGATGACCTCTGTTTTACAAAGTCATTGCAAAGTTTCTGATGACCTCTGTTTTAAAAAGTCATGGGCAAAGTTTCTGATGACCTCTGTTTTACAAAGTCATGGCAAAGTTTTTGATGACCTCTGTTTTACAAAGTCATGTGCAAAGTTTTTGATGACCTCTGTTTTACAAAGTCATTGCAAAATTTCTGATGACCTGTGTTTTTCAAAGTCATGGCAAAGTTTCTGATGACCTCTGTTTTACAAAGTCATGGGCAAATTTTTTGATGACCTCTGTTTTAAAAGTCATGGGCAAAGTATTTGATGACCTCTGTTTTACAAAGTCATTGCAAAGTATTTGATGACCTCTGTTTTAAAAAGTCATGGGCAAAGTCTGATGACCTCTGTTTTACAAAGTCATTGCAAAATTTCTGATGACCTCTGTTTTTCAAAGTCATGGCAAAGTTTCTGATGACCTCTGTCTTACAGTGGATGGACGCTTGTGCTCTCAAGCAGACTACATTCAATGTCTTTCATAGACATGAAGTACAGGCTGATGAGTTTCGAGTTTCGATTGGACGCGGGTTGATATTATTTTTCAGGATCATTTAATTTGATCAATAAAAAGATCTGCTGAATCACTTGTAGATGTTGATCCTTGCTCGAGTGAACCCTGTCTCAACGGTGCCACATGTTTATCCGATCCAACCAGTCCCATCAGCTGCATTTGTCCCGACAGATACACCGGAGAACTTTGCGAGACATGTAAGATTTACGTTTCAGTGTTGAGAACGTAAAATAAGTCGATGAGTTTTAATTGCTTTGCTTTGGTTTGCATAGTGTTCATTAAGATTCGTGAATCGCTATTTTAGCTTAAAAAACAGGTTTACACGCGTTAACTTATTCAATCGGATCTCAACGTAACGCCAACATTTGGTTCTTTTGCTGTTTGCTATAATTTTCTGGAAAATGAGCAACACGAGTGACGGTAGCCCACACAAAATCAGCAGTTGCTATGGAAGCCATATTCCTACGAAGTCAGCAGTTGCTATGGAAGCCATAGGCCTACGAAGTTAGTAGTTGCTATGGAAGCCATAGGCCTACGAAGTCAGTAGTTGCTATGGAAGCCATAGGCCTACGAAGTTAGTAGTTGCTATGGAAGCCATAGTCCTACGAAGTTAGTAGTTGCTATGGAAGCCATAGGCCTACGAAGTCAGTAGTTGCTATGGAGGCCATAGGCCTACGAAGTTAGTAGTTGCTATGGAGGCCATAGGCCTACGAAGTCAGTAGTTGCTATGGAAGCCATATGCCTACGAAGTCAGTAGTTGCTACGGAAGCCATAGGCCTACGAAGTCAGTAGTTGCTATGGAAGCCATAGGCCTACGAAGTCAGTAGTTGCTATGGAAGCCATATGCCTACGAAGTCAGTAGTTGCTACGGAAGCCATAGGCCTACGAAGTCAGTAGTTGCTATGGAAGCCATAGGCCTACGAAGTCAGTAGATGCTATGGAAGCCATATGCCTACGAAGTCAGTAGTTGCTATGGAAGCCACAGGCCTACGAAGTCAGTAGATGCTATGGAGGCCATAGGCCTACGAAGTTAGTAGTTGCTATGGAAGCCATAGGCCTACGAAGTCAGCAGTTGCTATGGAAGCCATAGGCCTACGAAGTCAGTAGTTGCTATGGAAGCCATAGGCCTACGAAGTCAGCAGTCGCTATGGAAGCCATAGGCCTACGAAGTTAGTAGTTGCTATGGAAGCCATAGGCCTACGAAGTCAGCAGTTGCTATGGAAGCCATAGGCCTATGAAGTCAGTAGTTGCTATGAAAGCCATATGCCTACGAAGTCAGTAGTTGCTATGGAAGCCATAGGCCTACGAAGTCAGTAGTTGCTATGGAGGCTATAGGCCTACGAAGTTAGTAGTTGCTATGGAAGCCATAGGCCTACGAAGTCAGCAGTTGCTATGGAAGCCATAGGCCTACGAAGTCAGCAGTTGCTATGGAAGCCATAGACCTACGAAGTCAGTAGTTGCTATGGAAGCCATAGGCCTACGAAGTCAGCAGTTGCTATGAAAGCCATAGGCCTACGAAGTCAGTAGTTTCTATGGAAGCCATATGCCTACGAAGTCAGTAGTTGCTATGGAAGCCATAGGCCTACGAAGTTAGTATTTGCTATGGAAGCCATAGGCCTACGAAGTTAGTAGTTGCTATGGAAGCCATAGGCCTACAAAGTCAGTAGTTGCTATGGAGGCCATAGGCCTACGAAGTTAGTAGTTGCTATGGAAGCCATAGGCCTACGAAGTCAGTAGTTGCTATGGAAGCCATAGGCCTACGAAGTTAGTAGTTGCTATGGAAGCCGTAGGCCTACGAAGTCAGTAGTTGCTATGGAAGCCATAGGCCTACGAAGTCAGCAGTTGCTTTGGAGGCCATAGGCCTACGAAGTCAGTAGTTGCTATGGAAGCCATAGGCCTACGAAGTCAGCAGTTGCTTTGGAGGCCATAGGCCTACGAAGTCAGTAGTTGCTATGGAAGCCATAGGCCTACGAAGTCAGCAGTTGCTATGAATGCCATAGGCCTACGAAGTCAGTAGTTGCTATGGAAGCCATATGCCTACGAAGTCAGCGTTGCTATGGAAGCCATAGGCCTACGAAGTCAGTAGTTGCTATGGAAGCCATAGGCCTTCGAAGTTAGTATTTGCTATGGAAGCCATAGGCCTACGAAGTTAGTAGTTGCTATGGAAGCCATAGGCCTACAAAGTCAGTAGTTGCTATGGAGGCCATAGGCTTACGAAGTCAGCAGTTGCTATGGAAGCCATAGGCCTACGAAGTCAGCAGTTGCTTTGGAGGCCATAGGCCTACGAAGTCAGTAGTTGCTATGGAAGCCATAGGCCTACGAAGTCAGCTGTTGCTTTGGAGGCCATAGGCCTACGAAGTCAGTAGTTGCTATGGAAGCCATAGGCCTACGAAGTCAGCAGTTGCTATGAATGCCATAGGCCTACGAAGTCAATAGTTGCTATGGAAGCCATATGCCTACGAAGTCAGCGTTGCTATGGAAGCCATAGGCCTACGAAGTCAGTAGTTGCTATGGAAGCCATAGGCCTTCGAAGTTAGTATTTGCTATGGAAGCCATAGGCCTATGAAGTCAGTAGTTGCTATGGAGGCCATAGGCCTACGAAGTCAGCAGTTGCTTTGGAGGCCTTAGGCCTACGAAGTCAGCAGTTGCTATGGAAGCCATAGGCCTACGAAATCAGTAGTTGCTATGGAGCTGACTATGGAGCATAATAGGCCTACGAAGTTTACAGTTGTTATGGCGGCATCTCTAAAATTTGATTATGCTGCTCATGTTGAAGGCTTGTAACATGCACTTTGTTTATGGACGACATCATAATTATTATAGATGTGTACGTTAGCGAGCGTTTATTGTTCGAATGGTTTCATGAAGTTAACTGATTATTATTTTCATATGAAGAGCATTAATTGCATCGATTGCTGTTGTTTGAGATAAAGATCCATTTAATCTTCTGTGTTTCAGTTGTCAGTCCATGCGATTCGATTCCATGCATGAACGGTGGGACTTGCAATGATATTAGCGCCGACTCGTTTAGCTGCACGTGCACGATAGACTGGACAGGAGTGATATGTGAATCACGTAAGTTTAGATCACTTGGTTTTAAAAAATCATACAGCACTGCGTTGCATGGTAATGAGGCTGCAGGTGGGGTTAATCTAGACGACCCTCTTTGTCGTGTTCCTCTTTGGAAAGATCTCACGAGCGTCTATTGATAGTTAACAGAAGTTTCAGATTCAAACAATGATTAATTACCCGCATATATCTACATAAATAAAAATGTAACTGCGTTTGTGTCGGCTTCAAGGATCTCGGAAAGTTGTTGACCGATTGTTTCAAACTTTCACCAAAACGTTCCGTTCGAATACGCGGAGGTTTGCATAATGCTTTTTTGTGAAAAAGCGCAATCTTTTACAACAATTATGATAATTTTAATTCGTTGGCTATTTGACCTTTATCGCCAACCGTCGCCATTTTTTATCACCAGACGACACATCGCATGAGGGCGCGTGTCGTGACGTCATAATCGATTTTCGTTCATTCAACAATTCGAAACCGATTATGTTTGCATAATGCTTTTTTGAAATAGCGCAATCTTTTACAACAAAAGGTAGGACGGTAGAGTGGATGGGTAGGTGGAGGGGAAGGGGTGGGAAGGAGATGGAAAGGGGTGGGAAGGGAAGGGAAGGAGAAGAGGGGAGGGGGAAGAGGGGAGGGGGAATTGGGAGGGGAAAGGGAGGGGGAGGGAAGAAGAGGGGGAGGAGGGGAGGGGAATGGAGAGATAGTTGGGTGCTCTTTTCAGCCGCAGCAACGCGTGGCCGGGTACGCTAGTATATATATATACAAATATATACATATATAATTATATAGGATCCTACATATACATAATATATATATATATCGGATCGGGGCTTTAAACTCAGGTTCCAGGATGACTTGACTGCCCTCATTGCGGTCCTTGAGGACCAACATAAAGAGTTGAACAACTTTCTAACAACCAATTAATTTTCACTAGGTTCTTCGTCGACTAAACATACTAAACAACTTTACAATAACGATTCCGCTCCTGAATATTAAACTGTCCACATAATAATTATTTGTAACAAAACCTGGCAGCATAATCATGTACCGATGATTTCTAGTTCGACCTGAAGTTCTTAGCAAATAGAAAGTTGAATTCTGTTGAATTCTGTCAGAAGGTTGTTCACTTCACACTCCTGCAGCGTTGTAACTTATTATTTCACCATATTATGCAGGAGGAAGCAGATAACAGCGAGTGATCTTTGTCGGAAGCGTAAGAGAGATTTTGTATTGAGATTGGCTTTAAACGAAGAACAGTCAGTTCACGATTGATTCCTTTCAACCAGGAATCCAGGGACAAAGACATCGCTATCATCAGAAAACACAAAAAATAAAATATTTTAAGGTATTCGACAAGCCATTTGAAAATAAGGAAAGGCAGTGACTCCAAAATAAAGCCCTTTGGTGAGCCATGCAAGTATTTTGTTAGTACCATTAAAACAAGCGCATTTATGTATAAGATAGGCCTATTCAGAAAAAAGTAAAGTAAAGTAAAGTCCTATCCCGTTCCATGAGGAACATAGGGAGGCGCTCATCTCCTTTTCCACAGCCCTGAGCCAGCAATGGACGAATCCCAAGGTCCTGGACACGGGGCCAGTGTATCGCAGGACTTGCTGTTTACTTCCCAGCTTACGCCGGTACCAAATTATACTGCTTGGTGACAGAGGCATGTGTGCGCAAACAACTTGCCCAAGGTCGTTACCGGGAGTCAAACCCGCAACCTTCCGCTCCGTGAGCGGACGCGTTACCGGTCCGCCACCAGGTCGCATATTCAGAAAACCATTGTAAAATTAGGCCGTGACATCATGACATGTTTGGATTTTTATATAGCAACGTTATATGATGAAACCTTCCAAAACACAATGACTCGAGCAAAGAATGAATTCCAATATTATATGTAGATTTTGCAAACCATCGATGAATCCGCGCGTTTAGAGTTTAGAGTAAGTTTTGAAACACGAACCAAATATTATCTCAATGGCAACGGACATGCGCACTTGCAAGTCTCAAACAGAAGAATTATGGAGGATCCATACAAAGGAACTGTTGAATGACAGTCAAAACACGAACAATATGAATGAAGACATTCACAAACCGCTACTCTCATTTGTTTGATACGTAGTCATTATCAAATCAGTCATTATTAGTCAGCAATGTACATAGTGTACATTAATTATAAGTTGGTTTGTGTTTTGTATCCAGCTAACTACAATTTGTCGTCGGCCTGTGGTACACAGTTGCACTGGGCAGAATACCCTGCGCAGAATGACTTCACAAGACTGTGCTACTTCACAGCGCCCTTGGGTGACCCGGTCGGAAGAGGCACTGAATGTCACGACACGATCCAAGGCCTTCCACTGTACGGTGACGCCAACGGTCTGCTGAATGCCGGCGGAAACTTCGGTTGTCTCGTTAGTCAAGATTATCCAAATGATTTACCGGCAACGAGTTATCTGTCGTGTTCGAATGATTACCAGCAGGACGTCTCGCTTGGCAACTTCAACAATTCCGCCATTCTTATGGTCTGCCTTCGCTATCCGTATATGGGAGCACCATTCAGATTTAGAAAGTGGCTGTAGCAGACATCTGACATGTGACATCTACAGTCTAATTGATAATTTATACTTTTCTAGCACACAATTAGTTCTAGTATCTTATGGCGTAGGTGCTAATGATCATATTAATAATCATGTTCTGGCAAGATTGATGTCCTTTCTGCCTCGATCGCTTCAAATCGCTTGCTTTTGAACATGCATCCAAGACTCAGTTCATTTGACCACTGGGTCGTAGACAGCTGCTGGCTTGTCTAAACCTACACCTACATGTAATTAGATGTTGGCTGAGACATATTATTATTTATTGCTCCCCATATTATTATTGCCCTGTGGGTACCGTCCGCGGCCTCCTGGGGTGACGCTTGACCAAGACGCTTGACTCAATCACACAAATGTTGTTCCATGCTGCTGCCGTGTCCTTGCCCACGTTCTTCATTACCATGCTGCTCAGTTCTTGATGGTCACACATCCAGCTTAATATCTGATGTCTTAACCGAGTCCTTCGCTCTGCTGCTCGACTCATTCGTCATATTTCAACACAATTATGCTCCGGTTTCTGATGTTTCCAGCCTCGCAACGCATCTCCTACAGCTATTTATAGTCTGCTATTTTTGTCTCACTGGTTGTGCTCCGTCCTACTCAGTTGATCTAACTCGTCGAGTTTTGCGCTCTTCAGCTAATGGGGGTTGCCTCTGACCCTCAGACTCGCTCTTCGGTCAGACAGTGTCGAGCCTCTTCGGTTGTTGTCCCCTCCACTTGCAATGCACTCAATATCTTTCTTTTTAGCCGTGGCTGGGCTGGGAGCGCCTCCCAAATAGACTTCTTGAAGAGGCTCTATATGGGGGAGAGTGCTACAAGATGCCCAGGGCGAGTAAGATGCCCACCCCTTTAAAACGGATGAATATATATATATATATTCGTGTTTTAGTTGTCTCATTGCATGCAGCGACATCTTGTGAACCATCCATAACAGTAATGTTTCAGTATTCGAGATATTGACGCTATAAATGAATTTTCTTGATTTTCACCACTTTTTTGCAAGTACACATTTACGACTCTGCCTAATTTTCTCTCTAACCTTATGCAGTACTAATTCGCGCACTTCAAAGTTTATAATATTGGATTCATTTATGGTTGTCTTAATGGTTTTATCTAACTCGTAAACATTGACCTCGTTAAATAAAATGGCGTCAGTAGAGAAGGGCTCGAAAATTACAAGAAGCCCATGGGCATTCAGGACGCCCATGGGCTTCTTGTAATTTTCGAGCCCTTCTCTACGGAAGCATAGAGATTTCAAGAAGCCCTTGAATGTATACTAAGCATATAGATTACAAGATGCTCATGAGCGTCTTGGATATCATTAGCAAGTGGCCAAGAATCTGTGCTTACCATGACACCATCTTCTGCTCATCAAGATTCTGAGCTTTCAAATTTACCAGTGTTTATTGAAGAAGAAATGGAAAGTTCGGGTAACTTCGTTCTCTATGCCTCGATACCTGCATCGTCCTAATGCAGGAAGTGTAAAGGTTGGTGTCATGAAGAATGTAGGCCTACAGAACAATAAATATCCAAGATATAGGTATGTGACTTTTTCGTTAGCCTGTGTTTTAAGTGAAAATGACAATAATGACTTACAACATGAGGTTGGAATTTTTACTTCTCGTGTTTTGATTTGCTTTGTAGCTCTAGGGTAATTTAGTTTTGGTTCAATTTGTTTAGCTGTCATGCAGTTTTTTGATTTAGTATAAAAATGCATGATTACATTACCACTTGTTTTAGTCAATTTCCATTGCTCCAAGATGCCCATCCTATATATGGGCGTCTTGTAGTAGGCCTATAGGATTCCTAAGACGCCCAGTTTGGAGGGGTCTAGTTTTTTTAATTTACACAATTGATCTTAATGATTTATGTTCTATAGCTGCTGTCACTGCTTCCTTAATGATTACTCTTTGCATTAGGGTCAGACATTTTCTTCTCTTAGAATCCACACAGAAGAAAATAGCAATTTTCGTTAGCGTGGGCATCTTGGAGCACTCAATGCATGAATGAATGGTTTTTCCAGTAATCGCTTAGAACAATTACGATGTATGTAAGCGTATTTAATGTAGGCCTAGTACAGCGGCCAGTCGATTGTGTGTACGCCAGCGACGAAACGGGCCAGAGTGCACAGCTGTGTTTAGGCGCGCGATTTGAGACGACTGTCTGGACGACTGTCTGGAAGACGGCGGATTGAGAGAGAAGGGGGGAGTGCTTAAAGGAAGAGTGAAGAGATAGGCTGTGATGAATATAGTAGTTGCTGTTTAGTTGTAGTAGAGAAGAGTCGTTGTTGCTATGATAATGCAAGGATAGACATTATCGTGTTGTTGCTGCTGTTTCATCTTTACGTTGGATTTGATTATAATATACTTTGGAAACCTATCGTCGTTGTCGTTGAAGTAGAATAAGGAATTACTGTAGAACTTTACCTAGACAGTAGATTCAAATCAGTTTCATTGTAGGAGTAAGTTTAGGCCACTGAAGAACGATATAGAAGCTACCGAAGAGACTGGGAGGTCAACGCAGAGGAAGAAGGCGGTGACAATGTAGTTCGGGTAACTTCGTTCTCTATGCTTCCCCTGCATCGTCTGACTTTCCCAATTATTCTGGTCAGCCGTTGACGTGTACCGTTGGCATATAGGCATTCCGTACCCGATTTCGTACCGTTGTGTACCTGAACGCCGTGAGTTAACTACTCGATCACGCCATCGTCCTCGCTAGCAGCCTAGCACAACCGTTAAATTCTTCATTCTGATGCATTAACCCACATTATCACATGTTCTATGCTATCCAAGTGATTTTATATTGTTTTCCCTTCTTCTTCTTTCCCTTCAGACTAGAATTATTCCCTCTAGCGAGGGGTCAGCCACTCGGATCCTTCTTTTCTTTCTGTTATTATCCCTTCTGTCTGTCTCTGTCTGTGTCTGTCTGTCTGTGTCTGTCTGTCTTTCTGTCTGTCTGTCTGTCTGTCTGTCTGTCTGTCTGTCTCTCTCTTTCTCACTTACTCCGAATATGTTTATTATGTTTAGTGGTTCCATTCAATCATTTAATTGCTTATTATGGAATTTTTTATTGTAAAGTACGTTTAGATTGTTCCTATTCCGATTCGATGTTCCGCAGTTTGCGTTTGCAGACGCTTCAGTAAACTACACATACTTACTTACTCAACCTCGTACATTTAGAAAGACAAAATAAGCAAAAAGAGTTGTAGGTCTGAATCGTTAGTTATGCTGTGTGTTTTGTAGATAATTATCACATAGTCGAGCAATTGCTTCAATTGCTTCAACGACAGATGCACAACTCCTTCTTTCCTAAGTTCCCATCCGCCATGGTAAATTAATTCCAATCGGAGAACAACGACCAATTTTGCTAGTTTTAGCTGTACAGAAGTGCTTCTACAACTGTACAAATCCATTTAGAACTGCACATTTTGTGTACAACTGCACGATAAAAAGACCCTGGGCAAATGAAATGCAATTTCAATGGATGCATTTGGCCAACATTTTAAGTTGTAACATTGTCAGATAAATGAAGTTGTATAAAATAAATACGACACGTTCCAAACCGATGCTTTTGATTAAACATAAAGTGCGATGATTGTCCCTAACCCTGAACCCTGACCGAAAACAGAGGCGGATCCAGGATTTCTGTTTAGGGGGGGGGGCGTAAATACTACCAATCCAATCCCGTATAGGCCTATATATATATATATATCTGAAATTAGATCACGCAAAACTATAATGATCCTTTTTATAGAAAACTAGCTGTACCCGGCCACGCGTTGATGTGGCTGAAAAGAGCGTCCAACCATCCGTCCCTACCTAAACTCCCCTCCCCTCCTCCGTCCCCCAACGCCCCCGCCCCGCCCCCTCCTCCTCCCCCTCCCCTCCCACTCCTCCTCCCCTGCCCTCCCACTTCCCCTCCCCTGCCCCTCCTCCTCCCTCTGCTTCCCTGCATGATGCATCCCTGCCTTATCCATCCCTCTCCACCGGTCCCTCCCCTCCCTCTTCGTCCCGCTCGCATATAGGCATTCCGTACCCGATTTCGTAGCATTGTCAGCCTTAAGCGCCTTTTCATTGGCCGATCCCATATTATGAATATTCATAACCAGTGACATCATTAAGAACGTTTTGTTTACAGACTGCGGCTTGCGTTGCAATATCAATCATCTTAGGCTATTATGTTTAATAACTCGCAGCCTTTGCGTCCATTAGGCCTAGTAGGCTATATGGCAGTTACCTGCTAAGATTTATGAAGTGCTTTAATAAATAGATAGCCTACACAAAACAGTTTTGCATATAATGGAATAAAGCTGCGTTGCGTGATTTATTATTGGGCGGATATGCTTTGTAATCAAACTGTTTTAGCTCCATGTAGCCTATTGCAGGCTGTCTGTTCAGCTAGTATAGTTAAGATTTTTGTATTCGGTAATCTTAGTTCCTGCAAACTGTTTCAATTGCATAATATTGTACACTGTAACCGTTTGCGGTCTTTCAACCGGATTGTTCAATACACGAAAATTATTATTATACTGCCTCACCCAAAATTTTAAACACCCGATTTTTGTTTAATAATTGTATTTAAAATGTAAGCAATTGGCAGGTAGGTTAAGCTGTAGATGTTTGAACTACGCTATGTCTGAATCATGACAAGTTGTTATTATACTATAGGTTGCAGCCTGTCAACCGTATTGTTGAATAAAGATAATATTATTTGTTGATGAGCAATGATAACAGAGTAACACTGATGTTTTTAGCAAATGCCTTTCTATTATGTAAAGACATAAGGCTACTTGCATTCATATTAGGCCTAATGCTTTTATTGGTAAGCCCACTTAGGCTATTCATAATTCAGCAGTAACGTTCACTCGTATACAGGGCTGTTTTAAGGAATTTTTAGAAATGCATAATGCCACAACCCCTTCTTTCCTTTCCCATCATCCATGGTAAATTACTTCCAATCTGAGGACAATGACCTTTTTGCTAGTTTTTAACTGTACAGAAGTGTCTCAACAAATCTATTCCTGTCAGGAAGTCAGAACGTGGAATTAGAAGGTCTGTGAACGTGGATGCAAAGGGTTCTGATTCATGATTCAAAATAATCATATTTGAACAATCTGAATGAAGATAACCGTCACACATCTTAATAAAACGTATTTAGGCCTTTATGCGATTGCGCATACACATACAATGTTCACGAAAACCGAATAAACCTTGAGCTGTTAAAGTTACAATTGGGAATATGTGGAACACTAATTTCAACTGGTGCGAATTTAGGCAACTGAAGTCTAGTAAAATCTAATGTAATGACTTCTGTAGCGCAGTTTTGATTTTTGGTATCGCAGGAAGCGGTTGATTCAACGAAGCAGACGCCTGATGCATCACATAGGCCTATTAGCCGTTGACCACAGCGCAGTCCTATTAGCCTATTGAAGCGATGAGTTGGTGGATGACATATTCGCTGGCACGCACGTAACAACGCGTAACCTTTGCATTTTATTTTTGCTCTGATTAGAAGTCTACCTTCACACTTTCAATTACCAGTACTTCACTATCGAATGGAAACTCATTACAACTTTAAGCGCACCGCAATCGGCCATTTTCCCCAGTATGCCAACAACAACAGCAGCAACAACAGCGCACGAGAAGGCACGAAACACGTCATTGGTTATGAATATTCATAATCTGAAACCGGCCAATGAAAAAGCGTTATTTCTTGCAATGCTACGAAATCGGGTACGGAATGCCTATATGCGTCCCGCTCCCTCTTCCTTCTTTTCTCCCTCACACCGTTTCTTCCCCACAGCGATAAAGTTGGTCATTCGCGACTTTTGGGCGACTTTACAACGTTATTTTTTTGTTTCCTAAATCTCGCGACTTTTGGGCACCTTTGCAACGTGATTCCGGGACAAAACGTTTCGGAAATCTGGCAACCCTGTGGTTTTGTTGAATTTGCAAATGGCGGTCGAACGGATTGCAAAGTTCACTTTTTGTGGAAAAGATTGCGTTTTTTTCGGAAGGTTTCGGTAAATTTTCAAAACAATTGGTGTGTAACTTTTCCCGAAAAAAAATTACGAACTATTGGAAAGTTTCATTTTTATTTATATAGATGTTATGGAACTTAAAAAAATGGCTGTGACTAGCGGACCGCCAAGCGGCCGTCGAATCTCAAATACTAGCGGACCGCCAGTCACGTGTAACCCGTCACATGACTGGCGGCCGTCCAATACGGAATACTAGCAAGCCGCCAGGCTTTCTATTTACACCAATCCACAAGAGTTTCTAATGGCTAAACAAACCCTAAAACTAACCCTAACCGACCCTCACGACGCCTAACCTGAACCTAACCAACACTCACGAAAAATTGGTTGCTTACTCTGTTTCTAGTAATTTTCTAAGTCATTAAAACAAGAAAACTTTTGTCCGACATAAAACCAACTATCGGTAACTGCCGCCATTGTAAGAATATTCAAGAATCAAGACTCGTCATGTGACAGGTTACACGTGACTGGCGGTCCGCTAGTATTTGAGATTCGACGGCCGCTTGGCGGTCCGCTAGTCACTTCGTAAAAAAATATATAGTTTCTCATATAAAACCACTGGTCTCCACTGAAGGTTAACAGTAAAACGATTATAGGCCTAAATCAGTTATCGGTTTTGATCATGCAACCCTTGATGCAAAAAGGAAAAAAATTAAGTGTCACATGCCAGTCGATTAAGCAGTGTCATTCTCCCTGGATGCTTTCTGGCGTAGGCATTGATAATGTCATCAATGTCTAACTTTATGTCCTTGTTTTAATTAGGTTAGAAATGTTTCATGTTGTCAAAAGACCACATATTCTGCATCTATGTGCATAAAGAGCTGTGTGACGGCTCTGGAAATGTGAATTTTTAGCATACTTTCATTGTATAGCCTATCTGTGCTAAATAAATTGTCCTCACGCTGTGTAATGTTTAAATCAGATTAGTAATGCTTCATTTTGTCAATTATTAGAGCAATAAATAGTTGCATTTCATCTCTCGGATGTTAATTTTTTAGCATACTTTCACAGTATACTTGTTCTGTATCAATTTTCCCAAAATGTGCAATGTTTAAATCAGATTAGTAATGTTTCATGTTGTCGAAAGACCACATATTCTGCATCTAAGTGCAGTTTAGAGCTGCATATCAACTCTGGAGCATGTGCATTTTTAGCATAATTTCAACCTTCTGTTTAAGTATGTTCCCATTTGAATTTTTTGATGCCTCTAGCTGAAAAGTTTTAAAACATGCTTGTCTTGAAGCTGTAAAAATTTGTTGCTTTTATCCACAAGATGCACAATGCACTGCGTTTTTGGACTTTAGCCTCCTCACTAATTCCGTCACCCATGACGGTAAATGAAAAATGCGGACGATAGCTGAAAATATAACAACATCTATATAAATAAAAATGAAACTTTCCAATAGTTCGTAATTTTTTCTCTCGGTAAGTTACGCACCGTATGTTGTGAAAATTTACCAAAACCTTCCATTCCAATAGCACCGTGTCTTAAGATTTTTTCCCCCGAAAAAACGCAATATTTTCCCCCAAAAGTGAACTTTGCAATTCGTTCGACCGCCATTTGCAAATTCAACCAAACCGCAGGCTTGCCAAATTTCAGAATCGTGTTGACCCGCAGTGACCAGACGAAACATGAATGAGGTCGCGTGCCGTGACGTCATAAGCGAGTCGCATAAAGCGGCCTTTCGCCATTCTTGGGCTCTATCCGCTGTGGAGGTAAGGAGCGGAGGGAGCGGGACGAAGAGGGTGGGGAGGGAGCGGAGGGGGAGGGGACGGGGATGGAGGGGGAGGGAGGGGGACGGAGGGAGGGGGAGGGGAGCGGAGAGGGAGGGGCAGGGGAGGGTATTTTCTGCCACAGCAACGCGTGGCCGGGTACAGCTAGTATGGATATAATTAGGGTTACCATAAGTGCTCAGATGAAAAAGAGGACACACAAAATGTTCATCCGGTTACCATCTCGTAGGAGGAGGGGGTTAGGGTTAGGGTCTTTGGGTGGGCGAGTATAATGGTTGTGTGCTCTTGGCGAGTGAAATATGGCAGATCAGAAGGCAGAATTTGCTAAATGACATGTTTGGCATTGTGTAATTATATGAGTTTTGCATGGCTGTAGGCCCTATTAACAATTTCTGAGACATTATTAGGTCCCCAACACAAGACCTGCATTCTGCAGAGGAACTTAGGATGTAAACCAGAGGTAATGCTCAAGATAGGCAACAAATAATGGACAGTTATAAGATTATTGAGACAATCAAATAGCATGAAGGCCATATTATTATTATTATTATTATTATTATTATTATTATTATTATTATTATTATTATTATTATTATTATTATTATTATTATTATTATTATTATTATTATGTTATTATTATTATTGTTATATTCCTCTAAAAACAGAGTACTACTACGGCCTCGTCGAGCCCAGGCATGCGATGGCGTTGAATCGCTGAACTGTTACAGATATTTTCTGGAACAGGAAGAAGGTTTCCTGAGGGTATTCGGTAATGCGTGACAATCGTCGACCGAGTTCTGTGATGAAGGCCAGGCCTTCTTCGTCCATAGGCCCCAGCGTTTCTATCGCAACCGGAGTGAAGTTGTATTTCGTCTGCAGTTCCGAGTATTTAAGTTTCTTCCTAGCAGCGGCTATTTCAGCAGCTCCGCCCGCCATTTTAGATGTCTCAGCCAGGTAGGATGGTGCTAGCGTATCGACGATGGTCACATCCCAAATAAGTGAACGCCAACTTTTCCACGGAATGAGGGTTTGACCATCTGGTCTTTTCCCATCCATACGGGTGAGACCAGCTGGCTCTCTGATCGACGGAATGCCTGCTCTGATGAGATTGCGAAGCACAATTTTTTTATTTTTATATTATTATTATTATTATTATTATTTTATTTTTTTTATGCCCTGAGGTACTTCGTTCCCCCAGGGGCTTATAAAATATTAAAAGCAATGTGCCTGGAACGGCTAAACCTCATCCATTTCGGGCGTGGATCTTCTAAAGGAGCCACTAAATGCTACGGCGTTGAACCGCTGAATTGTGATAGAGAGCCTCTGAAATAAATAACTAGTCTCTCTCTGTTCACCCGTAGCTGATGTAAGGTGGCGACCCATGTCCGAAATAAAATCGAGGCCTGCGCTGTTGATGGGGCCAAGTGTTTCCAGGGCCTATTATTATTATTATTATTATTATTATTATTATTATTATTATTATTATTATTATTATTTTTTTTTTTTTTTTTTTTTTTTTTTTTTTTTTTTGCCCTGAGGTACTTCATTCCCCCAGGGACTTATGGACTATTATTATATGAAGAGTGTATGTCTGGTGGGTCAGGCCTCGTCTTCAGGGTGTGAGGCAAAAGTATTATTATTATTATTATTATTATTATTATAACAATAATCTTTATTAATAATCAAAGGTGTGCCAAACAATAACGGGAGATATTACTAATGTCGTTCTGGAACGGCTCACTCGGTAGTGTCTGGTTGGGCAAAAGTGCCACGGAAAGCAATGGCATTAAAGCGTTGGATGGTGGCAGAAAGGCGTTGAAAAAGGTAAGATGTCTCTCTAATGTCTCCAGAGATTAGTGTTAGACGTTTTCCAAGGTCCTTAATAAAATCAAGTCATTGTTGTTAATTGGGCCCAGAGTCTCCAGGGCCACGGGAACAAAGTGGTGGTTGGTCAACAGGTGGTCGTACTTGACAGCTTTTCTCGTGTCCGCCAATTCAGCTGCAGCCCCCACCGTTGCAGCCGAGGCATGTAGGTAGGAAGGAGCAACCGTGTCTATGACGGTGGCATCCCACACGAGGCTGCGTCCTCCTCGCCACGGAATCAAAGTCATCCCGTCGGGTCTTTTTCCGTCTGTGCGTGAGAGACCGGGTGGTTCCTTGATGTTCGGCATTCCTGCTCGTGTAAGACTTCTGCTTATGATGTCGTTTAGAGTCGCGTGTCTGGCTATTCGGCCCGGGCCTAGGCTACATGATAGGCCATGCGAACCCTCTGCAGTGACATTCATCCCACAAGGGCACGTGTGGGGCTCGCAGGTCATCGTTCCCAATCTCAGACCCACTGCCGCCACTCTGATTGTCTCATCATCCATTCGTAACCCACATGATGAGATCGGGAGTGCGAATAGCCAGTCTCCAGCGTGAGGCGCCGCTGTTGCTTTCAGCCTTGCTTGATGGTATTATTATTATTATTATTATTATTATTATTATTATCTTCAGCTCATACCTTCATGTAGGCTACATGATCAGATTGATCCTGCAGAACGCACACTCTTTTGGCAGACCAGACTGGTCCAAAAAAAGAACATTGAAATATTTGAAAGGCATGTTGGTTTTTTTGTACATCTGGTACAAGAAACCCACAGTGCAAAATATTAAAACACTGTGGCTCTATCTTCAGGTCCCTCAATGCTGTCAAAGTTTTAGCATGCTTACTACATTGTAAACGGTGCAATATAACTGGCAGGCCTCCAGTCAACGAGCATTGAGCCTTCCAGTTTAGCTGTTAGCAATATTATTGAATTGCCACCATGAAAAGCTGCTGCAATTAGTGTTCAATTGATTGTCCATATCCTGTGTATAATATAAAAAAAACTATCTAAGAATGCTGTCAGCATATCACATTGTCGGTTCAGAAAGTCGAATTTGACAATGAAGATTACGATGAAGCTTCGCCACCTAGCGTAATGCTTAGTGTCTTCGCTCTTCGTCAGCGAGTCATTGAAGGTGCTGATTGTTGCAACTAATCTCATAAATCTCTCTGCCCCATCATTCACGACTTAGGAGGAAGATCCAACAACGTCTCCTTAATACAAAGAGATTTCATAAACCTCCGTCTCTCTGCTATTTCCTCTCCTTGTTTTCCTTAGGAACCTTGCATTCTCTTGCATTCTAGGTTCTTCTTTACCTGTGTCTTGATTATCTCTTTTATCGTGCATTAACTGCTTCTTGGGTAAAAATAAGAACCCAGCAAGGTCAATTTCTAAATACCAGAAATGACGTCTGAAAGTAGTAAATTCCGCCTTAGTGATCTTCTCATTTACAGCGTTGTGTTGGTCATCCAGGAGAGCCAAGTCATTCACAGCAGCATCACAAACTCTTGGAGCCACTACCCCAGTGGTGTAGTGGAGGAACGCGGGGGAACGCCGTTCCCCCACTTTTTTCGCTCACACTATGCAAAATTTTTGCAAGATTGCACTTTTTGCTACAATTGCTACTTCAATTTCCAGGCGTTCCCCCACTTCATTTTTTAGGACTACACCACTGCACTACCCTCCAGGTAATGGATTAGATCAGGACAATGAAAACAGCCACTTCTCATATCGAGAATAGCTTCCCCGATCCTGGCTGAATTTGATATTTGGGCTTGAAATCTACAATTATTGACAAAAGGTCAACTCAGTGTGAAAATTGTGGGAAAACTAACTGGGGGATGAACCATGATCAGTTTGGAATTGAGGGTGTAAAAAACAGACTTTACTATGGGGCTCTAAGAAAGACTGGGGCTGAAAAGCCCAGTAATTCTCACTCTGGGCCAACCTATGCCTTTTTTACTCGGGTTGAACGCACTGGGAGCGCTTCTGAAAGGCTCTTGCTGCAAGAAGCGCTTTATAAATGGTCAGATAAGATAAGATATGCACCTTCTTCTTTCTCCTGTTAGCAGACCTCAGTTACCTTCAGGGCCGGATTAACCAGTATGCCATGTCTGCCATGGCGGCGGGCCCCCCGTCGTCAGGGGCCCCCGCGTCTGCCAAAAAAATTTTTTATTGTGCATTTTTCCATTTATTCATATTTGCTTCTAACAAAGTGTGTAAATTTGCGTCCATTGGTCATTGTTTTCTTCTTAGGGCGAACAACAATTTTATTTACGTTGGCCTCTATGTTTGTGCCAGCTCTGATTTATGATTTTGTCGGTATTCCATTTGGCCTACTTTTAAAAGAGATAGGCCAGAGTTACAGACAGGCGGACAGAGAGGGAGAGTCAGACATAGGCTACATGTAGACGAACAGACAGACGGTGACAAAGATATAGTCATAGAGATTCGGTTAAACTAGGCTACATGTAATTTGAACAGTTGAACTCTGTAATGGGTCTGCAAATTCATGCACAAGGTGTATTAAGTTATCTTTGGCACAGTCTTACAAAGGCAATTTATAATGATTATGTCGTAGAGGAATGCTGTTAGACTACATGGATGCGTAGATCACGGCCATCTCAATTGAGTGTGGATGCAGAGAGGGGAAGAGTGCAGTGTAAATTGTCACTTGTCAGTGCCTCTGAACTTCTCACCCACTTTCGTATAACTAGAACTCCGTATTAGGCCTATGGATGTTGCACGCACTCGCTGCATGCCACGGTGACTCATTTGGCATCAGGGAGGGTCGGTCCTGAAGAGGGGAGAGGGAATTATCGCTGAAAGTTTTGCAGCCAAGGCAGAGCTAGGCGAGGTCACCCTACGTTTGGGAAAGATAGGCTAATATGTTTCTCAATCTAAAGCCGACCAAAGCTGGCTCTGACTTGTATGATGATAAATTGGGCGAATTATGGATGCCCGAGACCATACTCTATATATGTACGCGGGCTTGCATTCCACTTAAAATCACAACTATAGGGTAACTTGGGGTATTATGGACCACTTAACTTTGAAGGGCATTTCTGAACAAAATTAAGCATCCACACAGTCCAATTTAATTCAAATCAAACACTTTTATCAATTTAAAACAAAAACAAAACAAACTTTAAACAATTAACATCAATTTTGTTCAAAACTTAGAAAAATATAAAAACTCCCAAAAGGTCCATATTACCCCATGGTCGGGGTAATATGGACACACCTAAAAGGGGTAATATGGACCAGGTCCATATTACCCCTTTGTATTGGTTCTGACTAGTGCAAGCATATTACATGATGCTAACTATAAAATTACTGTCAGTTTCCTTAGTCCTTATAATAACATTTATTATCTAGTTGTCACCTAATTTAGATTGCAAAGTGGTGAACGGATTAGAAATGGTTAATTATCAATTGATACTGTATATAGTATGTAATATCCAAAATCTAAAAGCAATATTCAGCTGCATAGGCCCTAAATGCTGCCTAGACAGCTGACTAGACAAGTTATTAGTACCGGTACTGTATGATATAGCCAATTGCTCTTCAAAAAAACTTGCATAGCCTACTAGGCAAAAGGTACAAAAATCAAGCAATAACCAGCAGCTGAAATCTGCAAAAAGTTTCAGGGTTTTGTTTACACCTGTGTGCAACATTCGCATACAAAACTATGCTGGTTCTGACTAGCACCGGCACAATCAAAATGTGCCCATTCACAACATGAATGGGGTAATCACTCTTGATCGTTTTGGCATCAAGTTTTCTGTTGGGCTTACTTCCAGGTTCTTTGCCTTGCTGGTCTCATTTATCTGCAGAATGGACTTGCGCTTCCTTCCTTTTTTGCCAGTAGCTTCAGCAGCCTTTGTCAACTGCTTGGCGTTCATGTCCTCAAGTTCATGCTTATATGGAGTGCTGGTTAGTACAGCAGCATGGGCGTTTTGATTTTCCTGCCATTGTTTTTGATCTGCCTATGGTGTTTCATCCATCTTGAGAATGGAAGAGAACGAAACTTCAAGAATTACTTTCCCAGAGTCACAAGTAGCTGCTGTCGCAACTGCTTAATATGTTGATGGTAAGACGGGTGCCGTCTTAACATCAACAGTAACATCATCCACAATTGAAGTCGTTGCCGTCTCGACTCTTGTCTCATCAACAGCGGCGTCAACAGAAGCACCATCCACCGTTGCCGTCTCGGCTTTTGTCTCATCCATAGCGGCGTCAGCCGACCACCCCCTCTAGGACTGCAGATCCAGCTTAATTCCTTCATGCTATTCGCCGACCACTGTCCTCGGATATTCTTTGACTTGAATGTTCTCGGCATGTCTACTGTTTCAAAAATAATTAATTATAAATAGCCTATATTAGATAATACTATATAATAATAATAATAATAATAATAATAATAATAATAATAATAATAATAATAAAATTACTAATAATATTAAAATTATAATAATAATAATAATAATAATAATATTAATATTAATAATAATAACGGATGGTGCTTCTGTTGACACCGCTGTTGATGAGACGATTAGGGTCCATTCCAGCCAAATTTGTTTTTATCGCGAGAGTTGAAGTCCCCGAGGGATCATGTTTACCTCGGGGCATAAAAAATAAAAAATAAATAAATAATAATAATAATAATAATAATAATAATAGTAATACAATAGGCATAGCCTAACATATTCTAGCATAAGCTAAAGAGATTCAGTCTATGTTAGGCCTATGTTGAAACATGATAAAGTTCAATTGAGATAGGTGGTCCATACAACCCCACAGTGAAGGGGTTGCATGGACCATGGTCCATGCAACCCCATTACATTTGGTCCATGCAACCCCAAACAGTGTCCACGTGTGTTGTCGCAGCTAAACAACATAATATCACTCATGGTGCACGAAAGTACACTACCCTCAAAAGCGCCACAGTTCAACGGAAAAAATGATATATTGGTTATATTTACCGGCCGTTTGCAGGTAGTCGTTATTCCGGATGACAAATATCAAAAATAAATAACAATTCGCGAATTTTATACGTGCTATCACTTTTCACTCGTAAATTTGTGAAACAGCATCTGGGATACCAATACCATAGAGTATTATTGTAAAATAGAGCAGTCTGAGAGACAAACTTCATAAATGGCAGTGACGTCATATTTTGTTGGGTTTCTCATGACGGTCTATATAACCCCAGGGTCCATGCAACCCCAAGTTACCCTACGTGCAAATTGGTCAGTGCCAGATATATTATCTTGCCAAACCCGTAGACCCGTAGGGTAGGCCTATAAAGGAATACTGTGCAGATCGAGGATAGAAAGGATATGTAACGAAATAACTCGTGAAGAAACCGGACAAAACGAAACAGTAATTGACAGAATCAGGAAGAGAAGGCTGACTTGGTTCGGATATGTAACACGGATGGAGGGGAAAAGACTACCAGCGACAGTGCTATATGGACAAACAGAGGGAGAAAGAAGCAGAGGAAGACCAAAAAAGACATGGATGAAAAACGTGATGGAGGACCTAGAAATGAAGGGCATGGACATACGAAGAGCTGTGGATAAGTCCAGAGGCAGAGCAACTTGGAGACGTCTTGTAAAGGCCTCATCGTCAGCATGCGCTTGACGGAGGAGAAATTGGAGGCCTATAAATGAAAGTTGTCGAGGTGGTTAAAAGATGAGTCTTCTTCAGTTTCGTTTATCAAAATGTATGCGTAAAAAATTCCGATACCGGAAATGTCGGCGTTTGTGACGATGAGAAAGTCGGAAGAAACACATGCAGCTGATGCGTAAAGAGGGCACGCTCTCCTGGGTCATTGGGTCAATCGGATCATGTACATAGGCCTATAGGCCTACATAAAGGTATGCGCTGCAGTCTGCAGATCATTAATAAGCCTATTTAAAAAGTGTTATGTATCATGTAGCATTTCTGCGTTTTTATAGTAATTTCTTTAAAACTAATTTAGTATTATTGTTGTGGTTGTTGCTGCTGTTGTTGTTGCTGCTATTGTTGATCTCCCAAAATGCAGACAGAATGGTCAACTTTACATGGATCAAAGTCTAATCCGCCGTCCTTTTTCAACAATTCTCACACTGCAATAATTATACTGAATATAGGCTAGATGCTATGTCATTATTGCAACAGGCTTCTTAGCGTTGAGAGTGATCTCTTAAATACAGTTTCCTTTAAGGACATTCTTGACCAGTTTGTCACTGCCAAGAGCCGAAAAATCTGAACCATAATTGGTATAATCATAGTATTTAAACCACTAAACTGAACAATAATTATAATCTATTAAATTGACTATTATACATGTAAACATTGTAAAGTGTAATTTAAAAATGTTTTGGTATTTCATTAAGCTACATCTAATTAGGTTTTGAATTATATCGAGTCAATAAGAGACACGAATGGACACGTGGGCCTGTGGAGTGTGGTGACGGAAGGTAATGGAAAATTAGGGGCCCCCCTGAAAATATGGCGGCGGGCCCCCCGAGGGGTTAATCCGGGCCTGGTTACCTTACCATTCCAGAGTGGAACTAAGAGGACATCTTCTTTCTTGACTTCATGGATGAAGGAATCGCTCAGATTGACGCTATAATTGTCCGTCTATCAACCCTGGCATGCCAAAGTGAGCTTTAAGAAATAGACTTTTGGCCATACAGTATTGGACTGCAAATAGGATGTGACTAGAAAGCCTGTTAAAAATAATGCTGCGGTCCTGCGTTGAAACCAGCTCAATTTATAGAGCATCATGGGGGCACGTGCCCTAATGCTCCCTTGGAGTCTTCTAAGGGTAGGCCTGTTTAAATATAGGCCTATATATACTTATCAATGTTCTGAGAGGGACAACCAACAAAATTATGAAAATTGTTCTTGAAAACATTCACTTTCCAGCCACATTAAGGTTGTCAGCAGCCCGATATTCAATGTAAAAATGAACGAAAAATTTTGAACCCCATTTTGGGGGAGACCCCATGGTTAGGTTTTATCGGATGTTGGATACTTTATTCAGCAGCAAATTCTGAGAAGGAAACCGTTTAGAAATCTTGTGTTACAATTTTTCCCAGGTCAAACTGCAAATTGCCTGTACTGTTAATATAAAGCCCCAAACCCCCAACTTTGATGCTCGTGAGTGACCCCTTAATATTACATTTTTGGCAAAATAATTTCACACATACTTTTTAGATCAAAATGAACAAATGTATCAACATGCCTCAAAAATCCAAAAGAAATTTTTTTTACATGCGAATTTGGACCAGTCTAATATAGCTGTCTTAAATGACGATACATTGCTCGTCGCATTCCTCCTCGGATCACCTCTACTATGGGTCTACGACATTGGAGAAATATATCTGTCATTGGCCAATTTAGTTAAGTGTGTTGTGGTTTTCAGTGGAGCGAAGGCTCCAAGAGCAAGGTTCACCAGCGTCCATGATTCGCTCAATTTATCATCCTACCACCTACTGACACTTCCTAAGATCAGTCGGCTTGAGAAACATAGGTTCCATTAACGCTATTTTGATAGTATTAGTGAATAGTCTTGATAATGTTTCCACAAAGTTGGGTGACCAGCCTCTGCCCTGCAGCTGGTTCAACAGCAATCACAGATAATTCCCTCTTCAAGTTTAGGATCGACCGCCCTGATGCCAGAGGAGTGAGTCACCGTGCTTAATACGGAGTTTTAGTTCTACCAAAAGTGGGTGGAAAGTTCAGAAGTTCTGACATTCCCTAACAGCACATTGCCTTGAAGGCTTTGAACACTTGTGCACTCTTCCCAAGTCCCTTTCTTCCTCACTCACTTTTCAGTACCATACTCAATTTCAGATGCATCACTGACAACGTTTCCAAATTAAAATGCATCTGATAGTCCTATAGCCATCTGAAAATTTGTCAACAGTTTATCTCCTTTTTTCACTTAAAGACCAACCCACCCATTGGTCCAGTCCAAAGAGGACATCATACATGCACTGGAAATGAGAACAGCCTCCCACAAGGCATAGGCCTACATCAACAATGCAAAAACACACTTTGTTATTGGCGACCTGTGACTGGGAAAGGGTCCACAAGACAGGTCTTTCCTGATCGCTCCCTACACCCCAGTAGATGGCCTTGAATGGGCGCTAGGTCATATAAAACCTCCTAATTAACCACTCTATCAGCTTTTCCCATTTGACCTGGCTCATGAGCATTTCTGAGTAGAGACCTTGAATGGGCGCTATATAAATTTCAACTGACTGATTACTTAAAGGCTTAAACCCACAACTGTAGTCACCATCAGACTATTTCCAAAATGCAGTTAATTGAAAACTCAACTTGGATTCACTTCCATATGCTGGAACAACAACATAATATTGTACACAATTCAATTTTGCAACACATTTTCCGTTGAACATGAAATTGAATTAAATTCTCCTGTGTGAATGATTCCAAATGTAAGAGATCCTTTGGAGTGCATGGTCAATGGTCACAAACGAATCTCTAATGGCAATTACTGCAACAACGGTATTACAACACTTGCAATTTATGTGCAACAAAATTAAACTCACATATTATATTTCAGTAAAGACAGACTTCTAAACAATCATTCATTGCTAAATACTGGTAATAAAGCTGTGAAAGTCAAATAATAAAAGTTTTAAATTAAATGCTAGTATTTCAATTAAATACTATACCACACACTTTTTGACATGAAAACAACGTATTTCATGCATCACGGTCAGCTGTCATAATAAATGTTTGAAATGTTTTAATTTTGGAATTCTCTCAGAATTCATTTCAAAAATCTTTTGCTGCATTTGAGAAGCAAAGCTTCAGAACGTATGGTGCTTTGCCATCTGAAAATAAAATTAAAACTCGGATCAGGTAAAGAAATATTTAAATAGCAATAATAACAACAACAACAAATGAATAATAAAATTGTTAACAATTCGTTTATGTATGAAATACTCTCATCTATTTCAGCCCATCGAAAGCACGATGTAGAAGAGAAAATAATAATAATATAATTTCCATGTTCTGCATAAATGTACAAGAGAACAACACACGAATAAACGAGACATCAATCGCTGGTACTGCAACAGAGATAATCGCATGAATAATTCCAGTCAATTGAAAAGGGAGTGGGTTCAGTCCAAGGCAAAAATGATCAGAACTTGAATCTCTTTTAACCATATAATCTAATCAACTCTATGACAGTGTGCTCTAATCATGGCTTTGTCTTTGCAACATCGGTGTCCAACTTGACCAAGAACTCACGTTTGCTCCTCAACTTCACCGTCTTCCTCGAGACTGCTATTATTACCATGAGACTGCTATTATTACCATGAGACTGCTATTATTACCATGAGACTGCTATTATTACCATGAGACTGCTATTATTACCAGTTGCGCCAGCTTCGTGCTGTCATCCGTTCTCTTACATCTGCTGCTACTTTTACTCTAGTGCATTCCTTCGTTACATATCGCATTGACTAAATTTGCTCTTCACTCTACTTTGGCCTCTATCCAGCAGATTGACTGGTCTTGACCGGGTGTTGCGCTCTGCTGCACGCCTAATTGGGAAAATCCCTGTCTCACACTACATGCTTGAGGTACTTCACTGGCTCCCTATTCGCCAGCGTATTGAGTTCAGGGTAGCTGCATTGGTATGGCGGTGTTGTCAGGGCCTTGCCCCAATTTACCTCCGAGAGCTATGCAGCCCTACATTGGGTATCCAAGGACGTCGACAATTACAACTGCAGAACAATTTACTGTCATCACTCATTACAAACTATGACATTAAGTTTCTAACTCGCACACAATTTAAGATCCTCACTCAGCTTCCTCCCTTCGTCCACTTCATTCATCCAACAGACTTGACCTCTTGGTTCCTCGGTCTGGAACTGCTATGGCTCAGCCTCGATCATTTGTCTCAATTGGTCCTTCCCTTTGGAATGCTCTTTCTCCTTCTGTTTGCTCTACACTTCTGTCTGGAAGTCTCTCCTGCTTTGTCTCTTCTCAAAACCTGCCTCTTCTCGTGGGGTCTTGCACACTGGGAGCGCCTCTGAACGGTTCCCCCTACTAGAGGCGCTTTATAAATGTTTAAATACACCACAGTACTAACTTGGATTTGGTAGTTTAGAGTTGTTAGCACAGACTAGCGCTTCTGTGCTGCATTCTGCATCAGGAAAGTGCAGAAGACCACGCGAACTCTTCTCCGCTACAAAAACACATGTTCACATATATTCTTTCATTACCGCATCAAACTAACATATCTGCCTTCCAATCTCGACGACGACGTAGCTGCAGCAACAGACCAAACTTTAATAAACAGTAAATTGAAACGTGAAATTACTAGAGCCGTATTTCGAATAAAAATTGTAATCACGTTAATAACATGAGTAAATTTCTTAATTACAGTTAAACACATTTTAAGTGCACTTAGGAATGTGTTCCCTTCACAAAGAGCTGCAGACTATGTGCAGCAAAGGCCTAATGGTGAAAAGGTAGCAATCCACGTTTCTCGCATTATTATCCATCCCAATCGTTGACATTCCTTTATAACGAATATCCAGCGATCTTGTCACTGATGTGTCGTTATTACACATACATGTATGGAATACTGCAAACTATGCTAACAACTTTAGATCCCAGTTTTTATCAACGTGTCATCATTTGGCCACATCCCAAGTACGCCAAGCTGCTATTGGCCACAGACGACCAATTATCTGTTGTCATAGCGACAAAAACCGCATCATCGAGCATCTGACGAATCCAGTCCTTTGTTTACTGGTACAATTGGTCGATTCGAGCACCAAGTAGCATATGGAAGGTTAGCAGCAGCGATGCGTACGATGTCCTGTTATTATTATTATTTTTTAAAATTATTCTTAAATAAACTTGTAATGCGTGCAAGGTCACACTGAGATGTGAATCTGAGGCACGGATAGTCAGCCGCCAGAGGAAGATGCAGTCAGAGATCAACGTGCTTAAATGTCAAGGAGAAGTAGTGAGTTTGAGCCGCTTTTTAAAGGAGGGAAGTGAGTTTGAGCTACGGAGAGAGAGCAGAAGCCGATTCCATTCCCTGTGTGCAGAGGCATGGAATGCACGCGAGCCCATAACTGTTTTGCATCGAGGTTCAGATAAAAGATTTGTACCGGATGAATGCAAGCAACGAGAAGGAATGTAAGGAGTTAGTAGTGACTGAAGGTAGGAAGGTGAGTTGGTGCTGAGGGATTTGTAAGTCAGACATGCCAATTTGAATTTGATCCTGTACTGAACAGGAAGCCAGTGCAATTGATGGAGTAGGGTTGAGGAACTAGTTTGTATTGGGACGCGCAGCACTACCCACGCTAAGGAGTTTTGGATGTGTTGCAGCCTGTTGAGCTCAGAGTCTAAGAGAGACCCACAAAACGGCGTTATCATAATCAAGGCGAGAGGATACAAGAGAACAGGCAATGGTTTGAGACATATCCTTAGTCAGGGCCGACCTGTTACGATGCTGAAGGGGGTTGGGCAGGAGGGGGGTTGTTCACTCATTGCAACTGATTTTGTGATGGCATTGGTTATTGCTTTGCATCTGCCTCAATCCATTGGCTGAGTCGTCTATTGAGTCAGCTGAGTTTGAGTATTCACTTTGTCACAAAAGATTCTGAAGCGTTAATCATGAGCATTAACGGCGATTAATGTGCAGCCTTAGAAATGACTTACATTTCGGTGGAAAGAGAGTCACTTTGTCCGGTCCAGTCACATTTGCCTCAACAAAAGCCTACAAAAGTTAGAGACATAAAATGCACAAAAAATTATTAAATACATTTGATTGTAAGAAATTAAGGAACACGATTCTACACAGTGATTCATTAAAAAACGTCCCCCTACATAAGTTGGCATAACTCATGTGGATGACCATCAAATTTAATAATAATGAAGCTTGATGATCTGGCCAAATGCTATATAAATTATGTCACGTTCAGAGCTATAATGACGTAACGCGGATGACGAAACTAATGACGTCACGATAATCTCGAGAAATGAGCAAGATTCCAATCAGAATGTTCACAATCACGCATCTGCCGGTACACAGAAGAGGGACGTTCCAGTAAATCGTCTTTTGCGGAATCGACCAATTTTCAGCAAATCCCTTATGGTATCTGCACACGGTCGTACAAACATATCATCGAACTGGACGTTAAGATCAATGGACATTATTACAGAGATGTTCTACTAAAACAGGGCCTTTTACCAGACATTCGTGACATTACCGATGAGTATTTCATCTTCCAGCAGGATAGCACTCCTGCGCACAGAGCACGGGACACTGTTGCGTTACTGGAAACTGAAACACCTGATTTCATCCCGCCTACTTTGTGGCCACCCAACAGCCCTGATTTAACTCCAGTGGACTATAAGATATGGAGTGTCATGCAAGAGAAGGTCTATACATATCTCGAATAGGCTATGTGATGTCAGTGAGTTGCGAAGTCGAATTGTGAAGGCACGGGACGAGATGGATCAGCGCATCATTGATAAATCAGCCAAACAGTGGCGTACTCGTCTTCGCGCATGCGTAGCTGCCAAAGGGGGTCAATTTGAACATAAACTTTAACTTTCCAAATGTTTAGGAATAACTCCTCTGTCTTCCTTTAAAATTTCTTTCACATAGCATGACATTTGACGGAGTTACAGTGAAATATGCAGGGGGACGTTTTTTTAATGAATCACCGTGTACATTCATAATACCACGTATGTTTAATAAAATGTAAACTGCCATAATTGATGCAATTGAATGGCAGACAGTTCTATTCTACGCTCATCTCTCTACTTCATGTCTAATCTGAAATTGACCGCCAGACACAGGTCCGACTCCAGCACTCTAAGTCGATGTCTTGATAACAAATAAAGATGTCTTCGTGAATACTTGTCCAAGTGCTGTGTGTTCTGAAGGCAGAATGACTTAGTTACAGTGGTGCTAAGCAGATTGCAATGATTGTCTGGTGTGCAAAAATTAATAACAAGTAATGAAGAAGACTTACCATGAGAAGCACACTTTCTGGAACATTCGGTGGTGCATTGAAGAAATACTGAACGGCTGATGGGGGCTGGGCCCGTAAAAATGGATTAAGGATCCTAAGAATAGTCAGCCCCACTCTACCTCTCTACATCCTGACTCGTTTAACTAAGTTACTCACACTGAAAGTGATCATTTCAATTCACATTCAACAGATCTCATCAGTTATACACAGTACACAAAAAAACAAACACACATGTCAACTGAGATAATTATGTCAGCAGACAAACTAACTAAGCAATTCAAATATTAATCAGATAAGCAACAAACAAACTATAAAGTTAAGACCAGTATTTCTGGATACAATACAAAAATCTTGAAGGCTCAGACAAGCTGAAGGTATTTTGTCTCAAACCTAAGATAATTTTAAGACCTATTATACTCAAACTGCCAAGGAAATACAGTAAATTAGTTGAATATACAAATTGACTCACAGTTTAATATCAATAAACACATTAAACAGATATTGTAAGGTAAAGCTGTTGCTATATTTCACAACAGAATACAACTGTATTCAATCTGACGTTTAATTATATAATAAACTGCAGTGCAACAACTTTCATATATCCTTTGAAGACTGCTGCAGATCATTAACACTACAAAACAAATTCTACAGTATTAGAGCCAAATCAAAATCAATAAACATGAACAGCTTTTGATGAATCTTTACTAAGCAATCATCAGTTTTTCTTCACTAGTCTGAAACTCAATTATCTTTTGTTGAAGTTGGGCAGCGACACTTCAACTGTATTATAGATAGATTGAAGAACCACTGAATATATAGATCTAGTAAATGACAGACCTGCATACTCCTCTTACCTAAACTGATCTACTGTAAATTGTCCAGCCCATAACACCATTGACCAGCCCATAACACCATTGTCCAGTCCAAACCACCATCGTCCAGCCCATAACACCATTGACCAGCCCATAACAGCATCGACCAGCCCATAACACCATTGTCCAGCCCATAACACCATTGTCCAGCCCATAACACCATTGTCCAGCCCATAACACCATTGTCCAGCCCATAACACCGTTGTCCAGCCCATAACACCGTTGTCCAGCCCATAACACCATTGTCCAGCCCATAACACCATCGTGCAGCCCATAACACCATCGTCCAGCCCATAACACCATTGTCCAGCCAATAACACCATTGACCAGCCAATAACACCATCGTCCAGCCCATAACACCATCGTCCAGCAGATAACACCATCGACCAGCCCATAACACCATCGTCCAGCCCATAACACCATCGTCCAGCCCATAACACCATTGTCCAGCCAATAACACCATTGTCCAGCCCATAACACCATTGTCCAGCCCATAACACAATCGTCCAGCCCATAACATCATCGTCCAGCCCATAACACCATCGTCCAGCCCATAACACCATCGTCTAGCCCATAACACCATCGACCAGCCCATAACACCATCGTCCAGCCCATAACACCGTTGTCCAGCATAACACAACATGTCAATATTGACATTTTCACATAAAAAGGATATTGTTCTTGTTGGCCGCATCCGGTCCATTGTATCGGTTGTTCTTGCTGCCAGTGTAGTTCTGATACGCCAAACTACCATCCGGCAGTTGATGGGGATTGCCAATGTCTTGCAGGTAAGTCTGCTTCGAAAAACTATTCACAAAAATCACAAGTTACGAAACTAAATATTTTGCAATCATGAAAAGGCAAAATTTAGTTGTAACAAGCTTTAAAAAAACTTTCTTAGAAACGAAGACACAAAAAATCTGAAGAGTATGGTTGGCAAGTGACAAATCTGAAGCAAGTGACAAATCTGAAGAGTATGGTTGGCAAGTGACAAAGCTGAAGAGTATGGTTGGCAAGTGACAAATCTGAAGAGTATGGTTGGCAAGTGACAAATCTGAAGAGTATGGTTGGCAAGTGACAAATCTGAAGCAAGTGACAAATCTGAAGAGTATGGTTGGCAAGTGACAAAGCTGAAGAGTATGGTTGGCAAGTGACAAATCTGAAGAGTATGGTTGGCAAGTGACAAAGCTGAAGAGTATGGTTGGCAAGTGACAAATCTGAAGAGTATGGTTGGCAAGTGACAAATCTGAAGAGTATGGTTGGCAAGTGACAAATCTGAAGAGTATGGTTGGCAAGTGACAAAGCTGAAGAGTATGGTTGGCAAGTGACAAATCTGAAGAGTATGGTTGGCAAGTGACAAATCTGAAGAGTATGGTTGGCAAGTGACAAAGCTGAAGAGTATGGTTGGCAAGTGACAAATCTGAAGAGTATGGTTGGCAAGTGACAAATCTGAAGAGTATGGTTGGCAAGTGACAAAGCTGAAGAGTATGGTTGGCAAGTGACAAATCTGAAGAGTATGGTTGGCAAGTGACAAATCTGAAGAGTATGGTTGGCAAGTGACAAATCTGAAGAGTATGGTTGGCAAGTGACAAATCTGAAGAGTATGGTTGGCAAGTGACAAATCTGAAGAGTATGGTTGGCAAGTGACAAATCTGAAGAGTATGGTTGGCAAGTGCCAGCTGTGCTTGCAAATTTTATTTCCAATTAACCAAATGACGTTCATCTGGAGTACTTGACATAATTGTACTCTCACCGTTCCGACTCTTCACTGACTCTCCATGTGATGTCCAGCTCTGTCTCATGGGCAGACCTTACACAGAAAGAGAGAGAGAGAGAGACAGACAGACACAGAGAGAGACAGAGAGAGAGAGACAGAGAGAGAGACAAAGAGAGAGAGAGACAGAGAGACAGAGAGAGAGACAGAGAGGAGGAAGGAGGAAAGATAGTAAGATGGGGTCAACTAATATCCGATCAGTCTTCTTGTCAAAACCTTATGTCTCAAGACCGGTACTTTTACACCTCAAGATCAAGACTTTGAGAAATCAAAATCACATCCAAACCTTCTAATCCTTAGGCGTAAAAAAGAAAATGTGATAGAAAATGCGAATTCAGTATGTGATGGAAAATGTGAATTCAGTACATGTGATGGAAAATGTGAATTCAGTACATGTGATGGAAAATGTGAATTCAGTACATGTGATGGAAAATGCGAATTCAGTATGTAAGCGTATTTTATGTAGGCCTAGTACAGCGGCCGGTCGGTCGCGTGTACGCCAGCGACGAAACGGGCCAAAGTGCACACACTGCACAGGTGTGTTTAAGGCGCGGGTTTTCAGACGACTGTCTGGCCGAGTGTCTGAACGACTGTCTGGAAGACGGCGGATTGAGAGAAGGAATGAGCGTCTGAGGAATGAGTCACGAGTTTAGGCTGTGATAACTGTAGTAGTTGCTGTTTAGTTGTAGTAGAGAAGAGTCGTTGTTGCTATGATAATGCAAGGATAGACATTATCGTGTTGTTTGCTGCTGTTACGTTTTATGTTGAAGTTGATGATAATATACTTTGGAAAACCTATCATCGTTGTCGTTGAAGTAGAATAAGGAATTACTGTAGAACTTTACCTAGACAGTAGATTCGAATCAGTTAAATCAGTAGGGGTAGGTTTAGGCCACTGAGAAAATATAGAAGCTACCGAAGAGACTGGTGAGGTCAACGCTCGGAGATAAGGAGTGGGTGACATTTGGTGTCGTACGGTGGGATACGAATTTGCGAAAGTTTGGACACGAATTTACGTTGTTTGACGATCTACATTTACACGTGGATTCGGAATATTGATTTTCTGATCTTCTGACGCTGTGTTTTGCTTATCTTCACACGCTGGTATTCTCACCTGAGAATACGGAAGGAACGATATCTGGGTTTTTATCGATGCTACGGATACTGATCCATACTGATTGATACTTATTTACGGATGTTTGATATTTCACGGAAACTACGGATGTTGATTTTAATTTTCACGGAACGGAAATATCTTATCTCAGATGTAAAATTATTCGACGTCGATTCAACGAGTCATCGATTATCTATACGACGGTGAGAAACGACAACTCAACGACTGAAAGGTAGGAAAAACTTGCTTGTCTATAAAAGAAGCAATAGCAACAACAAGTAAAGAAGTAAGATGGAGAAACTTACAGAGCAAAAGCAAGCGGCTATTAAGAAGATGGCTTCCGAAAGAATAATAAAATTATTAATCGAAGCAGGTCTAGATGCAGAAGAAGTCGGACAGATGTCGAGGGAACATTTGATGAGATCTTTGGCGGAGGTTTGGGCGAAAGACGCGGAAGAAGAAGGTGCGGTTGGTGGTGCTGAAGGAAAGCCAGTTGAGAAGCCACAGCCACCGATGTCTATGGAGGCGTTGATGCAATTCATGATGATGAAAGAAGAGCAGCGCCGACAAGAAGAGAACGAACGTCGCCAAGAAGAGAAGGAGAAAGAAGAGCGACGCAGGCAAGAGGAGAAAGAAAAAGAAGAGCGACGCAGGCAAGAGGAGAAAGAAAAAGAAGAGCGACGCAGGCAAGAGGAGAAAGAGCGTAAACAAGAGGAGAAAGAGAAAGAAGAGCAGCGCAGACAAGAGGAGAAAGAGCGTAAACAAGGGGAAAAAGAGAAAGAGGAGCAACGAGCGGAAAGAGCAGAAAAATTAGGAAGGATAAGACAACAAGAGATAGACATGCAGAAGCAACAGTTCCAGCTTCAGTTAGAACAAATGAAAATAGATCGTGACGAAGCAGAACGACGAAGAATGGAGTTAATGATAGAATACGAAAAAGCAAGAAAAAGCGATGAAGAAATACGAAAACAGCAGATCGAAGACAAAAAGGCTCGTGAGGAAGAAAAGGAGAAGATGCGTTTACAAGAACTGGAGAGAGCAGAAGAAATTCGTCAGGAAGAATTTCAAGCCGGAAAAGACAATTTGGAAAAAGCAGAAAAAGAAAGAGAAGAGCAGATGCAGTTAGAACAAAAGAAACTTGCTATCAAGGAGGCTCAACTTAAAGAAATGGCTATTGAAAAGGAAGAACGCAGAAAGCAGTTAGAACTATTACAACAGAAGATAGAACAGGAAGAACTGCGGAGAATCGAAGATCAAGATCGACTGAAGAAGAAAGACGAAGATGATCGTAAGAGCCGGGAAGTATCAGAACAGATTAGGCTCAAAGAAAGTGAGACAATGGTGTCCAAGATTAAGAAGATAGGTGACGCAATGAAGCACGTGTTACCGAAGATGCCGTATGATATGATGGAAGTGCCATTATATTTTGAGACAGTGGAAAATGCATTCAATAGCTTTGCTGTAGAAAAACAATACTGGGTGAAATTGTTATTACCACTGATGACTTCGAGAGCGCGAACTGTATTGAACCGCGTATCTTTTGATGATCTAGACAAGTATGATGTCGTCAAAGAGCATTTATTGAAAGAATTCAAGTTAACGGCTCGTGAGTACAGATCAAGATTTGCGGATGCCAAGAAAACTGTGGAGGAAACGTATACGATGTTTACGGCACGATTGAAGAATCTGTTGAATTATTATGTCACAAGTAGACGAGTGGGCAAAGACTACGAGAAGCTGTTCGATTTGTTAGTGGCGGATAAGCTGAAAGAATGTTTACCACCAGGACCACTACAGTTTGTCTTATCGAAAGAGGGTACAGACTGTTTAGAAGCTAGTAATGTTGCAGACCTCGCAGACATACATGTAAACAATCGAATTGGTGTAATATTTCAAGAAAAACCGAAATATGACGCATGGGGCAATAATCCAAAGCAGACCAAGTGGAACAGCACTGCCAAAGAAACTGGAAGCCAAGCCAAAGGTAGTGATGGCAAGAAAGATAATTTCGCTGGAAAGCCGTGGTGGCAAGATAAAAAACAGTCAACGTGGGACAGACAAGCCTACAATCGAACTCCACCGATGGGACGCCCAACGGAAGGCAATACAGCATACAATCCGTACAACAAGTGGGAGAACCAGGAGCAAAGAGGTTTTGTCAAGAAACGTTGCCACAACTGTCAGTCAGACAAACATCTAATAAAACACTGCCAAGCACCAGGAGCGGCAAATCTGAGAAAGAGCTTTAGTAAGAGTGCAGAAAATCTGAGAGTAAACCAGATCCAAGTAATGAATGCACCTTATGATCTAGAAGAACCTGATGACCGAGAAACGGAAGTGAAGTCTGTGATGAAGTGTGCGCTTCAGTTCACCACACCGAAACAAGCAATAAAGTCTACTCCCATTGCAGAATTTGGCCGAGAAATACAGAGTAAAGATGACTGCCAACGCATGAAGAAGATTGTATTGCAGCATGTAACTGTAGAAATTCGTGGAAATAATAACAGTGGACAGCCTGTGCAGGTCAGAGCGTTGATCGATTCTGGGACGGAGATACCAGTAATCAACGAGGAACTACTGGAAGGAGCGAAAGTAGAAGAAATTGGCAGAGTACATTTGCAATGTGTGGTTGGAGAGCCTATTCCAGCTAAGTTAGTGAAGATCGATGTGAGAATGAGTGGTCAGACAGTAGGAGAAGATGTGAAGGATAGGAACATAAATATTGCGCCATATTCAACGTTGGTGTGTGCCAGCATTCCAGCAGAACTGTGTAGAGAAAACAAAGAAAGGTTCCTGCTACATCCAGAGATAATTGCAGAACTGAAAAAGATTCCACCAGTGAGTATATTGCAAGGAGAACTACAAGCGCATGTGACTACAAGAGCACAGAGTCGGAGAACAGAAGTCGAAGACGAAGAAGAGGAACGGCTAAATGAAAGTTTGCTAGATGATGACACTGAAAGCGAAGATGAACACAGTATTCGAGAAGAAGAAGGAATAACATCCGAGAACAATGAAAATGAAGAAGAGATGGCTGCATGTGAACGAAATGATAGTGAAGATTCTGGAAGTGATGTAGAAATGGATACGAGCATGAGAGAATTGTTTATGGAGGATACGAATGATGAAAGACAATTGGAGGATGCAAAGAAATTGGAGAAGCAAGAACAATGTGCCAGCAAATACAACAAGAAAGCAAAATATAAAGAATTCGAACATGGAGAAAGCATCGACGTACTACATCCAACGTTAACCAACAGATTGATCTCACGATGGCATGGTCCATATACTGTTCTACAAAGAAGATCCAAATATTCATATCTCGTGGACATGGAGGAACATGGTCGACGAATCGTTTATGCCAACCGAATGAGAAAGTTCATCACAAAAACATTATCGTGTGGTCTTGTCGCGGAAGAGGACGACGAATCCGGACCAGTGATAGAAATATCGCTGAAAGACGATTATTCAGAGACGAAACAGAAATCATTTCAAGTGGATGATAAACCAATGAGCGCTTCATCGATTGTAGTATCTAAACAAGTGTTGTGTGCAATGGGCCTTATGTAGATGACATTGCAGTACATTTTGATAATTATCGCAATCATTTGAATGGACATTCTTTTAAGACGTTTAGAATTGTTTTTTGAAACAGATCAGATTGCATAATGTGATTTTATATATGTTTGAGGTTGGTTAACCATTTGATTTATATTGTGTTAACAGAGATGGGCGACGATTGAGAAAGAAGCCTATGCAATCATATGGGCTTTAAACAAATTGAAAGATCCAATAATAATATCTAAGATTAATGTGTTTACAGATCACAATCCTTTAGTTTATTTGACTGAATCAATGTCGAAATCTGCTAAGTTAGTCAGATGGTCTTTATCATTACAAAATTTTGACATTCTGTTGAACTATAAGAAAGGAAAGCTGAATGTAGTAGCTGACTGTTTATCTAGATTGTAGTGTAAGATATTTTATGATGCATTAGTGTAAGAATTGTTGGTATTGTATAATTAATGGACGTTCGCTAATTTTTAAAGATAATTAGCTCTCTTTAAAAGAAAGGAAAGAGGTAATGTAAGCGTATTTTATGTAGGCCTAGTACAGCGGCCGGTCGGTCGCGTGTACGCCAGCGACGAAACGGGCCAAAGTGCACACACTGCACAGGTGTGTTTAAGGCGCGGGTTTTCAGACGACTGTCTGGCCGAGTGTCTGAACGACTGTCTGGAAGACGGCGGATTGAGAGAAGGAATGAGCGTCTGAGGAATGAGTCACGAGTTTAGGCTGTGATAACTGTAGTAGTTGCTGTTTAGTTGTAGTAGAGAAGAGTCGTTGTTGCTATGATAATGCAAGGATAGACATTATCGTGTTGTTTGCTGCTGTTACGTTTTATGTTGAAGTTGATGATAATATACTTTGGAAAACCTATCATCGTTGTCGTTGAAGTAGAATAAGGAATTACTGTAGAACTTTACCTAGACAGTAGATTCGAATCAGTTAAATCAGTAGGGGTAGGTTTAGGCCACTGAGAAAATATAGAAGCTACCGAAGAGACTGGTGAGGTCAACGCTCGGAGATAAGGAGTGGGTGACACAGTATGTGATGGAAAATGTGAATTCAGTACATGTGATGGAAAATGTGAATTCAGTACATGTGATGGAAAATGTGAATTCAGTACATGTGATGGAAAATGCGAATTCAGTATGTGATAAAAAATGTGAATTCAGTACATGTGATGGAAAATGTGAATTCAGTACATGTGATGGAAAATGCGAATTCAGTATGTGATGGAAAATGTGAATTCAGTACATGTGATGGAAAATGTGAATTCAGTACATGTGATGGAAAATGCGAATTCAGTATGTGATAAAAAAATGTGAATTCAGTACATGTGATGGAAAATGTGAATTCAGTACATGTGATGGAAAATGCGAATTCAGTATGTGATGGAAAATGTGAATTCAGTACATGTGATGGAAAATGTGAATTCAGTACATGTGATGAAAAATGTGAATTCAGTACATGTGATGGAAAATGCGAATTCAGTATGTGATGGAAATGTGAATTCAGTACATGTGATGGAAAATGTGAATTCAGTACATGTGATGGAAAATGTGAATTCAGTACATGTGATGGAAAATGCGAATTCAGTATGTGATGGAAAATGTGAATTCAGTACATGTGATGGAAAATGTGAATTCAGTACATGTGATGGAAAATGCGAATTCAGTATGTGATAAAAAATGTGAATTCAGTACATGTGATGGAAAATGTGAATTCAGTACATGTGATGGAAAATGCGAATTCAGTATGTGATGGAAAATGTGAATTCAGTACATGTGATGGAAAATGTGAATTCAGTACATGTGATGGAAAATGTGAATTCAGTACATGTGATGGAAAATGCGAATTCAGTATGTGATGGAAATGTGAATTCAGTACATGTGATGGAAAATGTGAATTCAGTACATGTGATGGAAAATGTGAATTCAGTACATGTGATGGAAAATGCGAATTCAGTATGTGATGGAAAATGTGAATTCAGTACATGTGATGGAAAATGTGAATTCAGTACATGTGATGGAAAATGCGAATTCAGTATGTGATGGAAAATGTGAATTCAGTACATGTGATGGAAAATGTGAATTCAGTACATGTGATGGAAAATGTGAATTCAGTACATGTGATGGAAAATGCGAATTCAGTATGTGATGGAAATGTGAATTCAGTACATGTGATGGAAAATGTGAATTCAGTACATGTGATGGAAAATGTGAATTCAGTACATGTGATGGAAAATGCGAATTCAGTATGTGATGGAAAATGTGAATTCAGTACATGTGATGGAAAATGTGAATTCAGTACATGTGATGGAAAATGTGAATTTAATATGTGATGGAAAATGTGAATTCAGTACATGTGATGGAAAATGTGAATTCAGTACATGTGATGGAAAATGTGAGTAGAAGTGAAGAGCTGACAACCTCAGTTGGATCTTGCTTCCATAGAGTCTCGTGTTGCCAACCATTCGAATGACTCTTTCACATCCTTCTCTGTCGGACATCTGAACCATCGCCGATCCTTCCTTCGACTTCAAAAATCTCACCTGAAACAGAACTTCGTCAACTTATGCTACAAATGAACAGCACAGTGAAATACTCAGACAATGAATCTGTGATGATAACAACAACAACAACAGCAGCGTGCGTAATCACAACATTTGGTTGTTATAACCAAACAAGAGCTGATGATGGTGAACAAACATCCACTGCATATATATCGATAGCAACCAGATTAAAGCTTCACAGAAGACAACATTCATTCATCTGAGAAAAATCAAATGAAGCACGATTTTAATCACATAAATTTCAAACTGATATCCGACGAATACATAGCAATGATAAGAATAGAACTGAGATGAGAAAGATGAGAATCTGACCCGAAGGACGTTTCCATAGAGACAGAAGAGGTTGAACAGCTTCTGGCAGTTCATCTTCTGTACGTTGATTCCATAGACCATGAGGACACAGTCGGGAATTCCCCCGGCATTCATTCCTCCACCAAACGCTGCATTCATCGCAAAGTTCGCATCGTATCCACCCAACAACGGTCCACCCTTCGTAAATAAAAACACACAACGATCGCTCATAACAGACAGACAAACAGACAAGACAAGACATGGCAGACAAGACAAAGACAGACAGACAGACAGACAGACAAGACAAGACAAGACAAAGACAGACAAGACAAGACAGACAAAACAAACAGACAGGACAAAGACAGAAAAGACAAAGACAGACAAGACAAGACAAAGACAGACAAGACAAAGACAGACAAGACAAAGACAGACAAGACAAACAGAGAGGACAAAGACAAGACAAAGACAGACAAGACATGGCAGGCAGACATCAACAGAGGCAACAGAAGTGGATTTCTTTTCTGGTGTCTGATCAGACAAGTTACACAAATACATGCACTTGTGAACTATGGAAGAACAGCAAGTTCTGCATCTCATATCTCATATATAATAACAGATATCATTGCAGATGCATTTCATTGCATTGATATGAAATCGTCTACAATCTGCTTTCTCTTTCTATTAACCTTAAATGTACAATTTAGGAGAACAACTGCTTGTACACTCACTGCTCATACATACATACATACATACATACATACATACAATCATACATACATACATACATAGATACATACATATATACATACATACATACATACATACATACATAATACATACATAATACATACATACAATCATACATACATACATACATAATACATACATACAATCATACATACATATCTACCAAACAAGTACTGCCACAAGATGTCAGTTTTATTATGCTCCCAATTCTTCCTATAAAGTAAATTGAAGAGTTGACAAGCTTTGCATATTTAACTCGTGACAAAATCTAGTTAAATAAAGCATCAAGCACAACTCAAAATGATAAACTTAAAAACTGCTTTAGATTAACTAATTTGAGCAATAAATCTTTAACAAATAAGTCTAGGGCATAAAATGAAATTAACCTAAAAGTGTCTGGGTTGGACTGGCAATAGCATCAATACACACAGATAATAATAATAATAATATATTTTCTTTAATGAAATGCCTGCAAGACGCACTGCGCTTTACATTTACAAGTTATGCAGTAATCTTAACTAAACTTAACTACCAACTGAGCAGATAGCTTTGCAATTACAATGGTGCTAATAGCAGCCTACAAATCAAATCCGCCCAACGGGGGCTCAAACCTGCTACCTCTCGCACTCTTGGCCAGCGTGTTAACCATTACTCTACCGGGCCCCCCCTTCTGTCATCTAAATGCCGACTGGTGTCAATAATAGGCAAAGACCAAATTCACGTAATTTACAGCTACAACTTAATGCATAGATACGTTTATTTGCCCACTATATGTACCACCCTGTGCATGGCTTAAAGCCAGCTGCATAAGCCAACCTGCCCTTACTAAAGCAACAACAGCTGTATACATCTACAGCCACACAGCAAATGCTAACACATGCTAGAGAGTCTCGCATGTTAAACAGGTATGAGAAATGCTCAGCACATGGTGAAAGCCGAGCGCTAAGTGCATGTGTGTAAACAGATCGTCTCCACTATATCAATCAATCAATCAAAATTTATATGGCGCCCCTTTAAGGTAACTACTCAGAGGCGCTCCCGGCTGAGATCAAGCAGGGAAAAAAGTCTTCAACAGTTTTTGAAATTGAGAAAAGCTTGGGAGGTGTAGCATAGTCACGGGAAGTCCATTCCAGGCTGTTGGACCAACTACACAGAGAACGAACGCCTCTGCACATTGTTGCAGAGCGAGTGAAAGGAACCATGGACAGCAGAGCGCAGTGCGCAGCGGCCTATGCAAGTGGAAAGGGGGAGGCAAAGCTCACACAGATAAGAGGGTGCCCAGCCTGATAAGCATCGCCACACTAAAGATGCAATCCTAAATTAGACGTGCTGCGGGAAAGGAAGCCAGTGCACTCTACTATACACTCATCTTAAAAGTTTAGAAAGTAAAAATCAAGGCTGACAGAATTACAATTATTGACTCAACTCAGTCAATTCTTATGAACAGTGTTTTTGCCGATAATTAATTAGGTTACTCAACATTTGGCCAAGACAAGCGCATCGCTTTGATTACACTGCTGCTGATAACTGGACACAATCCACCACATATTACTAACAGCTTCAGAACTGTTCTTCGTCTTGTTCGTACTCACTTATACAACATTTGCACAAACTTCACGTCTAATAATCAGATTGTAGGCTATGTTATAGATATGCATACATGTGTATTGTGTAACATATATGAGTATTTTGTAACAGAGAACAATCTCGAGAGAGAGCAATGTACAGTCAAAGTAACGGTGGGGCACGGTGGTCTAGTGGTGGCGTTGTTGCCTTGGAGCCGGAAGGCCCGAGGTTCGAATCCACCTCCCCGCGTAAGGACCTTGGGCAAGTCCTTCACTTACAATTGCTCAGCGCTTCGGCGTGAAACTCCGATGCAGTGTCCGCTCTGCATCGGGAGCGCCTCTGAGTAGAAAGAGAGCTTGAAGGGGCGCTATAACAAGTGCACATACATACATACATACATACATACATACATACATACAAACTAGTAACTCTATGTCAGGGGTGTCAAACCTTTTTTAGTGGCAGGCCAGTGTGAATATCTCCCAAGTGGTGGGTCAGTGTGAACATCTTCCAACAAGTGGCGGGCCAGGGCGTCGAAGCTCCTGAGCAAAATTGGGTAGTGATCTGAGAGGGAGCTCCGGGCTTGTTCAGCCAAGTATACCCAGAACATTTTAAATAATATAGGCCCTAAGTGTTTCGTAACTTTCATAATTTTGTTAACAGACAACCAACCGGAAACCACAGATACACAGTCTACACAAAGTTTTGCGTCTGAGCAAAAGTGACGTCTGTAAGAAAAAACTCCATATATTTGGCGCTGACTGTAAAATAAAAAAATTTGAAGTTTTATCCTCTAATTTTGTAATTTTTAGGGAAGGCTTCGTGGGCCAATAAAAAAATCGTCAGCGGGCCAGAAATGGCCTGCTGGCTCTTTGACACCCATGTGTTATCGACAAATTATTTTTATTTTTATTTTTTTTTAAATAATAAAATAATAAATGATCAACAACGATGACATGCTGTATGACCATCATCAAGGTCTACCACATGTATTGGTTGGTTACCTGTGAGGCTGCACCAAAGCGTTGTTCCATGGCTCTGTCATAGTCAAACGCTTCTGGATGGCCACCCATGAACGAATAATCAGCTCCTCCACCTCCTCCTCCTCCTCCTCCTCCTCCTCCTCCGTGCATTCCACCCGGCCGACCACCAGACGCCATACCAAGACCTAGGCACACACACGCACACACACATACGTCATGAAAAGCAAAAAACAGAAGAACGGCTCAGTGCTTACTCAGCATGTAACACACAATACAACATTTCATCTGTTCAACGTCTAATGTTTGTCCATCGAAAGTGTAGTAGCAGCAGTCCACCTGGAGAAGCAAACAACTCACTTCTTGTTGAGAGAAATATCGTTTGCCTGAAGACGATTCCAACAGAAGAAGACTAAATATTGTTGCATTAGTCGTGTATATATAATATCTATATATATTCTATAATCTAAAACTAACAATCTCAGTCATCCCTAATTAGTCATAGCTCATTTGCTCACAGCATTCTAATGTGAAATTCTGTGATATGGGTACGTTAAAATTGTTTGTAACAATAATAATAAGTTGTCTAATTCAAAAAAGTGGCATTCATGATTTTTTACATGCATTATTTCATTTTTCACATGTTCGTATAACCTGCAAAATAGTTATCTCACCCCAAAAATATTTAGTAACAAAACATCTTCATAGCCCGGAAGATGACTGCTGGCTCAGCAAAGCATAGAAGAATATATAAGAAATAGAATTCACAAGAAAGCATAGAAGAAAATAAGAAATAGAATTCACAAGAAAGCATAGAATATAAGAAATAGAATTCACAAGAAAGCGTAGAATATAAGAAATAGAATTCACAAGAAAGCATAGAAGAATATAAGAAATAGAATTCACAAGAAAGCATAGAATATAAGAAATAGAATTCACAAGAAAGCATAGAAGAAAATAAGAAATAGAATACACAAGAAAGCATAGAATATAAGAAATAGAATTCACAAGAAAGCATAGAATATAAGAAATAGAATTCACAAGAAAGCGTAGAATATAAGAAATAGAATTCACAAGAAAGCATAGAAGAATATAAGAAATAGAATTCACAAGAAAGCATAGAATATAAGAAATAGAATTCACAAGAAAGCATAGAAGAAAATAAGAAATAGAATACACAAGAAAGCATAGAATATAAGAAATAGAATTCACAAGAAAGCATAGAATATAAGAAATAGAATTCACAAAAAAGCATAGAATATAAGAAATAGAATTCACAAGAAAGCATAGAATATAAGAAATAGAATTCACAAGAAAGCATAGAATATAAGAAATAGAATTCACAAGAAAGCATAGAAGAAAATAAGAAATAGAATTCACAAGAAAGCATAGAATATAAGAAATAGAATTCACAAGAAAGCATAGAAGAATATAAGAAATAGAATTCACAAGAAAGCATAGAATATAAGAAATAGAATTCACAAGAAAGCATAGAAGAATATAAGAAATAGAATTCACAAGAAAGCATAGAATATAAGAAATAGAATTCACAAGAAAGCATAGAAGAAAATAAGAAATAGAATACACAAGAAAGCATAGAAGAATATAAGAAATAGAATTCACAAGAAAGCATAGAATATAAGAAATAGAATTCACAAGAAAGCATAGAATATAAGAAATAGAATTCACAAGAAAGCATAGAAGAAGATAAGAAATAGAATTCACAAGAAACGATGATAATCAACGGTTTTCACAGTTGTTCAAAGCGAATATAATTATGATTGAACTTACCGAATGGCATAGGAACGGTGTTCATCGTTGGATCCGCCAGCAATGGTTGTGGTTTCGCCATATTCTGAAACATCATCTCTTTACCTAAAACACAACATCTCTTCTACCTGTACACAACAGCCAGACACAAATCGGATGAAAGCATTAACAGAACTTCTAACCAAACAGTTTTCAATGACTTAGCAGCAGCATAAAAATCACACTAAAATAGAGTCACACAGTCAACCAAAACAACTTTTCAGATTGCACACCATGGCGGAAAAACCATTTTATATTCCACCAAAGTCCTTAGTGTTTTCGTTAAATCTTGGTGTGCCCGATTAATTAGATAGTATTACTGGTCTGGGTCAAATATGAGAAAGAGCAGTTCACATTATGTTCAGTTTAAAAAAATTGCTTGAAGTGTTACAGCTTCTTCCTTTTTCTCTTTCGTCATTGGTGTGACGATGAGGCCTTTATGAAATTTCTCCAAACTTCTCTGCTCCCGATTGTTTCACCGATCTCAGCTAAGCTGGTGCCTTTCTCCTTCAGATCTTCCTTGATGTTATCCATCCAAGTCTTCCTCTGTCTCCCTCTGCTTCTTCCTCCCTCTACATGTCCATGTAGTGCAGCGTTTGGTAGCCTTTGTTCTGCCATTCTTCTCACATGACCGAACCATCTGAGTCTTCTCTTCCTGATTTTTTCTATTATTGTTTCATCGACTCCTAGTTCTTCTCTTGTTTTTTTCATTTCTGATATTCTTTCTCCTGCTTCTGCCTATGATTCTCCTCAGCCAACTCATCTCTGCCACCAACAGTCTTCGTTCGTCTTCTTTTCTCAAAGTCCAGCACTCTGATCCATATAGTAGTATCGGTTTCACCAAGGTATGATAGAGCTTCATCTTAGTTCTGATGGATGTCTTTTGCTTTCCACATTTTCCCCCTTTTTCCGAATGCCGCACATGCCAGTCCAATTCTTCGCTTGATGTCTTCTTCACATCTTCTGCCTTCAGCATACTATTCATTTCCACGTTCTTTTCTGATAGCTGTCTAATCACAAATATCTGGTCCATTGTGCTCCGCTCTTTTCTGAATCCTGCTTGTTCCTCGCTCAGCGCTTCTTCTGCATACTTCTTCAACCTTCTCTGTAATACTCTAGTGTACAGTGTACACCTTTCCTGGTATGCTCAGTAGACTGATTGCTCTGTAGTTGCTGCATTCTGTTTTGTCTCCTTTCTTGTATAGTGTTACAGCGTAAATGTATAAATGGTCAAATCAGTCAGTTCATAACACATCTTAAAGAACTACAGGTTTTGGCATCAGTTTAGTTTTCCAGTTTGAGGAATGTCACACAATGCAACGACAACACAAAACAAATAAATGCTGAAATAATGCCAAACTTGTCTCTCATTCATACCACACATTAAAGCACACCTCAGAAAACGCACACACACTTTCAAGACATTTGTTATTAATCAGATTCAGTTACGGCTGTAGTGAACGTTTCTGTACGGAATTATTCAGGATTCTGTACAAACCAGAATTATGACACAAATAACAAAAACTAATGTAGTACTTATTTAGTGATGTAAATCAGGATATTTTACACTTGAATCATAAACATATTATCCATTTCATAATGGTCTTACTCTGTCCAGAATACAACAGAAATGAGATAAAATTATTTTAAATGAACAGATGTACGTACATGTGCAGTACGATTAGTACAACGGTAAGAACAGCGATATAACAAATTGCAGAAGAAAAGGTTGGCTGTGAAAAACAAGCAGAGATGAAATGCATCTAAACACGTTTTTCAATACATTATGAACTGAGTCAATCGAAATTGAACAGACGACGATCTGTTGGACATCATCACGTTGCTGCTAATGACTTCAAGCAGAACTGATTCTTCTTCTTCTTCGCAGGAAGTCAACATTCCTATTGTCGAAAGCTTTTGACCAATTCTGTGTAAAACAGAAAAAAAACAAGAACTATTAGAAAAATTTTCTTTCTAGCACCATGCCACAATGCTGATATTCAAAGCATATCGAAATATCTAAAACCAGCAGCAGACCTTACAGGACAACAGCAGCAATCAACTACGAGACACTCGAGATGTGTGTTTACAACACAAAGCAGAGCATTAAAATAATAATAATCTGTGTCATCAGTTAGTGCTCAATGGTGTATAAAGAAATTAACCAAGAAGCATTGTGCTACATACAAGCAAGTTCTAAAATCAAATCTCAGATGTCATTTTGACAATTGGAAAAAGTGAAGGCAACGAGGTATCATCATCTTTCACACATCGTCACAACATGTGTCACGCATCGTCATAACATGTGTCATGCATCGTCATAACATGTGTCATGCGTGGTCGCAACATGTGTTTGCATCAACCAATGACGTGCGGTCGTTTCTTCTATTCAAATGTAGTAATTGGAAAGACAAAGAAATGCGACATATCTTACCGCTGAAAGAGAAGAGGAAGAAGTGTTGTAGTGTCTAGCTGTCATGTCTGACTGTTGTTCATCAGTGTGAGACACATGTTGTTGTTGCTGTTGTTGTTGGATGATGATGATCTTCTGTCTGTCTGTCTGTGCTGTTGTTGTTGCAATAGCTGTCGTTGTAGTTTAAGTGTAAGAAATCACGTGTGTCTTTCGTGTATGGGCAAAACGATAGCAGAGCGCGCTGCTCTGTGGGCAAATTATGTTGTGTAAGGAAACGCGCGTGTGCACGTGTGAAGAGCGAGAAAGACTCGATGAATGTTGGTCGTTGTTGAATGGCATCTCTGACATCATCTCCGCTTGAAAGCGACAGAACTGTGCCACCCGTTCAACTGCCACAGCAGCAGCAGTGATCATGATGATCATGATGATGATGATGTTCTATTGATATGAGTAAATGAATGTCAGAATGTTTCGTTTGCATGATCCACGTTCTTGTGTTCGATGTTCAAACATCGATTTGAATTGGAAGATGATGAGAACTGGATGCATTTGTAACAACTGATGTCAGACATGCATAGATTGCATCTGTGCCAGACAATCGCTTGGAATTGTGAACAGCAGCAGCATCGGTATAATCAGTGCAGCAATGCGTCGCCACGTGGATGCGGTTAAGATAATGATGGAAACTGTGAAAGCCGACTGTTTGTTTCAAAGTCAGTTAGGATCTGATGATCAATTGTTTTGTCTAACATGTATCGTGTTGTTAACAGCATGTATCGTGTTGTTAACAGCATGTACCAGCAAAGCACACTTACGACTTATCTTTCTACACAAACCTCCAAACAACAAAATGTTCCAGTTGAGAAGAATCTCTTTTGCACTGCTGCACAGTTGCACATGCTGACATTGCAAATCAAGCTTTGTGCTTTGAGTTTGAACGTATTTAGCTCATTGTTTGAATTGTTCCAATGAAATTTCAAAATAACACGCCTTCCTGATACGCAGTGATTCAGATATTCCACAACTACTTAACAACACAAGTTTTCACAAATGCTAATAATGACACTATTCACAACAAACTATATTTCAACATCACCATAGTAACAGAAAGACATTTTGTCCACATGAACGCAGCCACACTTCGTAAACACAAAAGATATAATATATATATATATATATCACATGATCAGGTAACAGAGTCAAAACTCAACTTACCAAAAGTGTTTGCGGTATAATCCCAGCTGTCAGAATCATTTCGAACAACCGTCAAAGTGCTCGGCTAAAATATTGATTACACAAATTTGAATTCAATCAGTCATAACCAGAAATGTAAAATGCAGTTATTTTTGAATAGATCAGTATTAAACAGCCAACAGCAATAAATGTCATAGTTTTACCAAGACAACAAAGCAGCAGCAGAAGAATTCACAATAAACTATAAGCTTATGAACTGCAGTCAGTATGATATTACGCTGGAAAAACCCAGTAAAACAATGAAGTTTTCTGATGTAGTGAATTCCTATTTTCAGACCATTTTGCTTTCTCTCTAAATGTCAAGGCATGCTCAAAAGTAAACAATTTCTCCTTTAAATTTACTAGAGGCATAGTTTCCAAGCATGAAATGTAGTCAGGTGAATCTTTCTTAATTCATTTAAGTGACGAAAAAAGCAATGAATAATAAACTTGTGATCATCAAGTGAAGAGCTCAAACCTTGGCGTATTCTGCACGAATTGTGCAGCAGTTGGAATAGATGTCTGCACCATGAAGAGCTAATTTCGCTTTAGATGCGCCTTCCAAACTATCGAATGTAATTGGAGAGTCATGGAAATGTCAACATCATCACAAATGTTCTTAAGAGCAGAATAGGTAAGTAAGTAAGCCTATTGTAAAAAGGTGCAATGTGCATTCCAGTGTGCATACATCATATATAATAAGCAGACAATGGCCAGTAAGAAAGAGCATTGCAACTAAAAAAGTGTTTTAATATAATTATGGTCAGTTAATGTTAGAAAACATTATAAACATATAAATTGAGATTCTTAGGGAACCTGTACTAACTCAAATTCAATCTCTTAGCCTCTGCCTTAGGGATCCCTCCCCAGCTGCAACTGTAGGTGGCTACAATACAGATTGCTCGTGTAAATTTATATAGCACCGGTCACTCAAAGAGAAATTCATCAGAAGCGCTTATAATAATTATGTAAAACAACTTTTTTTTAAAACGTTAATTTGATGCAGAATGAATCCCTGGCCGTACAGTCGTACACTGCATCAAGCGCATATATATATATATAGAATGAATGTAGGAAAGCAACGCCTGGAAACTGGAGATATTAATATGAAAGAAATTATCTGACAGCATTATAAGGTCATAATTTCACAATCACATGGACAGTACTGCGGCATTTCAAGTACTTGAACAAATTCCTTTTTTATTTAATCCAAAGTTTACTATGATCATCAAAATCTATCAAAAGACGTATTTATATAACAGTCCAGTAGTTCATTTTCTTGATTACAAATATGCATTTTCCAATTTCAGTGCACCAGATTATTTAGAAACAAGGTACGCACATAACACACACCCATAATTTGACCGTTTACTTTTTCGAGAATTCCAATTTCCTCTGGCAGAATTATATGCATCCTCTTATCACAGAACTCATGTATCTATAACATTTCATATAGCTACTAGCTAGTCTATTCTTAAGTACTAATAAGTAGTGATATAAATATTGATAAATACAACACAACAAATGATTAGGCAATAGGCATTGAACAGACAGCAAACTAATATTTGTAAGAATTTCAAAGCCTTTCTGTTCCTCCCATGAAGTTAATTAAAATTAAATAATGTCAGTAAATTATCAAAAGGATATTCGACCATCGCTTGAACACCATTTTTACGAAAAATAACAATTCGCAAAACATTTCCATGCGGAGAGCAGACAGCATTTACGACGTCCTGAAATAAAAGAAAATTCACATCATTAAGACAACAGAATAAGTAAAAAGGCAGTTTTTAAAGCACATGGATTAGGAATGATTTATAAAGAAACACTACAGTTGGCTCACTTCACCATACAAACAGCTAAAAATATGATTAAATATACCTAAAATTTATTATGACTATAGCACATGACAATGCCATGCTAAATTTACAAATAACTTTTAAAAAGACAAATCTAAAAAATTTACAAATAACCCGTATAATATTTTTAAAATTAATATCTTATCATATCTAACAATTCATAAAGCACCTCTCGCAGTGTAGACTATTCCGAAGCGCTTCTGCGCAGAAGCCCCGGGGGAAAATGAAACGCCCTGAGAGAGTGAGAGGATGTGGGAAGAGCACAAGACAGGAGCTTAGTGCATAGAAGGGAGGGGGGGGTGAGAAGGTCATTCCAAATGTGCAAATGCACAACTTGAGCCAAGGCACGGTGAACACGACAAAGATGCAAAAAATAAGCTTCTCTATACAACCATTCTGTGAAAACAGACAAGTTCCATACAAACAATATCACTTTTAACAGCATAGTCATATAAATCTACATATACCATTTTTAATACGTGTAGTACTATGAAGTACAGTGTAGCTAACTAGCCTAGTCAGCTACACCGGTAAGCGAGAGCAGCATACGTCTGTTGGTTGCAACGGACTGCGGTTCAAGCCCTAGGCTGGGAATTGACATTCAGAGATTTAGATATCTCGGGCTAGCACGAGTGGGACGCGTGGGGCGCAAGCTGCTGCGGAACGACCTTGGGCAAGTTGCTTACCATCATTGTCTGTGAGAAAGGCAACATTTGGGAAACCACCTCACTCATCTCATCCTCGGGTGGCGAAAGCCAAAGAACCTGCCTACGGCAGAGAACCATCATCATCATTATGAACTTGGGTGGTAAAGCACAACTTTTATAAAACCTTTGCATATTGTAAAGAATAAAACTGATCTGATGCAAAAGAGCAAGCATGATGTAATTGATGATGTGCGAAGATGATGTCATTCATTCACATTCAATTCTGCACTACATTACAGCAGTCCACAGCCCCCCCCCGCACCTCCTTACGAAGAAACTGCCTTCCACTACAGCTATGCTCTCTACTTTATTGATATTTTAATCTTGGCAATAAATTACGCACAGTTTATTAAAAGCGGTTATCATTTAATAGTTTGGAATTGTAAATAATTTATTTAAATAAGCAATCAAGAAAGAAAGAAGAAGACGTACAACAGTGATAGGATGTCTTGGGTTCATGACAGTCATGAGGATGACGTTGTTTGGATGGTCTTCAACAGCGCTATTGCAATGTCAGCGAAACAAACGAAAAAAAGCGTCAATGTCATCAAAGCATCCAATCCAATCTATAATTATTATAGTCATCGTCCTTTGTACTTGTACAAGCAATCAAATAGCGGCCACTTCCATGCAAAACTACATTCCAAAATCATGTTGGACAGAAGCAATAAAAGTCTAAGGTTTAATGCATGTCAACATGTGAATGTCAATTTATTCAGTTGAAATTGAAAATTCGTATCAACTGCAAACATGGATATCCCATATTTTAAAATGTAACTTTACTGTGAATGTAAATTTTTTTTATTCCAGTCATCGTTCCACAGTCCGGTAACCAATCACTCACAGACTGGTACTGGACGACAGTTTGAGTAGCAATAATGCTGTGTGACAAGGACTGTGGAAAACAAACGTTCTAGAATAAAAGTGATGCCTTCGTCATCACAAAACACCACCAACAAAGGACCAACCTGAAAGAAGAATCTGCTTTAACATGGTTTTATTAATAAATATGCTTCTTTGCTTTAATAGACAAGTCTACTCACGCTGGTCTCTTAATTGCCTGGCTTGTAGAGAAGTTGAACTTTGCAGGTCTTCCAGCCACACACAAAGTTCCAGTCTGCCAGAAAAAATCATCAATTTTAACTATTTAATAAGCAGATTAAACAGCATTAATACATTATGAAAGAACCATTTGTATTTTACTGGATGCATATTTCCAAATCTTTTAAATTAAATGGCCAATAGGTCAGGACTGAGATTCCATCCATTTCGAAAAATTACCAATAACGAAATGTCTACGCATATATCTATATGTAACAATCAATCAACAAATCAATCAACAAATCAATCAACAAATCAATCAATCAACAAATCAATCAACAAATCAATCAACAAATCAATCAATCAACAAATCAATCAATCAACAAATCAATCAACAAATCAATCAACAAATCAATCAACAAATCAATCAATCAACAAATCAATCAACAAATCAATCAATAAATTAATCAACAAATCAATCAAAAAATCAATCAATCAACAAATCAATCAACAAATCAACCAACAAATCAATCAACAAATCAATCAATCAATAAATCAATCAACAAATCAATCAACAAATCAATCAATCAACAAATCAATCAATCAACAAATCAATCAACAAATCAATCAATCAACAAATCAATCAATCAACAAATCAATCAACAAATCAATCAATAAATCAATCAACAAATCAATCAACAAATCAATCAATCAACAAATCAATCAATCAACAAATCAATCAACAAATCAATCAACAACAACAACAACAAAAGTAAAGTCCTATCCCGTTCCATGAGGAACATAGGGAGGCACTCATCTCCTTTTCCATAGCCCTGAGCCAGCAATGGACGAATCCAAAGGTCCTGGACACGGGGCCAGTGTATCGCAGACTTGCTGTTTACTTCCCAGCTTACGCCGGTACCAAATTATACTGCTTGGTGACAGAGGCACGTGTGCTGCGTAAACAACTTGCTCAAGGTCGTTACCGGGAGTCGAACCCGCAACCTCCCGCTCCGTGAGCAGACGCGTTACCGGTCCGCCACCAGGTCGCACAAATTTCACCCAATGCTCCAGCATTAGAAAAAAATTATCATAATGAAACGGAAATTTTCTGCGAATCTACAACTGACGACGTGGAATGTCATGTAATCAAAGCGTAACAGCCATATAACGAAGGATGACAACAAAGACCAGGAGCCCTGAGGTCCAAATGGCCCCAAATTTCTTGACAAAAAATTTTCCTGTAACGTTTTTCCAGTTTTTGTGACAATAATTGCATGTCTGGAAGTGCAGTGCTCAGTTTCGTCAGCGCTTAGCTGTCTTTAGATCTATCTAAAGACAGCTATCGCAGTTAATTCCTACTTTGCCTTGAGATATTATTGTGGATTGTTTCTTTATGATAACTGATGACAACTTTGTGTTTTTTTACTTATTTAACAATTTTAAGTAGCTATCCTATTATTTTTCAGTCGTTACTCTTGTTAATGGGTAAGGCGTAAAAAAAAAATTGTTGTGTTTCCGGTAACGCGACCGACCCATTTTTAGGGCCGCGACCCAAATATTTTTTTTAAAAATTTTTATTAAAAAAAATATTTTTTTCAAACAAAAATTTTTTTTTCAAAAAAAAAAGGTAATTTTTTTTAAAATTTTTTTTTATAACATTTGTATTGACATAACATAATAGACGTCATCAAAATGAAATTAATAGGACTGTTTCTAGAGCAGTTTTAGGTGCAGACAGTCGGGAAATAGGCAGTTTATACTTGCTTAGAATACGTACTTTGTTTCAGCGTGCAAAAAAGACTAGTGGGGTATACTTTTTCGGATAGCCACTGCATAAAAATATTTTACAAAATAAAAATATTTTCCGACCTACCTACCCAATTTTTTTTAGCTCTGTTACCGGAAACACAACATATTTTTTTTTTGGCCTAAGGCCCTAAGCTTGAAGTGTCCAGGGAATTCTGGCTAGGTTGCTACGTAACCTTACGTATTGCACTCACAAAACCTGTAGATCCTCGTCTTACTATACATGTATGATCCAAAGAAAATCGAGGAGCAAAAATCCCATTGACTGTTCGGCCAAACAATTAACGTAGAGTCATAAAACGACACACAATCGTAGATTTAGATCAGTGGAGTCTAGCATTTTAGAATCATTAGAAACTAACTACTAGAATAAACATTTTAATTTGTTTAAATAATTTTTTACAATTTTAACTGAATAAGCTAATTTAACTTAGATAACATATTTTTAATTCTACCGATATTCACATAATTATTGACACTTGACAACATGGTGTGTTGCCAAATTTAGTTGTAAGTTTAGATGTGTCGTGTGTGGAAAAGGTTGAGAACCTTTGGCATAGAGAATCAATAAGATGGACTAAAAAATCATGCAACAAATAACCATAAGAAGAAAGTTAAAGAAACCGACATTGAAGAATTTATTAGAAATCACCAGTTTGCGATTGGTAAATTTTATAGTTTAAGATAACTAAAGATAGTAAAGAATAGATGCATATAATTATTATATTAACCTGAGCATAAGTCACCAACTGCTTAGCCGACTGAATGTCCTACAACAACAACAACAACAACAATATTATTATTAATACAAACGAACAGAACTGTTATGTAAATTGTTATGCTAACTATATTTAGACTCACTTTGTGAACAGTAGGCGGCATCGTTAAAATTCTATATACATTAAACTTTCGACTCATTTTATTTCAGTACGTAATGTCATTCCAATTGTTCAACATAAAGCGACTCTGCGTGCTTTGGATGTGGGATGATCAAAAAAATCTCCAACCATTTAAGGATGAACAAACACATCTAGTAATGTATATATATATATATATATAATATATCCAAATGAAATGTCTCCTTGCAATGCTTCTCCGACGATTAAACTCGTCTTCGTCCATCAAACAACGTCTCAAACCCAATGCAGACTTTGCGTTGGCCATTCTATTATTCAACGATCCTCAGAAAGTGATACAAGAAATGAAAGATACCTCAGCTACGCTACTAACCTCGAATTCAATTAAAGCCATCTTTCTGTTGGGAAAGTTCATCACAAAGCTGCAATAGCCAACCAGAATTTAATCATTTCACTCTTGAAGTAAAAACAAAATTTTGCATTAAAAAAGTATTGAGCAACATGCATTGTATAGTCTTCAAACACACAACTCTATTGTATGATCAATAGATTTATATAGCACCTCTGTCAGAATGACTCTAAGCATGAAAATGCTGATTTATAGATTGAGAGATTGCAGCAGAAATGAGTCACTAATTCAGACTCAGACATCAGTGTGGGAGGAAGGTTATTCGAAATGGAAATACCAACCACCACAGACGTCCGATGTTGTCCTGGGTCATTCCACCTCAATTCAACAAATGGCTCCGCTCCAGGTTGACCATCTCAGATTTCAATGAAAATTTTACAGAATGTTTATTAGGGTATTAGATGAAACTATTGCAAATTTTAGATCAATATCTTAAGTGGTTTTTGAAGATATTAAATTTTAAAGACGTCTGGGGTGACCTCGTTTTTGACGTTTTGGAACTCACGTCTAAATTTGTAGCGACATTCAGAAGCTCATAACTTCATTAATATAGCAGATAACTTTATGAAATTTTCAGGATGTTTAGTCTTTGTGGTTTAGATGACATGCTGAAGAAACGAAAGATCAGTGTTGAAAATTCTGATGTTAGGACCCCACTGAAAATGGGTGGAAAAAAACTTGCGATTGTCTGATGATCATACTTTGCAGCCACAGTATGGCCAGGTTGAGGTTTCATTAAAGAATCTTTTAACAACTCTTAATACTAATATACTTGCTCTATAAAAATAAGCAAAACTTTTCATTTCTGATGCATGTCTACAGCCACGTGGTCTTCCAAAAATGGAAAATTGTATTCCGAAGACAATTTTCAAGGTCAAAGATCATCATGTTTGTTAGGTCATAGAGCAATGAAATTTGCATCATTGGAAAGAGCGACTCAGGCACTCTAAGTTCACCAAAAATTGTGATGGTGTTCTTTCTTGTTTGTGCAATACTTATTTTTCAATTGCGGCAGTGTTTTCTGTAAATAACTTGCGACTGTCTGATGATCATACTTTGCAACCCTGGTGTGGCAAGATTGAGAGTGCATTAAAGAATGTTTCAACAATTCTTGATACTAATGTACTTGCTCTACAAAAATATGCAAAAATTTTTCATTTCTGATGCAATCCTACTGCCACATGGCCCTCCAAAAATGGAAAATTGTATTCCGAAGACAATTTTCAAGGTCGAAGATCATCATGTTTGCAAGGTCATAGAGCAATGAAATTTGCATCATTGGAAAGAGCGGCTCAGGCACTCTAAGTTCACCAAAAATTGTGATGGTGTCCCTTCTTGTTCGTGCAATACTTTAATTTCAATTGCAGTACTTTTTTATGCATTCGCGAGCTTATTACGGCGTCAAGAACATGGCATTATATTGTGAAATAGTCTCTGTAATCAGTCAGTTTACTCAAATTTCAGTCTCTTCATCTCCCTCAGTTCTTGAAGTTATTTGGTGGATATCTACCCTGGTGAGTTACTATGATATGAAGGAAGATACATCTTAAGAGTTATCCATGTCCGAATGGATGCGAATTGGCATTTGTGCAATGTTTCCAAATTTATAAGTTAAAAATCACCAACAGCATCACCCAGTTTCTTGCATGTTGGTAAAGAGCACAAAAAACTGATTACATAAAATAATATCAGTCCTGTGGTTCATTTCCTGGCCTTGATATGACAGTCCAAACTATGGGTGTCATGCTGTATTCTCGTTCCAAAACGTCAAAAACGAGGTCACCCATGACGTCTTTAAAATTTAATATATTCAAAACCACTTAACCCTTTGATGCCGAGAGTGTAGTAAAATGTATGGGAAATCCTATACCCTCCGGCATTAAAGGGTTAAGATATTGATCTAAAATTTGGCATAGTTTCATCTAATACCCTAATAAACATTCTGTAAAATTTTCATTGAAATCTGAGATGGTCGACCTGGAAATGTCTGAAAAATTTGTTGATTTGGCACGGAATGACCCTCCTGCGAACAAAAAGATCAAGACGATGTGCAGAACGCATTTAGCGAGATGAAGATGCAGAGAACGGCTGGAACAGACAAATGCATGAACTACGATAGCAAAGACAACTAGAGATCGTCTGATGGCCCTGACTGGGTCAGTGCGAGTGTTGTTGCAGTAGTTTAGGCAGGAACATATATAAATCTCCTGTGCCTCTACCTGCTACACACCATTCCCGCGTCATTTTCTATCCACTTAATCGAGAAACAGACAGTTTCTCAACTTATACAATATTTAAATTAATTTGTCAACTGAGGTGTCTCAATTGCGAAATCTATCATAAGAATGTCACAAAGTATAACAAAACACTAACCTCATTTTTGGGTGGAACAAATCTGGTATTATTAAAAATTATATAAAGGTATTAAATCAAGCAAAGTCCATAAAACTAATAAAAATGCAATTTAAAAAGGAATAAAATTTTAAAAATAACAATACAGTAACAATCAGCTATATGGTGGAGGTTCTACACTGGCCAGTATCTGCAGTGCCAGAATACTGAGTTTAGGATTCTAGGGCAACTGCTGAGGTATGGCAATGCTGAGGTATGGCAATGCTGTCAAGGTCTTGCACCAATTTACGTCAGAGAGCTATGCTGCTGTACCACATCACGTCTCCAAGAATCTCATTCCCTACGCTCTGCGGAAAAGTAAGTTCTCTTGTTCGTACAGCTACTACCAGAATCGAGCCTTCTCTGTAGTTGGCCCAGTGGTCTGGAATGGCCTTCCTTTATAGTAACATCTACAGTTCTACACCCTGGGTCTCTGCGAGTATCCTTCCTCATCAAACTTAACACAGTTCTTTTTTGGGTGTGCTGGAGTCAAAGCGCTTTTGAATAGTTTCCCTGAAGCTATATAAATTGGTGAATAAGAGTATGACGACACTGCACAGTAGATGTCGATGAGGTGACACTTGCTTAATTGTTCCGAAGCACTGAACAGCCTGACGTAAGTCGTTCTCTGTGACGACGTCGACGAGACCACGCACGTGAACAACTTGCGACGGTGGTACTTTGTGCGTCTGGTCAAAACCATCCTACATCAGTGAGAACAGAAAAGCTAATTAGACTTCAATTGTTACTCTTCTTACAATATCAATCATCAAAATGTTCACAATAAAAGTACTAATCAGATATCAACGTGCACTGCTAACCTCTACAACGATCGAATGAAATAAGTAACGCAATATCCAAATCGGGAAAAGGATGTGTTACAAGTTTTGCGATACATTATCATAAACAATGTTGTTTGACAAAGTCACACATGGCTGTGCATAATTAGTAACACCAAGAGTCTGAGTTCAAATTCTTAGGTGAAAACTGCACAAATGCAAGCAAGTATCTGATTTGCATTCATTTTTAAGTTCGTACCATCACATAAGACTAATTAATTAATGGCTAGTTACAGAACCCTAATGCTGCCAATTTATGAGATCTCATATCTGCGGGACAATTCAAAAGTAGCCCAAATATCACCAGGATGCAAGGCCAAAATTTTCAGTCGCGAGTGCTTTGAAAATACCCCAATTCGCGCTTAGTGACGACCTGGACATCCTGAATAAAGCTAAACTTTATATATACACTGTGTCCGGAAAAAAGGGACCCATTTTGTAAATATGAAAATAAATAGTAAATATTCATCGATTTTTACAATTCAAACACCATTTTAATCTGGACATATTTGTCTAGCATTGGTGAAAATATAAAAGTTTTAGTCTCAACGATGACGTCATAATGATGTCATTTGCATTAAAGTTCATTTAGACGGCCAGTCATGCATGGTTTCGGTTGGTAGGCTATATTGGCTCTTGGTAAAACGGAAATCCATTTAATGGAACCAAGAGTGAAAATAAATGCAGCTTATTACAGGGATTGTCTGCTCCATGTAAAATTGATGCCTGACATTCGGGAATGTTCGGAACGATAGCCTACACATTTCAACAAAATGGTGCTTCAGCTCACTGAGTTCGTCAATATTTTGAACTGTTGACTAAGGAGACTCGGATTTCATTCCTCTTAATCTTTGGCCGCTAAACGGCCGCCCGCCTAATCTCGCTGATAATAAGACCTGGAGACTGATGGAGGAGAAGGTGTACAACACAAGGATAAGAGACTCCAAGACACTGAAGAACTCCGTAAACGAATTGTTAATGTTAATGCCTAGGAGGATTTTGATAAGCTGGTTATCGATGCTGCTATTGGCTATTAGCGCGACGTTTTGAAGCTTACGTTGAGGCCAAAGGTGTACGCTTTGACCACAAATTGCAGTCTGACATAATTCAGATATAAAAATAAAATTAAACCTACATTTAATATCGATAAATTAAATCATAAAATATTGAAATTTTGGATGATTTTGCGCATTTATCTCTTAAATTTGACTTTTTGTGCAAATGACGTCATTGTGACGTCATTATTTGGACTGGAACTTTTATATTTTCAGAGTTGTTAGAGAAATATGTTGGGATAAAAACGGTCATTAAATTGTGAAAATTGATTAATATTTACTATTTATTTTCATATTTACAAAATGGGTCCCTTTTTCCGGACACAGTGTATATATATATATATATACTGTTTTCAGATTTATGAAGCGCCTCTCACAATACAACCTAATTAGAGGTTGTACTGTGAGAGGCGCTTCCCAGAGCGAAGAACCCCTGGAAAAAGAAAAGTCGGTAATCCAGAAGACTGCATGCCTGTCCATGTAAGCAGTATGGCTGCCCAAGAAATCGTTGAAATAGAGCGTGGCGGCCTTAGCTTCAAATTTTATATTTACTCGTATTTAGTTATTTACTGAATATTTTCCTTTTATAATTTCATTAACCTGACCGTTTTACTCAGATCTCGTGTTGATTACTTACATACTTGTAATAGTTACAGTACTGAGCGCATTGTATCATGGAATATGACTGATATGTTGCAGCGCTCTATTTTAGCTAAGTCATTGGCAGCCATATCGTTTTGTATACAGGCATGTAGTCTTCGGAATTACCGAAAAGTCTTAAGACAACGGACAGAAACAGTAATGCCTGCAGACAAGATCTGGGCACGAGAGGAAGGCCATTGCACAGCAATGGGCCGACATAGGCAAAGGCACGATGCTGGACTGTAGCAGTCTGGAACCGTGGTAGGTCATGACGGTTTAAAGAGAGGACAAGAGGACCAATGTTATGTTCGGTTAAACCGTAGTTTAGGTTGCTAAATTATTTGGCCATTTCCCGAGGTTGCTAAATTATTTGGCTAAATGCATATACAAGTAATTTCTGGATCGCCAGGTTCAATCCAGTTTCCATTTCAACTATAAAAATGCCTTTATCCAGCTTCCATTTCTCAAGCGTTTTTCGTCAATCCAGCTTCTATCTCACCTGTAAAAGGACCATCATTCAGCTTTCATATCTCTTGCGTTTTTCGTCAATCCAGCTTCCATTTAAGCTATAAATGCCTTTATCGAGCTTCCATTTCATCTATAAAAGTCTTTATCCAGCTTCCATTTATCAACCGTTTTTTTGTAAATCCAGCTTCCGGTTAGGGTTAGGGTTATTTCTGTACTGCCGTTTTTCTTCTCGCGTTTTCAGTTTATATTGCTACTTCCGGTTGCGAATGTTCAGAAATTGGAATAGCATGTTACATGGTGCGCAATATTCATGACTGGGGGTGTTTCTTAATTTAGCAACCTAAACTACGGGATATCGAAAATGAAAATAATTTAGCAACCTAAACTATGGTTTAACCTTATGTTCATACAAAGATAGAACTAGCGCATTTACTTGGTATAATGCTTACTTACCAGCTTCAGACACAGCAGCTCTTCGCTGCGCCATGTAACACGCTATTCCAATTTCTGAACATTCGCTAACAAAATTTAGCAACGTAAATTACGGAATAGGGTAAATCCCAGGCTGGCTGCCCGTACTCCAAACAATATGGGGTTAAACCGTAGTTTACGTTGTTTAATTATTTGGCCAAAAAGTGACGTTGTTAAATTATTTGCATGTGTATAAATGATATACAAGTAATTTCTGGATCGCCAGGTTCAATCCAGCTTCCATTTCAACTATAAATATGCCTTTATCCAGCTTCCATTTCAGGTATAAAATGCCTTTTTCCAGGTTCTACTTCTCAAGCATTTTTCATCAATCCAGCTTCATTTTCAGCAGAATGACTACACTAACCCTAAAACTAACCCTAACCGACCCTCACGACGCCTAACCTGAGCCCTAACCGACCCTCACGACGCCTAACCTGAGCCCTAACCGACCCTCACGCGCTCTAATTTTATTGCATAATTCGTTAACGGCCATATTGTTTGGAGTACGGGCAGCCAGTCTGGGATTTTACCCGGGATAGCCTGCGTCTTAGCGGATGCCGTAATTTCATGTTACAACTAAATTTATGTAGCATGGTTGCACCACACAGAATTTACTTAATCAAAATCAGCAACGAAACAAAAGATGAATTCACATTCCAGCTGAATGAACTACACGTATAGTGCGAGAACCGCAGCGTTTCGGCAAAACGCATCGTAATTACATCTTAAATTTCATCTTCATCAACCAAACCAACAGATGGAAATTTTTTTAAAGCAAATAATGTTTTTTTAATTACAGCATTTCCCGTGGTGTAGCTTTCTCCGCCCTCCAGTTTTTGTTTCTTTGTTGCGTGACCCGACATTTCAACATTCGCCATCATCGTTCATCATCAACAACATCACTTGAACGCGTCGCAGACTAATAATAAACAAAACGAAGAGTAAATTATTTAGAGCAGTGGTTAAGAAACACTGGGGTTCGATGAGCCACTGCCAGAGGTTCGGCAGAGGTCCTCTGAAATAATTATATACATATTCAGGGTCCGTGAGTGTGAGTGAAAAATCATTTGCTATTTTATTTTTATTTTTCGGCTTTTATTTAATAACAAAGGATACATTAAGATGCAATTGGTAGGCTAGTGTTGGTCCGGTTAGTTGACTGTTAGGCTAGTAGTTCATGTATTGAATGTATTAATATTGCATCACATTTTGGCACAATTTTTTTCCTTTTGTTCCCATTAGCTAAAAAAATTATTGTTCAAAGTTAAGGGGTTCGGTGAGTGGTCATGGATTTCTCTTGGGGTTGGGCTCCCTTGAAAAGGTTAAGAACCACTGATTTAGAGTGACAACACCGCAAAAATAAGTAGGCTAAGTTATTTTCGCCCTCTGATAGTGTACATAATATATAGGCCCTAGGCCTATTCGTTTAATTCTTGAAAAAGTGCAGGCTGACACACCGCAGCCTGGTAGGCTACATAGTGATGTTAAGAAAAACAAAATGAAAATTAAAGTAAATGTAATAGTGTTGTCAGCGTTGTAAATGTTCAGACTACCCTACAATTTTATATAGGCCTAGCACATCTCGCAGTGCGCACTAATTAAAATCAGAGCTAGGCTATATAGGTATGCCCCCTCCATTGCGTGAGACCCAGAGCCTTATAATAGGCCTATGCCTACTAGCATGGGCGTCCGCAGGAATTTTTCTAGGGGGCGCAAACTTTTAATAATTGTCACATGCTCTAAATTTAATGGGTGACAGTTAGAATTTTCATATTACCACGAGAGAATCCTATGGCCTACCCATACGTTCTGCTCCCAAAGAAAGAAATATAGGTTCAACTTGCAACATGTAGAACGAATCGATAATCACATTGCTACCAGCCCACTCGGCCACGCATTCACATTGTTGTTGTATTCGGGCTTAACGACACTGTTTCGTATCGAAGATGATAGTGTCAAAGTTATATCGTTTATATTGCGACCGAGCCACCCGCAGTAAAGATCCGAGAAATTAATCTCTGACCGGGAATCGAACCCGGGCCGCCGGCGCGGCGAGCAGGCTACAACCCACTCGGCCACGCAGGATCTCTATCCATTCACAAAAAAATGTTCAGGGCTTAACGACACTGTTTCATATCGAAGATGATTAGTGTCGGAGGCAGAGAACAACCTCACACTCCACGTTTATATTGCGACCGAGCCACCCGCTGTAAAGATCCGACCGGGAATTGAATCCGGGCCGCCGGTGTGGTGCGAAATTTTATCCGGCAACAAATACTATCCGAAAACCTCTGTCATTGGTTCACGTGACGTATGACGTCAGAGAGCAACGGTTACGCCTCTGCCTCGTTTTCGTTGACAAATATGATCCGGGTTGCTTGATTCAAGGTGATTGCGGAAAAAAGATGCGGGTTGTTTAGAGTATAATATTAACTAGTATTAAACAACTACTAGAGTAAATCTTAGGGTTGAGGGACAAAAGCCGCGGGATTAAGTTGTTTTGAGTTAGACGGATGTGATTGAAATGTATGTTTAAACATTTTAAATTATATTCGTTAGACACTCTATTTTCTTGTATAAAGTTTCTTAATAATGGATCTTGCTGTTTTCAAAACCTAACGTATTTGAACAAAGCTTATTATTAAAGAACTTCATCAGTGTGTGTATTTTACACGTGATCGAAGCTGAGGAAAAATAACTGAGGGTCCGCCGTTGATTTATATGGACTTGTATTCTTAATTGATCAAAATAGAAGATCTAAAAAAGCAACGATCTGGACCCCGGAGGTAAGACGTAGTAGAGGGAGGTCAAGGAATAGCTGGATGGAGACTGTGCGAGAGGATCTGTGATGTCTCGAGATTACTTGGAGCGATGCTGTTTCCCGATGTGCAGATCTGCACGGGAAAGATTAAAGTCTAAGCTGATGGGTCTTATTGAGGACTTTACTAATGGGGTCCTAATTGGTGGGTTGATCTCCAACAACCCCATTCCCGCGGCGATTCGCCATATTTTAGTTTTGAGTGGAATGCCCAGGGCGAAGGGAAAAGAACAGATCGGCTTAGTTCAAGAGATGGTGAATTGTGGAGCATGGCTTCGTTTAAGTACTCGAAGATTTGAGATGGGCGTGGACTGTTGTAGTAGGAGAACAGAAGAAAAGTAAGAGGCTTGTTTGGGGTCTGACGTTGATTTATAGAGTTTGGACGAACAATGAGGACACTACGGGTTCCAAGAAAGTCTGGGGCTTGAACCTCACAACCTCTGGCAATTCTCACCAGGTTCCAGGAAATGAGATTAGAGCACGATCGCGTAGTTTTACATCAGTTGCAATTTTATGACGACACTAGTAGCCTAGTAGTAGTAGTTGCAGTTTAACGTCACTGTGTGGTGACAAAGACCATTAGCGACGCCCTCCTCCTTTATCCAGGCTTGGGACTGGCACTGGCAGAGTGTAATCAGTGGCAGAGTTACGACAACACTACTGCAGTTAATTCTTATATATCTTTGTGAGGTCATGGTAAAAAGGTGTTTAAGATGAATGACATGACATAGTTCGTTGGTGTTGTCATAGCCTTAACGCGGACACAGACAATCAGACGAATGCCAACAAACAGTCACACACATGCAAAACTTTAATATAAGTTGCCCGTAACATAGGACGCGCTCAATTTATTAATAATACAGTTTTCCTATACTTTCTTACACTTTTTACAGTGTGAATTTGGTTGTGCGTCAGCTGCCATCATTCGGAACGCAACGGTAGGCTACTTAACACCGCTTCTTCCGTTAGAATCACGTTTTCTCCTAAATATACTTGCATATTCGTGATGTTAATATCTCACAATCGCACTTATCGGCGTGAATTACAATAGTTTTTTTCACACCGATTTATTATGCTAAATAAACCGACTATTGTTCTTGTTAACGAGTCGGTCAAGCCACCCGGATCGTATTTGTCAACGGATTAAATTTCGCACGTAAGTCGTGCGAAATTGCATCCTAGCAACGAAGTGGGCGTGGCCGGATCGTTTCTGTTGCCCGGATAGTATTTCGCACTACACCGGCGCGGCGAGCGGGCTACAACCCACTCGACCACGCAGAATGGATCTTCATTGAATGATGAATGAAGACCCATTCACATGGATATAGGCCTAATTTATAGCCTACATATACATACATACATGGATGAGTGGTGAAGGATCTCACCCAATCACTTCATTGAAAACTGAGTCAGGTCAAAAGGTCATATATTATACGGTCGCTTAATCACATTTGGGAGGGGAATGGGGTATGCAAGCGACTCAAATAGCCTCTGCTGCTCAAATGTCCACCCACGCCACCTTCTCGGGGTCCCTCCTGTTTCAACGGAGTGCGTGGTGGACGACCGAGTACTCGCCGGTATAAGCGAGTGCCCCATGGGCGAAGAAGCTGAATAAATGTGATAGGAGAGATGAGGAGGGCAGAAATTGACATACTAGGACTGGCAGAGGTAAGATGGAAGGAGGGAGGAGAGCTCACAAGCGAGGGCATCAAAGTTGTTTATGCTGGAGGAGATAAGAGCCAGAATGGAGTGGCCATTCTAATGTCCGATAGAGTGGCCAGATGTGTGACAAGAGTGGAAAGAATCGAGGACAGGATGATCTTAGTGACAATACGGGGTCACCCAGTGGACATAACAATTATACAAGTGTATATGCCTACATCAACACATGATGAAGAGGAGGTGGATGTCATGTACGAAAAAATTGAAAGATGTCTGGAAAATATCAAAGGGACGGATTACGTGGTAGTAATGGGAGACTGGAATGCAGTAGTAGGGGAAGGAGAAGAAGAGGGTATAATAGGGAAATTTGGACTGGGAAATAGAAATGAAAGAGGAGAGAAACTGACAGAATTCTGCAAAAGACAAAGACTAGTAGTGACTAACACATGCTTTCAACACGAAAAAAGACGAAGGTACACGTGGAAATCACCAGGGGACAGAGAGAGATATCAGCTGGATTACATATTGGTCAGGCAGAAATACAGAAACAGTGTGAAGAATTCAAGAACTCTCCCAGGTGCAGACGCAGATACAGACCACAACTTGGTAGCTATGACAGTAAGCCTACAACTCAAGTTCATCAAAAAGAGAAGGATAAAGACATTGAAGTGGAACAAAGAGAAGATAAAGACGAAGATGAGCGAACTATCAGAGAGAATCGAGGAAAATGTCGAAACGTTGAAAGAAGGATCAACAACAGAGGAAAGGTGGATGAAACTAAAAGAGACAGTGGTTAACCCTTAACAGACGAGTAACATAGTCTTGTCACCTAGGCCCTGACGACTAGCTATTTTACCATAAAACAGCCTATAAACAATTTTTTTTAAACCTGTGCTATCTCAGTTATTTCTTGTACTAGAGACATAATGTAACCACTGTTCTTTAGCATTTTATCTCCTCTTCCCATATATCCGTCCAGTTTTAGCACAAAAAATTTTGGGGGTACCCTAAGTTGCCCAAAATTAGACCCCTACCCCAAATCTTTCACTTTTTCATGTTCAAGCACCAATATTAAAAAATTTTCAGTGACAACATATTTAGTTTGAGCATGAAAGGTGTGCAGAAATGAATGCCAGTCAAAACACAAAAACAATTTTGAATATATCTTGATAAATGAGGAAGTTACAATTTTTTTGTATTTAGACCCAAGTCGTAAAAGTGATAATAATAATAAGGATATTGAAAACTTTTGAATTTGTGACATCTCAGTTATTTCTTGGCCTATGGACATTTTGTAACCACTGTTCTTTAGCACATTATCTTCTCTTTTCTCCTATCTGTCCTGTTTTGTGGAGAAAAATTTGAGGGTACCCTAAGTTGCCCAAAATTATACCCCTCCCCAATTTTGTCACTTTTTCATGTTCAAGCACCAATATGAAAATATTGTCTTTGACAATATATTTAGTTTGAGCATGCAGGATGTGCAGAAATTAATGCCGGTCAAAATACAAAAACAATTTTGAATATATCTTTATAAATGATGGAGTTATAATTTTTTAGTATTTAGACCCAACATTGTAAAATTGCTCATCTAAGAAAATAGAGGGAAAAAATCCAAAAATGGTGCATCATAGGTTGGACCACCACAGATGCCGGTAAATGGTATAGTTAGGGAAGAAACAGGAAATTCCGATACCTGTTCAGTCCGGTCTATTGCCCCAAAGTCATAATCATCCGATAAAAGCGACCCACTTTCACGCTCACAGCGTGCGTACCGAATTATATTAGTAAAGTCGGTGTCAATGTCGGAATTTTCCTCAGCCAAACCCACTTTATAGTCGTCATTTGAACCGTGTGACAAGTTTTTATTCTCATATTCGGCAAAATACTGCCAGAATTCGAACCTAATTCATCGAACATTCGCCTTATTTCAGCGACGGAACGTCCACGCGATCGCGTCGTCGCCATTTTTTTCCAAGTAAACATGCGAGATAAATGTCCGATTTGATTCGTCGATTTACGTAATAAAATGCAAATTTTAAGGGGATCCTCCACTTATTTATATGCCTAAATATAGTATCTAGGCCCACATGACGTAAAGTCATCAAAACATAATAAATTTCATTGGCCAAAGTACGTCATTATATATGGAGCGCCGTACTACCATTCACTACCGTCTAGTCGCGAATCACTAGTTAAAATCAACTACCATTCACTACCTCGACGTTGTTTAAGGGTTAAAGAGGCGACAGAAACTGTGGGATTTCAAAAGAGTATTGAACCTCGCAAGCCATGGATAACACCAGAGATGGTCAAAGATATGGAAGAGAGAAGAAAATGGAAACACCAGAGCACAGAGGAAGCTAGAAAACAGTATAAAAGACTCAACAATCAATTAAGAAGAACAACGAATAAAGCAAAAGAGGAGTGGTGGGAGGAACGGTGCAGGGAGTTAGAGATACTCCAGGAACAAGGACGCCACGATCTAGTGTATGGGAAAATAAAATCACTAGAAAAGAAAAAGAACATGGGAAGAGGAAACACAATCAAGGATAAGGATGGCAGGCTACTAGAAGACTCCGGAGATATAAGGAAAAGATGGAAGGAATATGTGGAGGAATTGTACACAGGAAATAGCAGCATTGAGGAGGAAATGGAGAAACAAGCGAAGGAACAGGAGGAAGCACAAACAGATGACACCATTGGGCCATGGGTGTTGAAAGAAGAGGTCTTAGCTGCAATAGATGACATGAAAAACGGCAAGGCAGAAGGAATTGATAACATCCCAATAGAAATGCTGAAGAACCTAGGAGACAAAGCAATGAATGAATTGGTGCAACTATGCCAGGACATATATAACACAGGAGAATGGCCAGAGGACTTTCTACAGACCATAGTTATACCAATTCAGAAGAAACAGAATGCAGTAAACTGTGAAGATCATCGCACTATAAGCCTCCTGACACACGCATCAAAGATATTGCTAAGAATAATAACAAAAAGACTGCAGTCAAAAGCGGAAACGGATAAGTGCCTAGGAGAGGATCAATATGGGTTCAGGAAAGGCAGAGGGACAAGAGATGCAGTGGCAGCGTTGAGAGTAATAGCAGAAAGAAGTATTCAACATGGACAAGATATATACATCTGTTTCGTCGACTACGAAAAGGCTTTTGACAGAGTGGACTGGAAGAAATTAATGGGAATACTGAGACGAATAGGGGTGGACTGGAGAGAAAGAAGATTGATAGGAAATCTATACATGGGTCAAAAAGTAAAGATAAGAATCGATGGAGAATTCTCAGAGCCGGGGAAAATAGGAAGAGGAGTGAGGCAAGGATGCCCCCTGTCACCAATCCTATTTAACATCTATATTGAAGAAATTGTCAGAGAAACGTTGGATGGGCTGGAGGAGGGGATAAAAGTGGGTGGGAAAATGGTGAAAGCACTAAGATTTGCAGACGACCAGGCGGCTGGCAGTCAGGAAGGCTTACAAAAGATGATGGACCGCTTAAATACGACATCGCTGAACTACGACATGAAAATAAACATAAAGAAAACAAAGGTGATGAAGATAAGTAAGAGAGGAGAGGAAACGGTAAATATCACATTAAATGGGGAGGAAATAGAACAGGTGAAGAAGTTCTGCTATCTGGGAAGTGTGGTTACAGACATAGGCGTACGGGAGGTTTCAGAAGTGGGGGGGCAAAGATTGAACTTCTGCCCGAAAAAATTTTCCGGCCAAAAAGCGACTATTTTTGCCCGAAAAACCAGACTTGCCCGAAACTTGACGCCTTTTTTTTCTTAGTCGTCCGCGACTATTTTTGCCTGAAAACCTGACTTGCCCAAAACTTGACGACTTTTTTTTTAAACTTGACTTTTTTTTTAGTCGTTTGGGCCTGTTTTGCCCGAAAAAACCACCAAACTTGCCCGAATTTGGGGGGGCAATTGCCCCCCCTGCACCCCCGCCTCGTACGCCTATGGTTACAGAGGATGCAAGGTGTCACGTAGAAATAAAAAGAAGAATAGCTATGGAAAAAGATGCATTCTACAAGAGGGGGGAGCTACTCAGAGGAAGTCCAAACATGAATCTGAAGAAGAGAATGGTGAAGACATTGGTGTGGAGTGTTGTCCTGTACGGCTCGGAAACGTGGACAATGCGACAAGAGGACATAAAGCGACTGGAGGCCTTCGAGATGTGGATATGGCGCAGAATGGAGAGAATCAGCTGGGTTGAGCGAAAAACGAACGAGGAAATCCTACAATTGGTGGAAGAAAAGAGATCACTGATGGACACTATACGTAGGCGACAGAAGAAATGGATAGGACACATCTTAAGGAGCGACACCCTACTAAAAGACATCATTGAGGGAAGAATGGAGGGGAAAAGGATGCGAGGCAGACCAAGAACAATGCTGCTGGACTGGATGCTGTCAGAAGAGGGATACAGTGGAATGAAAAGAGAAGCTCAGGACAGAGAAAAATGGCGTCGTTGGACATACGAACCTGCCTGATGACAGAGAACATTAAGAAGAAGAATCACATTTACATATTTCTGCATTGCAGCCAATCCCAAAATTCCCACATTCAGATGAATCAATTAAGGAAGTCTGACGCTCATTAATTCGAGTGGGCTGGTAGGAGTCCTTGATCGATGAGTCAATAGCGAATGATAATTATCCATTCGTCTCATTAATAACGAACTCACTTCCAAGATTGAATTGCACTTTAAGCTCATCAGTATATTTTTGGATAGCAACTGTAAATCGAATAATTCACTTGTAATCTCCAAATTTCTAAAGTGTTACATCGCAGTTCAGCACAAACCACCAACCGATTAATATAATGATTGGCGATGAATTAATGAGCGTCAGGTCATACATGTCTGGTACAACCAGTCACCTGACAAATTGTTTGTAATAGCAATTGTTTTCTTCAGTTGAGCTCCTCTGATTAAGCTGGTTCCAAGTCATTCTACATGCAATAAAAAGATCGCAATTACAATGTTGCATTGAATGCAACAGAGATTGTGGGATTTCAGACGGGTGTAGAACCTCGTAAACCATGGGTAACACCGAAGATGCTAGAGGACATGGAAGAAAGAAGAAAATGGAAGCATCAGAGTACCGAAGAAGCAAAGAAAGAGTACAAAAGACTGAACAACCAATTAAGGAGAACAACGGATAAAGCAAAAGAGGAATGGTGGGAGGAGAGATGCAAGGAGATGGAAATGCTTCAGGAAAAAGGACGACACGACCTAGTTTACAGCAGGATCAAGTCACTGGGCAAGAAGCCGAATATGGATAGAGGAATGCAATCAATAACAAAGACGGCAAATTACTGGAGGACCCAGACGAGATAAGGAGCCGATGGAAGGAATACGTGGAAGAGTTATACATGGGAAACAGTAACCTAGAGAATGAAGAGGAGGAACAGGCACAGGCACAGAATGGAAATGACAGAGGACTGGAGGTGCTCAAAGAGGAGGTCATGGCTGCAATCAGTGATATGAAAAACAACAAGGCAGAGGGAATAGATAGCATCCCAATTAATTGAGATACTGAAGAACCTAGGAGAGAAGGCAATGGGGGAACTGGTGCGGCTGTGCCAGGACATCTACAATACTGGAGAGTGGCCGGAAGATTTCATGCAAACGATAATGATTCCATTCAAGAAAAAGCCAAACGCAACAACATGCGAGGACTATAAGTCTCCTAACCCATGCATCAAAGATCCTACTTAGAGTTATCACGAAAAGGTTACAGGCAAGAGCAGAAAATGACAAATGCATTGGAGAGGATCAATTTGGCTTCAGAAAGGGAAGAGGAACAAGAGACGCGATTGCAGCACTGAGAATTCTAACAGAAAGAAGCATCCAGCATGGACAGGACATATACATATGCTACGTTGACTATGAAAAAGCGTTTGACAGGTCGATTGGAAGAAGCTGATGAGTGCGTTAAGACGAATAGGAGTGGAATGGCAGGAAAGGCGATTGATATCTATTTATGGGACAGAAGGTTAAAATTAGAATTGATGGAGAATACTCGGAACCAGGAAAGATAGGAAGAGGTGTGAGGCAAGGATGCCCACTATCCCCAATACTGTTTAATATCTATATAGAAGAAATTGTAAGAGAAACACTGGAAGAAGTGAATGAGGGAATAAAGGTAGGAGGAAGACTGATAAAAGCTCTGAGGTTTGCGGACGATCAGGCAGGCACTCAAGAAGGATTACAAAGAATGATGGATCGATTGAACATGATATCGACAGAATACGACATGAAAATAAACATCAAGAAGACAAAGGCTATGAGGATAAGCAAAGGAGGAAAGAAAGCAATTCTTAAGATCACATAAACGGAGAAGAAATAGAGCACGTGGAGAAATTCTGTTACCTAGGAAGTATGGTCACAGATGATGCAAGATGCCATGTAGAAATAAAAAGACGAATAGCCATGGGAAAAGACGCATTCAAGAAAAGAGGGGAACTCCTTAGAGGAAAATTAAATATGAATCTAAAGAAGAGAATGGTCAAGACGCTGGTGTGGAGTGTGGTACTCATGAGGAGTGACACTATAGTACGAGATATCATCGAAGGAAGAATGGAGGGGAAAAAGACAAGAGGAAGACCAAGAACAATGCTACTGGATTGGATGATGACAAAGGGCTAAAGATGGATGCACAGAACAGATATGCGTGGCGTCATTGGACATATGAACCTGCCTGACGGCAGAGAACCAAAGAAGAAGAAGAGAATTGAATGCTAGGTCACGTCAGCAGAAGTTGGAAGGCTACAACAACACCAATGTCATCTTTGTATTGATCCACGTTTGGCCTTTCCTACTTTGTCGACGTTTGACATTGTGCTGGTCAATAAGTTGGCTCTTGTGGGTGTTGAAAAATTCTCAAAGATTTACATTGCATTAATCTACCCCACCCCACCCCACCTTATTCCATTTACAGACATGCACATACAAGTGGAATACGACGAACCCCTAGATGATGCCATCAATAGATCAATTGATCGTAAGCATGGATAGCAGCAATGCTATGCTTTGCTCCGTAGTCGGACGATCCTTTGACCCACACAATTTCTCTGCTGATATTATTATTATCAGCAGAGAAATTGTCCGGTTATATTATAACCGTTTGCACCAATCAATTTTCTTGTGGACACCTTAAATGCTGCGCTGTTTCTGTCTCAGCAAGATGATCGTTTGGTTTAAAGTCACGTACAAGATCGAACGGTGGTCAGAAGGCTGAATTACCGCAGTGCAGAGTTCAGAACCGAACACAAAACTTATTCACCAACCTCTGACTTGATACTGATTCTGAAAACTGATACAACATTCAATTAATGTACCATCAACTTCATTGATATGAGAATAATGAGATATGATTCATTGATATGACTGCACAAAGTAGTCTGTGCAGACATAACAAAAATTTAGACACTGTAGACAGAAATAGAAAATGTACAAATGTGTGAACTGTCTTTTATTATAACAACAAAACAATAACAAAACAATAACCAATTTTATTAGGGACCTGCATCTCACAAATTTTCAGTTTACGTAAATCTTGAATGGGGGAAATAGTCCTTGAATTACTAGCCTGATATATACATGTACTTGATAGCACCGGCAAACCACAGCTATTGTTATATCAATGTAGGCCTAATACGTCTGCTGTTTAAAATCAATTAAACTAAAAATTAAATTAGTCAACCAAATTAAAATAACCAAACAATACTATCCTGTCCTGGTTTCATGTTCATCAAATTCAGTCATTCACTTTAATGTTAAGATCATACAAGCAATTAGCAATTCACTGTAATGTTAAAATCATGCAATTAGCATTTGTTGAAAGTATCGGGCAAATGTACAAAAGTAAAAGTAAAATGTATTTTAATTGCTTAAGTAAAAGTACTCATCCCCTTCAAATAATACTTATTAAGTAAAAATTAAAAGTACCGAGTCTTTCTACAACTCAATCGATTATTTATAGGCCTAACCTTAAAAAATACTAAATTCTCGAAATTGTTATCATTGAGTCTAGTAGGCACGCTTCTGATTCATTTTAGCACAATGCACAGCTGAAGAGTCGTTTTGCTACAGAAATGGCAGTGCATCCAGCGTGCTCCACCCATCGAAAATCTATTTTAGGCATGCAAATTTAAATAAGCTGTCTCAGCTTAGCGTAACGAAATGTTAATCAACGCATCGAGTAACAACTATTGTAACGAGTGTCACATAAATTGTAACGAAGTAAAAGTACTGAAATATGGATAAAATTTTACTTCGTTGAAAGTCAAAGTATTTTGGTTTATGATACTTCGTTACATGTGAAAGTATTCAAACTGTTACTTAAGTACAGTAACGCGTTACTTTTACTTCGTTACTGTACAACACTGGCAATTAGCAATTCACTTTAATGTTAAGATCATGCAATTAGCAATTCACTTTAATGTTAAGATCATGCAATTAGCAATTCACTTTAATGTTAAGATCATGCAATTAGCAATTCACTTTAATGTTAAGATCATGCAATTAGCAATTCACTTTAATGTTAAGATCATGCAATTAGCAATTCACGAAGACCCTTGGGCCGAAACAATGTCAAAATAACAAAACGTTGTTATGTTGTAACTAAATCGAAGTTTCAAGGTAACTACTTTAAGACAAACCTACTTTAAGAGCAGCACGTGTATAAATCTTAACTGAACTAATGCAGTAATGTGTCTGTAATTATCCATCGTCGTTTTTAAGAGCAGCACGTGTATAAATCTTAACTGAACTAATGCAGTAATGTGTCTGTAATTATCCATCGTCGTTTTTAAGAGCAGCACGTGTATAAATCTTAACTGAACTAATGCATTTTAATGTGTCTGTAATTTATCCATCGTCGTTTTTAAGAGCAGCACGTGTATAAATCTTAACTGAACTAATGCAGTAATGTGTCTGTATTATCCATCGTCGTTTTTAAGAGCAGCACGTGTATAAATCTTAACTGAACTAATGCATTTTAATGTGTCTGTAATTTATCCATCGTCGTTTTTAAGAGCAGCACGTGTATAAATCTTAACTGAACTAATGCATTTTAATGTGTCTGTAATTTATCCATCGTCGTTTTTAAGAGCAGCACGTGTATAAATCTTAACTGAACTAATGCAGTAATGTGTCTGTAATTATCCATCGTCGTTTTTAAGAGCAGCACGTGTATAAATCTTAACTGAACTAATGCATTTTAATGTGTCTGTAATTATCCATCGTCGTTTTTAAGAGCAGCACGTGTATAAATCTTAACTGAACTAATGCAGTAATGTGTCTGTAATTATCCATCATCGTTTTTAAGAGCAGCACGTGTATAAATCTTAACTGAACTAATGCATTTTAATGTGTCTGTAATTTATCCATCATCGTCGTCTAACACAATTAACTCTCTCTCTGTCTCTGTCTCTCTCTGACGAACAGTTTGTGGCATCAAAATCAAAAGTAACTAATCTTTTTAATCATAACATTCAAATCCAATACCACCATTCAAATTGAACCAAATACTGTCACCCAAATTAATTTCGAATTGATTATCAGAACTAAGCAGCTCCCTAAGTTTTATTGAGTGTATGATATAATAATAAAAAAATACACCAGTGGTCAAAAGACAATGACATGACGGTGAACAAAAGTGACCACAACACTGGACTCATGTGAACACAAGAGGAATGAGAAATGCAAACAGCATTTTAATTGTCGTCTAAATTTAACAACTCAATGAGCTACAGTGCATGAAAAACACAAGTGTCAACAGACATTATTTTACTGCTAATGCTTCAAATCCTCTGATCAGATTAAAAACTTAAAACATTTTAGCACAGACTTCTCACTCATACAATTACATGTTAAAAATTGAAAAAGAAAATTACTACACTGTAAATTGTTACCACTTTTACGCAAACATAAATTATGATACAACTCAAGCTCAGAAGAAAATGCAAAATTCAATTAGTTTTATTAATAAATACTGGCTCCTGAATCTTTTGAATGACTTTATAAAATAAGTCATCAGATCGTCGTCATGATCTGTGATGATGAAATGCAAGAATAGCTGCTACTGAGAAAATGAAGAAAAATTAAATAGAACAGAAAAATTTATACTGTTAGAAACAAGTTGAGCCGCCGCATTCAGCTTCTCAAGCAGTCCACATGCGTAGTTGAGAGAAACAATAAAAAATATGCGTGCGGTGAATTCGAAAAGTCTTCGGTGGTGACTTTTTAACGTAGAGAATAGAGAATGCAGCACGAGATGCGGCTGGAAAGCAAATGCAGTTCATCATCATCATCGCCGTTGTGGTAGTAGTCTTTTCATAAGACTTTATTATTGCGATGTCAGATGGAAATCAACGGCGAAGATAACAAAACAACTAAATGTCTTCCACCGGAGGTGCCTACGATTCATCCTGGGCATCTCATGGAAAGATCACATCAGGAATGAGGAGGTGTTGAAATTGGCGGGATCAAGAGACCTGGAGTATGTCATCATGGAGAGAAGAGGGAAGTTGGCTGGGCACATTCTTAGATTACCAAAAGAGAGAATTGCAAGGACGGCGATAAGATGGGTTCCGGAGGGGGGAAAGCGAAGAAGAGGTAGACCAAGAAACACCTGGAGACACGCATTCAAGGGAGATCTGGAGAAGATGGGACTGGGTTGGGACGAGGCGGTGGAGGTAGCTGGCGACCGTATGGAGTGGCGAAGACTTGTTGACCAATGCTCCGATCAGAAAAGGAGGAACTAAGTCTACGTAAGTAAGTCAGGTGAAGTGCACAGCAGCAGCAGCAGCAGCAGCAGCAGCAGCTAGAGCAGAACTCACTGCCGCTGTCGTCAGAATTCCTTTCAGCATACGTCGTACAGCAACATCACCAAACGACAACCAATCCATTTTCAGCGATGTACAAGTTCTTCAAATATCGCACGTGAAAATGTGCTTCAATGGACAAGCTTAATTATTGTGTGAATGTAGTTGAAACATATGGCTGTACGTACGTCTGAACTCAGAAAAACATCAACCACATGATTTCTAGCGGTTGTCTTATGAGTATTAAACTTCTTAAGAAATCTTTGCAAATCTGCCATTTACCCGTAACACCTTCGTGACAACTGACTTTTAAACGATTCACATCTGGCTTTCTTTAAACCTCTTCCACCAAAGATGCCTGTCCATAAGTCGGCTCAAAGCATTCATTTCGGAAGTCCATCGTTTTAAAAATACTGCATGTAATGTGCAGTAAAAATATATGACTTGCTAAGAATGACTACATGACTGATATGATGGATGCTTTAAATAGCAACCTCAATTTAAAAAACACAAAAGATGTTGAAAGGAAATCAAGCAATCTACAATAATACTCACATTATTTAGCAAATGCAACCAAACTAAAATCATCCTCCAAATGTCACATTGTATTGGTAAACTTAAGACCAACTACTTTAAGAAGCATGCTTAAACCTTAGCTATGCTAATAAAATGTTTCTTGCTAACCAAAATCCCTTGAAAAGATAACTTTGTACAATTTGTTGTCAAATGCAGATATTGCTAATCCAATTGTTTCTAGACAACAAAGACAATGTCTGCCATGAAGATTAATGAGAATCATAGATTGAGTATTCGCATATTACGAATATTAAGATTAATTATAGTAGTAGTAGTCACGATTGATTTTCTCCAAATTCAAATGATTGTAAGCTTGGAATAACTGTGGAAGACAGTCGTTTCATTTTAATGTACCGGTACATAAGAATTACTTACTTAGACTTAGTTCCTCCTTTTCTGATCAGAGCATTGGTCAACAAGTCTTTGCCACTCCATACGGTCGCCAGCTACCTCCACCGCCTCGTCCCAACCCAGTCCCAACCTCTCCAGGTCTCCCTTGAATGCGCGTCTCCAGGTGTTTCTTCATCTGCCTCTTCTTCGCTTTCCACCCTCTGGCACCCATCTTATCGCCGTCCTTGCAATCCTCTCCTTTGGGGATCTAAAAATGTGCCCAGCCAACCTTCCTCTTCTCGCCATGATGATATACTCCAGTTCCCTTGATCCCGCCATTTAGTGATATACAAATATTATACTATTATATTCAATGATCATTTCCACAAGTCGTCGCATGTCATGTACTCATTTAAAAGTATATCATATGCAACTAGATTTCAATCAAACATAGACTATTGGAAGGAAGACTCGAAACTATTTTGTCCCAAATTAAAGTAAAATTGATCAGAACTCTGCCAAACTTCTCTGCCAGGTTACTAATCAGCGGAGAGAAAAGATTCTAATTGTACTGATGGGCAGCAGAAACAACATCAAGCAGATGCTTTTCATTATTTACACTCAAATCTGGTCACTCCTGTGGCATTGTGTGACCTCTAATACTTGCATGGTGTCTAATCAAAAGAAATGTTTCATGGCATCACAACTAGACCTGCTTTAGGAAAACCACCAAAGACGAGTGAAAGTCAAAGACTTTTTAAACACGTCAAATGATTGGCAATTGAAAAGCATTAGTAGACTTGAAAACTAGAAAATACACTCCACTCAGATATTCTATTAATCTTAACTAAAAAAAGCATCAGTATTTTCGCAGCAGACTTAGACGTGAAACAAGAAGAGATTCTCAACAACATCTGGTGAATTTATAACAATCTTAGATCTTGTTGTTCTCGGCTTTTCCTTCCGTCACTTCCTCCTTCAGTTCTTCGTTTTCTTTGTCCTTTTTCGCATCATCTTTGTCGCTACTCGTCGACTGCGATCGCATCGTCGTCGTCGTTTTGTTGCCTGAAGCGAAGCGTTGTCTGAGGTTAGCAGCAAACGAGTTGAGTGAATCTCCGGAAGCATGTCGCAACTTCTTGAAGTCACCTGCGGCGGACGTGTGTCGCTGCTTTCGTTCGACGTCTGATGGATCTCGGCAAACCATGACTGGACAGACGGCGTGATTGACGAGATAGTCGCTGACACTTCCCAAAATCGTTCGTCTCATCTTTCCCGTTCCACGTGTGCCAGTGATTATCATCGCCGCATTCTCTTCCTCGGCCATGTGGCAGATCACTTCTCCAGGTCTACCTGCTGATGTCCTCAGCTTTCCTGGCACCTGCACAACAAGAGAACAACAAATGAAGAACAAGAGAACAACAAATGAAGAACAAGAGAACAACAAATGAAGAACAAGAGAACAACAAATGAAGAACAAGAGAACAACAAATGAAGAACAAGAGAACAACAAATGAAGAACAAGAGAACAACAAATGAAGAACAAGAGAACAACAAATGAAGAACAAGAGAACAACAAGAGAACAACAAATGAAGAACGATGGTTCATTCAATTTCACGCAGACGATCATCGTTAGGCCTAAAAAATAATAGTGTGTGTTTCCGGTAACAGAGCTCTAAAAACTGGGTAGGTAGAAATTTTTTTACCTTTTTGGTACAATATCTTTTTACAGTAACTACCTGAAAATTACACCACTGCCCTATTCGCATCCAAAGGTACACGATGCAATGAAGCACTACGTGTTGTAAGCAAGTATAAACTGCCTATTTGCAGAATGTCTGTACCTACAGCCGGCTACAAACTGCTCTAGAAAACAATCCTATTAGGCCAAATTTTATTTTGTTGACGTCTTTTCTGGAGGATGGAGTTGGAGTGAAAATGAGTAGGAACAGAAGATCACCTCTAACGGTCATTCAAGACTGGCAAAGCCAGTGACCAGTTATTGCTAAGCGGAGCCTTCTATTACTGTAATAGAGGGCTCTGTGGCTGTGTATCTGCTACAGGCGACGGCTAGACGGCCTCTCTATGGAATGCCTACAAAAATTTACAGTGAGAGAACCTCTCCTTTCAGATCTAATACTCTCCTCTCACAACCGCCTGCCTTGTCAAACTGACCATGAGAAACTATTGATTGGTCTAATTAACAGACCCTTATATACCTTGAAAGACGGCTGTTTACCAACTGCCGTCTGCCTTGTCTTGTCTTTGACCTTCCTCGATTCGAGGGTTGGTCGCTTCATGGACATGCCTTCGCCACTTTTTCCTGTCCTCCGTCTCCTTCAATATCTGCTCGAGTGGTAGTTCCATCCATGTGATGACATTAGCGATCCATCCCATCCTCGGTCTTCCCCTTGCCCTTGATCCCGACATCGTACCCTGTATTATTTCCTTCTCCATACAGCCCCCTGTTTTCTCATCAAATGACCGAAGTAAATGAGTTTCCTTCTTTTTATCGAGTTCAATAAGGTTCTTTCTGTTCCAGTTTTCTCCAATACCCATTCGTTTGTTCTTTTTTCCGTCCATTGTATTCTCAAGATCTTTCTTAGGCATTTCATTTCAAAAGCATTTATTCTGTCTTCTTCTCCTTTTCTGATCGTCCAACTTTCACACCCATAAGTCGCCACTGGCCATACCAACGCCTTCATAAGTCTGATCTTGGTAATCATTTTTATATTATGACTTTTCCCATATTGTCTTCAACGCTGTCCCTGTGTTGAGTCCTCTTGCTAGTTTTTCTCGTATATCTTTGCTGCTATCTGCGTCTTCAGTTATCATCGATCCTAGGTAATGAAAGGTGTCTACCTGTTCCAGTTTTTCCCTCCGATTTCAATATTACACGTTCTACCTTCTTGTGTCATGACTTTAGTTTTATCCATGTTTATCCTCAGACCTCTCTTCTCTCCTGCTTGATGTAATCGTTCTGTTAGTTCTTGCAACTCCAATTATACTGCAAACAACAAGCTAAAGTAAAGGTTGCAGGTACACTATCAGGAGGTTTCAGAATAAAGAAGGGAGTGAGACAGGGATGCGTGATGTCACCTCATTTGTTCAACATCATGGCAGAGATGGTTATGAGAGAGGCACTGGATGGATGGCAAGGAGGAATACGGATAGGAGGCAGGGTCATTACTAACCTAAGATATGCAGATGATATAGTACTATTAGCAGGAACAGAATTGGTCTGCCTTAGTGAACGCTATAATTATAATGTCCAAATTCCACACCTCATAATGGAAGGCAATGTCACTGTATTATGTCAATACAAATAAAAACTTTTCACAAAATTATCTGAGTCGCGGCAATAAAAGTGAGTCGGTCAGGTTACCGGAAACACATGCAATTAATTTTTTGGGCCTTATCGCTCTATTGAGACACAGAAATATTTTCTATGGACCAATTTGGATCTGTGCAAAGACCAAATAAAAAATCACTATGCAAATGAAGATAAGTTGAGCCAAGTACAAACAAGACCAATGTTTTCACCACAGAACTCCATTAATGCACTTCCTTGTATACGCCGATTTCAGGTATATAATAAATTATTTTAAGTACAATGGCATTAATAATAATAATAATAATATTTTTTGAAATCGTTAATCAATATGGCGTTCATTGACGACTCTTTTTCATGCAAGTCTTCACAGAAGACCAGAGGGATTTGCAGCGTGTGTCATGTATCCAGGCTGCTCCATATCAAGGACGGTCATGTTCATCTTCATGGCCCCAGGACAAAACCATGCCCGGGCTCTAAGAGGCCACCTTTGTCTAGCCTTGTTGCAGACTCACCACTGTCTAATAGCCTCTTTGATCATCAAGTTGCAACAGCTACTTCTACATCCAATTGCAACGAGCAGTGTAGTGCCGCAACAACCTCAACAAACGCTACTGACCAACTTATGCCAGACAATGGCTGTAGGGAGCGCTTGAAACATCCTTCGCTTCAACACAATCTACTTAGACACATTCCGAAGGGCGCCAGATCGAGTACCGCATCACTTTTGACAAATGTTTTCAATTGCCTGATATAGAAGCCGACTCAGCTCGACAACTGGAAATGTCTCCTGAGTTTCGGAGCAACCATTCTGGAGCAACCTAGACACGGTGGCAGACGTCACAATTTAACAACGACAATAAAGAAACGCACGTCAGAATTTTTCAACAGCTGGCACGCTAAAGCAGAGGAAATTTTTGATCAGTTCCAACCAGCTTGTTCCAGCAGTCACAGGAAGTCACTCGATAACGAACAGTATATCGCAGCTGCGGTTTCGGCCAAACTAGAGGACGGTAATATCAAAGCCGCCTCAAAAATTCTATGCTCTGAAGAGATACCGGCTCCGGTCTGCGAGCAAACGTTTGCTGAACTGTGTGCGAAACACCCTTCTCCTCCACCGGATGGTCCTCCAATTCCAGATCCACCTGTCACACAACCAATTCAAGTCACAGAGACGGAAGTTCGTAAACTCATTCGCACGTTTCCTGCAGGTTCGGCAGGAGGACCAGATGGACTGCGCCCACAGCACATCCTGGAGATGATCAAATCGCCTGACGCTGGACCAGCTCTTGTCTTGGCCATCACGGCCTTTGTGAACTTGCTACTAGAAGGAACATGTCACGAGTCAATACGTCCATTGCAATTCGGCGGCACTCTATTCGCGTTACGCAAGAAATCTGGTGGTCTTCGCCCAATCGTTATTGGCTACTTCTGGCGTAGGCTAACATCCAAGGGGGCAAACGCTTACGCTATACCAAGACTGACATCTTACCTTTCACCACATCAAGTAGGAGTTGGTGTACCTGGTGGAGCGGAAGCTGCGGTCCATGCTACACGTCGCTTTCTTCAAACTCTAAATACGGACTCCATTCTCGTGAAACTCGACATCTCCAACGCTTTTAACAGTCTATGTCGATCTCGAATGCTGACCGCGATCAATGATCTAATTCCTGAAATAGCACCATACTGTTACCTGGCCTACGCTGAGCAATCTCAATTGAAGTACGGTAGCTACACCGTACAGTCGGGTGTTGGTCCTCAGCAGGGAGATCCTCTGGGCCCTTTGCTTTTCTGCTTACCATTGCAACCGTCACTTGTCAGACTATCTTCACCCTTGGCATTCGGCTACCTCGATGACATCTCGCTTGGTGGTCCAACGTCAGGAGTAGCTGAAGACATTGAGACCCTAGAAAAGGATTGCGCTGATCTGGGTCTGACATTTAACAGCAAAAAGTGTGAGCTGATTGCCAAAGATCCTCAACTGATCAACCACAAATCGTTTAATCACTTTGAATACACAGATCCAGACTCCGCAACACTGCTCGGAGCACCGCTATCCACAGGCGCAACATTGAGTCAAGCCTTAGAATCACGAGCGGAGGAGCTAGACAAATCTCTGTCGAGACTAACCATGATAGCCCGTCAGGATGCCCTGCTGATTCTCAGACACTCACTAGGCACTCCAAAATTAATCTACACGCTGAGATGTGCTTCTTGCGCAAATCATCCGATTGTGGAAACTTATGATAAAACCCTACGGAAGGGTCTACAGTGCATCCTGAATATCGACTTCACTGACAGGCAATGGCAACAAGCTACCTTACCTACCGGTTTAGGCGGACTGGGCATTCGAAGGGCGTCATCGCTGGCACTTCCCGCTTTTCTAGCGTCGGCCGCAGGCACCTTCGAGCTCCAGTCCAACATCCTTAGCGTGCTAGACAGTCAATCTGACATACACTACACGAACCTGTCATCGCTCTGGGAATCAACAACCGGGTTGTCACTGACGGAGGTCTTTCTGTGCAAGCGAAATGGGACATGCCGATTCTGCATAAAGATTAAAGAGCTATTGGAACTTCTCCTCTCCACCACAGAGCCGAGTGATCAGGCGCGCCTGAAAGCCGTGTCCTTTCAACACGCTAGCGACTGGCTACATTGTCTACCGATTACCTCATGTGGCCTTAGTCTCAGCGATGAGGCTATCAGAGTGGCGGTTGGGCTTCGTCTTGGAGCCAACATTTGCCAACCTCACGACTGCGCTTGTGGCTCGCTGGTCACTGCTAGAGGCACGCACGGCCTTTCCTGCACTCTGGGGTTTGGTCGCGTGGCCCGACATGCAGCAATCAACGACTTGATTCATCGCAGTCTGATTAAAGCCGGCTTCCCAGCGATTAAGGAGCCACGAGGCATGCTGCGCTCAGATGGTAGAAGACCTGACTCTTATACCGTGGAAAGCAGGTCGGAGCCTCGTATGGGACGTCACTGTGGTTGACACTCTGGCGCCATCGCATCTGCAGGCAACGGCTGTCACGGCTGGAGCAGCAGCAGAAATTGCGGACACCAGGAAAAATCAAAAATATCAGTCTCTTTCAGTCACACATGACTTCGTTCCACTGGCCGTTGAAACTCTAGGCCCTGTTAATTCTAGAGGCATTGAATTCATCACAGATTTGGGTCGTCACTTGACGAAGGCGACGAACGAATTGAGAGAAACGTCATTCCTCTATCAAAGACTTTCGGTGACCATTCAGCGCTTTAACGCTGTCGCCTTCGCGGGTTCTTTTGTTGTAGCTTGATAGTAGTAATATAGTGTTAATAATAATAATTATAATAATACTAATAATAGTGATAATAGTAATAATGATAATAACAATAATAATAATAAATTATTATTATTATAATTGTTATTATTATTATTATTATTATCATTATTATAACAATCATTTATTACTTTTGACAAAAGTTCCGAAGAATAATAATCGTTACTATAATAATAATAATAATAATAATAGTGTTGGGCACTACAGAACCGATCCGACAAGACATAGAGAGGCTTAAGACCTAATGTTGAAAACGATCGTTTCACTTGTCTGTATATGATTTTGTCAGTTTTTTAAGAAATAAATGTGCATAATAATAATAATAACAACCAACTCTTATTAAAGTACCCTCCGTTTGTGTGCACATGCCTAAAATGTCATTTAACTGTGCAAATAGATATAATTATGGCGGGTATTGAATTGAAACAGCAGCGTGTGCCATGCTTTGTCCTGACCTGCAGCCAGACTCCAATCAAATGCCTAAGCTGCACTGGAACTCGTCTCTTTCTCCCCTCCCCTCACCACCCCACTTCCCCCAATGTCCACATGTTTGGTTCAAATCCCCCACAATTTCTTTCTACATAAGGATTGAAACATTGGCCAGCTGCTGCTGTCAATAGCATCTGCCTCAATATATATATATATATATATATATATATATATATATACATGTATATATATAATTATATATATAATTATATATATATAATTATATATATAAAATCCATCTACCGTCTGTTAAATTACTTACAATGTCTTACATGGATAGACAATAATTCACTTTTAAGTCATCAACCTTGTGACATGTCTTAAAACACTGACGTATTCAAAACTTTCGTGTTGCACCTTTCAAGTAAAACTTGACTTTACAGACTTTTTCTCAAACCTCACTCTTATAATTACACCAGTACAATTTAGACTCTGACCTATGACCCAGATGCTGAAATGATTAACATGCCTCCTCTTTCAACTGATGAATATTACACAAAATAACGACACAATGACAAACTGAATCATTGGTCTGTGCGTATTGCTGTTCTAAAACTTTGCTAGCCAGACAATTCGTATAAAAGTACGTCTAAGGTGTATAATATAAAAAATATATAAAGTATAGGCACTTGACTAAAGGCAATCTCAGAAGCTGGTCCTACAACCTGGAATGACCTCTCTGTTACACGGGGTCGCGGTGGTATAGTGGTGGCGTCGTAGCCTTGGAGCCGGAAGGTTCGATGTTCGAATCCACCTCGCCGCGTAAGGACCTTGAGCAAGTCCTTCACTCACAATTGCTCAGCGCTTCGGCGTGAAACTCCGATGCAGTGTTCGCTCTGCATTTTGGAGCGCCTCTGAGTAGAGAGCTTGAAGGGGCGCTATAACAAGTGCACATACAAACATATTGCCCATATGCCACTCCACTCTGTTCCTTAAGAATCTCAAAAACTATTCTATTTCGCCGTGGTTGGGCTGGGAGCACCTCTGAGTAGCCTACCTTGAAGAGGCACTTCTACAAAATTTCCTAAATAATAATGATAATACACAAACCTATTCCCTTGGCTGAAGCTACATTACACGCATTTGCTTTCAGTTCTTATTTATAAGAGCAAAAACCTGTGATCACACAAAAGTTAAAACAGCCTAAGAAGGGAAGTTTGAAGAAAATTGTCACATTTAATGATGACTTTGCAGGAATTCTCAACATTTAAAACATTGTCATCGTTCCATGTGACAGTTTTGCCAGCCTGAAGTCTTGATTAAACAAAAACTGAACTGAATTTCCTAAACTTAGAATCTGCATTAAGTTGTAAGCTAATGCAGAATGGAATTCCTGTACAAACCTGAAAATTAGTTCTAGAAAACTGATAACTAACTACATGTACCTGTATATGAAATTTTTTAAAATTCAGTATTATTCATGCTGTGGGTTTGCTTACAGATTATGATTTAAAAAAACTACATTTAGGAAACAAGTAACAACTTGCAGAACAAACTGCATTAACTCAGAGTCTTATATACGCAGGAATGTATTGAATAATTTCTTGGATGAGCACAACTTCTTAGCATGGCCAACTGCAAACCTTTTTGCAAGAGGGGCAAAACACAAAGGTCACAAAGGTTAAATGGTCTAGCAAGAGAACTTGAAAAATGCAAAGCATTAAATTACTGGTAAGGAGATGAGTCTTTTTCAGAGAGGATTCCAAATGTAAATTTCTCAGTTTCGCCGTGTGAATATATGCAGCCTTTGTGAATTATTATTATTATTGGGGGGGGGGTTATTTTATGAAGAGAAAGTTCCTTTAAAAGCTATAGCGCTGAATGTTGACAGACGCTGGAAAAGAAAAGTTGCCTCGCGTCTGTCACCAGTAATGGACGATATGCGTTTGCCGATTTCATTGATGAATTCCAAGGTTGATGGATTAAGCGGACCTAGGGTCTCCATGGCCACCGGTTGGAAGATGTAAGAAGTGGAGAGACCTGCATATTTCTGGGTTTTACGGATGGCCGCCTGCACTGATGCCGGTCCAACCAGATTGGCTGGTTGAGTAATGTAAGATGCGGCGCAAGTATGCACAACTGTGGGTCCCACGCCAGGTACTTCCCCTCCGACCAGGGTATTAGGGTTGCACCGTCTGGCCTTTTGCCATCAGATTTAAATTGGCCCGCGGGTTCCTTGACGCTCGGAACATCTGCTTTGAGAAGGGCGCGCCAGATGATGTCGTTAATGGCGTGGTGGCGCAATGAGCGTCCCAATGCCCTCCTGCAAACGAAGCCATGGTGACCCCCGGGCCAACTCCAGCGCCACAGTGGCACGTGTGGGGACCGCACAAGTCCAGACCCAGCCTCAATCCCACCGCCACCCGGACCACCTCATTATCCAATGCGAGGCCACACTCGGCAATTGGGAGCGCGGTCAGCCAGTCGGCTGAATGATGAACTGCTGACCGCGACCAGCCTGGCTTGGTTGACCAAATCGACAGCACTCCTGCTGCTGACTTCCAACTTATCCTTCTGGATCAGAGGCTGATCCTAGCAGCTCTGTCTGATGGGCAGGGGTTCTATCGTCGCAGGTAGGGTGTCTTGACGTGCCTCCAACAGGTCCACCACATACGCATCAGAGGCTGCATCCACAGTCGCAACAATAGCGGTCTGAAGCTCGAGAGTCGACGCGGCTGAAGCCAAGAAGGCAGAAGAAGCCAGCGAATCGACTCCGCGACTACCAAGTCTGCCATCTCTGATAGGAAGTGCGGCCTGCAGCCACTGTTGGTCATGTTAAGAGAACAGTTGACTGTTCCCTGTAGGCTCGATCTCATTAGTCCATCCAGTGCCACAAGGGCCAGGTAGTCAAAGCAAGGGCAGCACCGGAGAAGATAGCTTATTATTATTATTATTGTCACTATTATTATTATTTTGTTATATTATTATTAGAACACTAGCTGTACCCGGCCACGCGTTGCTGTGGCAGAAAAGACTGTCATCTGCCTCTTTCCCTCCCCCGTCCCCCTCCCCGCCCCCATCCCCTCCCCGTCCCCCCTCCCCTCCCCTCCGCCGCCCCTTCCCCTGCCCCTCCCTCCTCCCCTCCCCCGTCTCCTCTCAGTCCCCCTCCCTTTCCTCTCCCCTCCAACGTCTCCCTCCCTCCCCTTCCCCCTCCCCTCCGCCTCTCCTTCCACTCCCCCTCCCCTCCCCCTCCTCCTTCTACCCCTCCCCTCCCATTCTTCTCCATCTCTCCCCTCCGGTCCATTCACTCCCTCTTTGTCCCGCTCCCTCTTCCTTCTTTCCTCCCTCACACGTTCCTTCCCGACAGCGACATATGCCCTATCGCGACTTTTGGGCGACTTTTGGGCAACCCAGATCGAAGTTGGTCATCTCGCGACTTTTGGGCGACTTTTCAACGTGATGTCGCGACAAAAACGTTTCCGAAATCGGGCAACCCTCATGGACGTTGGGACATGTATAATTTGCAAATGGCGGTCGAGCGGATTTCAAAGTTCTCTTTTTGTGGAAAAGATTGGGGTTTTTTTGGAAAAAAAGCATAATACAACACGGTTCTATTGGAATGGAAGGTCTTGTAAAAATTTCAAAACAATCGGTTCGTCAGTTTTCGAAAACACTCATAACGCACGGTTGGAAAGTTTCATTTTTATATATATATATATAGATTGGCAAGAATTTTTTTAAAGCAGTAGTTAAAAAATTTGTGTCAATTTTGCGCCATGGTCCTCAGTTGTTGCAGCGGTCATAGGGAACTCAATTTTTGAGGATATTTACCACAACTGCAAAGTACAATAATACAGACAGACATACACATGCGGGTCTACCTCTAATTACGAATCTTCATTAAGATCTATGATAGAAACTGTGGCCTCATTTAGGCCAGAGATGTACACAGACTTGGAAATTATCAGCATAATGGTTGATTCTATGCCAGTGGCTCCCAAAGTGGTGGTCCGCGGACCGGCACCGGTCCGCGGAGATATGATCGCCGGTCCGCGGAGAAAAGTTTAAAATAAATAAAATAAACTGTTATTACTAGTTTATATGTTTGAAATTGTGAAATTATTCAAATTGTTGTCCAAAATTTATTCAAATATCTGTCTTGCCATTTAAAAATTTGAAATAAATCAATGCGCCTTAGCCTATTTTAACTTGCCAGATGGCGAATTCAAACAATTTAAATTTATTCTAAATTTACTACATCGATAACTGCAGCCAGTTTCGAGCTTATTTGTTGATCTCTGGTGAGCGATAACCTAGTAAACACCTGATGCAGAATCAAAAATTTTCTAACATTGTATAACTTTTTTTAGTTTAAATATAAACAAATGTTTTTGAATTAAAAAATGAGCAAATTAATTGTAAATAGCCTGTACTTGCAAATATTTGCTATTTGAACAGTCTAGTCATAACAAACACAAGATTCAAGCAGTCTAAGGTGAACAGAGTGTGGACATGGGAGGCACCTAATGGACATACACACAACCTTATCGACTACATCATTGTTAGTAGAAAACTATTGGGCAGTGTGAGAAACAGCAGAGCATTTCCAAGTGCGGACATAGGATCAGACCACCAACTGGTTATGATGAACATAAGACTCAAGCTAAAAGTAAAGAAATCAGTTAAAAGGACCAAAAAGATTAATATCGACGAACTTAAGATTGAAACTGTTAGATGTGAATATCAAGCAAGGATAAACCAGAGATGGGAAACGACTATGACGGAGGAAGTTGAGGGAGTAGAAGAGGAATGGAATAAGGTAAAACATAATACAAGAAACATCTGAAGAAATACTGGGTTATAGAGAGGGAAGTGGTCACGTAGAATGGCTGTCAGAGGCAACGCTACAACTTATGGACGAAAGAAGGAGATATAAAAACAAGAGAAAGGAGGGTCCAGAAATGGCAAAACAACATAATTACCTATGTCGAATTGTCAAAAAGAGTGCCAGAAATGATAAAGAAAAGTTTATAAAAGAAATATGTAACAACGTTGAAAAAGACGGAGCCAACAACAAAACAAAAGCAGTCTATGAGGGCATAAGAAGAATTACGCAAACGCATGCTCCGAGGGTAAAGTCAGTGAAGGATGAACATGGTAAAATACTGACTGAACCAGAGGAAGTTAAGAGCAGATGGAAAGAATATTTTGATAAACTGTATAACGATCCAAACAAGACAAACGATAGCTATTTGGAAAACATCGTAGAAGTTGAAAACACAGAGGACATACCGGCACTGGGAGAAGATGAAGTAAAGGCTGCAGTCAATAGAATGAAACACAGGAAGGCTCCGGGATTGGATAACATCACGGCAGAGGAAATACAGGCAGGAACAGAGGGAATGGGAATTAAGATCATGCATAGACTTTGCCAAAGGGTATGGGAGAGGGAGGAAATACCGTCGGACTGGAAACGATCCATTGTTATTCCTATACACAAGAAAAAGGATAAATTAGAATGCTCAAATTACAGAGGCATAAGTTTGCTCTGCCACAGTAGTAAAGTTTTCTCAACAATAATACTACAGAGAATTAAAATGAGGACAGAAGAGATATTATCGGAAGCTCAGGCAGGATTCAGGGTAAACAGGAGCACAATAGATCAGATTTTCACTCTAAGACAGCTGGCAGAGAAATATGAAGAATTTGGACAGGAACTTTATGTTTGCTACATAGATTTCCGAAAGGCTTTTGACAGTGTATGGCGAAAAGGACTGTGGAGAGTCATGAGACATTACGGATATCCAGAGAAAATAATAAGAATACTGGAAAATGCCTACGAGGACACTTTCAGTGCGGTAAGGGTGGACGGAGAGCTCTCAGAATGGTTTAAAACTATTGTTGGAGTACTACAGGGATGCGTTTTGTCGCCACTGTTATTTAACATATTCCTGGAACTAATCATGGCTATGGCATTGGATGGAACGGAGGAAGGAGCGGTGATCGGAGGACAGACGATAAGTGACCTGAGATTTGCGGATGATATCGCCCTGTTGGCGAAACAAGCAAATGCACTACAACAGTCGCTAGATAAAGTGGTCCAAGTGAGTCGAGAAATGGGGATGAGCATAAATGTACTGAAAACGGAGAGCCAATTCCTCGGAAGGGGCAACATCAAATTTCCCTTAGAAGCGGATGGACACCAACTAGAACAGACAGAGAACTTCGTGTATCTGGGGGGAACCATTAGCACAAATGGAGAATCTGTAAAAGACGTGGATAGAAGAATCGGGCTGGCCAGAGGAATACTGCAAGTGCTGGGTAAGGTTTGGAGCTCGAAGGAAATAGGAAAGACCACTAAAGTTCAGATGTATGAGACGTTGGTGCTGAGTGCATTGTTGTACAATTCGGAGACTTGGACACTGAGGGAAGCACAGAAGCAGAGGCTGAGGGTGTTTGAAATGGCGTGCTTACGAAAGATAGAAGGTGTCACGAGAAGGGATAGGATTAGGAATACAGAGATATACAACAGACTGAATATTCAACATGATATAATACACAAAATCCAAAGTAAACGGCTACGCTACTTTGGCCACGTATCCAGAATGAGGGATGAGAGATACCCGAAGGTAGCTGTCAACGGATATGTGCATGGAAAAAGAAAAAAGGGAAGACCAAAGAAGAGATGGGTCGACATGATACGTGAGGACTGTCGGGAGATGGGTTGGTCCATACAAGAGGCTACACACAAAGCTCAAGAGAGAAAGATGTGGAGATTTTCCATAGCTGGGCGGCTGTCACGTGCGAAAGCATCGTCAAAGCCATAAGTCAAGTAAGTCAAGTAAGTCAAGCCTGTACTTGTCAGTTTCACGACCCCCAAGAAGTATCATGGACCGAATGACTACACTAAACCTAATCCTAATCGACCCTCATGACGCCTAACCTAGGGTGACCATACGTCCCGGTTTTCCGGGACATGTCCCGGCTTTTTGTGGTGCGTCCCGGTGTCCCGAGGACTTCGGCAAAAGGGTAAAATTGTCCCGGTTTTTGACAAGAAGGCAACATGGGACAAGCCAGTAATCGAAGCGGACAAATCGGCAGTTTGGGGTAACAGCACCAACCCAATTGACCGAGCGCGCTTGCTGGCTGTGAGCTCCCCTCACTCCGGCGACTGGTTGACAGCCCTTCCAATCCCATCGTGCGGCCTCTGTCTCAGCAATGAGGCAGTGCGCGTGGCAGTTGGTCTTCGGTTGGGTCTGAGTCTTTGCAGCCCACATCAATGTGGCTGCGGTGCTCTGGTGGGCCCCAATGGCCAAAACGGTCTCGCATGTCGATTGGCTTTTGGGCGGTCCCTTCGTCATCACGCCATCAATAATATAGTCTGGCGGGCGTTGCAGAGAGCCGATGTCCCAAGTTGTAAAGAGCCGTCTGGTCTATCTCGCATAGACGGCAAGAGACCTGATGGGGCCACATTGATCCCCTGGGCGGCAGGCAAGCATCTGGCCTGGGACGCCACGGTGGTACACACCTGCGCGGCATCCTACATCGCTCACACAGCAAATGTGGCGGGATCCGCTGCGGAACAAGCCGCCGTACGAAAAATCGAGAAGTACGTGAGGCTGCCATCTTCACACCTCTTTCTTCCCATTGCCCTGGAAACAGTGGGCCCCATCAACTCTGCCGGGCTGAGTTTCATCCGCGAGGTTGGCCAACGTCTCTCGGTCATTTCTGGTGAGTCGCGGGAGGTGACATTTTTGTTCCAGCGCCTTTCTATCTGTATCCAGCGCTACAACGCCATAGCATTTCGTGGCACTTTTAATACTGTTGCGGAGGACGAGGCCTGATCTTCTAAACACACAAAAACAGCTCCAAGCATAATTTCTGTAAATCCCGAGGGATCCTAGGTACCTCGGGTAAAAAAAAAAAAAAAAGGAAATTTGTATCTTGAAAACATCAGTTTTATGTAAATGATAGAACAAAGTGTTTTTTGTAACCTAACCCAAAAAGGATTCGTAACGAAAGAGAAGTTGTCAATGTGTATGGAGTAAGCTTACTAATTATATTACATCTTTGCTATGTAGGCTACCGGTATACTGAGTTTAGTTAAAAGAATTCAGGAATAATTATCAAGGCGTCACGAGAAAGTTCTCATAAGTCAATATAAGCGGCGGCAGCAAAACTAGGCTAGGCCTATATCGATTTTGGCAGGTTGCGTCAGGGTCGTACCACTCATGTCAGCACCTTCAGGTGACAACTTAGAATGCTGCCGTTGTAGTTGAAAATTTAAAATATTCTGATGGTGATGGGCACACTCTTTGCAAACCTCTTGTCCTGCTCGTTTGCCCCCCCCCCCCAGAAACCTTTAAACTTCCTCTGGACTAAATTGAACACTGAGTGCCGATTGAGAATGTTCTCTACACAGAATTCAAGTCTATAATCAGCATTAAATTTAACTGTGACAACATCTGCATCGATATGTTCGAAAAGTATTCGCAGAACAGAAGTTACCTAAAATAATCACACTTCATGTCGGTAACTTTAAACTTCGTCAAAGTAGGGCCTATATGCAGTTTAGGCCTACTATAAGCAACAATAGGCCTAAACCACTATACATGTAGTAACTGCAGACTGGAGTATCCTATAGGATAGGCCTTCGTCTACGCCTATAACAGTCATGTAGTTAAGGAATCTCAATTGGCAGTTCCACAAAAGTGTCCCGGTTTTTGATGGCCAAAAAATGGTCACCCTAGCCTAACCTGAACCCTAACCGACCATCACGCTATAGATATATTTCTCTTCAACAATTTCGAAACCGACTCATAAGAAAAGAAAGTGTAATTTGTTGGGGGTCGTGTAATTGACAAGAACCAAATAGCCTTATATTTTAGTCTTTCTATAGTTTAGGTCGCTTTTGTCTGCCATCGCCATTCAGGCCTAGTTAGCGGTACGCGAGCTTCACCAAAATTATTGTCGGTCCGCGGTCTGCTGAAGTTTGGGAACCACTGCTCTATGCCACAACAAAGGAAGTGAGGAATAAATGGAGGAGCAAGGTCACTGCATACAGACTTTGCGTGAGTAAGTAGGAACCTCAAAACTTTGCATGAGTAAGTAAGAACCTCAAAGAATTTTTGCTCATCATTGCTAAATGTACAGAGCTATTTGAACTAGTCAATTAACAGTCAGCAGCATTTAATAAATTATTATTTAGTTGTAAGACAAAGAAAACAAAGACAATGAATTTTAATCATCATGATTGGAAAGAAATCTTTACCTTTTTCTCCGTCAAAAAGACAGTCATTTTATCTTCCAGAGCTTTTGTTCTTGCTTCCTCTTCTTTCCACATGCTAGCTAAAACAGCTGGTGACATGTGACTATCTTCTACAAAATATTTTGCATGTACTTGCTGGTTGTATGTATAAACAAACAAGCAGCAAGTTTAGAAGATACATCACAAAATTTAACTGTACTTCAATGTAAAGACACTTTTATGCTCAGTCATAAGTACCTATCAATGGACACTCCTTATCTCCCAATGATAAATATTAATACATTACCACTGCTAATATTATTACAAGTATTATCATATGAAGTGCAACTCATCATAACTTTAAAAAATTATTAGCTATTTTCGTTTAATGCCTCATAGATTTTGTCATTGTTCTCACTCCAACCAGAATCTTCTGGGAGTCTTGGTTCATTTCACCCTTAAGAGTAAATATGTTACACATGTACGTGCATTGGAGGCCAATTTCAATACAAGTACAACTAAGTACAACACTAAGTACAACAATCTCTTAGATTGTTGTATTTAGTGTTGCTTTTGTTAATAAAAACCAAAAACAATCAATGAAAATCAAAAACAATTAATAAAAACCAAAAAGAATCAATGAAAATCAAAAACAATTAATAAAAACCAAAAACAATCAATGAAAATAAAAAACAATTAATGAAAATAAAAAACAATTAACAAAAACCAAAAAACAATTAATGAAAATCAAACATCATCGAGAATGAAAAAAACTGAAACTTAGAAAATACAAGGCAACGAAAATTAAAACAAAATTTGTAGCAGTAAAAACTGAAACAAAACAAATAAAACAAAAACTAAAATAATACAATAGCAAAACTTTTGTTCCCAATTTCTCGCCTGTGATGTTTTCTTACTTATAAATTCAATTCACTCAAACTGGACAAGCTCCCAAATACCTTTGTGACTTGATGCATAAACCCCTCTCTGCAGTCTCTTCGCGGCCTCTTCAGTCTGCTGAATCGTGCTGATCAACTTGATCTATTGGTTCCAAGGCCAAGGACTGCCATGGCCCAACACCGTGCCTTTGCCATTGTATGCCCTTCTATGTCTATCCGTAGTAAGATCTTATTGGGGTGTCATCTTCAGCCCTTCGCAACTTGAAGTCTTTTTTATTTCCTCGGGGCTGTCACGCTGAGAGCGCCTCTGAATAGCTAGTATGTAAGAGGCGCTTTATAAATGCTCATATACCATACCATACCATTTTGGCCTATAGCGTTAGGCCAACAAAAAAATTTGTGTGTTTCTGGAAACTCGACCAACCCACTCTTATTGCCGCAACTCGGATAATTTTGTGAAAATATTTTTTATTACATAATAGTGACATTGCCTTCCATATATGAAGTGTGAAATTTGGACATTGTAATTATAGCCTTCACTAAGGCAGACAACAGTTTGTAAACAGCCGTCTTTCAAGGTATACAGGGTCCCTTAATTAGAGCAATCAATAGTTTCTCATGGTCAGTTTGACAAGGCAGGCGGTTGTCTTCTTCTCTTCTTTGGTTCTCTGCCGTCAGGCAGGTTCATATGTCCAATGACGCCACGCATATCTGTTCTGTGCATCCATCTTTAGCCCTCTGTAACCGTCCTTTGTCATCATCCAGTCCAGTAGCATTGTTCTTGGTCTTCCTCTTGTCTTTTTCCCCTCCATTCTTCCTTCGATGATATCCCGTACTATGGTGTCACTCCTCATGATGTGTCCAATCCAGTTTCTCTGTCGCCTCCGTATTGTCTCCATCATTGATCGTTCCTCTCCCACCATCTGCAGTATTTCTTCGTTTGTCTTGTGTTCCATCCAGCTGACACGCTTCATTCTTCGCCAAATCCACATTTCGAAAGCCTCCAATCTTCTTATGTCATCCTTTCTCATTGTCCATGTTTCTGACCCATACAGGACCACACTCCACACCAGCGTCTTGACCATCCTCTTTTTAAGGCTCATATTTAGTTTTCCTCTGAGGAGTTCCCCTCTGTTGTTGAATGCGTCTTTTCCCATGGCTATTCTTCTTTTTATTTCTATATGGCATCTTGCATCATCTGTGACCATACTTCCTAGGTAGCAGAATTTCTCTACCTGTTCTATTTCCTCTCCGTTTACTGTGATCTTAAGAATTGCTTCCTTTCCTCCTTTGCTTATCCTCATAGTCTTTGTCTTTTTGATGTTTATTTTCATGTCGTATTCTGTCGATATCATGTTCAGTCGATCCATCATTCTTTGTAATCCTTCTTGAGTGCCTGCCAACATTGCCTGATCGTCCGCAAACCTCAGAGCTTTTATCAGTCTTCCTCCTACCTTTATCCCCTCATTCACTTCTTCCAGTGTTTCTCTTACAATTTCTTCTATATAGATATTAAACAATAACAGGCGGTTGTGAGGGAAGAGTATTAGATCTGAAAGGAGAGGTTCTCTCACGGTAACTCCTTGTAGGTATTCCCTAGAGAGACCTCTAGCCGTCGTCTGTAGCAGATTATGGCTATACACACTACACAGTGGTGACTAGTCACTGGCTTTGCCAGTCTATAACGATGATGTTCTGTTGGTAATCACTTTCCCCTCCCACTCCATCCTCCCGAAGACGTCAACATGAAATTAATAGGATTGTTTTCTACAGCAATTTGTAGGTACAGAGACTCTGTCTGCCCGTCTCTCCGTCTCTACGTCTGTCTGTCTGTCTGTCTGTCTGTCTGTCTGTCTGTCTGTCTATCTCTCACATTCCTTTCGGAACATCGGGCAATGCGGACATTCTGCAAATAGCAACCCTATACCTGCATAGAACATGCACTTAGTTGCAGCATGTACTTTTGTGCAAAAAAGGGTAGTGGTATAATTTTTGGGGAGTCACTGTATAAAATTTTTTTACCAAACGAAAAAAATTTCAACCTACCTACCTACTTTCTTTAGACCTCTGTTACCGGAAACACACCATTTTTGGGGGGGGCCTTACCATATGTTACCTACTGGAATAACATATGCGTACCATACGTAGTCACACACGTTATCGAAAAATAACTTACACATACGTCAAAAATGCAATTGCAGAATGAACAAAATATATTTAAGGAAAAGTCGTTGGACATCCATGCAAATGATCAATCAATCTTTTATTTCATGAAACCACCACATGAACAATTAGAACAGTAAACAAAGGTATTAAATAAAGGTAATTTTGTAAAGGTATTGAAGTTATGTTGTTCCGTGCCCCTGATTTTCATTCCTATTCCACAAGAAATTCTAATTCGTATATAGATAACCATTTGCTCATACAAACAAGTTATGTTCGCGTCGATACATGGATTCACCATTCTGAGACGTCCTAATTTGATAAATTTTTAGTAGCTTAAATTCCAGAAATAGCTGACGATTATGAGAATTGTACGAAACATTAGCCACATAGCGAATGACACGTTTCTGTAGAATTGTCACCCTTTGTAAGTTAGCTTTATAAGTAGAAGCTTAGCCCGTATTATATTGCAATAATTTTTTAATTGTAATTGAACATTTATATAGCGCCGCTCACAGTAGGTAAAATAAGGATAGATGAGTGTATAATGTTAGCATAACATGAGGAGGCAGTAAGAACTTAAGAAGGAAGCTCATTTTATAATTCCAATATTCTTAGCAATTTTGGAAGAAATATAGCTTTAATGTGATTTTTAACTTTAATGTGATCTTTCCAAGACAAATTCTGATCTAATATGACACCTAAGAATTCGGTTGAGTCAACTTGTTTAATGGACTGACCATCAATGCACAAATTATTTACATTGGTGAAAGAGATTTTTCAATGGGACCTAAATAGAATGTAGTTAGTTTTATACAGGTTTAATGATAGTTTGTTGGCATGAAAACAATTAGCAATCTGAGAGAGTTGGCCATTCACTATTTGATAAAGGCTGGTGAGGGAACTGTGAGAATAAAAGGTATTAGTGTCATTGGCAAAAAGGATGAATGCAAAAGAGGAGATCTATGCGTTAGGAAGGTCATTGATGAAAAGCAGAAACAATAAAAGTTCAAGTGGAAATGCAAGATGTGAATCTTAAGTGACATGCTGCATTTCATGCCAGTATACTGTAAGATTTTGTTACCCAGTTTCATGCAATTTGGAGTTCTATTGTTACCAAGAAAATTCCCCCACAACATTCTTCAGTGCTTCCATGGGGCAATTGTCTCATATATCATGCTGGAACAGACTCCCTCTCGCTATCCGATCAGCAGGCTGAGTGGACTCTTTTAAAGCCAGGCTAAAATCACACTTGTTCGCTAGGGCTTATCCGGGGTAGCTGTTTTTTGTAAGGCGCCCTTGTAACGGCATGGCCGTGTTACTGCGCCATATAAATCGTCGCAGTTATTATTATTATTATCATAGCCTGCTCTTCCCAAATGTGGCAAAACGTACATGCATCACGATTGATAATAATAATATTCGTTTATTCAAATTCAATCTGACACAACGCAGAACGATTACAGGTACAAGTTATGCGAAATACGGCCAGCTTCGCATGACACGCAGGCTTAGTCGGCTACAACAGGTTCGGTAACTTAACCCTATGGCCTAAGTGTTGGAACGCTCCTGATCGGCCAAGCCAGGAGTGGGAGGGGCTAAGTTATTTTTCAACAGACCCGAGTCAAACATCACAACAGAAAGCGCCAATGGCAGCTAACAGAAAATTCAAATAAAATTTTGCCCTGAGCGAGGCTTGAACCCGGGTCGCGATAATGACTCTCAGTTTATCGGCCAACGCTCTCTCCACTGAGCTACGGACCCCCCATATGATGCAACACTGGCGAGATATTTCTGCCGTCAACAACCGTCTTAAAATATAATTATAGTTTAAACCTTATCTGAAAATAAGCTGGCTAACTTGTTATGCATCTTGCATACATGTATACATGCGTACAAAACTAAACTTTGGAAATGCGAAATCAAACTACAAACTGCAGGATGTCAACTTCCTCAGTGATACATGTATTTCTTTCTTCTTTGGTTCTCTGCCGTCAGGCAGGTTCATATGTCCAATGACGCCACGCATATCTGTTCTGTGCATCCATCTTTAGCCCTCTGTAACCGTCCTTTGTCATCATCCAGTCCAGTAGCATTGTTCTTGGTCTTCCTCTTGTCTTTTTCCCCTCCATTCTTCCTTCGATGATATCTCGTACTATAGTGTCGCTCCTCATGATGTGGCCAATCCAGTTCCTCTGTCGCCTCCATATTGTCTCCAGCATTGATCTTTCCTCTTCCACCATTTGCAGTATTTCTTCGTTCGTCTTGTGCTCCTTCCAGCTGACACGCTTCATTCTTCGCCAAATCCACATTTCGAAAGCCTCCAATCTTCTTATGTCATCCTTTCTCATTGTCCATGTTTCCGACCCATACCAGCGTCTTGACCATTCTCTTCTTTAGATTCATATTTAGTTTTCCTCTGAGGAGTTCCCCTCTTTTGTTGAATGCATCTTTTCCCATGGCTATTCGTCTTTTTATTTCTACATGACATCTTGCATCATCTGTGATCATACTTCCTAGGTAACAGAATTTCTCCACGTGCTCTATTTCCTCTCCGTTTAATGTGATCTTAAGAATTGCTTTCTTTCCTCCTTTGCTTATCCTCATAGCCTTTGTCTTTTTGATGTTTATTTTCATGTCGTATTCTGATGATATCATGTTCAATCGATCCATCATTCTTTGTAATCCTTCTTGAGTGCCTGCCAACATTGCCTGATCGTCCGCAAACCTCAGAGCTTTTATCAGTCTCCCTCCTACCTTTATCCCCTCATTCACTTCTTCCAGTGTTTCTCTTACAATTTCTTCTATATAGATATTAAACAGTATTGGGGATAGTGGGCATCCTTGCCTCACACCTCTTCCTATCTTTCCTGGTTCCGAGTATTCTCCATCAATTCTAATTTTCACCTTCTGCCCCATATATAGATATCAATCGCCTTTCCTGCCATTCCACTCCTATTCTTCTTAGCGCAGTCATCAGCTTCTTCCAATCGACCCTGTCAAACGCTTTTTCATAGTCAACGTAGCATATGTATATGTCCTGTCCATGCTGGATGCTTCTTTCTGTTAGAATTCTCAGTGCTGCAATCGCGTCTCTTGTTCCTCTTCCCTTTCTGAAGCCAAATTGATCCTCTCCAATGATTTTATCATTTTCTGCTTTATACATGTATAGGGTCTACATAATGCAGAGAAGCGGCTTAAGTAGTGCTTAAAACTTTTGCAGACAGATTCTAACCAGCATAAATGCATATGCAGACCCAAGTTTATTTATTATGCAAGACAAACCTTTATGTAAACTCTCCTAAGTGCATGCCTTGACATACCTCAGTTACACGAAGCTTAGGATAACGTTATATCTGAAAAATGTGGAAATAAATTAAAAAAATTGAAGATTTCTCAAAAACGTAATACGTGATGAGACAATTTCAAGGTGATTTTCGTGATCAGCAGCCGAAACTGCATAAGAAACAACTGAAAGTGTTCAGGAAACCAAATCACTGTTGTCCAGTGTGCATAATTGGCTACGTCACTCCTTTCACCTCTTCTAAAAATAAGTCCGACTTTAGCAATTTTTAAAGCATTAGAAAATATACCGATGTTAAAGGAACAATTGACAATTTCAGATAGTGGTTGAGCAATATATGAATGCGACAAACGGATCTCCATCATCAATACTCTTACTATGAGATAAACGAATAGTTTGATTCAGTTTAATTATTTCCTCTGAAGCTGTTTTTTCAAGTCCAAAAGTGTCCCAATTCGACACCTCGTACATGGAAGGCACTGGATATGTGTACACATAAATAATAAAATTCATAAAATTATCCAAGTCGTGGCAATAAAGTCGGGTTACCGGAAACAAACCAATATTTTTTGGCCTTAGTGGGTGGGTGAAAAAAGTCGTCAGAAATTTTAGCAGACGAAAATGGAAAATTTTCACGAGATTTCGACCAAATGACTAAAAAAAAGTCGTCGGAAATTTTAGCGGCTGAAAAGAGAAAATTTTCCTGAGATTTTGACCAAATGACTAAAAAAAAGTGCGCAGACTAAGCAAATTAGTTCATCTCAATTTTGATTTATTATTATTAAGCAATTTAGTCTGTGAAACTTTTCAGTAGGGTGTAAAACTTTTACTATCGATGTAAAACAGGAAAAAATTGCATTTAAAACATATCTCTCATTTATATTAAATAAAACATACTGCATATTTTTACCCTAAGTACTGTCAACTTAGTCTAATTCACACACTATATAAAATATTAAATTCCCAATAAAATATATGAATTATATTGTGCATTCACATAGTAACCTAAGATGATTCTGTCACAATAAATAGTCCTACATAACTCTGAGGGGGGTGGTTGGGTCTAGGGATATGTTATGATGTGTTACAGAGTGGGCGGGTGGGCAAAAAACGGCCATTTTCGGTGTTACGCAGTGACCTGGCTAACAATGACTACACTCTGTTGCCACACTTTATCATGCATCAGACTTTCTTCCTCTTAAAAATACATACTGCTTGAATTGGTTCCAAGTCAGATCCATGACGACTGTAGCATTTTGGGAAGTGACTGAAAGGACCTACATAACAATTGTATTCGTTACATTACGCTAAGAAAACTTACAAGTGAGAGCTGTGAATAGCTTCACCTGAAGCACAATCTCCAAATTTCCAATTACCATTGAAATGAAGTCAATGACAACCTATGTCCATGGTCAAGCCAGGGTCTCTGGTCTGCCTACTATAGATGCTATTTTGACAGATAAGATTATCATTTGTTTATACCGTATACTACTACAGAACAATAATCTTAAAGTCTGAGAGTTTTGAAGTTATTTCTTCAGTTTCTCCTGAATTTTTTAGTTTATTTTGGAGTGCATGCTTTTCATGCGATACTTCTAAGCATCACAGCGATTAACGGTGGTGAAAGACGCAAGTCACATTCCATCCAAAAGAGACAGCAATATCACAACAAAGTGCTCAACTGTGTGTTGCAGACTACATAATAGCCGTTGTTTTCTTCTCATCCTCAACAGATTCTTCTATATACTCTAAATAAGAATCCGCTGCATTGTGTGGAAGGTCGCAAGTCGTGACCTCTTCTTGTCTAACTATCATTTTTACTCACTAATAAACTTTTCACTTTAAATAATAAAAATTAACAGTCAATAAATGAATTCTAAGATTTTAAACACATCCCAAAACACAGCATAATCAATTGATCAGAAAACATCCCCATTTTACCACATCTAAGCATGTTTATTTACATACTGGCAAAAATTCTCACAATCTTTGCCAGTATATAAATAAACATGCTTAGAATATGCAAAGTTCTGCCACAGGTTTAAGAGTTCATTAGATCTAATCTAAATCTAATTTAATATAACATTTGTAAAGTGCTTCTCACAGCAGAAAGAACCACAATATTTAGCAAAAGCTCATTGATGTTCTGTTAATGTTGATGTTTGTGATCGAAGTACAAACAAATCAAGGCAGACTTTGTTGACTGTCTCAAGTGATTTATTTGTAGTTCGATCACAAACCTCATTAACCCAACCTCTTACAGATCTGCACATCAAGTCGCAGAGGTATTTAGGTGCTTAGGAAATGACGCTTCCAATCTGATTCGCGCAAAGATCGGAAGCCAGTGAAGGTCATGTGTCATGTAGGTGGAGATGTGTGAGTATCAAGAAAGTCGTGCGATAAGTCTATTATAGCAGCAGAATTTAGGACAGATTGCACAGATGACAAGCGAACCTTGGGAAGCCCAATTTGTAGGGAGTTACAGTAGTCAATTTGTGAGGAGATAATGGCATGTACCATAGTCGCAAGCACCTTGAGATGACTTAGGTCTCCTAATTGCCCTAAGTCATCTCATAGGGTAGTAACAAATGTCGTGTTTCAAGAGGCTTGCAACAGACCCATGCTGCAGTTAATTCATTCACTTTTCTTATCCAGGCGCTGAGCTGTATTTGTACTTTGATCACAAACCTCATTATATGAGTCGTGTATGTGGATATGTGCGCGAGTATCGAGGATACAGGTCTCCTAATAGTAGCGATTCCAAGTACAATAGTGAAACTACCAAATACCTTCAGTCTAGTTTCATGAACTTCCAAGCTCCATCTAATATATTATTTTAAAATATACATTATATGTCTAATATGAACCAAAATGTTGTAACATCTACTTCAGCATGAACTTCACTCAAATAAACTCTAAGTTTCTGCACAATGTGTCTTTTTTATCAGTATTATCATAATTGAAAAGTTCTGTATCATTCGAATAACTTCGATATTCTGAGGTGAAAGACCATTGTCTACGTCTGACAGCGAAAATGGACTTCACAAGAACTTCTGTAAAACTTAACGCCACACAGAGACTGAAAATACATTCAGCACAAAGATGTCAGCTTTGAAGGGACAGTCATGATGATGGTGATGGCCAATGCAAAGAATATATAAAGCTTTTAACGATACAGCAAATACAATAGACTGTTAACTTACTTGCTCTACTGATGCTTAGTTCAGGCAGTTCAACGCAGTGAACAAAAACAACTTTATTTCCAGGACGATGAATTTTTTCCAGGTAAACTAAAAATAACGATTTTCAGCATTAAAATAATATCACGAACTTCATAACTTCATCAATAGACAACTTAAAAATAACACTGACAAAAATATAATTACAAATTGAAGATATAAATATTGACATACATGCATACAGCACTGTTTTAATTAGGGATGTTAAACGATAACCGGTTATCGGTTCTGAATCCGATAACCGATTTTTATAATTGACCAAACGATAATCGTATTAATTTTTCTTATCATTATTGCAGCTATGATTACCAGAAATGCCCAAAAAATCACGCATAGTATTAGATTACATTCAAACTTTCATCCCATATTTTCCTCAGTCTGCCGGTTGAGCGCATCGATATCTATATTTAGAATTATAGATGAGCATATAATATGTGTCTGTCTGAAATTCATGTGCGGTCTGATCTCCAATCGGATGAGTCATCAACGAATTGAGTTGCAACCGGCCCTTGCTGTCCGAAGATTGCTATTGGACGAATATTATATACCTACTTTTTACTCTATGGAAATTTCACTAATCTATTCCTAGATCTATGGTCTGTTTATGTATGTATGTATGTATGTGCACTTGTTATAGCGCCCCTTCAAGCTCGCTCTCTACTCAGAGGCGCTCCCGATGCAGAGCGGACACTGCATCGGAGTTTCACGCCGAAGCGCTGAGCAATTGTAAGTGAAGGACTTGCCCAAGGTCCTTACGCGGGGAGGTGGATTCGAACCTCGGACCTTCCGGCTCCAAGGCAACGACGCCACCACTAGACCACCGCGCCCCACAATAATAATAGGCAGCATGGTCGGAAATTGTTAATATAAGTTTCGATTTATTTTGTAGAGTTCCTTTTTGTTTTGTAAAGAATAAAGACGTGTTTATTATGAATATCTTTTATTTATGTTGTATTATGAAGATTTAATGGAAACATGCAGTGTAATTATGTCCATTTTGAATCTCTAATTAGAACTAAAGAATTCGTTGTGAATACTTGATTTCGCGTGTACACACTTTGCGTTACATAATTGCCTACATAGATTACTTTGAATTATATCATATCTAACATTTCCGAGAGGCAATAAAAAAAACGATAACCGATTTTAAACCGGTTTTTACAAACCGATAATCGGTTTTAAGAAAAAAACGATATTAACATCCCTAGTTTTAATTCATCAAGTTTAAGTCGATAAGTGGATGTTGCTCCCACATTTGAACCGAAGAACAAACAGACAGACATGCAACACCTTGAACAGCAGCTGCACATGTAACTTTCAACCAGGGTTCCACAGTCATTGGCCAGAGATTCTGCCTTGAGCAGTTAAATGTATAAAATTTAAAAACCAAAAACAGAATTCATGAAAGGACGAGTAACAACCAAAGAATGCAATTGTTATGCAAAAAAATTCACGACGTGAATTCTGCCGTGATTTTCGCTCATTTTTACAAAAGTCAGCAAGAATTTTGAACTTATAACCATGTTAAACGTTGAACAGTATCTACTTGGGTTGAGATGAATATATTACAATGGCAATGGGACTCAAAATTTCCAAAGCGCTACTCGGAAGCCAAGCGCGGGGCACCAGCTTATGCACGAGCGCTGTGTTGAGTCAGAAGGGTTGTCCGTGAGAGTGGGAGGAGGACTAACTATGCTCCCTGGTCGTCTGTACTTGTCCGGGTCGAGTAACTCGACCCGGACAAGTACGAAAACATAGGGAGCGGGGCCAATGGTAACCATTGGATTAGAGGGGCGGAACAGCTACTAGGAGTAGATCATGTGGCTGTATTTAATTAACTAAAGTAAATATGTACTGTTCGAATTTGTCGATGAGCACTGGGTGTCCATACGGATCCATATTTGACGAGGGCTTATGACAACAGAGGCCGTTTCCCTCGACAAAAATTTGTTTGGCATAATAATACAGCTCTTGTCGATGCTGTGATGCCTGGTGTCAATAAAAGTCTTGACTTGAATTGAAATTAAAAAGAATGTACACTACGAATTGTCAAATTATGATCCAGTGTGAGAATAGATAAACGTGTACCAGGGAGCATAGTTAGTCCTCATGCCACCCAACAAAGCGGTGGGGTCAACCTGAATACCCCGAAAAAACCCTGAAAATACACAAAAGCCAGAATAGCAGAAAAGTTTTGGTTATTGTGACTGACGTCTCGGTAGATCGTAAACAGTATGGCCGCCGTAGATACGTGCGGAATAGAGCGGCCTCGCATACGGCGATCGATAGCCCAATATTTCCGCGACCTGCGGCGATCTATAGGCCAATGTTTTCGCGAAAGTAAGTAAGTAAAATACCATGAAAAGGTGAATTTTCGAAAATATTAATACCGGTACCTTTAAATAAGCTAAATAACACAACCAAATCGATTCTCCTGAACAAGATATCTCGCGGTAACCGCGAGATCTCACGGTATAAACTACCTTGCGCCGCTAAATAATTATGGCTGCCAACGAATGCAATAAAATTACAGCGCCACCTATCGACGATATCGAAGCGTGAGGGTCGGTTAGGGTTAGTTTTAGGGTTAGTGCAGTCATTCTCCGGAAATTTCAGCAGAATGGCTGCACTAACCCTAAAACTAACCCTGCCCGACCCTCACGACGCCTAACCTGAGCCCTAACCGACCCTCACGCTTTGCATGTTGGGATGCATGTTGCGATATCGTCGATAGGTGGCGCTGTAATTTTATTGCATTCGTTGGCAGCCATGGCCGCTCTAATGCGCACGTATCTACGGCGGCCATACTGTTTACGATTTACCGAGACGTCAGTAACAATGACCCAACGAAATACTAGAGAGGAGCAGTGCTCTGCAGTGACCTCCAATAGAGTACAGAGGGCCTACTTATTAATTGGAGCTCACATTTAACGGCGTTCTCTGCTTGTGGTGAATGATCGACCGCTACAATGACGCTCTGTTCCATCCTTAACTTCAGCTACTTAAGACTAGAAACTTTATAATTATTCTCTAAGTTCTTTCCTTTTCAAAACTCTCCAACAATCACGAAATTAGTTCACGGAATCTATTTTGATAAATGAATGGAAAGCAAAGCAAACATTGTTTATCCGGTCGGAGAATTGAAATGTAGCGACACCTGCGCACTAGGTTATAAACGCGATTCACACACACACGCACGCACACACACAAACACACACACACACGCACGCACACACGCACACACGCACACACGCACGCATGCACGCATACATTATTATTTGTAGGCCTACGTAGTTAAAAGTCACCTAAATGAACCCTAAAGACTAATATAAACAGGCCCGCATTAAGGTAGGTGCTAAGCATAGAGATGTACGCTATATATATAAAATATATAGGCTAGAGAGAGTATGGCCTATCTCCTCTGCATAAAAAAGTGAAGTCATCAACGACCTTATAATATTAACGGAAATCACGCCAGTGACGTCACAAGCCACGCTACCTACACCATTTGAGATGTACGATATATATATATAATATATACGCTTAAGAGAGTATGACGTATCTGCCCTGCAATCAAATTTACGTCACTACGATTCAAACGACGGTTGGTGTGAGAAATCGCCTGTGATTGGTCGGGTGGAAGTTTAGAGTATGTGATTGGTCGGGTGGAAGTTTAGAGTATGTGATTGGTCGGGTGGAAGTTTAGAGTATGTGATTGGTCGGGTGGAAGTTTAGAGTATGTGATTGGTCGGGCGGATTGTTGGACAGCGAAATCAATGTATGGACGTGATATTCCCTCTAGCGTTATATTTTAATACATCTCTATGGTGCTAAGGGTGCTGCAGCACCCGGGCCCGCAGTTTTGGGGCCCGCAATTTCGGAAATGAAGAACTTTCTTAGCGAGAATACTGTAACGTTAATAAATACTAAGATCATGACGCCTTATAGCCTAGAGCGGTTTACCAAGAATTCATCGGAGTCTGCGAAAGAAATCTGATGTTGTATTTTATCAGACCTGAATCTAGGAAGAGGAACTTATAAATACAAATATAAGAATTACGATAAATTGAGAAGAAAAAGCCAACGGAAAGAAACGTATGATAAAACATTGGTGGATTGTGCATGGTGCTGTATGGTTCAGAGACATGGACCATAAGAAATTCGGGAGAGGCATATATAAAAAGGCTGGAGGCCTTCAACCTGCATGTCGACATGCAGAACAATAAAGATAATCAACTTAATGGAGCATAAACGTAATAACTAGGCCTATTTAACAAATGAAGAAGTCGCTTGTTCCTTCCGTCACTGTAGAAATACTAGTGTCTGAAACTTTTCCTTAGAAATTAAATAGGCCTACACCATAGGAAAGGCAACCTTTGGCTTTAGGGCCTACTCGTTAGTAAACATGGTATAATTATGTGCTTGGTGGATCGATAGCTGATAGAAGAGGGCCCGCAAGTTCATCACAGCACCCGGGCCCGAACTAACCTTAATGCGGGCCCGAATATAGCCTAAAGCCACCACATGTTACTCAAGTTTCTCTGCTATAAAGGAAAACTTCTAGTAGGGGGCCTAGGGGCACGGCCTCGCTAAGCTGCCAGACAACACTGAACTTTATCGGTTGTAGGCATGGGCGGAGCAGGGCCGGATTAACCAATGTGGGGCCCTGTTCAGTGAAACTGTGGGGCCCCACCTTACAGAAGGACGCTGAAATGACACACAAAACGTGTTGTAGGCCTAGGCCTAGACCTATCTATCTATAATAATAAAGAAGAAACTATGTGTGTCTGTCTGTCTGTCTGTTTGACCGGAATGCATTTCCACAGTTTTCGAGCTTTTCACTCCAAACCTTCACTACTGTGTCCGTCTGGGCATGAGACGCAAAGTTGAAGGTTTTCGAATCTCCCCCACTATGGGGCCAAAAATGGGGGGCAAAACCCCCCAAATTTTTTTCCATAACATTTAGGTATTGATTTCAAACTTTGCACCTAGACAGAGGGCCATCGAAACCACCCAGTTGGGTGGTTGGCGAATCTCCCCCACCACTGGGGTCGCGATGGGGGAGGCGAAGACGGCAGTTTATTAAACACCTTTAAAACGCTTGCGTGGTCATTATATAATTGGCGAAAGGAGTTCACAAAAACCCAAATTTCACGGGTGGTGTACAGGTGGTTAGGTCGGAGTGTGGTGGGGTGTTGTCGGTCGGGTGGGTGGGTTTGGGGGTGGGGGTGGGAGGGATTTTTTCCTCTCCAAAAAAATAAATTTCACCGGGTGTACCGTTGGAGGTTGAAGGGGGTGGGGTGGGGCGAAGATGGGGTGGGGTTGGTGGAGGAGTGGGTATTGGGATGGGCGGAATTGGGGTGGGGGCGGGATGGAGGGTAGTGTGAGGGTGGGGTGGTGGGGTGGAGGAGATAGGGTGGGGCGGTTGAACGGGGTGGGGTGGGGGTTTGGTGTGGAGGTGGAGGTGGGGGTGTGGTGAGAGGTGGGGTGGAAGGGTGGGATGGAGGCGAATGGAAAGGTGGGGGCGGGTGGAGGGAGTGGGGTGTACGGGATGTGGCTTTGGGGGTGGAGGTGGGGTGGCGGTGTGGAGCGTGGAGGGGGTAGGGTGGGGCGGGTGAACTGCGTGGGTGGACAGGGTGGGAGTTTGGGGTGAAGGTTTGGAGTGAAAAGCTCGAAAACTGTGGAAATGCATTCCGGTCAAACAGACAGACAGACAGACACACATAGTTTCTTCTTTATTATTATAGATATATTCACTATATATATATATATATATATATATATATATATATATATATTCGCTATATATATACAGGGTGGGCCAATAGGAATGCAACAACTTTGACGCCTTATAATTTGAACAGTTTTTATCTGAGCGTCTTGGCCTATATAGGCCTATCAGATTGAACATAATTATCCATTTTATCATTTTGCACAATATCTAAGAGATAGGCCTACTATTATGACTTTTTGAGATAATGCTATTAATGTTCGATGTCCCTTTTTTGCCATGAAACTGCAAGAAAAAAAACAAAAATCTTAAACTGAATAATGTCAATGACTCAATTCTAAACAATCACTAGTTCTAACAATTAATAATAATTCATATCTTAAGTGAATTTATCATAAGTCAAACAAATATTCAATATGTCCACCACGTGGATTAATGACAGCATGGACACGAGACGACCACTGATCAATGGCTGAGGCCACCAGTGCTCGGGTTATTTCAGCCCAGCAGTAAACAATCAATTTTTCAAATGTTCACCTCACGTATCGGTTCACAATAGACCAGTTGCTGAAGACAACCCCCAGATCGACTAGTCAACCGGGTTTAAATCCGAATTGTTCGGTGGCCAGTTCTCCGTTCAATAAACTGGTACGTTAGCGTTCAGATAGGCAACCGTATGACGTGCACGATGCGCCGGTGTCATGCGAAAAACTATCCGGCAACAAAAACTATCCGGAACCTTCTGTCATTGGTTCACGTGACGTATGACGTCAGATAGCAACGGAGACGCTCTGAGCCTCGTTTTCGTTGACAAATATTATCCGGGCTGATTGTAGTTGACTATAATAGTTGATTGCGAAAAACAAAATGCGGGATCTTTATAAATAACATTGCATAATAATTACAAATCCCTCTATCTTTAGTCTATTTATTTATCATGAACGAGACATTATTGTAATCTTATTGCGTTCCAATGTCTCCGAAAATTTGGTCGGAACTTCTGAAGATTAGGCCTATGTAACCTGTGATCCCAGATGTGTGTCAAGTTCGCAGGCATATTGAGATTCAGATAGGCTACGCCATACATATTCGTTTCAGGTGTGACCTCCCAATAAGGCACAAAAATCAGGCACGGCCGAAGTATTTGTGTGATCATATACTTGGCCCCCTTTCTGCCGCGTTGCTGCGACCTCTGAGGTCCTCAGATCGCCTTGACCTATTTGTCCCCAGAGGCAGGACCGCCATGGCTCAATCCAGATCATTTCCCTGCATTGGTCCCTCCCTATGAAATGGGCTTCCCCCATCAGTTCGCTCTGCCATCCTCTCTGGTAGTGTATCCTCGTCTTTCTCTCGTCTAAAAACGTGCCTGTTTTCTAGGGGCTGAACGCACTGGGAGCGCTTCTGAAGGGCTCTTGCTGCGAGAAGCGCTTTATAAATGATCAGATACAATAAAATACAATTAATCATCATCAGAACTACCTAGAGTCCTAGACCAATAGTCGCTAGAGCGTTTAAAATCATTATTGTTCCTAGCGACTTGGTCTAGGTAGTAGGCCTACTTATGGTGTTTAATATGCCCTTTTAAGCGTTATGAAATGGATAGGGCTTGAGTCAGTAGTGTAGTCCTAAAACATGAAGTGGGGGAACGCTCTTTATAATAATATTATTATTAGTAGTATTATTATTAATATTCCATTATCCCTGGAAAAAGTGGGGGAACGGCGTTCCCCCGCGTCCCCCCCCCTCCGACTACACAACTGGCTTGAGTATGACATTTCAAGTGGCAAACTTTGCTAATTTGATGCAGTGAAATACACGGTCGATAATATCGCGACTATTGTTCTGGGTAGTGCTGATGGTGTTTAATATGCCCTATTAACCGCTATGGGATGGATAGAGTCCAAATATGTGAATTTACCAAGCGAAATTATACCAGTTCTATCGTGCCTGGTTTTTTGTGCCTTTTTGGGAGGTCACCCGCGAATCGATATAGTAGGCGAATCTCAACCCCAATATGTTTGCGAACTTGACACACATTGATCCCTGGTTTTAAGCCTACAGAGGAATAGTATAGCAACCATAACGTGGTAAACACTATTAAATAATTGCCAGATTTACAGGTTGATGGACAGGAACCGATTGAGAGGTTAAATTGTTTTGAGGATGGATGAACAAGGTGATTATAATTAGCTGCAGCTGTTTCTATTCACAGCATCTGCAGAGATGTATTATTATAGGCTAGCCTATATGGTAATATTTGCAGTTTAGCCTCAATTGTGGTAATGAAGCTCACTAGCGACACCCTCCTACTTTATTCAGGTATGGGACTGGCATTTGCAGAGTGCAACCAGTGACGGAGTTATAGGCAGATGTATTTGAAAAAGCATTTTAAAAATGTTAAATGTTTATTGTTAAACACCCTATTTTCTTGTATGAAGTTCCTTAATAAACGATCCAATTTCTAAAGCGGATTTCCCATTATAAAAATAGAAAACCAGTTTCTACTGACTCAACACCACTACGTTCATAAGAATCACGGTTTTTTCCACGTTTACTTGCACACTCGCAATTACACTAGCCCATTATATCACTTACATGCATGTATTACAATAGTTCGTTGCATACCGAGTTATATGCGTCATGAAGCGAATTATTCCTAATAAACGTCGAAAAGCAACCCGGATAGTTTTTGTCAACGGATAGTTTTTCGCACGTATGTCGTGCGAAAATGTATCCTGACAACGAAGTGGGCGTGGCCGGATAGTTTTTGTTGCCGGATAGTTTTTCGCATGACACCGGCGGGAGAACGTTTGCGACCACAGTTGCGGCTGTTAGACGTTCCCGTGGCATCAATTTGTTTAATCAATCGATGTAGGTCATATTTATTCCATTTTCTAGAAGAGAATTCTATCAACATCTGATGTGCATTGTATTCTTTTTCTACTCTTAAGATTCTGATTAAAATTCTATCCTCTTCCGTAAGCGGCGCCATGAAGTTCATTATTTACATTCAAAATTGAGAGGTGTGCGCCGCACCAAGTTTTTTATTTAAAAGGTGCCGTATATCAGCGCAAGATTTGACACAGTAGTAGAATGGATAACTACCTACAATTTAGTATATTGATCACGATGTTCGGATAAAAAAAATTCAAGTTATAAGCAGTGGCGTAACAATAGGGTAAACTGGGTAGACAAAGTATAGGGGCCCCCGAGTGTAGAGGCCCCAGAGGGGCCCCCGAGTTTGCAAGACTCCGAAAAAATATGTTAAATAAATATTGTAGACTACAAAATATGTTAAATAAATATTTTAGTAGACTAAGTAGACGATACCGTGTCAGACTCTCAGTACGGTTACCCGAGAACCCGTCAAGTTCCGTCAATCCAACACGACGCGACGAGTCGGAGACGCCCAGCTCCAGCAGTGCACAGCACTAATGTTCATTATTAGTGATAACTTTCCGGTCCCGGAAATGACGTCATTGCATTTGCATGGTGTTGATATGATTTTAGAGAAACTTATTTCCGTGAAATAAATTGCGCATGAGCATCTCATTGTTTGAGAAATGTATCCATCTGATAAGCGGCCTCGTACTTACGCCTCTGGTGCTAACAAAGACGCGACAAGAAGCAGAAGTTGGAAAATTCCATTACCAGCACTGCAAAGATGGATAACTATTTTGCTGCCAATCGGAGTACGCCTTACATAGGCTGTTAAGTCGCACATGCCATAATTGTCATTTCAGCCTAGTTAGGAACTTACAGTTTACTGTAATTTGTACTTGTATCTTGTTCATATACATGTACAACAGCATTTCAGTAAATTAATAAGTAATAATACATTTCAATAAGTACGGTAAAGTACCGTTTGGAGACCCTGGTAGAGGGCCCCACCTTCATATTTTGTGTAGGGGCCCCCGAGTTCCTAGTTACGCCACTGGTTATAAGGCGTCAAAGTTGTTGCATTTCTATTGGCCCACCCTGTATATATATTCGTTTATTATTAACTAGAAGGGGTACCCGGCGTTGCCCGGGAAATTTAGGATACGACCCGCTCCGGCCACAACCCAACCACACCACACCCCCACCTCCACCCCCACCTCGTACAACCCCACCCCTCCACCCACCCTACCCCCACAACACCTCCACCCCAAACTCCCACCCCTTCCACCCGCCTCCACCCTACCCCTCCACCCCACCTCCACCCCACCTCAAGTCCCACCCCCACGCCGTACACCCCACCCCTCAACCCGGCAACAGCCCAACCACACCAGACACCCCACCTCCACGCCCCAAAGCTCCACCCCACCCCATACACCTCAACCCGCCACACCCCACCCCTCCGCCACACCTCCACCCACACCTTCAACCTTCACCCCAAACTCCCACCCTGTCCACCCACGCAGTTCACCCGCCCCACCCTACCTCCTCCACGCTCCACACCGCCACCCCACCTCCACCCCCAAAGCCACATCCCGTACACCCCACTCCCTCCACCCGCCCCCACCTTTCCATTCGCTTCCATCCCACCCCTCCACCCCACCTCTCACCACACCCCCACCTCCACCTCCACACCAAACCCCACCCCACCCCGTTCAACCGCCCCACCCTATCTCCTCCACCCCACCACCCCACCCTCACACTACCCTCCATCCCGCCCCCACCCCAATCCCGCCCATCCCAACCCACTCCTCCACCAACCCCACCCCATCTTCGCCCCACCCCACCCCCTTCAACCTCCAACGGTACACCCGGTGAAATTTAATTTTTTGGAGAGAAAAAAATCCCTCCCACCCCCACCCCCACCCCCATCCACCCGACCGACAACACCCCACCACACTCCGACCTAACCACCTGTACACCACCCATGAAATTTAGGTTTTCGTGAACTCCTTTCGCCAATTATATAATGACCACGCAAGCGTTTTAAAAGGTGTTTAATAAACTGCCGTCTTCGCCTCCCCCATCGCGACCCCAGTGGTGGGGGAGATTCGCCAACCACCCAACTGGGTGGTTTCGATGGCCCTCTGTCTAGGTGCAAAGTTTGAAATCAATACCTAAATTTTATGGGGAAAAAATTGGGGGGTTTCGCCCCCCATTTTTGGCCCCATGGTGGGGGAGATTCGAAAACCCCCCAACTTTGCGTCTCATGCCCAGACGGACACATTAGTAAAGATTTGGAGTGAAAAGCTCGAAAACTGTGGAAATGCATTCCGGTCAAACAGACAGACAGACAGACACACATAGTCTAATAGGGCCTACAATTCTTCTATTTTTACAATATCAAATGTCTTTTAGTATTCCAGTTAAAGTAGGCCTGTAGCCTATGCTTACATCTTTTACGGCTTAAGAATAATTATTAAAGTAATTTACAGTCAGACATTTTTCTAACCAGGACATAGCCAGTGCACTGCCTACAAGCAAGCAGTGCAGAAGCGATTTTATACGCCCCAATAAATTCTTGGTAGAGAAAATGTCTGGCAATAGGCCTATTTACGGCAGGACTACGGCAGAGCAAATATTTTTTACCAGGGCATTTGTCTTGATTTGCCCTGGTGTAGCACCGCCGCATATTACAACATTATTAACTGACATTTAGTCTAGCCTATATTTCGATCTGCGCTTTCGCCAGTGATAGACCTTGCTTCAAGGCTTCAAGCTCCACACTACACCAACATGAACTTTTCACCTCGGGTTCTGTCTCTCTGCATGCAAGCCTTGCAAGGGCCACCTTTCACTGCGCTCAGCTACCCGTGGAGACTTTCTTGCTATTTTATCGCGTATATGCTGTCACCTTGCAGGGAAGAGCATTCCTGATAGTGAATAGTAGGCCTACAGCTATCTGGAATAGCTTCACTGTGAGTCTCCTCTCGATTCCCCATGACTGCACGGCTCTCTCTTTCGTCTTCTTAATGCTTTTCTTTTTGACCAGACCTGGGTTGGGAGCGCCTCTGAGTAGTATTCTTTAATGAGTGTCATATAGGCATAAACTAGTTGTGTCGGATGTAAGGTCTACCTTTAGCCTACCTTATGCCTTGTCATATGCATAGGCGTAGGAGACGGGGGTCCAGAGGGGCAAATGCCCCCCCCCAAAAAAAATTTTGGGCAAGTCTGATTTTTCGGGCAAGCAGACCCGAAAAAATATATAAAAGTTTTAAAAAATTTATACTTTTTTATTTTCCGGGTCTTTTTGCCCGAAAAATCAGACTTGCCCGAACAAAAAAGGTCGTCAGACCTTTCGAGCAAAAAGTAACGGTAAATTTCAGAAGATTTCGGCCTGATGACTAAAAAAAGGTCGTCAGAATTTTCGGGCAAACTTAACGGGAATTTTTATTACCATTTCGGCCGGCTGAAAATTTTTTCCGGGCAAAAGCCTCATTTTTGCCCTCCCCCCCAAAGCTGAAATGTCCTCTACGCCTATGGTCATATGCATATCGACCCTGCAGGGCCGGAGTGCATATGACCAGGCATAGGCTACCTTAGAGGTAGACCTTACACCAGACATTACTAATCCAGAGTTAGCCGTTGGAATTTAGCCGTATGCATGGCAAAAGACAAAATACCAAAAGACATAACTGCTCTGCACATTCCTTGCACCAGACGATGCATGACGCTTGCTCTCCCCCCCAATTCAATAGGTTAGAGCTGAGCGCGCATGCGTGAAAGATATTTATATGCGGTCATTGCCAGCGTGGGGTCAACAGATCAAGACCTATAGACGGTCCACAGGGCCGCCTATTGTTCATGCAGTCCAGCAAAGTCGGCTGTCTATTGTTCTCGATGGGAATAGCAGGCTTACTCCTACCTCCGAGTTGTAATAACGTTATACATAGGGTACCGTAACTCACTAATCGCAGTCCATGCATACGAAATTAACCCACTACTCCCGCATAGGGTAAGAGTTATACCCTCTTGTGCATGTGGACCCAGATCTACAATAGACCTATAGGCTACTTGCCGATGTCAAGCAGACGAACTCTCCGCACTGTTACTGATGACTGCTTTCCCAAGCTGTCCGTAGAAATAATATATTATTATGGAACTGTACCATTAAACCTATCATAATTATTATTATTGTCGTCGACCTTTCATCACCGAGTCACCGATTAAATATCTTACTTATTCATCTGATCTTTATTGTATTCTATTTAAACATTTATAAAGCGCCTCTAGTAGGGTGAACCGTTCAGAGGCGCTCCCAGTGCGTAAGGCCCCGCGAGAAAAAACAGGTTTTGAGAAGAGACAACGCAGAGGAGAGTCTACCAGAAAGAAGTGTAGAGCGAACAGAAGGATAAAGGGCATTCCAAAGAGAAGGACCAATTGAGACAAATGATCGAGACTGAGCCATAGCAGTTCCAGACCGAGGAACCAAGAGGTCAAATCTGTTGGATGAACGAAGTGGACGGTGGGAGGAAGCCGAGTGACTCGGAGTGAGGACAAAGTAAAACATTAGTCAGATATTTTGGGGCAAGACCCCGTTGAGCCTTAATGATCAGAGTGAGGATCTTAAGTTGTGTGCGAGCACGGAGAGGAAGCCAGTGAAGTTCATGAAACATAAAGGTAAAGTAGAGATGTGAGAGTACTTGGGAAGGCGGGCAATCAATCTAGCAGCTGAGTTGAGAACCAACTGAATCGGTGAAAGACAAACTTTAGGAAGACCAATGAGGAGAGCATTAATCGTTAAAGTATAGCCTACTCACGGCCCTACTCTAGGCCTACAGACGTCTTGATTCGCTACTCACTCGTATAATAATTATATCCAACACCAATAGAAGTCATACTATAATTGCTGTATTTAAAAGTAGCGATTCTATTCAACATTCGATATAGGAAGATGGCTAAAGGATAGCATCTTCTACAAACAGGTTAAAACGGTGCTCTAGAAAAACTGTAAATGTTCTACAGAATTTAGTTCCGAACGATTCGGATTCTTTTGACGTCCTTCATGTTTTCCGGTGTCCGAGTTTATTCCTCTTTTAGTAATAATCTGAAAATCAAATCACATACATGTATGAAATTATGTCTTTACGTTAGATGATGTGTCGTTTGAAATTATGGAAACAAAATTCGTAACATCTACAGCGTGGGCAAAAAAGAAAGCCCTACGGTTTTTTGCCAATATCTTGGCCAGTAGTAAGCATTTCGGAATTAAATTTTACAGTCTCAAAGATAATTCATATTTACACATGATGGCCAGATTTCATTACAATATTTCAAACAGAACAAAAGTTATACCGCTTTTAGTGAGGCCACCCACCGTTTTTGGTCGATTCAAAAACGTAACGCAACAATTAAAGGTTAACATTTTATTAAGTCACATCTCAAATAACTGTTGTCAAATGAACTTGATAGTGCTTCACAACCTGTGTTCAAGGTGCCCACCACCAGTGCCATAACTTCTTTTGAGTCTCTTTGCAAAGTTCTTGATGGCCCTCTTAGCAGTAGACCTAATAATAATAATTATAGGCCCTACGCAAAAGACTATGCAATATTGCTTTTTATATGTCGTCAAGGACAAATAGAAGTAAATTCAAAGTAAAAAGTGTTAACATAAAAAATTTAAGTAAAAGTACAAATTTATACTGTTATTTTTTATTTTAAATACATATGCAACACATTTAGATGGTATTTCAAGTAGCATTGAATCAAATAAAGTAGAAATAGATTAAACGAGAACAAGAAGTGAACATGTTGCATCATAATTAGCCACAGTTTTGCATATCACAAAACAAGCCGGTGAAGTCTGCTCCCTGAAATTTCCCACTCCCTCTGGAAAAGGCTGGAATGACGTCCCTGCCAGTAAGTATGCCACTTTAAGAAGGAATTGAAGGAGGACTGAGGACGAGAGGAAGAGGAAGACTAATTATAACTAGATTGGATATAGGACAATAGCTGGTATAGAGAAACAATAGAAACATGACAGAACGAATGCAGGTCTGCTATTCAAGAAGAAGAACAAAGCCGAGCAAAAGACAATAGCTGTGGATTATTGTAACCTGTTTCTTCCATTTCATTCGTCGGTTCTGATACCACGTCTTCACCTGAATCTGCGTCAGTCCAAGACGGTCGGCCAACTGCGTTCGATCGTTCGTCGAAAGGTATTTCTGTCGACTGAACTCTTCCTCAAGACTCGTCACGTGATGTTCCGTGTAGACCGTTCGACTCCTTCTTCTCCTTCCTAATCTGCCTGCTCTGCTTCCTCTGCTGCTGCAGCTGCTCTCATGCAGGTCGCCAGTCGTCGTCGTTGATTGTCCACCAATCGAGAAGAAGTCAAACGCGGAACTGCATCGAAACACTCCTTCTCCTTTTCCTCCTCCTCCTCCTCCTTTTCCTCCTCCTCCTCTTCCTCCTCCTCCTCCTGCTGCTGCTGCTGTTGATGATGATAATGATGATGATGCTGATGATGCTGATGCAGATGCAGACGATGACCTCTGCTCCTCCATCGGATCTTTGCATCTTTGAGAGCACATTGTGTTGAAATTCATCATTTCTCCATTGTCTGAAACAATCATCCGTCTTCTAAACTACACCCTATGCAACGTGATTGGTAGCTAGTTTCCGTTTCTATTATAACAATGATTTATAACGTCACTGCGTTTGACGAAATAAACTAAGCGAGTCATATACATGTAGTAGAATATACAAATATACTAGAATCTAATAAAACTAGAAAATAAAAATTGTCGTAGAATTAATTTGCAAGAATTTCGACAGCTCTGTAGTTAGACGTTAATTAGACAATATAAATTTCCGTTTAATTCACATGGTCCTGGTGTAGGCCTATATCGTATATAATACCTTTCCAATAATTAAATTTTATGCGTAGGGGCCTAGGCGGGAGACGTTACGTTATTTATCATTATTAATCAACATTAGCCACATTCCGCTTTGTCTGCCCCCTTTTGCACGATTTTTTCTACGCGCATTTGTCTGAGCTCTTTTGTCTGCGCGCTTTTGTGATGCGCGCTTTTGTTACGGCGCCATTAATAACGTACCGCCTAAGGCTATATTATTGGATATGTTAAATTATTTGTTAACCCTCGGAGGCTAACCTGGGGTGTTTTTTTCATCCCACTGTCAGTATTTGCCCTGAAATTTTTTACTGCTTTGAAATTATGCCATGCGCTTTTGTGTATCTGTTCATAGATGATTTTGGCTTAATTCCACATTTTTTCAAATTTTTATATCGAATGCACGGTCACGTGACTGAAGTCATACAATGGCCATTGTTACTAATAATGTATTTCGTGTTGAAGAGGTTTCGACGGTTAACTGATATCAGAATTGATATCAATAGATTGAAAATGATGATTCAGAATTGATATCAATAGATTGAAAATGATGATAGTGATGAGGTTAATGTAGAGTTTGTTGGTTGTAATGATGTCTTGGAGCCAGATAATGTTGAAATCGATGATGTCATAGACCTAGCCTACGTGATGCAACTTTGTATGTGGAAAGCATGCAACAAAGCGTTACCGTTAGGGCCTACTTGTGTTAGATTACCGTAGACTCGATGATTGTGCTGATATTTTACCTTAGTTAGGTTTCATAGATTGTAAATTCCATGCTTAACTTGAATTAAGTGCTGTTGTTGATCAAACATGGTCTAATAATATATCATAGGCCTCAAATGGTGTGGGGTGAAAAATATACCCCAGGTTATCCAATATGTGATTTTTTTTATAGGTTAGCCTCCGAGGGTTAATACAATATATAAAGAAAAGCAAAGGAATGTGCATATCAAGGAAAAAAGTGGATGGGATGAAGATAATGATCGATGGTCATATGGTGGAGCAGGTCAGCCAGTTCAAATACCTGGGGAGTGTAATATCAGAGGACGGCTATTGCAGAGCAGATATTAAGAGCAGAATAGCTCAGGGTAAAATGTGCCTTCATGGAGAAGAAAGGGATGCTAACTGGAAATATGAATATGGAACTAAAGATAAGAATGATAAAATGTCTTATATGGACAGTTGCAACATATGCTGCTGAGTGCTGGACAATGACGGGTACGGATAGGAAAAGAATAGAGGCCTTTGAAATGTGGACGTGGAAGCGAATGCTGAAAATAAGTTGGAGAGACAAAATCACAAATCAGGCAGTCTTGGAAATGGCAGGGGTGCAAAGAGAACTACTACAATTAATAAGCAGGAGAAAGCATCGGTGTCTGGGCCACATACTTAGAGGAGAGGGCTTGTTGGTGACGTTGCAGGAGGGACGTATGGAGGGGAACGCAACGCTCGCCTGATAAAAGGTCTTGGTCCCAGAGACCACAACTACACTGGCTTCCCATCCGTGCTCGTATCGCTTTCGAAATTTCCCTTCTGATGTTTCATATCCACTAGCCTATAGGCTAGATACGGAACCTCTCCATCCTACATGGCTTCTATGGTCACGCCATGTCCCGCCTCCAAGTCCAGAGGTCTTCGTTCATCCTCGAGAAGTGATTTTGCTACACTTCGCACAAACCGGAAGTTTGGGAGTCGTTTCTTCTCAATCTCACGACCTAAACTGGGGCCGTGTTTAACCTATGGGGCCGTGTTTAACACATCAGGGGCATTCGGTGCGGTGCACCGAATGCCCCTGATCCGAGTTTTGGCGCCATTGGCCAAATTGCGAGTCTTAGTGTTACTCAAACTTTTTGTAAAATCAGTAACTAAGAAAACATTAATTTAACTAAGTTCACCGACGCTGCGTGCTTGCGACAGCCGATAAACCACGCACGTAGCAGGGGTTATTTTAACGTGCAGCTGGACACAAAGTGTGTAGTTGGAAAAGAAATTTGTGCAGTTGAAAATAAGATTTTATGCAGTAACTCATAGTGTTATAGTGATCGAAGGACTAAAAACGGGCCATCAGTTTTTTGGGGATCAGAGAAAAAAATTAAAAATTGTAATATTTTCACGGGATTTCGACGATCAAACATTTGGTCCGGACGAATAAAAAGGTCGGTTTGTGCAGTTCTAAAAATTTCTTAGAATAACCCCTGCCACGTAGGCTAGCCTATTGAACAGCGGATTTTTGTAAAATGACTAATCTTGTAAGACTGCCGAACGGCACTTTGCCCTTGCTGTAACATTTTGCACAGACACTCGAAGAACCTAAAACACGGCCCTGGACCTAAAGAATGGAACAGTCTTCCGACCTCCATTCGCCAATGCTCATCTATTTCAGAGTTTAAATCAAAATTAAAAACTCATTTGTTTTCATTGTGTTATAACTAGGTTTGTAATGAAGCACGCTGTTGTGCAAGACTTGTTACATATTGTAGAGAGGCAGAAGAAGATTAAAATATGCTGAGTGATCTCGATAATGGAGTTGTATATGGTATCACCAAGAGGAATTCGCAGGACAGAGCGGGATGGCGGAGGTCGGAGGCGATACCGTATACGTCCCTCCAGCATGTCACAAACCTGCTCAACGGCAGAAGACTGAAGAAGAGAAGAATACAATAATAATTATAGAACAGGACCATGTAAACTAAACGCAAAATATATTGTCGAATTAACGTCTAATTACAGAGCTTCCGAAGTCTGCAGCACGCGTTGCTTCCAACATAATTATAGAACCGTACCGTATCTTGCGCGTAGTGTCTCTCTCAACGTTAGCATTTAAACTGGTCGTAGCTTCACTCGCTTAGTTTTATCAACTTTACGAAATAGAAGAATAATTTCTAGCCTACTTTAATTATATTATAGTTTATTTCTATAGTCTAGTATGTGATTTGTGTTCCTGTGCCTGCCTACAGACTACAGTTTGGCTTGTAGTAGGCTACTTATGAACTTTCGAAACTTAGGCTACACTACAATTTCTAGTTTCAATAATGTTCGATAATTCTCGTGTTTTGTTGTGCCTACATTCTTACAAATCTAGTTAATATTGAGTAAAATTAAATGCTAATTAAATAATGTCTTGTCTTGTCTTCAACCTTCCTCGATTCGAGGGTTGGTCGCTTCATGGACACGCCTTCGCCACTTTCTCGTGTCCTCCGACTCCTTCAGTATCCGCTCAAATCCGTTCCATCCACGTGATGACATTAGCGATCCATCCCATCCAGTGGCGGAGCCAGAGGGGGCTAAGCCCCCCTATCTGCGGCTCAGCCCCCCCCCCCCCAAAAAAAGAGGAAAATCTCTACAACTGCTAACTTCGAATAAGAAGGCTAGACAATGACCAACGGCAATGAAATCAACTATGTAATCATCGGTACGTGACGTTTTGGCGCCGCCGTTTTGGCGCGACCGTTTTGGCGCCGCCGTTTTGGCGCGACCGTTTTGGCGCCGCCGTTTTGGCGCCCATATAAAAATTGGTCTCAGCAGCTTATTTTCGGTTGAGTTTACAAAGATATCAGTACAAAGTGTAATAATTATTTTTCAAGTTTCATTCAGTGGTGTAATAATTAACCGTAATCTGTACCCTATACGGGACGGAATGATTACAATAACCCTAAACCTAACCCTAACCGACCCTCACGACGCCTAACCTGAACCTAACCGACCCTCACGACGCATGTCTTATACATACATTATTAGCTATTTCGAGCATAACTTTTGAATGGCGTGAAGTATCATTACAATATTTACCTCAAAATGTGCGTAAATGAACCTCCTACGATTACATACAATATCAAAATTGTTATATTCTAGAACGAGGGTGAAAAAATTCCAGCGCCAAAACGTCCGGCGCCAAAACGGCGGCGCCAAAACGTCCTGCTTCGTGTAATCATAGAGTAGAGTGCTTATCCTAATTATCCTAATGAATACACCCCATATAATACTATGTCAAACATGCCACCGACCCGTGATGAGGTTATGTACACCATATGCGGCCCGCCGGCCGGCTGTAGTCCTGTACAATCAGATAAAAATGGGGTTTTCAATTAGAAGCAGCACTCATGGTGAACTTGGGGGCAATGAGGATGGTCTCCAAGTTTGTGGTCAAGCCTGGCCCTTGGGTGTGCGGGGTCCAAGGCAGCAAGCGATTCTCTGAAAAGGGTTCTCAAGCATAACATTTGCGAAGTTGATTTCCTGCCAATAAGGCACTGTATGCCATAGGCTTTAATATTCTAGAAAGCTAGAATTCTACCGGTAGGCCTAACCCAGGGCTGAAAGTAGTTTGGAAAAGTTGTCGGGTCTGACTTTAGTGGATGAGCCGAAGCCTTTGAGCCGAAAATTTTCTGAAGTTTTTTTTGGTCATTCGCCCAAAATTGTACAAATTTCACCCATTTTTGGTACCTGGCGAGTGGCGACCTTTTTTCAGTCATTTGCCCATAGAATTTCAAAATCGTACCATTTTTACCTATTTATTGTGTCTGACTACCACAGACCCGCATTAAGGTTAGTGGGGGACCGGGTGCTGCGACAACCATGCGGGCCCCTTCTGTCAGCCAACGGTCCACAAGGCACACGGATGCCACTCTCAATTTTAGAAAGGTTGGATCCGGCCGAAAAGGCTAGAAAATGCTAGATTGAGAATTTATAAGAAAATACATGGATTTCTCGATTTTTCGCGTTTGAAATTTACATTTCTGAGGACCATTTTTATTCATCCGACCAAAATTTGCTCCTTTTCCCGAAAAATGTCTGATGACTCTTTTTTTTAATCTTTGAATAAAAATCTACAATTTTTGGGTTTCGTATTCACATTAAGCAGATATCTTAAAAATAGCAAAAAATAGTAGCGTGCTATCAAGAATCCGTCACTGTCTCTCTCAAGCTACATTACAAGGCTTATACTAGGCTATTCCTTAGTTTTTCCATACTTGTCATATTGTAACATTTGCTGGGCCTCAACTTAAACTTTTTATTTAAAAAATTGGAGAGTCTGCAAAAACGTGCCATTCGAACTATTTTCTTGTTATGCTGGTCTGTCAGTACCAAACCAATTTTTCGAACCTATTTAACATACTACGATTAGCAGATATAAATAAGTTTCAAATCAGTTTGTTCATGTTTCGCTATCATCACAGATTGTTGCCTTGGACATTTGATGGTTATTTTTTGTCAGGGAATTGCTGTACATGACCATTTCACTAGAACTCTGTTATAGGCCTACTACCGCTGCGTACCGCACCGATGTTGCACATACTAGGATGAAATTATTTTCGATTAAATGTTCTGGACCTTTGATATGGAATAACCTCCCAAAATATAAAAAATAAAAAGACTGTTTAATCTCTGTTTACTAGATTTAAACTATTGGTCATAATTCGTTTTTGTTTTTTGTTTTTTTTAAAATCTGTTTGTCATTTCGTTTCAGTTTGCTTTCGTTTCATGTGTAACATGTAGTGCTTTGCACTGCTTTTTTACAATAGCCAAATATTATTGAGAAAGGGTCAATCCAGCCTCAGCGGGTCCATACGACCTTTTTGGATTGACCCTTTGACTTATTATGCACCGATAACTCGAAAGTCATTGAGTTTGTACTGACTACCGTTATTTTGTATGTGTTTGATGCTTTGTCAATAAACGGCTTACTATTACTACTATTATTTTCTATTTTTCACGTCTTTTGTGCATTTTCACCTAAAAAGTCTATTTTTATATGTAAAAAGTAGTAAAAACCGCCGTGAGAAAAAAGGCTAGATCCTAAAAAAACTAGAAACCTAGACAAGACCGAAAAACCTAGATCTAGGTGAAAAAAGCTATCAGTGACATCCCTAACAAGGCATATAATTCTTCGCGCTCATAGATTTTGCACAGGCACAGAACCAGTCGGTAATAATCGTAGGCTATTCGTAAAAATGGACGTCTGCACATAGGGGCAAGATGGGCACTTGCCCTGCAAAACTGAAAACTTTGTTTAACTAATAGCTTTATTAGCCTACTTTAAGGCTCTTAGTAAATTTCTTAGCCCTAAAGCACTAAAGACACTATAGTGATGTACAAACTGAAGCTGAGAAATTGCGATCTAGGAACCAAAACTAAAAATCCACAATCGTTGCACATGTTGTTAATTTCCTGCTTTGCATTTTTCACGTTCTTTTGAAATAATTTAGCCATTACTAGCTCATAAATCCGAAAGATAAAATATTGCAACCATGGTAAAAAGGAAAATTCCTGCGATTTCAACAAATTTATAAATAGTTATTTAGTTCGAGTTCATAAATCTGATGTGTGCCAGAACTTTGGAATGGCATCGTATTTCTTAATATTGCAGCATTATTGTTAAGAAATTTCATCATTTCCGAAAATATGGGCCCTCAAAATTGCGGGCCCTCAAAGCTGCGGGCACGGGTGCTGCAGCACCCTTAGCACCTACTTTAATGCGGGCCTGGACGACCAGTTTTTCCTTAAGACTAGTTGTTTGCCAAAAAAAGTTTAAACTTGCTTCCCAGTTGATACCCGGCACCAGCAGGTCACGAAAATCGGTTTGGGTCTACTATTCCGAGGGTCCACTATTCCTAACCCACCCTCAATCCTAACCCTAGCTCAAACCCTAACCCACCCTAACCCTAACCCACCATAACCCCAACCATAACCCACCTTAATCCAACCCTAACCCATAGATTGAATATTCGTGACTTTAGGTTTTAATATTTGTAAGCTAATTTAATCAGTGCACGACGATTGTCGTACAGCGACGCAGGTAGGCCAACTGCAAATTGGCGCGCGGCGTCTGGACAGGTGATTGTCTGGACAGCGCGTGATGTCTAGACGAGCGTACGTTGAGTGTACAAGGAGGGAGTGGAAGTGAAGAAGGAGTGTTGTGTGTTGAGAGCTGTTGAGATAGGCTGTAATAGTTGTTGTTGAGTTGCGATAGAGTAGACTGATGAAGGTAGTAGTCGTGTAGTTGTTATGATAACGCAAGTGTAGTCATTGTTGTGTTGTTGCTGATCGTTTTACTTTACATCGGATTTTGGAGTATAATAAGAAGACTTAAACACGTCGTCGTTGTTGGTTACAAAACAGTGAAAGTCTGTAGATTCTTTACCTAGCCATTTAGCTAATGAAACAGTTATCTAGGGATAGGCCTATGCTACCACGAACTTATACGAAGAAGCTTCCGAAGAGACTGATAGGAGGAGGTGATCACAAGGAGGTTATCACATTTGGTGTCGTTGTGGTGAGATAACGATCCAAGTTGCAGGAGAACGATCCTAGTTACGAACGGCGGGTCTACGTGCCAAGTTACGAACGGAGGGATTCTATCCAATCAACAGACGTTGTGGAGGAACGGACGCTGTGAATTTATCGAGGAGCCGAGCACTCGGGAGAAGCAACGATACATCGAGCATCCGTACGTCAGTGAGAAACGACAACACAACGACTACAAGGTAGAAAAACTTGCTTGTCTATTGAAGTGTGCATAAAGAATTGAAGTCAGTCAATTGCAAACATTTGAAGAGTAGCCTACTATTTTATCGAGCATCTGTAAAGTAAAGAAGTAAGATGGAGAAACTTACGGAGCAAAAGCAAGCAGCTATTAAAAAGATGTCTTCGGAGAGACTAGTAAAATTATTAATTGAAGCAGGCGTAGACGCAGAAGAAGTCGAACAGATGTCGAGGGAAGAATTGATGAGAAATTTAGCCGAGGTTTGGGCTAAAAAAGAAGAAGAAGAAGAAGGTGCTGTTGGAAGCGCTAAAGAAAAGCCGGTTGAGAAACCTCAGGCACCGATGTCTATAGAGGCGTTGCTACAATTCATGATGATGAGTAGACAAGAAGAGAAGCAGAAAGAAGAGCAGCGCAGACAAGAGGAGAAAGAGCGTAAACAAGAGGAGAAAGAGCGTAAACAAGAGGAGAAAGAGAAAGAGGAGCAACGAGCGGAAAGAGCAGAAAAATTAGAAAGGATAAGACAACAAGAGATAGACATGCAGAAGCAACAGTTCCAGCTTCAGTTAGAACAAATGAAAATAGATCGTGACGAATCAGAACGAAGAAGGATGGAGTTAATGATAGAATATGAAAAAGCAAGGAGAAGCGATGAAGAAATACGGGGACAGCAGATCGAAGACAAAAAGGCTCGTGAGGAAGAAAAGGAAAAGATGCGTTTACAAGAACTGCAAAGAGCCGAAGAGATTCGACAGGAAGAATTCCAAGCAGAAAAAGACAATTTGGAAAAAGCAGAAAGAGAAAGAGAAGAACAGATGCAATTAGAACAAAAGAAACTTGCTATTAAGGAAGCTCAACTCCATGAGATGGCTATTGAAAAAGAAGAACGCAGAAAGCAGTTAGAACTGTTGCAGCAGAAGATTGAACAAGAAGAACTGCGTAGGATAGAAGATCAAAATAGACTGAAGAAGAAAGACGAAGACGATAGAAGAATCCGTGAGGAGTCAGAACGAAATAGGCTTAGAGAAAGTGAGACAATGGTGTCAAAGATTAAGAAGATAGGTGATGCAATGAAACATGTGTTACCGAAGATGCCATATGATATGATGGAAGTGCCATTATATTTTGAAACAGTTGAAAATGCATTCAATAGCTTCGCTGTGGAAAAGCAGTACTGGGTGAAATTGTTGTTGCCATTGATGACCCCGAGAGCGCGAACGGTATTGAATCGATTGTCATTTGAGAATTTAGATAAATACGATGCAGTGAAAGAGCATTTGTTGAAGGAATTCAAGTTAACAGCTCGTGAGTACAGGTCAAGGTTTGCAGATGCCAAGAAGACAGCCGAAGAAACGTACACGATGTTCACGGCTAGGCTGAAGAACCTGTTGAATTATTATGTCCGAAGTAGACGAGTGGACAAAGACTACGAGAAGCTGTTTGATTTGTTAGTGGCGGATAAGCTGAAAGAATGTTTACCACCAGGTTCACTACAGTTTGTCTTAGCAAAAGAGGGCACAGAATGCTTGGAAGCTAGTAATGTTGCAGACCTCGCAGACATACATGTAAACAATCGGATTGGTGTGATGTTCCAAGACAAACCGAAATTTGAAGCATGGGGAAATAGCTCAAAGCCATTCAAGTGGAACAAGGATAGCAAAGACACCGGAAGCCAAGCCAAGAGTAATGATGCAAAGAAAGATAATTATTCTGGAAAGCAGTATTGGCAAGATAAGAACGAGTCAACGTGGGACAGACAAGCCTACAATCGAACTCCGCCGCTGGGACGCCCAACAGAAAGTAATGCATCATACACACCGTACAACAAGTGGGAGAACAATGAGCAAAGAAGTTTTATAAAGAAACGTTGCCACAACTGTCATTCTGACAAACACCTAATAAAACATTGCCAAGCACCAGGAGCGGCAAATCTGAGGAAGAACTTTAGCAGAAGTGCAGAAAATCTTCGAGTAAACCAGATACAAGTGATGAATGCACCAGACCAGTTTGAAGAATCGGACGACCGTGAGACAGAAGTTAAGTCAGTGATGAAGTGTACGACCCAGTTCACCATACAGAAAGAAGCGATAAAGACTACTTCCATTGCAGAAATTTGTCGAGAAGCAAAAAGTAAAGAGGAGTGTCAACGCATAAAGAAGATATCGTTGCAGCATGTAAATGTGGAGATACGTGGGACTGATGGGCAGCCTGTGCAAGTCGAGGCGTTGATTGACTCGGGGACCGAGATACCAGTAATCAACGAGGAACTACTGAAAGGAACGACAGTAGAAGAAATCGGCAGAGTTCATTTGCAATGTGTAGCTGGAGAGCCGATTCCAGCTAAGTTGGTGAAAATCGAAGTGCGGATGAGCGGTCGTAACGAAGGAGCAGCTACAGAGGACAGGACAATAAATATCGCGCCATATTTAACTTTAGTGTGTGCCAGCATTCCAGCGGATCTGTGCAAAGAAAACAGAGAAAAGTTCTTGCTACATCCGGAGATAATTGCAGAATTGAAAGAGATTCCACCAGTGAGTGTATTGCAAGGGGAACTACAAGCGAATGTGACTACAAGAGCACAAAGTCGGAGAGCAGAAGTCGAAGGCGGAGAAGATGAAACGATAAACGAAAGTTCGCAAGAAGATGACACGGACAGCGAAGATGAACTCAGCATTCAAGATGACGAAAGAACAACATCTGAGAACAATGAAACTGAAGAAGAGATGGCTGCATGTGAACGAAATGATAGTGAAGATTCCGAAAGCGACGCTGAACTGGAGACAAGTATGAGGGACTTGTTCACAGAGAATTCGAACGATGAAAGACAGCTGGAAGATGCGAAGAAATTCGAGGAGCAGCAGAGAAATGACGAGTCACTGAAATCGTGGTGGAGGATCGCTGAAGACAAAGGATCAGAGTTTAGCGTGGTGAATGGATTGATGTATAAGAAACATCAAATGCTGGATCAGCTAGTGTACCAGTTGGTGTTACCGAAAGAGAGAAGAATTCAAGTAATGGAATTAGCTCACGAGTCAGTATTTGGCGGACACTTGGGAGAAGAGAAGACACGAGAGAGAATCAAGTCTGGCCAAAGATGCGTCGAGACGTGGTGAAATTTTGTAAGTCCTGTGAGAAGTGTCAGCTGAAGGCACGAAGTTTGGTGATGGATCGAGTGCCGATTACACCAATTCCAAGGGAAGATGTTCCATTCCGACGGATGACTATGGACGTGGTAGGCCCAATAGAACCGAAGTCAGCAGCTGGGCATAAGTATTGCTTGTGCATAGTGGATTCATGTACAAGATGGCCGACAATCTTTTTGCTGAAGTCATTGACTGCTAAGGCTGTGTGCGAAGCTTTGATGAAGCTTTTCATTGACGTGGGGGTGCCGTCTGTGATCACCAGCGACAGAGGCACGAATTTTACAGCCAGTCTTACAAGAGAATTTTTGAAATTGATGGGATGCTGTCCACAATTCGATTCACCGGGGCATCCAGAGGCAGCCGGATTAGTCGAGAGATGGAACCAGACGTTCAAGAAGATGGTACATCATGTCATTGTGGAAAATCCAAGACAGTGGCATAAAATCATTCCGTTTACCGTATGGGCATTGAGAGAAGTTCCTAACGCAACGACAGGAGTGGCACCATATCTGCTGGTGTATGGAAAAATGCCAAGAGGACCATTAACTATCTTAAAGGAAAGCTGGACCAAAGAAATAAATCTACCGCCAAACATTGGAGTACAACCAGCAAAGTACCTGAAGAACTTAAGAGCAGACATGGAGAAAGCTTTGATATTTGCTGAGAATTGTGCAGAGGAAAAGCAAAAACAATACGCCAGTCAATACAACAAGAGGGCCAAGGATAAAGAATTCGAACCAGGAGAAAACGTCATCGTCCTGTATCCAACGTCAACCAATAAATTGATCTCACGATGGCATGGTCCATGTACAGTGCTACAAAGAAGATCCAAGTATTCGTATCTGGTGGACATGAATGAAAACGGCCGACGAATTGTCCATGCCAACAAAATGAGGAAGTTCATCGCAAGAACATTATCGTGTGGTCTCATCGTGGAAGAGGACGACGAATTCGGATCAGTGGTAGAGCTACCATTGAAAGAAGACCATGCAGAGACGACACAGAAATCGCTGCAATTGGACTATGAACAGATCGGACATCTTACGGGCGAGCAACAGAAACAGCTACTGGATGTACTGAACTGTTATGCAGACAGATTTTCGGACAAACCTGGATTATGTACATTGGTAGAACAGGAAGTGGTGCTGAACCCAAAAATCCTAACACTTGCTAACTAATTGATTCATATTTTTTGGTTTCTACAGACAATTTATTTGTAATTTTGCTGAAATTGCTAAACCATTAACAGATTTAACTAGCAAGCAGACACCTGAGAACATTGTTTGGACTGAGGACCACCAGAAGTCTTTTGATTCTCTTAAAGAAATTGTTTTATCAAATGTGATTTTATACATGTTCGAGGTTGGCAAACCATTTAATTTGTACTGTGATAGCAGTGATTTTGCTGTGGGGGCTGTGCTGTCACAAGTGGACGATGAGGGGATAGAACGTCCCGTTTCATTTATCAGTCAGAAGCTGACAGATACCCAGAGGAGATGGGCGACGATTGAGAAGGAAGCCTATGCAATCATATGGGCCTTAAACAAATTGAAAGAAATTATTATTGGTTCCAAGATTAATGTGTTCACTGACCAATATCCTTTAGTTTATTTGACTGAGTCAATGTCGAAGTCTGCTAAGTTAGTCCGATGGTCTTTATCATTGCAAAATTTTGACATTCTTTTGAACTATAAGAAGGGAAAGCTGAATGTAGTAGCGGACTGCTTATCGAGATTGTAGTATAAGATATTTTGTGATTGCATTTAGTATAGGAATTGTTTGTATTTAGTTTAAGCATTATACGTTCGCTAAATTTTAAGATTAATTAGCTCTCTTCAAAAGAAAGGAAGGAGGTAATGTAAGCTAATTTAATCAGTGCACGACGATTGTCGTACAGCGACGCAGGTAGGCCAACTGCAAATTGGCGCGCGGCGTCTGGACAGGTGATTGTCTGGACAGCGCGTGATGTCTAGACGAGCGTACGTTGAGTGTACAAGGAGGGAGTGGAAGTGAAGAAGGAGTGTTGTGTGTTGAGAGCTGTTGAGATAGGCTGTAATAGTTGTTGTTGAGTTGCGAT
>OX243826.1:32767752-32892752 GCA_945859605.1 Lumbricus rubellus | reverse complement strand
CAGTTTGTCTATTTTGCATGCTGCCAGTACAGAATCTATAGGGAGGCCAAACTGTAGAGAACCTTGGATAAAGGGCTCTTGTTATAACCCATCGGGGTCCTTCGGAGAGTTCCGCCCAAAACTGCTCAAAAGAATGGATACTACCCCACCCCAGTGGCACCCCACACTCATCTGATCCTCCACCTTCCTTAACGACACCCGCATTATCAGCTACTGCTTTGGCGATACCGGACTCAGACCTATTCTGACTACCCTTTTAATAGCATTCTGACTCGATGAATAATCTGGAGCTCTGCAATCGGCTTTGGAGTGGCGCTTTAGAAGCTTATAATTTATTATTACAATATAGAAGTAGCTAGAGGAACACTTGCACCTTGAAACTGACATCTATTTTTGTCCATTCAATGGACTTATAATATTGCAGCGCCGCTTCGGGGACCCACTTTTAATATCTACTTTTTGATTTTTAACAAATTTCTTCGCACTAAAGAAACTATTCATATTAAAGCTGATACACAAAATGAAACTGAAAAATTTGCATTAAGAAACCTCATTGAAAAATACTCGTGTTCTTAATTTCCATCTTTGCATTTTTCAAGCTCTTGCTACTAAAACATTGACAGTAACGGCATGTGGAGAAAAACAGTTTGACTTACATTTGATTGAATCCAACAGAAAACTGTTTGTAAACTGAAATTTCGGCATATGAAGTTGAAAGAATCATATCTTTTCGTCCGTTCAACTTTATCACATAAAATTTCGGAATCATATTTTTGGTCGAATTCTCTAAATATTTTGAAAATTTTAGCGTGATATGCATGGGCGGAGTTTATCAGGGGCTAGGGGGGGCTAAGCCCCCCAAGAAGGTCCAGATTCAACTTTTTTACCATGAAAATGGTATTCTTTTTCGGGTTTAGCCCCCCTAAGAAGGCCCAGACTCGGGGTTAGCCCTCCTAAGAACGGAAACCAAACTCCGCCCATGGTGATATGTTATCATGCATTAGAGATATATGAAAAACAGTTTGGCCTACTTTTTTAAATCACGGTGTATATAATATAAATTATATAATTATATATTATATAATTTATCCCATGCAATCGTGATAAATATCACTCACCAGTTCTGCAGACGACGACGATTCTATAATAATTAATTATATTATAATACGAAGGAGAAGAAGAAGACTTTGCAATGAGCTGCAGCTGCAGATGATGTCTATACAGACTCTGTCGACGATGGCAGATAGAAATAAATAATAGAAATAAATAATAGAAATAAATAATAGAAATAAATAATAGAAATAAATATATATCTTAATCTCTGTTTGACTGCAGATCGTGTTTATTATATGAATGGAGCGAAGCGATTAGCGTTTATAATTAATTACAGAACAGTTACATAAACGATTCAAATAATTATTGTTATATCGGCTGCTGCTGTTGTATTTGCTTTATAATACATGTCGGTAGTCTATAGATGGCTCAGCAGTAACCGCTGATCATATTATAGCCTACTATAATTATGGCCTACAGTCGACAAAATAATAGTGAACTCTGAAAAAAAGAGAAGACGTCTTGTCGTTTCTTATATATAAAGCCAAAGTCTGCTGCACTGCAGTTGCATGCATATTCGGTTGACTTCGACGGAGAAATAATAATCATCTGATCACCAATTATTTATATCATCATCTGTCAGATAGGAACGAAACTACGGCTGGAGAAGGAGGAGGAGGAGGAAGAAGAGGAGGAGGAGAAGGAGGAGGAGGAAGAGGAAGAGGAGGAAGAGGAGGAGGAGGAAGAGGAGGAGGAGGAAGAGGAGGAGGAGGAAGAGGAGGAGGAGGAGGAGGGGAAGGAGGAGGAAGAGGAGGAGGAGGAGGAGGAGGAAGAGGAAGAGGAAGAGGAAGAGGAAGAGGAAGAGGAAGAGGAGGAGGAAGAGGAGGAGGAAGAGGAGGAGGAAGAGGAGGAGGAGGAGGAGGAGGAGGAGAGGAGAGATTTATCCATAGATCGAATGACGAGGAAGAAGAGGAAGAAGAGGAGGACGTAAAAGAGAAGGAGGATCAGAATGATCTGTCTATCAATTGTCGGTCAATCACACGCTGCTGTGCTACCGATCTGTTTCTGAAAACGGAGGATGTCCCACTAAGACTATATAATTATAATATGAGCTTTTCAATTGAAAGCAACAATAAATCCTTCTCCTTCTTCTTCCATGCGCATGCGCTGATGATGATCCTGCAGAAGACTCAACTTCTGTTTACGCAAAGGTCACGTGACGACATATCGTTAAAATGAAGAGCAAGTAACAAGTCTCCCGCTGGTCACAGATGGAGAGCTCCTTGCCCCGTCAGTCGTCACTTACACCACCAGCAGCATCACCAGTTGCAACAGTTGCAGCAGCAGGACAGAATAAACATGACGAACAACAATTGACGAAATGAAACCATCATTGTAAAAACCACTATCTTATTTCATCACCATTTCGTCAAGTCACGACAGACTACTAATCAGTAATCAGTCCAACTATAATTATATTATAAGTATATATATATGGTATAGACTGCAGAATGAGAATTGTAGACAAATAACTTGGGTCAGACGTCGATATTTATGTGGAGTTGGGGGTGTGTAACGTGGGTTCTTAAACTCCTTATAACTAGCAAGACTACGGTGGGTTGAACCCTCTACTTCTGGCAAATCTCAAGTAGACACAAGCATTTATTTACCCAGATACATTATACCTTCTATCATTATATCTCATCGTCTGTTGGTCTAATAATTACTTACAGAGCGCCGAACCAATGACTGACAATCTGCCTGACACATAGTATACATGACAGACATAATAATACATGACAGACATAATAATAATACATGACTGACACATAGTATACATGACAGACATAATAATACAAGACAGACATAATAATAATACATGACTGACACATAATACATGACAGACACATAATACATGACAGACACATAATACATGACAGACATAGTAATACATGACAGACATAATAATACATGACAGACATAATAATACATGACAGACATAGTAATACATGACAGACATAATAATAATACATGACTGACACATAGTATACATGACAGACATAATAATACATGACAGACATAATAATAATACATGACTGACACATAGTGTACATGACAGACACATAATAATACATGACAGACATAATAATACATGACAGACATAATAATAATACATGACAGACATAATAATACATGACAGACATAGTAATACATGACAGACATAATAATACATGACTGACACATAATACATGACTGACATAATAATACATGACTGACATAATAATACATGACTGACATAATAATGCATGACAGACATAATACATGACAGACATAATAATACATGACAGACATAATAATAATACATGACTGACACATAATACATGACTGACACATAATACATGACAGACATAATAATAATACATGACTGACACATAATACATGACTGACACATAGTATACATGACTGACACATAATACATGACTGACACATAATACATGACTGACACATAATACATGACTGACACATAGTATACATGACTGACATAGCCTAATAATCGTGCAGAACTGGTCTGACGTGCAAATGCATCGATATGAGATATCGTGTTGATCTCATGTTATGTATTATTTCAGCTGATGGCCGAGAGATTGAGATGCTGCCAATTAAAGTTGCATCTCGTAAATGCAACATCGCATCATCATCATCATCAGCAGCAGCAGCAGCAGCAGCAGCAGCAACTGCTGCATCTATAGTGTTAGTCGTTCAACCATAGCTTTAGAAACAGATCGCGAAGAAAGCAGTTCTCCAGCTAGTTTCCGTCTATGACTATAGTATCTCCGTGGTGTTTTTGCGCCAAATGCTAGCGTTCTTGTTTTTTCGAAGTTCATATTGAGGCCATAATTATCTCTTGCTCTCTTCATTCAACTCTCGGGCTGTTCCTTCCAGTCTCTTCGCATCTCTGTCTATAAGGTCTATGTCGTCTGCAAACGCAAGGTCATTAATATTTGTGCCACTTATTACCACTCCTCCTTCTTTGTCTCGAATCTTGTCCAGGACTCTTTCCAGTACCAAAATGAAGGTGTTTGGCGATATCGGGTCTCCGTGTGTCTTGTCCCTCTGTTTGTTGCGAACCATTCTCCCCGGTCATCACCTATTTTCACTGCTGCTGTTGCATTGCCGTTTATTTCCTCCAGCAGACGCGTTAGCTTCCTGTCTACACCGTAGGATGCTATGTATGGCCGCCCATGTTATAGGCTACTCTGGTGTATGCTGTCGAAGGCCTTTTTGAAGTCCACGAAGCAGTTGAAGATCTTGATGTTTTTCCTCCTGGCTTTTTCTCCTATTAATCTCAAGGCCAGTATGTGTTGTACTGTACTCCTGTCTTTCCTGAATCCGGCCTGTTCATCCGCCATGAATTCCTCTGTCTGTCCTCTGAGTCTCTCGGACAGTATCGACATCAGAACCTTGCCTAGGTGGCTTATGAGAGCAATTGTCCTGTAGTTGCCACATTCCAGTGCGCTGCCCTTCTTGTGTGGCTTGTGTGTCACCAACAATGGTTTTTCCACTCCTTGGGTGTTCGTCCGTCTTTCCATGCTGCGTTGATTATCTTGTGCAGTTCTTTTACCACGATTTCTCCTCCACCTTTATCATTTCCCCCGTAATGCCATCATTGCCTGGACTTTTATCGTTTTTCAACCTGTTTATGGCCCCGGACATGGGCGGCGATTCTGCGAGGCCCGTGAGTGCTCAGCACCGCCAGAAATTGGCCAGCAAGATGTGCTTTTTATGAGATTATATCTCTGCTGTCATTGCTTATCTTTAAAAATCATTCCGTCTTTTATAAATTTTTAAATCTCAGTTAGTCTACGTTACCATTACTCCAGTTATACCCCATGCGGTAGTCTGAACTCCCAGTGGCGGCGCCAGGGGGGCTAGGGGGGCTAAGCCCCCCCTATCGGCGGCTCAGCCCCCCCCCAAACAAAACGAGGAAAATTTCTACAACTGCTAACTTCGAATAAGAAAGCTAGACAGTGACCAACGGTAATGAAATCAACTATGTAGCCCAATCATAGCGTAGAGTGCTTATCCTATAATAACCGCATATAATACAGTTGAGGTCAACAGAGCTTAAAATGCGTTGGTGGCTGGGGCTCTGCCCCAGACCCCGCTGTTTTCATGATTTTATCGTGCATAAAGAGCTGTCAAAAGGAGCTTAAAAGGGCTCCAGTTGAGGTCAACAGAGCTAAAAATGCGTTGGTGGCAGGGGCTCTGCCCCAGACCCCGTTCTTTTCATGATTTTTATCGTGCATAAAATAATAGGTGTCAAAAAGAGCCTTAAAAGGGCTCCAGTTGAAGTCAACAGAGCTAGAAGTGCGTTGGTGGCTGGGCTCTGCCCCAGACCCCGTTCTTTTCATGATTTTATCGTGCATGAATAGGTGTCAATAAGAGCCTTAAAAGGGCTCCAGTTGAGATCAACAGAGCTAAAAATGCGCTGGTGGCTGGGGCTCCGCACCACACCCCGTTGTTTTCATGATTTTATCCTGCAAAAGAGCTGTCAAAAAGAACCTTTAAATGGCTCCAGTTGGGAACAACAGAGCTAAAAATTCGTTGGTGGTTGGGGCTCCGCCCCAGACCCCATTGTTTTCATGATTTTATCCTGCAAAATAGCTGTCAAAAAAAACCTTTAAAGGGCTCCAATTGAGGTCAACAGAGCTAAAAATTCGTTGGTGGCTGCGGCTCCGCCCCAGACCCCGTTGTTTTCATGATTATATCGTGCATAAAGAGCTGTCAAAAGGAGCTTAAAAGGGCTCCAGTTGAGGTCAACAGAGCTAAAAATGCGTTGGTGGCAGGGGCTCTGCCCCAGACCCCGTTCTTTTCATGATTTTTATCGTGCATAAAATAATAGGTGTCAAAAAGAGCCTTAAAAGGGCTCCAGTTGAAGTCAACAGAGCTAGAAGTGCGTTGGTGGCTGGGCTCTGCCCCAGACCCCGTTCTTTTCATGATTTTATCGTGCATGAATAGGTGTCAATAAGAGCCTTAAAAGGGCTCCAGTTGAAGTCAACAGAGCTAGAAGTGCGTTGGTGGCTGGGCTCTGCCCCAGACCCCGTTCTTTTCATGATTTTATCGTGCATGAATAGGTGTCAATAAGAGCCTTAAAAGGGCTCCAGTTGAGATCAACAGAGCTAAAAATGCGCTGGTGGCTGGGGCTCCGCACCACACCCCGTTGTTTTCATGATTTTATCCTGCAAAAGAGCTGTCAAAAAGAACCTTTAAATGGCTCCAGTTGGGAACAACAGAGCTAAAAATTCGTTGGTGGTTGGGGCTCCGCCCCAGACCCCATTGTTTTCATGATTTTATCCTGCAAAATAGCTGTCAAAAAGAACCTTTAAAGGGCTCCAATTGAGGTCAACAGAGCTAAATTCGTTGGTGGCTGCGGCTCCGCCCCAGACCCCGTTGTTTTCATGATTATATCGTGCATAAACAGTTGTCAAAAAATAGCCTTAAAAGAGTTCCAGTTGACGTCAACAGAGCGAAGGATGCGTTGGTGGCTGGGGCTCCGCCCCAGACCCAATTTTTTCATAATTTTATCGTGCATAAATAGTTGTCAAAAAAGCCTTCAAAGAGTTCCAGTTGAGGTCAACAGAGCGAAGGATGCGATGCGTTGGTGGCTGGGGCTCCGCCCCAGACCCCGTTGTTTTCGTAATTTTATCGTGAATAATGTAAAGAAATTGAGAGCGTGCAATTACGATATTATTGTATTGCTGTAAAGTTTGCCGTTTTCGCGCCTGCGTGTCGTCACACGGGTAGGGTCGCCATAGCAACCAATCTGGACTCGGCCGATCGGCGGTCGCGTGGCCTTTTAAGTTCGCCGCCTGGCCAGCGGAGGGGTTGCCCACTGCAGTCCAACCTTCCTTTCAAGTTGAGCCGCCGCTTAGCGCGCCCTCTCTGATGACGTAGGTACACCTCTGGCTGGAGCTGTCGTGTATTGGTGCGTATGTGCGCGTGTATTAGTGCGTACGTGTGCGTGTTTGTGTGAGTGGCGCTGGCGCATGTTTAACATGGGGTTTGCACTGGCGTGAACTAAGTACATCTGTCCCTTTCTTCCTCTCGGTCTGCCCGCTTGTCAGTCTGCATGTCTAAGAGCCGGCACGTAGCGATCTATTTGATCCCTTTCATGTAGTAGAATTGCCTTTGCGGTGTTACTTTATTGATGTGTGCATATAAATAGAGGCCCGTTGCCTAAGCGTTTTAGTTAAGATTTACGTTGGTATAGAGAAGGCCGTTCAGTGTGAGTTAAGAGTTTGGCAGTATTCAACGCACTGCGTGCGTGTAGTTAAGACTGTTTTCCATCGATGAAACATTTAATAAGAAGATTAAAACGATATCCAGCGTGTTTCCTGCTTGACTATAATTAATCGGTTGCCGATGTAGAAATCCTATGCCCGACGGGAAAGGTGACACCCACAGCGCGGACAGAAAGACGGAAGGATCCAACTCGACATCCTGGGTACCTGAAGAGAGAGAGAGAAGGATCCGACCGGAAGTGAACCAGGGCTGATAGAAAACCCGACTCAGCGGTTTTTCTACAATAAATAGCTGTAACAAAGAGTCTTATAAGAGCTCCAGTTGAGGGCAACAGATCTAAAAATTCGTTGGTGGCTGGGGCTCCGCCCCAGACCCCGTTGTTTCATGATTTTATCGTGCATAAATAGTTGTCAAAAAAGAGCCTAAAAAGAGCTCCAGTTGAGGTCAACAGAGCGACGGATGCGTTGGTGGATGGGGCTCCGCCCCAGACCCCGTTGTTTTCGTAATTTTATCGTGCATAAATAGCTGTAAAAAAGAGTCTTATAAGAGCTCCAGTTGAGGGCAAGAGAGCTAAAAATTCGTTAGTGGCTGCGGCTCCGCCCCAGACCCCGTTGTTTCATGATTTTATCGTGCATAAATAGTTGTCAAAAAAGAGCCTTAAAAAAGCTCCAGTTGAGGTCAACAGAGTGAAGGATGCGTTGGTGGCTGGGGCTCCGCCCCAGACCCCGTTGTTTTCGTAATTTTATGGTGCATAAATTGCTGTAAAAAAGAGCCTAAAAAGGGCTCCAGTTGAAGTCAACAGAGCTAAAAATGCGTTGGCGGCTGGGGCTCCGCCCGAGACCCCGCTGGGGGAGCTTACGACGCTCCCCCAGACCCCCTAGTCGGTATGGGCTTCGCGCCTTCGGCACTCGCAGCTTCGCGCCTTCGGCGCTTGCAATAATTATGAGGGAGGAAGGACTTAGGGCTTCAGCCCCCCCAAACCAAAAATCTTGGCGCCGCCACTGTGAACTCCATTGGTCTTCAGTCGATCAGCGAATACAAGGAACACCCCGAAATCCTGCTTATTCGATCCGCTTCCGTAATTTTTTAGTAGGCCTACGGATAATCGAAGGAGATGATTTTAATTACATTGATTCCTTTTATAGTAAGCCTACATGCTCAATGATGTTCCTCACTGCGCAAGAGTCCCAGCATCACAAAAGCAAGATAGTCTATTGTTTTGTCTGCGTTAACAAATCAGCCTTTACTAAATTGTAAAAACTTTTTGAAAGACTATATGAAAAACTATTTCCACAGTGTTGATATTGGCTCGCTAAATAGTGGCTAATAGGCCTATATAGGCCTTTTAGTGTGGATTTTTTAAAACAATGGCAAGGATGCTTTTCAAGTATTAAGCCACCACTATGATGATCAATTTCGTAAAAATGACAGCCGAAGACGCTACCATGGCAGTGTGGCAAGAAAAAAACCGAAATTGAGCCTAGCATACACAGCCCTTCCTCTAAACCCCATCCTACTCGGCGATGAGCGCCTCTGCGATCGTCCTTAGACCGCATATTCGTCCCCTAAAAACAGGTAAATTCAATAACTCTCCTATAAAAAAGGGACAAAATTTTTTCCCCTTGTTCATGAGTGTTTTCCCCTCTGCGTTCTTTATCGCCATGAGTTGTGGCCTCCACTTGCTATTGATGTTTCTTATCAGTTTGTACATTTCCCTTGTTCTACCCTCGCCATGGTAGTTTTCAACGTCCCCACACTGCTCTTCAAGCCATCGTGCCTTGTCTGCCATTGCTGCCGTCCGTACTTCGTTGCATTTTCTTCTATACGCTCGGTCGTCTGCTTCCGATGCATCTCTTCTTTTTTCCTCCCCCAATCGCATTGTGTCCTGCGTGATCCATTTCTTTTTTTTAATTCTTGAATTGCTAGCGTCCGTTCCATCGCTTCCAACATTGTTTCAGTCAGCCGTTTATTAGTTTTGTCCACATCCCATGTCTCCTCTTGTTGTCTGTCGCGAATTCTAACAGTTTCTCTCCGCGTTCGTTCCCGTCGCCGTAGCCAAATCTGCCCATGACTCTCTCCCTTGCAACCACTGTTTTCCGTGCCAATCTTTGCATTCCAGTCCAGTCCCCTCCTATTACTAGTAGGCCTATTTCTTTCTTGCTTGGACGTCTCTGCCAAGTCACCATAAACTTTCTCGATGTCCTCCTCTGTGCTTCCTGACGTCGGTGCATATATCTGGATCACCGTTATGTTGAACGGCTGCATGGGCACCGAACCTTGCCATTATTATCCTATCATTGATAGGCTTGTAACCCAGTAAGGTATCCCTAGCCCACAAGAACGCACCCTATAGGCTAAATGTCGATTTTCGTGATATATTATCTGTGTGTACTTAGGGCTTAACGACACTGTTTCATATCGAAGATGATTAGTGTAGGAGGCAGAGTACAACCTCACACTCCACGTTTATATTACGACCGAGCCACCCGCAGTAAAGATCCGAGAAATTAATCTCTGACCGGGAATCGAATCCGGGCCGCCGGCGTAGCGAGCGGGCTACAACCCACTCGGCCACGCAGGATCTCTGATAGATTATCTGATTGTGGCCTATTTATAAACATCTCCATTGTAGGCTACTCTGGCAGTGCCAGTCCCAAGTATGGAGAAAGGAGGATGGCAACACTAATCATTATATACAGGGTGGCCAAAAAAAGTGATAACACCTCGCAGGGGCGGAAACCTGGTCCGAACTTTGGGGGGGACGGACGAGCGGCTGAAGGTCGATCGCTGAAGCGCGAAGCTCCGAGTTGGGAGGGGTGAAGGAAGGCTGTTTTTTAATATTCACATCTAAATGTAGCATTTTAGCTGTCATCAAAAATAAAAATTGATCCATTATCTCAGTCCCAATAGAAGTAGTTCAAACTGTAATTTGTTATTGAACACGATCGGAGTGCAGATTGCATCAGACACCTTTTTAAAGTTTATATTGTGAATTTATATGATGATGGAATGTGCCAAATTTCACACATTTGCTTTTCAAAAAACATTCGAAGCATTTAACATAGACACCTCTGTAATATATTAAATCAACGATATATAAATGAAAAACATGCAAAGTACTGAATTTTACTCAAATTCATGACTAAATTCTTTGCGTTAATTTTTTATTTGCAAATTATGTTTAATAGAAAGACTGGAAAGGAAACACTGATAGAAATGAAAACATACTTATGTCTATAATATTATATATCTGCTATCAGAGCATTTCAACGGAAGTTTCAGAACTGTATCTTTCTCAACCATTCGATCTTCACTAGTACATAAATGCCAATAAGATGACAATGGATTTCTTGAAACAATTTTTAGCTGCGAGGATGTTATTTTACAACTCTCTAAGACCAGTATAACTGCCTTTTAAAAAATCAACACATCTATGTGAAATTGCACGTTCAAAAGCCCTGCCAACTCTCATAATGCATAGCCTAATTCCGTTCAAGAGACCAAATCGTGGGCGGAGTTTGGTTTCCATTCTTGGGGGCTAAAAAACTTGAAGTTTGGATGTGAGACAGAGACTTGGTTCAGATTGAGCAGCGCCGGAATTTTTTTCTCGATTCAAAAGTTAATGAGCTTTTTTAGTCATCGAGTTTAATTGAAATCTAATGTAAAAAAAACATACTATCTTGCGTAAACACCTTTTTTAGTGATCTAGTGTATTTAAAATATCATAAAACTTTACTATCTTCCGTAATAATCTTTTTTAGTCATATAGTTTAATTAAAATATCATAGATCCATACTATTTTCCGTAAACACCTTTTTTAGTCATTGAGTTTAATTGAAATCTCCTAAAAACCATACTATTTTGCGTAAACACCTTTTTAGTGATCAAGCTTAATCGAAATATAATAAAAACATAATTTATTCCGTAAACACTTTTTTTAGTCATATAGTTTAATTGAAATAACATAAATCCATACTATTATCCGTAGACACCTTTTTTTAAATATCAACTCATCGAGTTTAATTAAAATTTCATAAAACCATACTATTTTGCGTAAGCACCTTTTTTAGTGACCGAGTTTAATCGAAATATAATAAAACCATAATTTACTCCGTAAACACCTTTTTTTAGTCATATAGTTTAATTGAAATATCATAGATCCATACTATTTCCCGTAGGCACCTTTTCTTAGTCATCAACTCATCGAGTTTAATTAAAATCTCATAAAACCATACTGTTTCGCGTAAACACCTTTTTTAGTCATTGAGTTTAATTGAAATCTTTTAAAAACCATACTATTTTGCGTAAGCACCTTTTTAGTGATCGAGCTTAATCGAAATAAAATAAAAAATAATTTATTTCGTAAACACCTTTTTTAGTCATATAGTTTAATTGAAATAACATAGATCCATACTATTTTCCGTAGACACCTTTTTTTAAAAATCAACTCATCGACTTTAATTAAAATCTCATAAAACCATACAATTTTGCGTAAGCACCTTTTTTAGTGACCGAGTTTAATCGAAATTAAATAAAACCATAATTTACTCCGTAAACACCTTTTTTAGTCATATAGTTTAATTGAAATATCATAGATCCATACTATTTTCCGTAGACACCTTTTCTTAGTCATCAACTCATCGAGTTTAATTAAAATCTCATAAAACCATACTGTTTTGCGTAAACACCTTTTTTAGTCATTGAGTTCAAATGAAATCTGATCAAACCAAAATGTTTCCGTAAACACCTTTTTTAGTCATAGAAATTTTTTATATTTTCATAAAACCATACTATTTTGCGTAAACGTAGGCCTATTTTTTGCACATCGAGTTTAGTTTAAATCTCACTAAAACCATATTATTTTTCGGGCAAAAAAATGTGTTGACCTTTTCTTAGTCATCGGGTTGAAATCTCATAAAATCCATTCTTTTTCCTTACACACGTTGAGTTTAGTAGAAATCTCATGAAACCATACTAACTTTCCGGACACACCCGTTTTAGTAAACGACTTTAATTGAAGTCTCACAACAACCATGCTATTTTCCCGGACAAAAAAAGTGTTAATCATCGGATTCAAGTTTCATTCGAGAAAGTTTCTTGGGGGCTAACCCCGGAAACTATACCATTTTCCTTGGGACAGACCCGAATCTGGGCCTTCTTGAGGGGTTTGAGCCCCCTTAGCCCGTAATAAACTCCGCCCATAGACCCACTGATGTTCTATATCCCATTGTTCGTTTTCAAGAGGAATAATAAACAAAATACTTACTTACTTACTTACTTACCTATTTACTTTCCATATTACTTCTAATGTTGAACATGACGCTGATTTGAGCCTGAAGAGAAGCTGAATTGAATGTAGCAGAAACCCGATGACATTGTGAATTTGTCACGTTGGGTGTTAGCAAGGCTTTTGTAATAATTGGAAACATGTTAAAAGAGGTGTCTTATTTATACAGTATAATGTTCGCAAACTACCCAACGTTGGACTTAATAACTTTTGGTTAGTGCCTGGATTGTCCTGGAATTCATATAATTAGTAATATTTACTTCAACTGCTAAACATTTTTTCTCTCTAGTTCACTACTTGAGATTGTGTACATGTCCTAACGCTTGAACATTAGGGGGGACAAATGCATGGGCCGTCCCCCCCCAACGTCTTCATTGGGGGGGGACCGTCCCCTCTGTCCCCCTAGGTTTCCGCCAGTGACACCTCGTAGCAAAGGGTCATTTAATATAATTGAATCAATATAACGTGTTGTAATTTATTGTCGTATGCCAAGTAGTAATCACGCTACTCATAAAACATGTTCAATGTGTCCCTCTTGCTTCTCAGCAACTTTTTGCAAGCGAGAAACACCAACTGATACCATGATACCGCAGTTGAAAAGTTCACGTTCTCGTATGTCTCCTTTCTGGAACTTAATCGTCTTTTCTTTAATTCAACTGAATAAATACGACCATGTTGAGAATTAACTGGCGCGGCAAAGATGAATATCTTTTCGTCTGTAAACCAGATGGTTCGTACACTTCTGTCATTAGGAAACCGTTCAAGCAGCTGCTGACTGCGTTGCAAACGTTTCAATTTGCAATTTTCGTTGAGCGTCTGCCCGATCACACGCTTGTTCGTTTTCAGTTTTAAATATTGCCTTACAATACGTTGCACCGACGTCCGTGATGTACCCGTGTCTCCTTGAATTTCCCACGGATTTTTGTGACTATGAGGATCATCTTCTTGACTGCAGATCAGCTCACTCACCCACTCAATGTTCTGTCGTGTTCTAGCAGACTTTGGCCGACCACTTCCGCGTTTACGTTCTGCTGTAGCCTACCGTCATTATCAATTTATTTAATAACCCGACTGACATTATAGGCCTAGGCTTTGTGTGGAAACTCATTTTTCATATGCCTTGCACTCCAATGTTTCTCAATTCGCAAAATTTTTATTCAGAATACGGTCTTTTGTTGTGATTTTTGTCATTCTGGTTAAAATATCTTCAAAACACACGCAGAAGTTGACGATTGGCAGATAAAAAAAAGTAAAAAAATGACCGGAAGTTGTCGTAATAATGATGTCATATGACTAAACAGTTAAGTAAGTAAATTAGTGAACTTTTTCAGCTATTATGGATATAGTCTAAACAGATTTGAACTAATTATAGTACATTATACGAGGTGTTATCACTTTTTTTGGGCCACTCTGTAGCTAATCACTAAATTATCACTCTTGATATCTCACAATGTTGTTAGACAGTGACAAGTTTGAGCAGGCCTAAATGAAAAATCTAGAATCTAGATGTGTTTTATTATTAATTTAGTATGGCGCTATAAAAGTTATAAAACCATTGTGCAAACTAAGCATATTTTGATTTCACGAAGAACATGTTTATTTTCCGGACAGACGATGCAGACACAGCGCGCGTGCGCGTACATCAGAGGAGCGCCACCTATGAATGAGCGATACGATGAAGCTCTGTGTGTGCGTGTGTGTGTGTGTGTGCGTGTGTGTGTGTGTGTGTGTGTGTGCGTGTGCGTGTGTGTGTGTGTGTGTGTGTGTGTGTGCGTGTGTGTGTGTGTTGATTTAAGCGATGATCTGCTGATTCTTTTCCTGTTAATCCAACGAACAAACTAATTATCGGTTCTGTGAAAACAAAGGAACAGAGAGAGAGAGAGATAAGCACTTGACAGAAAAAGGTTCAAACACCGCTGGATACCACCGTGGAAGGCTGCAGGAAGCTAACGAGGAGGAGGAGGAGGAGGAGGAGGAGGAGGAGGAGGAGGAGGAGGAGGAGGAGGAGGAGGAGGAGGAGGAGGAGGAGGAGGAGGAGGAGATATCGAAGATGGAGGAGGAGATGGAGAAGAAGGAAATGGAAGAGAAGAAGGATGGGAGCGGGCGATTGGGGAGCCGGCAATTAGAGTGGGGAAGTAAGGAGTTGGCCAGGAGCGGGGTGAATCCTAAGTTTTCACGGCAAGCCCGGCCCTAGGGTTTGCGGGCCCAAAGCAGCAGCGGGTCCTCAAGCTTAAATTTACGCAGTTGATTTCGTGTCAATACGGCGCTGGTGGAGGCGAGTCACCTAAGATGGGACACTTAACGTTGTTTCCCAAAGTTCTTTAGAGCTACGAGCACTAGGCTATTTTAAAACAAACCACAGTGATGTGGCCTATACATAATAGCCTATGTAGGCCTATTAAATATTATTTGATTTTCAAATTATGCATGTTAGGTCTGCGTTTTGGCTTTTGACAAATTTCTTTGCACCAAAGCACTAATGATGCTAATTATTATTCACAAAGTGAAACGGATAAATTTAGGCTACATTTAGACACATCTCTTAAAATATCCATGTTCTAAATTTCCTGTTTTGCATTTTCTAAGCTGTAGTTAAAATTGTCGCTACTATCATATTGTGTTTTGCCCTCTTCAGCAAAAATGTATGCGGATGTCCATTTGCAAATTTGAAGCAAAATAAGTTGGGTCCTAATTAGTGTTTTCTGGAGAGAATTTTACATGCAGGTCAACGCTAAAAAATAGGCTAGCTGTGACTCGCCTTAAGTTTAGCGAAGTTTCGTTCTTTCAAAATCACCATGTCGCATTCGCGTGACAAATTGACTGCAAGAATAGTTGTTTTATACGACGCAATCATTGTCAATATTGTCAAAGAAAAAAATTATAGCCAGCAGCGCGAGGCCCCTGGAAACGCGGGGCCCAAGGCGGTTGCCTCGCTCGCCTTGCCCTAAGGCCGGGCCTGTTTCACGGGCAACGTCGGGTACCCCAGCTAGTTAAGAATGAAAAGGACGAAAGAAGCTCGAAAGCGTATTAAGAATAGAAAACTTAATTCAGTGGAATTCGGTGAGTGGTAGGCTATCTGTCCAAGGTTCCTGCCATCAACGTAGCCTATGCCTAAAAATGAAAGTTTTTCATATAGGCCTATATGGGCCTATCATCAATCATCAATGTCCATGGGTTCAACGCCCGTAGTCGATATGAAAACCTGGAGTCGTCCATTCTGCATATAATTATGTCCAAACAGTTGTGATTTTCTGCGGATTACTTTTTGTAGCAGAGTGTCTCTTAGCCCAATTCGACTGTATAGTTCCTCGTTCGTCAGCTTTCTTCTCCATCCGACTCTTAATAGGCCTACTTTCCGATAACATAATCTTTCAAAAGCCAGTATTCGTCTTTCAATTTCCTTTGTTATTATCCACGTTTCACATGCTTATAATGCTCCGCTGAACACACAGGTATCCAGGACTGACAGCTTAGTCTTGAGTGTTATTTCTTTGCTTTTCCAAATCTTGTCCAAAGCAGCAAGTGCTGCTTTGGCCTTGGAAAATCTCAGAGTTACTTCTCTTTTACAGTTTAGATCGTATGTAAACGTGCTTCTTAGGTACACAAACTCTTTAACGTTTTCTAGCGTTTCTCCATCCAGGATTATCTGCCGTTCAATGGTTTCACTCCCGAATACCATTGTTTTTGTCTTTGCCGTGTTCACAATCAGCCCATATGGTTTGCTATTTGTCGCCAGTGTTTCTACTGTTCTTTCCAGCTCGTCAACATTATCCTCGATGATATCTATGTCGTCTGCAAACCTTAAATTGTTGATTGACAGCCCTTGCACAGATATTCCTCTGCAGCTTTCCTTGACATTGTCCATAGCCCTCTCCAAGTCCGTGATAAACACCTCCGGTGATATAGGATCCCCCTGTCTTGTTCCCTTATTGGTCCTAAACCCAGCTCATTCTTAAGCCGTAGGCCTATATATACTGCTGCCATAGCATTCTCATTTATGTCTTGCAGGATTCCTATTAGTTTGTCATTCACTCCATATGATTTCATAACCGCCCAAGCCACTTTTTGGTCGATACTGTTGAATGCCTTCTGGAAGTCCACAAAGCAGTTGACAAAATGCCAGTTGTAGATTTTCTTGCCCTTCCTTCTCGCTTTCTCCTCTATCAGTCTTAAAGATAGGATCTGTTGTAGGCCTACCGTGCCTCTGTCTTTTCGGAATCCCGCTTGCTCGTCTGCCAGATGTTCTTCCATCTGCCCCTGCAGTCTCTTGTTTAGTATCATCATTAATACTTTTCCCACATGGCTAATCAGTGCTATGGTCCGGTAGTTTTTGCAATCTTTTTGGCTTCCCTTCTTGTGTATAGTTATTAGAATCGATTTTTTCCAAACCTCTGGTGCTATTCCCGTTTGCCGTGCCTTGTTGCACATTTGATGTAATCGGTTCATCAATTGCGGTCCTCCGTACTTGAGCATTTCCCCGTGATCTTGTCTATCCCCGACTTTTGTTCCCCTTCAGCCTACTTATGGTCCATTCTACTTCTTCATAGAGGATATCGTCGTTTGGTATATCTTCCTGTTGCGCGTGATTTTATCTAGTGTCTCCATTAATTTCTTTGTACAAGCTGCTGCAGTATCTTATCCACGTCTCGAGTATTGCCTTCTCCTCAGTGAGTAGGCCTACCTTGTTGTTTTCATCCTTGATAGGGATTTGTCTAGGTTGCCATTGCCTATTGATGTTCCGCAGCAGTTTGAACACTTCTCTGGTTTTATGTTCCCCGTGGTATTTCTCCACATCCTTGCATCTGTCCTCCAGCCATTTCCTTTTGTCTGCTAAGCAGAATTTTATTTTTATGGCGGCTGTGTGAATTAGGCTACAGCTTATGTGAAACAAAAACAACTTTAGGGCATAAAAGAAAATTAATTAGGCTTATACTATAGGCCCTATAAGGTTACGTACATATATTTTTAATCATGTTTATTACTTGACTATGCGACACCTCCCAAGCTGTTCTCGATTTCACAAAATGTTGAAGACTGTTTGGTTTTCTGGCTTTATCTCAGCCGGGAGCGCCTCTGAGTTCGTACCTTTTATGATTGATTGATTGATTGATTGATTGAATTAAACTGACATTTTTATGGTGTAGAAACGTGAATGGCAAAATAGGTGCAAATATATATAGGCTATACAGGGTGGGCCAAAAAAAGTGAGAACATCTTGTAGCATACGAGTTATTTACAAATATAATTCAATTAATTATAATATTTATTGTTTTCATGTATTTTTGTTTGCCAAGTATTAAGCTAATCAGAAATCATGTTCAACGTGTCCTCCTTGCTTCTGAACGAGTTTTTCTAAGCGTCGACGCCACTCGTTTATACTATAGGCATATAGGCCTATTAGTTTTCCCCAGTGTTTAATCTAGACGTCTCTGGGGGGAGGGGAAGTTCCCCCCAGGATTGACATTTCCCCTCCCCCAGAAAAATTTGACAAAATGATCTTGATTTTTAGATGCTATTTTCATCATTGTTCTACACGAAGTGTTTTGATACACCATGATATTATTTACTATAATATGAATATAATGACATTATTTACTATTATATTTATAATATATGATTGATACTATAATGTTGCAATGAGCATAACTTACTCTATGTATTTGTATAAGCACTCTTTTTGCCCAACTAAAAACTGAGATGACATCCTCTCGAGAAAAATTTGACAAAATAATAATAGCTTTTAGTTTCTGTTTACATCATCGTATTATGTGAACTGTTATAATATACCGTAATATTATTTACTCTTATATGGTTATAATGTTATCATTTACTACTAATATATGACACAAACCTGCTAAATTGAGTATAACTTACTGTTAATATTTGTACAAATACTATATTTGTACAACTGAATGGCCTACCTCCAGTGCCATCCTTCAAATTTTAAACTGTCCAATTTCAAAATGTTTTGGTCCTATTTTGAAACCTAGTAAAAAACCAGCATCATGACTATACATGTGGCTTCCCGATTTTGGTACTGGTAGTTTATTAGTTCTTGGCTGGTTATGTACCATTAAATATGATTTCTGAAAGTGTGTCCTGGTCAGCAATTCAGGACAATATCATTGGGAAACAGGGATAAGCTGATAATAGTGCTGAAAAGTCAGCTTACATACTATTATATTCACGTCTGCAGTTACTCATTAGATTAACCAAGCAACAACAGAACTGAGCTTCTGAACTCGATAAAGAAAGATAATTTTATTGTAATTATAATTTTTTATATATATATTATATATTATATAGCCTATATATATATATTGAAATCCTAAAACACTTTTTATCAGTACCGAAATAATGGAGCTATTTTGCTAAAATTGCATCTTCAAAGGGTACCATTACAGTGTAGAAACTCCCACAAATAAAAAAAGTATTGCAGATATTTATTCAAGTCTTAGGCCGCTCATGTAAACACTGAAGAAGTACAGTTATTTTGTTAAGATGACACCTTAAAATGCTGCCATTGCAATGTGGAAATTAAAAAAGTTTCTGATGAGACTCTGAAAATGTACAGCTATTTTGTTAAGACGACACCTTAACCCTTTAATGCCGGAGGGTACAGGATTTCCCATGCCATTTGTGAAGAACTAGTTTTGTCGTCACTTATAAGAAAACAAACTCAATTAAATTCGTTTCAAATAAAGTATATTATCATCCTTCTCGTTGTGTTGTTTAACTTGTTTTTTCTTTCACAGTCAAGCACAAGAACAAGTACAAGAACGAGACATCTACTGTCTCCCTACTATACATATAAGCTTTAACTATATACTGATCCTCTGTCAGCGATTAATCAGTAAGCACAGTCCTGACATACGCCCATCTCTTTTAAGACAATGTTCTACGTAAAACTATCAAAATTTAAAATACAGTAAAATCAGAACATTGGCTAATAGAGTTCCAAGCCTAATAACAAATAACACAATAACACCTAAATAAAACTACTATAACAATTCACCATATATATATACATCCTGGGGAAAACCAGGTTTTAACAAAGCAATCTGATTGTCCTCAGATGTAAACAAAAACAAAAATAAACATGGCTTAATTAAATCTTATACTAAATCAACCACTACACAAGTATAAACTAAACACTGGCAAATCATACCTGCCAAGACTATTATAGTAAACAACTACCCAAGTATAAACCAAACACTGGCATATCATACCTTAAAAAGAACCTAGAAACCTAGAAAGCGCATCACAATTTTTATTCATAGAACCACTGCGATGCCTAATCTCAATGTCAAATGGTTGTAAAGAGAGTGTACCCAACGAGCTATATACTGATCCTCTGTCAGCGATTAATCGGTAAACACAGTCCTGACACCATTTTACTACCATCTCGGCATTAAAGGGTTAAAATGCTGCCATTGCAATGTGGAAATTCAAAAGTTTCTGGTGAGACTCTGAAAAAGTACAGCTATTTTGTTAAGATGACACCTTAAAATGCTGCCATTGCAATGTGGAAATTCAAAAAGTTTCTGATGAGACTCTGAAAATGTACAGCTATTTTGTTAAGACGACACCTTAAAATGCTGCCATTTCAATGTGAAAATTCAAAAAGTTTCTGATGGGGAGGGGCACATCCCTCTCCCCATATCCCTCCCCTTTCCGGTCTCGGCGCTACGCGCCTCGCGAGCGTCCTTTGGACGCTCAATTGTCCCCCCCCCCAGAGGCTGGGCAGTAGATTAAACACTGATTCAAGACACACCAACTGATATATGATACCGCGCGGCTGAAATGATCACGTTTCTCGTATGAGTCGACTTCCCTGAACTTACATTTTCTTTGTTTCAACGGAATAAACGCGGTCATTTTGAGAATTAACTGGAGTGGCAACGGTGAATGTCTTTTCGTCTGTACACCAGATGTTTCTCATTAGGAAACGGTGGAAACCGCTCAAGAAGCTGCCGACTGCGTTGCAAGCGTAAAGCGTTTCAATTTGACATTTTCATTGAGCTTCTGCCCAATGAGTTGTAGCCTAAATCTTGAAACGAGTTTTGATGCAATTAGCCTATATTACATTTTTTCCGCGATGTTCTCACTTTTTTGGCCCACCCTGTATAGCCTATGTGCAAGAGAACGACGAAGCGGTGATCAGCGTTTAAACTCAATAATGAGTGTTTAATTCGCAAACCTATCAGGTTAATGAAGTGGAAATCCATAAATTGTCCATAAACGTTTATAACAGTTGAATGCATAATTCCTGACTTTTAACCTTGATTAGCCTATCGCTCAAAAACTTTCACCCAATAGGTCAAATATATAAAATTAATTAGGCCTATATATATATATATATATATATATATATATATATATATGTATGTAGGCCTATACCAGCTGCTCCGCCCCTCTGATCCTGTGGCAACCGGACATCCAATTGATATTTGGCCTAGGCCTACTCTTACGGACATTAGGCTAACCCTTTTGACAACTCGTGAATAGGCTGGTACCTCGGCCGAGCTTGGGTGTCAAGGCGCTCTGAAGTCTTCAATCATCCCAGCCGTTCTACCTTCTACGCTCCACATCCTCCATTAGGTGTCACTAAAGTCACCTACACTGCTTCGCCCTCCCATCACTTATCACTGAAATTCGCAAACCGCTCATTGCCGTTCCACCTTTTTGGACCAAACTTCCGCCCGCACTTCGTCAAACCCATCATACGAACTCACCAAAACTCCACCTCTCGCTATCTCCCCACAGGTCTTTCACTCAAAACTGAAAACATTGCTCTTCCACAAATCGTATCCTGATTCTTCCTCTTCTCCTCACATGATCCCTCCCTCGGCATTTCAACTCTAAACATCACCCACCTTAGCCGTCCATCTATCTGCCTGACTCTCCGGACTTGACCCGCTGTCTATCAATTTTGTTTTGATTGAGCGCCTGTGAATAAGCTGGTTCCCGTGACTTAGGCTATTTGTGGGCGCTGTAGAAATCTCGAGATTACGATTACGATCAACGCTAGGTACCGACAGTGACCTCTTGCATGATAATATGACGCTGCTATGGAAGAAGAAAGAGATGGAAACAAGCGCTGATGTTGCTGCAAGTTTAAACAAGTTGGCGGTGTAGTATTACGAAAAAGTGCTTCAAAATTATCAAGAAATATTATGTCGGCTATTTGGGACACATACAAATACGGAAAGTAAGTTGCGACGACGTAATTGGATAGTATGCTCTGCGCTCCAGATCGTATGACGTTGAACTGCTCAAAATATGACAAATTTCATCTCTCGAGTATACCTCCGCCACTGGAAGTCCAGGCTTTGCACAACAGCTGCTTAGCGCCTGCCTGTACCAGTCTCAAGCCTGGAAGGAGGAGGGCGTCGCTAATGATCTTCGTTATCACACAGCGATGTAAAAGAGAAAATACTGCCACTACCCTCGAGTACTTTTTAGGGTTATTGTTATTGACGGCTCGGTAGAACGTAAACAGTATGGCCGCCGCAGATAGGGGTTAAACCGTAGTTTACGTTGTTTAATTATTTTCATTATCGATATCCCGTAGTTTACGTTGTTTAATTAATAAACGCCTAAAATCATGAATATAACGCGCCATAAAACGCGCTATTCCAATTTCTGAACATTCGCAACCGGAAGTAGCAATATAAACCGAAAACGCAAGAAGATGGAAGCTGGATTGACGAAAAAAGGGTACTTTTTTATCCGACAACCAATTTCTTACATTCGATGACAAATATTTAGTGACGAAATAGAAGCGGGATTTTACGCATGAGGGTCGGTTAGGGCTCAGGTTAGGCGTCGTGAGGGTCGGTTAGGGTTAGTTTTAGGGTTAGTGTAGTCATTCTGCTGAAAATGAAACTGGATTGATGAAAAACGCTTGAGAAGTAGAACCTGGATAAAGGCATTTTATACCTGAAATGGAAGCTGGATAAAGGCATATTTATAGTTGAAATGGAAGCTGGATTGAACCTGGCGATCCAGAAATTACTTGTATATCATTTATACACATGCAAATAATTTAACAACGTCACTTTTGGCCAAATAATTAAACAACGTAAACTACGGTTTAACCCAGATAGGTGCAGAATAGAGCGGCCTGACATACAGCGATCGGTACTTATGGGTTATTTCACCTGATTTTTTTATTTTTAATTTAATTTCATTTATCACATATCGTTACAAATAATTATATAATTATGATGTCAATTGCGTCATTCAATAGGCTAGCTATCCAGCTTTTATTTAGATAACAATTTTTTCGTCAATCCAGCTCCAGTTAGGCAAGAACATTTTCATCAATCCAGCTTCAATTTCAGCAGAATGACTGCACTAACCCTAGAACTAACCCTAACCGACCCTCACGACGCCTAACCTGAGCCCTAACCAACCCTCACGCGCTAAATCCCGCTTCTATTTCGTCAGCAAATATTTTTAATCGAATATATACATTTTAAATTTAAAATAAATCAGGTGAAATAACCCATAAGTACCCAGCGATCGATAGCCCAATGTTTCCGCGATCTATAGGCCAATGTTTTTGCGAAAGTAAGTAAAAATACCATGAAAAGGTGTATTTTCATAAATATTAATACGCTTAAATACTTAAGCTAAAGAACACAACAAAATCTCAAAAAGACCTTAACACATCGGCCGCCAGCTACGAGATATCTCGCGGTGAATCCACGAGATCTCGCGACCGCGACAAAAATTATCTGTTTCTATGTTTTTAACTAAGAAATATATAATTTTCCGGACTTGCTCGCGGACCCTCAGGCAGATCGCCGTGGACCCCCAGGGGTCCGTGGACCCCCGGTTGAGAACCGATGCTCTAATTAATGGGTCCTTATATACCTTGAAAGACAGTTGTTTACGAAGGTCTGCCTTATTGAATGCTATACTTATGATGTCCCAATTCTAAATCTGGTACACTGAAGGCAATGTCACTATATATATATCAATATAAATAAAAACATTTTACATAAATATTTGAGTCACGACCGTAAAATTGGGTCGGTCGGGTTACCGGAAAAACGACATTATTTTTTTTACGCCTTTGCTGCATTTTTTCCTCACATTAACCTATATCAGTTTATTCTGAGAATGAACAAGAGACAAACAAAACAAAACCAAGGTATACTGCAAAGAAAAATACTAGGCTACACAGTACACATGAATAAAAATTAATGTTCGTAGGACACCTTGATTGTATGAACGGTGAACACTCAGAAAGGGTCATCCAGAAAGGGACAGGTCCCGCTAACCTGGATAACCCCTGAACGTAAAGTGTAAGTCAAGATGGTGAGGTTAGAGATATAAACAGAAAATGGAAATTTTTTAAAAAGAAAATACCAGAAAAGAAATCAATGTGGCATAAGATCACATGATCAAAAAAAGCCTTTGGCAACAAGCCAAAAAACAACAACATAAAAAAACAAAAAACAAAGCAAAACCAAAAAATAAGCAACAAACATAAGTCAGTAATGGCAACCTGAATCATTAAGCACATGTAAGGTAGTAGTAATCATATCGAGGCAAAGGAACCAGAGGAAAAACACAATAAGCATCTTGGTAACTATATATTTGAAAATTACTGAGCAGACCTATTACTAGTCGGAAAAAACCAGCATCGTAACTATACCAAGTGGGACATTATTTATCATCATTGGTTATGCTACAATATAGCCATGGTTAATTATCACAAACAACCCAGTTAAACCCATCAGATCAGATGGACTCATCAGAATACCATATGGTTATAACAGATACATCATATGATGGTAAAATAATAATAATTACAATAAGGCAAATAAACAGGTGATAGTAATAGCTCTAACTTAGACAAGCAAGGCAAATATACAAATTCTTCAATTGAGCAGGAGAAATCGTTTAAGTGAGTTTTTAAACAGACCAAAAGACAGTAAACTAGTAAGGTCACCAGGCAATCCATTCCATAGCAAAGGACCCAAATATTTAATTGAGAACTGCTTGATTCTTAAGTGAGCAAATTCACTTCTACACTGTGTCCGGAAAAAAAACAACCAGTTTTGTAAATATGAAAATAAATAGTAAATATTCATCGATTTTCACAATTCAAACACCATTTTAATCCTGACATATTTCTCTAACAATTGTGAAAATATAAAAGTTCCAGTCCAAATAATGACGTCATAATGACGTCAGTTGCATCAAAATGCATATAGCCGGCCATTCATGCATGGTTCGGTTGGTATTATTGGCTTTTGGTAAAACGGAAATCCATTTAATAGAACCAGAAGTGAAAATAAATGCAGCTTATTAGAGGGATTGTCTGCTCTATAAAAAAGTGGTGCCTGATATCCGAGAATATTCGGAACAATAGCCTACACATTTCAACAAAATAGCGCTTCAGCTCACTGAGTTCGTGAATCTGTTGATCTGTTGACTAAAAAGACTCGGAATTCATTCATCTTAATCTTTGGCCGCAAAACGGCCGCCCGCTTAAATCCCACTGATAATAAGAGTTGGAGATTGATGGAGGAGAAGGTGCAGGCTACAAGACAAGGATAAGAGACATTGAAGAACTCCGTAAGCGAATTGTTAACGCCTCGGAGGTTTTGATAAGCTGGTTATCGATGCTGCTGTTGGGTATTAGCGCGACCCTTTTGACGCTTATGTTGAAGCCAAAGGTGTACTCTTTGACCACAAATTGCAGTCTGACATAATTCAGATATAAAAATAAAATTAAACTTACATTTATTATTGATAAATTACATGATAAAATATTGAAATTGTGGATGATTTTGCGCATTTATCTCTTAAATTTGACTTTTTGTGCAAATGACGTCATTATGACGTCATTATTTGGACTGGAACTTTTATATTTTCACAATTGTTAGAGAAATATGTCAGGATTAAAATGGTGTTTGAATTGTGAAAATCGATGAATATTTACTATTTATTTTCATATTTACAAAACTGGTTTTTTTTTCCGGACACAGTGTATATGAGTGCGAGTGCCTGGTGAAATGACCATGAATATCAGAGCCCTTAGTAAAATAATGTTTAAAAGACATAGGCAATAAGTGTAAATGAAAACGAAACATGAATAAACAGATCTGGAATTTATTTATCTTAGGTAAAGTTAACAAATTATTATTTTTGAACAGGGGAGCAGTGTGAGCTCTCCAATGAGAACCACAGATTATTCTTATTGCTCGTTTTTGTAATGTGATCAGATGATGAAGACGTGATGGATAATTCGAGCACCAAGAAATATTGCAATACGAGAGATATGGAAAAATGAGTGAATAGTATAGGTTGATTAGAATGGACTTTGGAAGGCAGTGCTTAATCCTAAGTAAAACCCCAATATTTTTTGCAATCTTTTTGGAAATCGCCATTATGTGTTCCTTCCAAGTAAGATGTTGATCAACTATAACTCCAAGGAACTTAGAGGAGGTTGTTTGGGCAATGGGGGCATTATTAATTAAGAGTCTGTTGTCACCGTACGTAATTTTCTTTATAGAGTGAAATAATATAAAATTTGTTTTTTCAAGGTTCAATGAAAGTCTGTTTATTTTTCAGCAATTACTGTTAGTTCCTCATTAGCTACGGTATTTTAAAAAGGTGATCTATGGAAGAGTGGGAAAGAAAGACATTCGTATCATCAGCGAATAAGATGAATTTTAAAACTGAGGAAGTCATTGATAGATCATTTATATATAGCAAAAATAAAAGCAAAAACAATCTTGATCATTTGTCCATACAGTGTATTACATTATAGCTCAGTGTAAATTTGAGGAGAATTTACCATGAGATGATTTTGTTTCAGAGAAAATCCATTTTACAATGATCCCATGCAGAAGGCTTATTATCACCCATCTCCACCACGTAAAATGGATGGCGTAGCAAGACAGGTAATCACAGAAAATTATGTTGTAAAAAGCCAGTTATCTATTAAATCCAATAGTTCTTATTTTTGTTCTCTAGCTACATATTCTATCTTCATGACAGTAATTCGGCTTAGTGATACTATCCATTCTTCTCTATAGATATTTGCCAGTATGAACAAGTTTACTGTCTCTACCATTTGGCATCCTGGGATACCATTGGTTGGTGGTCCAATTTAGTTAGTCTGTTAGTCTGAAGCAGTGGTGTCAACCAGGAATCCTAAGGGTTCTATGGGCAGAGGTTTCTTAGTGCTCAGTTCAATGTAAAATTAAAGAACACGAATTTATGGACAATCAGAGAATTATTCTGATGAAAGTTTTTCATCATTCTTGCCGGACATGACATCCATATTAAAACATAATTTTGACACTTTAGGCCTAAAAAAAGATGTTGTGTTTCCGGTAACAGAGCTAAAAAAAATTGGGTAGGTAGGTCGGAAAATATTTTTATTTTGTAAAATATTTTTATGCAGTGACTATCCGAAAAAGTATACCCCACTAGTCTTTTTTGCACGCTGAAACAAAGTACGTGTTCTAAGCAAGTATAAACTGCCTATTTCCCGATTGTCTGCACCTAAAACTGCTCTAGAAACAGTCCTATTAATTTCATTTTGTTGACGTCTCTTATGTTATGTCAATACAAATGTAAAAAAAAATTTTGGAAAAAAATTGTAAAAAATTTTTGGAAAATTTTTTTGTTGAAATTTTTTAATAAAATTTTTTTACAAAAATATTCGGGTCGCGGCCATAAAAATGGGTCGGTCGGGTTACCGGAAACACAACAATTTTTTTTCTACGCCTTATTATGTGACTGCTTTATTCCTTTTTATATCTGCAACCAATTTTTTCAGCGGTAAAGAGAGGCAATAACAAGACTTAGTAGTCAGCCCTCTTCGTATGCAATTGGTTTAATTACCCCATTGTGCTAAGGAATGGGGGTAGGCAGAAGTCACCCAGTCCTCTCTATGTCGGGTTCACTTTGTATGAGAATGTGGGGGTGGAGGGGGTCGCATTTCGTGCATGTAGGTTGGTTGGTTGGAGGTCATCTGGGTTGAAAAGGTCGAGCAGCCACTCATCCACGATGTTGTCTCATTGCAGTCGATACGAAGAGCTTAATAGTTGGGTGATGAGACTGACTCTAACTCCATGAGCTGGATTCTGCAACATTCACAGTCGAACAGGCAATAAAAATTCTGTCCGCTATTTTCCCGGGACATTTTTCATGGTTTGTTGTAGCATGGTCACTGTTGTAGCAGTGGCAGAAGAGTGAGAATAGTTTTTTTAACAATATAATTAATGAGATCTGCTGATGTAATTGTTGAATGTGATATCTGAATTTGTGGTTGGATCAGATGACATTCAGAACAACAGCTCTTCACTTCTTTTCTTAAATGTAGTTCCATTGAACTTAAAAAAGTCTTCTTTTACAATGACGACGTTGCTAGTTCTGTCATTCACCGAACGTTGATGATGTTTACGTAGAACTAAGAAGTAGTCACATTCCATGATCGTTGTTTTTTGGGGCAGAACTATCTGAGGCTGTGAAGACGTCACTGCATAATAAGGAGGATATAAATGAGAACTTTATCGGACAGTTATGAATGGATTTTTAGCTGAGACCTGAGTTACATATATCTGAAGAGTGAACTGATTCAGCTTATTCCAGAACTTTGGACCAGACACAGAGTTAAGCTCAGGATTCACGAACATGGTACTGTTTTGATTAGGACTACAGCTAGCATGTTTAAAGTGAACTCTCTTCACACGGAAGATATCTCTTCATGCTGCAGTGATTGTCATATGGGGTGGGGTGTGCTGGAGAGTCTAACACTGATCTGGGATTTCTGAAGCAAATTTGTCATTTGTACACATTTGCTTGAGTGATCAATGCCAGTTAGCAGTGAGCTGGAATCAACATCAACGTCCTGACTTGGATGCTAATTGTGTGTTGGCTGACTGTACAGCCTACACTTGAGTTGAAGAAGAGTGACAGTGGACATGCAGCCTGGTACAACTTTTGTACAATTTTTTCTTTTGTATATTGATAAATTGTCATGATCCACTTGCCATAATACACCTTTCTCACTGAGTCACATAGATCTCCTAAAATGTTTCAATTTTTTATTCTTAATTATCGTGAAGGGGAGGAAGCATAGTCATCTGTCTTTACAGAATTTGTTGCATTTGTTGACTTTTAGACGTCTGTCAATTCAAGTCACAAAGACATCGAACATTTGACGGAAGAGGAAGAGAGGAGCAGACGCTATTTTCTAGACAGGAGCAACAGCTTTCTTATCTCAAGGGTTGGCGAACTTGACGTTGGTCCAGACGGTGATTCTGTTAGTCTTGATGAATCATGGCCACAGAGCGAGAGACCATCAACAATTAGGTAGTGGCACTACTATCATAACACTCAGTGAGATCTAACAATTTTGTCAACTGTGGCAAATGCTGATATTGGTTGCTTATGCGCCTCACAGAGTCCAGTGTTGTCTGCATTGAACTAACGAGAGATGCGGAGATTAAGAAAGTGTGTGTGATGTGAGGGAAAAGGATTTTGCCACATCCGCTATTTAGTCATATGAGATGATGAATGGAGATGATGAATGGAGATGATGATGAATGAAGATGATGAATGAAGATGATGAATAAAGATGATGAATGAAATGATGAATGAAATGATGAATGAAGATGATGAATGAAGATGATGAATGAAGATGATGAATGAAGATGATGAATGAAGATGATGAATGAAGAATGAAGATGATGAATGAAGATGATGAATGAAGATGATGAATGAAGATGATGAATGAAGATGATGGATGAAGATGATGAATGAAGATGATGAATGAAGATGATGAATGAAGATGATGAATGAAGATGATGAATGAAATGATGAATGAAGATGATGAATGAAATGATGAATGAAGATGATGAATGAAGATGATGAATGAAGATGATGAATGAAGATGATGAATGAAGATGATGAATGAAGATGATGAATGAAGATGATGAATGAAATGATGAATGAAGATGATGAATGAGATGATGAATGAAGATGATGAATAAAGATGATGAATGAAGATGATGAATGAAAATGATGAATGAAGATGATGAATGAGATGATGAATGAAGATGATGAATAAAGATGATGAATAAAGATGATGAATGAAGATGATGAATAAAGATGATGAATGAAGATGATGAATAAAGATGATGAATAAAGATGATGGATGAAGATGATGAATGAGAGTGGTTATTGTTGATTGTTGAATTGATAGCATCATTTCTGAGGTTGAAAGCCTGACTCCTCCATCTGCAGCTCCTCAGAAAAGTTATTCCTCCGATGCTGTTGTTGTTGGAAGTCGTCCGTTGGATGCTGGAGAAGAGGAGAAACGGAAGCAGCAGCAGCAGAGGTCAAAGTCGGAAGTCAGTGGAAAGAAGACAAGAGGAAAGAAAGGATCAACTCTTTCAAAGTTGGTTCACATCAGCTAAGCAGACTTCATCTTTGTGTAGGGAGCAGAACATTACCCACTCCCCCGAACATTGCCTCCCCTGGACATTACCCCGTATTTACCCCTTCCCCACCCTATATGCTATTTTTCTGCCATCACTTCTCTGCAATAATAAGGAAAAATTAGATTACTCTTTTAATATGGAAAATATGAAAGATTAGAAAAGAATTTTACATTTATTCTTCTGCTTCAATTGCGTGTTTTTTTATGTTGTCTAGTTATTATGACTTTGCATTGTGATGAATCCGTGTGTGTGTGTGTGTGTGTGTGTGTGTGTGTGACTGTGCAATGAACCAACAATACATTCATATGTTACTTTTATCTTTACTTTGCATTCCTCTCACATTCCCTCGTCTCCTCACATTCTTAGCATATCATTCCTGTGGCTAAATCTTTCTGCTTTACATGTTACATGTTTACATGTTACACATATCTATATCTATCCATTATTCACAATTTTCTGTTTTCCGCATATACTTTCTACTTTCTCCATGACTTAAATTGTTGAATGCTGTTCGATTTTGAATTATTAGTAATTTAAATTGTAATTTAAATTGATCATAGACACTGATTAGTAAGTACTAATTAATTAGCACTAATTAATTAATTAGTAATATTATTGATGAACAATTGAACATTAATCATTTAATTTGTGCAGAATTCTAAGCACAAAAGATTCAACCTAACACATATTAAATATTGGGGTAATGGCAGGGTGGAAATATCGTACAGAGGTAATGTACTAGACCCTTTATGTATTACCTGACAAATCTCAATTGACATGGTCCTTTGTACACATACATGTAGAATGACTTCCTGGCAAAACACTCAGATGTAACGTTGTTTTGGTTTTGCATTGATGGCTGTTTCATTTAAACCTTCTTGCGCAATATAATTATGTTGTGTGTACGAACAATTCTTGTGCAATTTACTAATCTTGATTAGACATTTAAAATATCCTGGTTACTGTGGTTGATTTAGTATATGCATGTTTGCACTATATTGTGTTGTATTGTAGGAAACTTTTTACTTAAATGTTAGGTTAGTAGGTTACATTCAGACTATGCAAACTTTAGCAGGCAGTGTTTTGTGAGTGCAAGAGGCCCAGCTAAACTTGTGTACTTAGTTAGCGATGTATTTAAAGTAGAGTAATTGATGATGTGCTGAAGGTGATGTGATGCACATGAAATACTAGAAATGGTTGTTGATGTAACTTGCATTATATTCTTTGATATATCGTCATATATATATATTTCAGTTGGCTAAAGCAGTTGGTCGCCAGCTTTTCAATGTCAATCAATTAAATGCTGTATCAACTGAAAACTTAAACCTTGGTCGTCTTCTTCTCATCATCAGCGTGTAATTTATAGCGTCAATTCAATATATTACAGACTTTTCTAATGTTAACTGGAAATCCGGTTGTCTTGTCTTGGCCGATGTATCACGTGTGTGGATTGCATTTGCATTTGTTCGTTCTAGATTATGAAGAAATAACGATGATGAGCTTAATTCTAAATCTACGACTACAACAGGTTTTCCTTTGGCTGATCAAAATTTGTTTGTCATGCTTTCAGATACATCGAAAGATTTCGAAATTCTCAGCCGATGAGTCGAGAGCAACGTCGTCGTCTTGAGATGGCGGCGACGACAACTGAGGATGCGGAGGAGGAGGAGGAGGATTTCTGGTGGCTTCAGTCACCATCATCATCATCATCAGCACAGATGATGATGAGTCCAACAACAGATCATCATCATCATCATCGTCTGAACTCACATCATCTGCACAATGATGTTGTCGTTGGATCTGTCGTGCAAGGAAAGGTGAAAGCAAGTCTTGATTCATTTTAATTTATTTTAATTGTTCATTTTATTATCATTTTATAATCAGACAATTTCAGTCAATTTCACAGAAGCATGAAGCTCTGAATCTATTGAGAAATAGTAATGCTGCTTAAATTGTGGAAAATTATGTTGTACTTCAAAGCATGAAAGCTGTCTTCATGTTGTTAATGAGTCATTTCTGTTCTCTATGGCGTCTACATTGAAGCCTTCTTCTCATCTCAAGTTGTTCGCCTTTTGCATTGATTTGCATTATGTGTGTACAGTCTCGTACGTTGGTCAAGGTATGGTGCAGTGGCAATTATAATGTCGTATTGTGTTACCATGGTAACAAGTGCACATACAAACTAAGCAGCCTTTTAATAATAACTTCAAATCTAGGATTGATATACACAACCCCTGGGAGTCCTGGCACTTCCCCCAGCAATTGTTTCCTCCCCTCGTCCTCCTCCTCCCGCTCATGACGTGGGCTGTGTATCAATTAGCATCTCCTGCATTTTCTTTTCATTCAGACTCTTGCATTCTTGCATTCTACTCAAACTATAACAAGAGCTACATATATATATATATATATATATATATATATTAGGGTGTCTCTTAGCACAATGGGGAAATAAATTTGGGGGATTTATTTCCATATCACCCTCACAAGTTGTTAGGTTTATTTAAATAAAATTCTACAAAAAATTTCATTAAAATTGGGTAAAATTTAGAGGTCGCCCTCTAGCCTCAAAGTTTTGCATGTAATATACTTACTTGGACAATGGGAAATCATGTAGTCTAATGTTGCATGATAATTAATCATCATTTCCAGTGCTAATCAATTTGGCTTGTTTATATGACATACATGTATGTATGTGCACTTGATAAATGGCCCATTCAAGAATACTTCTCAGAAGTGCTCCCGACTAGGGCGCGGACACTGAATCTGATATTCACACCAAAGCGCATGAGCATTTGGTGGCATTTTGGAGTTCGGTCATGAGTCAAATCTTTCAGAGGAATTCAACTCTGACAGGTCTTTAGATGGATTATAACTGCAAAAGGTTCCATATTTCACTCCAACACTTGATATAAGGATTTAAAGATGGTCGTTAATACTCATTATGCTGTGTGGAAGTTGGATCTTCCTTTGGCTTCCCATCCCAATGTGCTGCCAATTGTGCCAAAGGTACAACCTACAGCGAACTCTGATTTTAGGTTGTGTTATGCGGTTATTAGCGCTGGCACGATGAATAATATTATTATTGTAGCCTGCTGTTGATATTCAAATAAATAATGACATGCCCAATGATACATGCAACTTCACTGACAATAACGGTGGCATTTCTGGATGAGACATTGGTTCTATAGTGTGACTGCGAGGCTTTATGTTCAACCGTGCTCTCTTTGGAGTTGAACCTTTGCTGTAAGCACAGGCAGGATGGTAATCTCCCCTCTTTTCGGCAGCACCATTTGATAAGTCAGAGTTTAGCATAGCCTGACTGGTCGATGCTTTGATGTCTTCTTGTGATCACAAAAAGCGTTCAAATTGCACAGGTCTGATCACTCTTGTACACTCTGTTTGAGGTGATACTGGACCATATATGCCACTTGCCTTCCTAAATATGCCTTTGCCTATATGCGTGACGTTCTTCACTGGCTTCCTGTTTCTCAGGGCATCTTCCGAGCTGCTCTTGTTTGGCGTTCTTATTTACGCCTCATCGTATCTTATTGTGTCTGATCTTTGTTGACCTGTCTCTCTGGCCGACAAACATTGCATAACCTTTGTTCTTTTGCAATGGCCATGGAGAGCTGTCGGTTCTGCGAGCTCACACTTCTATTAGAAGCTGGCTCCCGCTCAAGAAGCGAATTGAGTATAGGATATCTACTCTAGTCTGGCGCTGCATGCTAGGCCTTGTTCCTGCCTACCTTTGTGAGCTCTGTAGCGCTACACTTATAGTTCTCACCATTTCCACTCCCTTAGTTCGACTGAACAAAGTCTGCTCTTAGTCCATTTTGTTCGTACCTCCACTATACAGAACCATGCTTTCTCGGTGGTAGGACCCTCAACCTGGAATGGTCTTCCACTGACCCTCTGCCACTTTGTAAAAATACTTCTCAGGCTTTCCTCTCTCTCATCTTAAGGCAGTTTTATTTGGCCACGCTGAGGTTGGGAGCGCCTCTGAGTAGCCCCTGAAGAGGTGTTGTATTAATGCATATAATGAATGAATTAATGAATTAGACTTGCGATGATGGCTAGGTAAAACTCGTCTGATTTCTATAAGTCGCTCAAATCTCATTCTGTTAGCTGTTGCTGGGTTGAGATCGCCTGTGTGTAGGTCGCTTGAAAAGGCGCCATATAAATTATCGGAATGAATAAAAGTGAACAGAAGGTAATAACCTGATTTACTCCTTCTACATATTGAAATTAGCTCATTAATAAGCCAATCTAGGACTTCTCCAGCAAAGCGAACGATGTGGCATATTTTTAGACAATAGGTCTACATGTGCTAAAACTTTGACATCAAAGGGCGACCTCTAAATATTCTCGGATTTCCTTCCAAATTTTTTATAAATTTTTTCTTCATAAACCTAACAACTTGCAAGGGTGATAGATTGAAAATTTAAACTTTCAGTTTTAAGAGACACCCTAATATATATATATATATAGAATGATGTACGCCTCTCCTGCATGGTGGTGTCGTCTTGCAAGTGGATTGGACAAAATCCGTCTTCAGGGCATCATGAACAAACTTAGACGAGCCGGCTACTTGCGTCTTGATACACTTACAGCTTGATACACTTGCATCTTGATACACTTACAGCTGAGACTTTAGTGCAAGACAAGGTGCTTTTCAAGGTGATTTTCAAAGCTATTCAGGGAAACGAACTTCATGTCCTCTGTAACCTCTTCCCATTGCAGCAGCGAGATCCATTATGTAACTTTAGATCCAAAGTTTTCACAATTTCATCCTCACCAATAAAGACTCAATAAACTTTATCCCTAGAATGTTATTCAAAAGCATGTGCTAACTTTCTTAACCATAAATTCAATTGTGCTAGTGTAAACCTACAGTGTTTCTTGGGAATTAAATATGTTAGAAACTTTATTCCGAGGGTTCTCTTTGTCGCCCATTAATGACATTATTATCCTCACATTGCTTTTGTTGTTTATTTTTAAAATGCATTGACATGTAACTGCGGTGTGTCACTGTCACGTATCTACGCCGACGTGCTTGTGGCCGATCCCTTGACCACTCCTCGTGCTGATCATCGTGCTGACACACCTTGCGTTGCTGGCGCCCTCTGGTGTTTACGGATGGTAGCTGGAGGGGCGTCAGCGACTAGTCAGTCGGCCGACCACCGCCGACCTGTCTGGACGAAGGCTGGAGCGAGAGGGAAGGGACTCGGAGGAAAGACTGTTTTGGAGAACTGCGACGATTTATTAAACTTATATGTTACTGTCGACGCCTAAAGAAAGGCTATTTCTGTTTGAATATATACGTATTGAATTGGAAGACGTGTTGAAGTGTTGTGATAGTAAAAGAACCTGGTTGCATCGACGCAGTGAAAGGGTCGATGTCAGTCACCCTGATTTGTCTCAATTAAACGAAGATTATACAAACATTGGTTACTTGTTGCAGTTTGATTCTGATCATATCACTTCTTGACGATGGTATTAATGTCAGCAGCATACTTATCCATTCAATTGTGTGCGTGTGTGCATGTGTGTGTGGACTGAAATTTTCGTTTCAATGTGGTCATGATGAAATTCAGAGGCCCAAGCCCTAGTCTGTCCTGTTGACACTGAACCATTTCTGTTGAGTTGCTTGGTGCGTGAAAACTAAGTGTTGCTTGTTCAATGTTCACGCTTCAGTGTTCTCATCTTGAAGTTGATGCCAGTGGCAGTTGACCTGACGACAGGGTTGGACTGTGCCAGGGCTGCCAGGTTATCGTGAAAAGCGCGAATTGGGCTCCTTTTGAAAGCGCTCGCGACTGAAAATTTCGTCCTCGCAACCTTGCGCTTTTTGGGCTACTTTTGAATTGTCTCGCGGTCGCCACGGCGACATTTTTGAAATCTCAAAAATTGACCGCTGTAGATTACATTTACTATCACCAGTTGTGTGTGGTGTTTTCTATCTAACAATAAATGCATTAATTTTCTAAGGAGCATGGATTAATTTATCGTAAACACTAAATTGCTTATCATCTTAATTTCACGTCAGTATTTTCATCATGTATGTTCTAACTGACTCTATTCTATTAAGGTCCAAGAAATTTGCGCCAATAATTATAATTGGCGACAAATTTCATCTTTCGTGCACGAGGTACGCGGGTGCTTGGCCTATTTTGGAAAAGTATAGATTATATGATATTTCTCTAACTGACGTTATACGATTCATTTATGGTTTGTACTTAGCCGTATTAAACTAGAAATTGTGGTGAAATTCATTACTGAATGCAAAAAACTTAATATGTAACAGACTCCCGGAAAGACACATGGCACCATTAAATCATTAGTGACGTGTTTTTTACGACATGATGGATGTTCAATGGCACCATTAAATCATTAGTGACGTGTTTTTTACGACATGATGGATGTTCAATGATCCCTCCGGCAAGGACAAAGTGTTTTGTAAGGCATGTAGAAAAGCTCGATAATCTCGCGATTTTCGCGACTGTTTGTCGTGATCTCGCGACAAAGGTTTTCCGAAATCTGGCAAGCCTAGACTGTGCTTGCATATTATTACACATCTACATGTAGAGTGATAAGATTTTGTCAAAGCCAGAACTCCACGTAATAAAAAACCTCCTGTCTACCATCAGTGCTGTCTTTCTTCAGTGCTCACCTTGTTTACTGGTATGACCTTTGCCAAGGCATGTGCTATAGAATAAATGTGTATCTAGCTGACATTGTTGAATTGACAGGACGATGAAGACAGTCTGCTAGCCATCGATGCAGAACAGCTGAAGAAGAAGAAAACGAAACTGTTGCAGGAGAAGACCAACAATTTAATTGAACAAATGTAAGTCTGCTTCATATGGTCTCTGTGAAAAATTGTCCGTTAGACGCAGCGCATAAACATAATGATGGCAAACGTGTAGACATCCGTTGTAACAAAACAAACTACTTTTAAATATGATTGAGTATTTATTTTGTTATGAGTTAAAGTATTTCCATTTGCAATACTTTCGTACAGAAAGACTTTCATTCAAGTGTAGTAATGTGGTATTGTAACTATGCTACTGAGCAACGCAACAAAATTACGAGGACATAAATTCCTTTCCTTCCATGCAAAGCATGTTGTTATTCGATGATCTGCAAACTGAGATTCTTTAAAACAATAATTGTCGTTTATTAAATTTCAAACTGACACAATGCAATATTACGATTGTAAACAATTCATAGCATGGACAAATAATGATCACAAGACCTTGTGATGAGCTATGCAGCCTTACATTGGGTATCCAAGGACGTCATCAGCTACGCTCTGCTGATAAGGGAGTCCTCTTGGTTCCTTTTGATCGTACTGCTACCATGAAGAATCGAGCCTTTTCTGTGGTTGATCTGGTGGTCTGGAATAGCCTTCCTTTTGAGCTGCGCCTACACCCTGGGACTCTACCAGGATCATTCCTTACTAAACTTAAAACTGTTCTTTTTGGGTGCGCTGGAGTCTGGAGCGCCTCTGAGTAGTTTTTTACTTGAAGGAGCGCTATATAAATGTCCGAATGAATGAATTACAGTAGTCGAACTTAACTGTCGACAGCGATGCAAGACGTCCATCACATCATAACATTTCTCAATTTACCAATGCCATAGATCTGCTGAATGTCAGGGGAGTGGACGTTTGAGAGGGTAGTGGGAAATGATTCTGCATCCATGTGCGCTTCATGTCAGAGTGTTTGCCATTGAAGCCGTCTTGCCATAAAGTACTCGAGTCATGTAACATGAATCATGTAACATTCATGATGTGAATGTCAGTTGTCAGTCTGTAACGGTCATGTAACATGATGTGAATGTCGGTTGTCAATCTGTAACGGTCATGTAACATGATGTGAATGTCAGTTGTCAATCTGTAACAGAGTCCTTTGTTTTATGACTAAGTTTCTAAGAAATGACAGTACTTATAAGCCTACAGTGGTTTGTTGACTTGCACATGCTGCTGTCATTACACTTCATTCATGTTCTCAGCGTTTCAGATGTCTTAAATATGTCAATGCCTACATGCTCCTATCTCTTCAATCGCCGACAGACGGTGCTCTTCGACGGGGTCCTCTCAACCATCCGCTCTCTCTTCTGTGGCGTCCCTCAGGGCTCTGTTCTCGGCCCGCTGCTGTTTCTGCTCTACACCGCCGACGTGGGTGAGCTTGCTACAAGTCTCGGCCTAGCATCTCATTTCTATGCCGACGACTCCCAGCTCTACACGTGGGGACATCCATCAACTGTCGAGCAGCAGAGGGGAAGAATGGAGCTTGGCATTGAGCGGATTGCCGACTGGATGCGGTCGAATCGACTGCGGCTTAACCCCGAGAAGACCGACTTCCTGTGGTGTGCGACCAGAAGACGGTGTCTCCATCTCGACACCGGCGCGCTGAGTGTCTGTGGGGCCCTGATACGGCCTTCGACTTCCGTGCGCGATCTCGGCGTCCTGCTGGAGTCAGATCTGTCCATGAGGCGCCATATCGCCTGGACAGTAGGTTGTTGCTTCCGGCAGCTCCGTCTTATCAGGAGCTGCATCAAGTCCTTGCCCTTTGAGGCCGCGAGGGCGGCCGTCGCCGCTTTCGTCACTGCCAAGGTGGATCGCTGCAACAGCTTGCTTGCCGGCGCGCCTGCGTGCCTCTTGGACGGACTCCAGTCAGTGCTTAATGCCGCGGCGAGGCTAGTCTGCAACAGGAGAAAGTACGACCACGTCACGCCGCTCCTCCGTGTCAGATGTCCTCCACTGGCTGCCTGTTCCATCTCGCATCGAATTCAAGCTCTGTTTGCTCGTGTTCAAATCGCTTCACGGAGCTGCGCCCGAGTACCTGCGCGATTGCTGCATAGAGACTCATTCCTCCGCGGCTGTTCTTCGGCTCAGATCATCCGAGAGGTCTGATTTGCGTGTGCGGAGAATGAGAACGTGCTTCGGCGATCGTGCCTTCTCGGTCGCTGGTCCTCGTTGCTGGAACAGTCTTCCTCTCGCTATCCGATCAGCAGGCTCAGTGGACTCTTTTAAAGCCAGGCTAAAATCACACTTGTTCGCTAGGGCTTATCCGGTGTAGTTGTTTTTTGTAAGGCGCCCTTGTAACGGCATGGCTGTGTTACTGCGCCATATAAATCGTCGTAATTATTATTATTGTTTGTTTGTGTTTTTTTTTGGTTTTTTTAACCCGAGGTACCTAGGATCCCTCGGGATTTACAGAAATTATGCTTGGAGCTGTTTTTGTGTGTTTAGAAAATCAGGCCTCGTCCTCCGCAACAGTATTAAAAGTGCCACGAAATGCTATGGCGTTGTAGCGCTGGATACAGATAGAAAGGCGCTGGAACAAAAATGTCACCTCCCGCGACTCACCAGAAATGACCGAGAGACGTTATTATTATTATGTCAACGCACAACATATACGTGTGTCTACAATGTTCTACATCTATATAAATAAAAATTTAACTTTCCAATAGTTCGTGATACAATCACGTCGAAAGTTTCGCACCGATTGTTTTTAAAATTTTCCAAAACCTTCCATTCCAATAGCACCGTGTCAGAACATTTTTTTCCCCGAAAAAACCCAACCGTTTCCACAAAAAGTGAACTTTGCAATCCGTTCGACCGCCATTTGCAAATTCAACAAAACTGTCAGATTTCAGAAAGTCCCCAAACACAGCAGACGAAACATGAATGAGGTCGCGTGCTGTGACGTCATAAGCGTATCGCAAAAACGGCCTTTCATCAGATTATTGGGCTCTATCCGATGTCAGCAATGGACGGTGTGACGGAGGAAAGGAGCAGAGGGAGCGGGACGAAGAGGGGGGGAGGGGAGGGGGAGGGCTTTTCTGCCACAGCAACGAGTGGCTGGGTACAGCTAGTAGTATTATATAGAGTTGGTTGAATACTTTGGAGCTGAGTTTGTGTTTCAGGTCAAGCGTTGGGTCTTCACATCCTGCCGTTAGTACAGTTGGCTTAGGTAGTGATGATACAACAGGAGGCAGCTTTGAAGAGGAACCATACAGACCGCGTTTCGTGAGAGCCAGAGGCAAGTGTTGACATGCTTAGTTCATGCTTTAATAGATCTTCTCATTTATTAAGATAATATAGGCTATAGCCTGTTTCGGTTCTTACCCTCTTCTACTTTAGGCTAAATTTGCTCGGCTGCTATTGCAGCTTGTGTAAGAGTGTTTATGGCATTTTATATAAGTATTTTACGTTCTTGTTTAGTGCTGCCTGAGCCTCTTTCTCTAACTACAGATGTTTGATTGATTAATTTTGGAGAAGGAGAGGAAGGAGGAGGAGGAGGAGGAGGAGGAGGAGGAGGAGGATGCCTCTGAGCAGAAGCACTTGAAGAGGCTCTATGTAAATTTTTAATTACCAATACAATTCAAACGAAGAGTCAAATATTGCCGTTTTCTACAATTATTGCTAGCAGATTTGTATATGTGTGAACATTTTTTTAGGCAGTCACTTAGTCTTTACCAGATTGATCGTTTAAATGTTCCATGCTCAGACTTTGTTAGCAAGAGATTCAAATCTCAGAAGCACTTGGTATATGTGAACTTATGCATATTAAAAGATATCCTGACTTGACTGAAAGAACTGTTGAGTTCAGCCACACTATACGATGATCAGGCGATGATGGTAGCAAGTTCAAATGCCGGGCTGCAGAGAATAATGAACGCTCTGGAGAAAACATCTGAAGAGTACGGTATGAAGATTAACAGGAAGAAAACAAAAGTGATGAGAATGAGCAAATATGAAGGAAAATAGTAGAAATTGTCATCAATGATTGTGAAGAGATTGAGCAGATCTATATCAGTTTTGTTATCTGAGAAATCTGATAACAGAGGACTGCAGCAAGTGTACAGCCGAGATCAAGAGAAGAATAGCAATGGGAAAGGAATCTTTTTGAAATAGAACGGAGCTACTAAGAGGAAGATTGAAAATGGATCTAAAGAAAAGAATGATAAAAAGTCTCATATGGAGCATGGCGCTTTATGGAGCAGAAACGTGGACTATGGAAAAAGCAGAAGTGGAAAGAATTGAGGCTTTTGAAATGTGGTTGTGGAGAAGAATGGCCAAGATTAGTTGGATGGACTACAAAACCAATGAAGAGGTGCTGCAACTGGTGCAAGAAGAAAGATCGCTGATTGAGACAATACGAAAGAGGCAGATGAACTGACTTCATAGGTCACATGTTGAGGGGAGATTCGCTCTTGAGGACGTTACTCGAGGGAAAGAAGCAACCAGGAAGACCAAGAAAGATGATGTTGGACTGGTTGATGGACAGAGAAAAGGAACGAGGATATAAAGAAATCAAGGAAAAAGCACAGAATAGACAAAAATGGTGTCGTTTGAATCTTGGACCTGCCTAAGGGCAGATCACTAAAGAAGAAGAAGAAGAAGAAGCAAACTCATGCACACACACATACACACACACACACACATACACACATTCATTGTAAATCACTGTAGAAGATGCTTTTACTTGCAATGTTCTATAAATAGTGGAAGAATTTTAGGAAAATCGACTCAATAAATTTTTACAAGCTAGAGACTTGGCATAGTTGTTAGGTACACCCCACTGATGAAAATACCAAAAGTCCCCATAAATCCGAGCTGTGCTCGAGCCGCCATCTTGGAAAATGGCGGCCGAAATTCGGTGTTTTGTCAATAACTCCAGAACCATCACAGATACAAAGAAATACAAAACAGCAAAAGTGATCCTCATTAAAAGACAAACACGTTTTATGTATAACATTTCTTTATAGGAATACAAATAAAAATGTTACGTGGGATAAACTAGTCATTATAATTGTATTTCAATGCTATGTACTAATTTTTATGGCGGGAAAAACAAATGCTGGGCTGAGAATGATGATTTAAGATCAAATTTATATCAGTGTCTATGCTAGGCTTATGTAACTTAGTTTTCAGTCATTATATTATGATATCCGGGCATTATATTATGATATCCGTGCATTATAGTATGATATCCGTGCATTATTGTATGATATCCGTGCATTATAATATTATTTTTATGATCTCAGTGTATTATATTATGATATCCGTGGATTTTATTATAGTATGATATCCGTGCATTATATTATGATATCCGTGCATTATATAGTATGATATCCGTGCATTCATCATCATCACCATCATCATCATTATCATCAATAGCATTGGGCTCAATGCCCGTAAGAGTCCGACGCCACTCTCTGTCTGAGTCTGTCTCGCGTCATGCTGCCCAGCCTCAACCGGTCCGGTCAGCAGGTCTGCTCCACACCATAAACATCTTGGAGCAGCTAGACCACCTTGTCTGATTGAAGAGAATATTGGGAGAGAGGCATGAAGGACAATTCTGGGACAATGCCCGCATGTGTCCCATGCTCCTCTCCTCAACTCTCTCCACCGGTCTGTCCTGACCGGCCTGTGCATGTATGCTCCACATCATGACACCTTGAATCATCTGGGTCGCTCTGTCACTTGTGTCGTGGTTTTTGCGGATTTCAATCGTCTTGGTCTTCTACTGCCAGAGTATCGCCTCCCATCTGGCAAACCTTCCTCTTTTGTCCAAGCTTAGGACCGGCACAGGGACGTTGATGGTTCCCTGTGGCGAAGGATGGATGCAGTTTAAGCTAGGTCGTGTCCAGGACCAATCCGTGCATTATATTATTATGATATCTGTGCATTATATTATGATATCCGTGCATTATAGTATGATATCCATGCATTACATTATGATATCCGTGCATTATAGTATGATATCCATGCATCATATTATGATATGCGTGCATTATATTATGACATACCACGGAGTTTGGTTTCCGTTCTTGGGGGGTGGGGGCTAATGCCTTCTTGGAGGGCTAAGCCCGGAAAAGATAGACCTTTCATGGTCAAAAGCTGAATCTAGGCCTTCTTGGGGGGGGGGGCTTAGCTGCCCCTAGCCCCTGATAAACTCCACTCATGAGGAGTTGAGAGATGAATTGAAAATATTTCACCAAAAAGTATGCCAGTAAAGAAGTTATCAAGTCTGCAGGGAACCTTGATGATGCACAGCCGTACAGTTTCAACAGGAACCTCTTTCAATTGTCATTTTTGACTTTATCTAGAGCATCTGCATACAATCAAACAATATTTGGTCATTTTTTGGTCTTTTGACGGTGCAAGATTCAATATGAGCCTATATGCAACTTCAACATCGTTATCCCAAAACACAGATTTTAATAGCATCAAGTGGTAAGTACAGATCATACGAATGTCATAATATAATGCACGGATATCATACTGTAATGCACGGATATCATACTATAATGCACGAATATAATAATTTAATGCTTTGATAACATTATAAAATCCACGAATATCATAATATAATACACTGAGATCATAATATAATGCACGGATATCATATATACAATAATGCACGGATATCATACTATAATGCACGGATATCATAATATAATGCACGGATATCATAATATAATGACTGAAAACTAAGTTACATAAGCCTAGCATAGACACTGATATAAATTTGATCTTAAATTATCATTCTCAGCACAGAATTTGTTTTTCCCGCCATAAAAATTAGTACATCGCATTGAAATACAATTATAATGACTAGTTTATCCCACGTAACATTTTTATTTGTATTTCTATAAAGAAATGTTATACATACAACTTGTTTGTCTTTTAATGAGGATCACTTTTGCTGTTTTGTATTTCTTTGTATCTGTGATGGTTCTGGAGTTATTGAGAAAACACTGAATTTCGGCCGCCATTTTCCAAGATGGCGGCTCGAGCACAGCTCGGATTTATGGGGACTTTTGGTATTTTTATCAGTGGGGTGTACCTAACAACTATGCCAAGTCTCTAGCTTGTAAAAATTTATTGAGTCGATTGATCTTTTTTCTACTAAAATTCTTCTACTAAAATGTTCTTTCACCTTTATATGACTTCCTCAGATTTGTAAACATGACACATTGCCAATTTCACTTGATGCACCGAAAGGGGTGCTGTGGTGAAAATTGAACACTTGTCATGTCACCATCCAGTTTATGGCAGCAGTCTGTTTTTCCATTGTTTCATACCATAGACAGCAGTTGCATGATAGTCATTGTGGGACACAAATGGTTTCATCACTTACATTGCAACATTGCGGAGAATTGATTTTCTTACGTCAGTTGATGGATTTCAGCCCTCCTCCTCCTACTACCCCTCCTCCTCCTCCTCTCTAACATGCTGCGTTCTGCCAGCCTGAAGTTTTGATTAAACGAAAATTGATTGATTGATTGATTGATTGATTGATTGATTGATTGATTGATTGATTGATTGATTGATCTCCTCCTTATCCTCCTCTTTCTCTCCTCCTTCTCCTCACATCTGACAGTTGCTGTACAGCAAGTCCTTCACTCGCAAAATATCTCGGCATCATTGTATTGACTGATGAGAAATTGTGGTCATTAAATAGTGAAACCAAGCATGATTTTAATTATAATTATAATAGTTGCAAATTAAATTTACAGTCTTAAAGTTGTGAATTGCACTAATTAAATGTCCAGACACATGCAGGTACAATCTCGTACATAAGTACAATAATACGTACAAGTCACACTCTATGTCTCTCTGCAGTCTGCGCTTTATTGGCCTTAAATGCCCAGAATTCACCCACAGCTCCAGCTATATGCGTGACATTCTCCACTGGCTCCCACTCAAGCAGCGAATTGAGTATAGGATTTCTACTATTATAGTCTGGTGCTGCATGTTATACCTTGCTCCTGCCTATCTCTGTGAGCTCTGTGGCACTACTCTTAGTGCTCACCATCTCCGCTCCCTTCGTTCGAATGTACATTAAAGTCTGCTCTCAGTTCCTTTTGTTCGTACTTCCGCTATCCAGAACCGTGCTTTCTCGGTTGTTGGACCCTCTACATGGAACAATCTGGTCTTTCTCTAAATTCTCTTTCTAAAAATCCTTCTCTGGCTTTCCTCTCTCATCTTAACACAGTTTTACTTGACCACGCTGAGGTTGGGAGCGCCTCTGAGTAGTGAGTAGCCCCTTGAAGAGGCGCTATATATTTGCATTTAATGAATGAATGCATTTATACATACTTGCAATTTTAATATCACAATATAACAAGTTAGTATCAGAGTTGTTGGACAGTTACTGAGCGACTGATAGATTTATGCATGATCATTGAAATGATTTGAATTGTGGTCAATGTCGTCGTTGGACTATAATCGTGATTGTAAATCGTAACGTAGATGTAGATGTCGGTTGTTTTCTTCAGATCCCATCGTGCGTTTGATGCCACCACAGACGTCGACACATCATCGTTATCGTCATGACGACAATGACGACATTCTCTACAGATGGCGCATTCAGCGAAAGCGAGAACTCGCGAAAGATCAAGTGACGAAGTTTAGAATTGAACCAACTTACAGCAATGATGTCTCAAGTCAGGTGATGATGGAGTCAGAACACTGGATTCGGTCATCTGTGCAATAGACTGCATTAGCCTTATGATACAACAGCCTGCCCAATGCAGGTCGAATCCCCAAATATGCCTCCGTTTCATCTTACATTCGTGATACTCTATACTGGCTCCCTATCTCACAGCGCATCGAATACAGAATTGCTTCACTGGTTTGGCGTTGTCTCTTTGGCTGTGCCCGGACTTACCTGTGTGAACTCTGCTGTCCAATATCTGTTGTCCTTTCTCGCAGAGCCCTTCGCTCTGCCTCTAGCGGTAAGCTTTTGGTCCCGCGTGTTGAAACATCAACCTGTCAGCGTCATGCTTTCTCAGTTGTAGGTCCTTCTGTCTGGAATAGTCTCCCGTTGCAGATGCGCTTGCTGCCTAGGGTCGACTCGTCAGTGTTCTACAAGCTTCTTAAAACTTTTTTGTTTCACTGTGGTTGGACTGGGAGCGCTTCTGAGTGGATTTCTTGAAGAGGCGCTATATAAATTCTTGAAATGAATGAATGAATGAATGAATGCAATTTACCGTCATGATCATGGATTAGTCAGTGTAGAGATTATGCTTTGTACATTGTTCAATATATTAAAGATAAATGTTATTAGTTTGGATAAATATTTGCCATGATAGAAATGTATCAGTTGAGTTTAGCACATCTGCTGCAGAATAGCTGAGAAATTATCTAGATTTGTTCTTTGGTTATTCATTAGTGCAGTTTTATGATCACTGTTGACTTTTGACTACTGCTATGTCATAAGATCCGGTCTATAGATTGGTGAAGGAATCTATTATACACCGTGGTTCAAAAAAAAGTAAGCAAAATTATTTTTCATTTATCTCTAATGCCTGATAACATGTCACGCTAAAATTTTCCAAATATTTAGAGATGTGGACCAGGAATATGAATCCAAAATTTCATGAGATAAAGTTTAACGGATAAAAAGATATGAATATTTAAACTTCATATGCCGAAATTTCAGTTTACAAGCAATTTTCTGTCAGATTCAACCAAATGTTTCCTTATTTTCTCCAATGCCTGATGATTAATCATTCTAAAATTTTCCAGATATGTAGAGAGTTGAACTAACAATATGACCCCGACAGTATGGTTTGATTATTTAATTAATTATGATGCTCAAAATGTCCTCCTTCTGCTTGCACGCAAGCCTGGAGGCGCTGGCGCCATTGCAATGGCAACAGCAATGTCGATTATCATCTGATCCAAGCCATCCCGCACTTCCAACAAGCGTTACTTCAGATCGTTTATATCATGGATTGTTGTCTGGTAGGCTCAGTCTTGCAACACGCTCCACATTTTATAGTCGACAGGATTCAAATCTGGGCTGTTTGGAGGCAGTATGAGAATTGTGGAAAAATAAATGGAGGGGGTTGACCTATGATAAACTTGAAATTGGGGTATGAAAAACATACTTTAACATGGGGCTCTAAAAAAGACTGGGGGGTTGAAACCCCCCAACCCCCCCGGCAATTCTCACCCTGTTCGGAGGCCATAATGTGGGAGAAATGAAGTCTGGCGTCTCTCTTGTCAGCATTTCGATGGTTTCCTTGGTTCTGTGGGCTGGCGCTGTTCTGTTCAAAAACAAAGCTGTCTTCTGGGACTAGATTTCTGATTACAGATAGAAGATGTTGTGACAGCAGAACATCGCGATAATAGGCTCTATTAACTTTTACTCCAGGATCAATGAAGACTAAAAGGGGACGGCCAAGCGTCGAAACCGCAACGGACACCATAACACACTTGCTGAAAACTGAAATTTCGGGTGATGAAGTTGAAGTATCCATATCTTTCTATCCCTTCAAATTTATGACATGATATTTTGGAATCCTATTCTTGGTTCAATTCCATAAATATTGGGGGAACTTTTTATGATTACTCATCAGACATTAGAGATGTAAGAAAAACAGTTTGGCTTACTTTTATCGAATCTGACAAAAAATTGCTTGTAAACTGAAATTTTGGTATATGAAGTTTAAATATTCATATCTTTTTATCCGTTCAATTTTATCTCATGAAATTTTGGAATCAGATTCTTGGTCCACTTCTCTAAATATTTGGAAAATTGTAGCTTGATATGTCATCAGGTATTAGAGATACATGCAAAACAATTTGGCTTACTTTTTTTGAACCACGGTGTAATAGTTATTGTCTGTAGCCCCATTGTTACAGTCTTTAGTTGACTCAATAAGTTTACCAGAAGTCTTGTCATGTTTGTATGCCAGGTTACACAGTGTAGTGCATTGCTTAGTGCATTGCTTGGTGCATTGCTTGGTGCATTGCTTGGTGCATTGCTTGGTGCATTTCTTAGTGCATTGCTTGGTGCATTTCTTAGTGCATTGCTTGGTGCATTGCTTAGTGCATTGCTTGGTGCATTGCTTGGTGCATTGCTTAGTGCATTGCTTGGTGCGTTGATTGGTGCATTGCTTAGTGCATTGCTTGGTGCATTGCTTGGTGCATTTCTTAGTGCATTGCTTAGTGCATTGCTTAGTGCATTGCTTGGTGCATTGCTTGGTGCATTGCTTGGTGCATTGCTTGGTGCATTGCTTAGTGCATTGCTTGGTGCATTGCTTAGTGAATTGCTTGGTGCATTGCTTGGTGCATTGCTTGGTGCATTGCTTGGTGCATTTCTTAGTGCATTGCTTAGTGCATTGCTTGGTGCGTTGATTGGTGCATTGCTTAGTGCATTGCTTGGTGCATTGCTTGGTGCATTGCTTAGTGCATTGCTTGGTGCATTGCTTAGTGAATTGCTTGGTGCATTGCTTAGGTAGAATGTATATAATGTTAGACACCGGCATGAAGAGAGAGCATGCATTGCTTCTCGCTTCCTCCAAAGAAGTCTGCTCAACCTTCCAATCAGCAATTCGCATCAATGGTAAACTGAGTAGCACGACGGTTTTATTCGACTCCTTTGATAACTTGTGGTCTTCCGATATGATGCTGGCATGCAGAGCGAAAAGGAGAGAACAAGGGCGGCCGAGGAAAAGGTGGTTGGAAGAGGCTCAAGAAACAACAGGAATGAATGTGAAAGAACTACGTGAAGCGACATCAGAAAGAAAGAGATGGAGACGGATGGTCATGACGGTTGCTAGAGTTCAAGAAACTTATAGCACAAGGTGACAAGGTGGTCTTCCGTTCATTACTGATTCTGATCAGAATACGCTGTCAGTTTGAACAATAAACAAAGATTATTATTATTATTATTATTACATAAAAAGTAGGGCGGTTGATTTAATCGTGTTAATGCGTGCGATCAACGTGTTAAAAAATTTTGCGATTAAACATTTTCACGCATTAATCGTACGCGTTAATTAGATGTGAATCAGAGGCAGAAATCTCATTTTAAACGGAAGGCTCTTACTTAAAACTAGTGATACATTCTTTTGAAAATATTCCCCCAAAAATTTGAGTTTTATCGTAGCAATTCGTCGCTAAAAATATATTGCTTGCATGCGAACCAAAACATGCATTTAACGCTAACGATGAGCCGTCGACATTGACCGCATCGCATCGTCCGCTAAGCTTGTTTCCTCACACCGCCAGACTACTACATTGGTTGAACTCCAGGAGATGGCAAGACCAATGGATCCAGGTTTCAATTGATAAATGTTTACAGAAGGACAACCGAGACGAGGTTTGGCAACAACCGCAACCTCTTGTGAAAAATTGTGGCTAAATAATGACGTTCAATAGTTAGACCAGGTATTGTTAATTAGTAAGAGCATCCCTTGAACCGAGTTGGTCTGCCTATTATTGGCTGAATAAATAATCAATTTTGATAGTCAGAAAACGGTTATCTAATTTTCACATTAAATTTAGGCCCATAGCCTATCATTTTAATTAAAGGTGGCTCAAATGAAAAAATTACGGATTTTGAGCAATTGACGGATTTGAACAGTGTTTCAATTCTGTCTGTCACACAAAACTGTTCAATAAACTAAATGCAGAAATTCAACAGGCCTAAGCCAAAGGTTATTGAAGGTTATGTTTGCAATAGAAAGAATGCATTCAGTCATTAAAATTTTACGCTTCAGGGGTCCTTATATAATAGTAAGATTAATATATTTGAAGGAAATGTATTGCGATTAATTTGCAGTTAATTGCGATTAAAAAAATTAATCGTGCGATTAATTTCGATTAAAATTTTTAACAACAGCCCTAATAAAAAGCCAAATGCTAGGTTATTAGTTAGAATTTCAGCTTGCTTCCATATCTGGAAATGAATTTGTCAGTATTGGCCAAAATACTTGAATTTCTCACTTGAAGATCACGTTCATGTTAATGCGTCTCTGATTGACTTTTTTCGTGGACTGACTTTCTTCTACCGTAAACTTTGCACAGTAGAGCAGCTGAGTGTTAAGTGCTTCTTAGCAGCATCTTATACTGCTCAGGGAAGTTATGGTGCAGCAGCAGCAGCGTGTATCAACGATGGTTTTGTTGTTTTAGTTGAGACAATGGGATGCTGACGACGCTGTGAAGACGACGACTTCTGAGATGACACGACGACGACAGCAGCAGCAGCGGACAACTAACGCTGATGCTCACATCTCACAACGAACGCACAGAAGTGACACAGAAATGAAGGTCTATAATAATTATAATAATGGACATTTCTCGTATTAGAATGTTTGTGAATTGCTAAGCATAATTATTCGTAGTGAAGTTTTATGAAAGAAGGTTGCGGAACTGAAAATAATTCAGAAAAATGTTGAAAAGTGCAATGTATCAATGGACCTTTTATGTCAAGATTTTCTGTTTTATGCTAAGGTTTCATATATTATGGTAAGATTATATCAGTATTGATAAGCGCTGAAAAGACTGAAATTCAATTGATTGACTAGATTTTGTTTTATAGAACTGAACCAAGGTCCTGGAAAAAGCTGTGAAGTTATTGAGGAGATAACTTCAAAGCTTTTTCAAGCTTTGCTCACAAAGTGGAACAATATTTCTGAATTGGCTTAAGATAAATCATTTGCTTGGACGAGGTTAAGTTTTCATTTGCTTTTTCAGATAGAGTAAAACATTTTCGGTGACATATCCTGAACTGCAAAAGAGCATTTTTATTGTTTATGTGTTCGTTTGTATTTCTTCAAATCTGCGTTGATTTCTGTTTCGTCTGTTTATTAGAGAGATGCATTCATTGCGACGACGTCTGCTGCTGGAGGAGAAAGAGGAGAAGTAGGAGGAGAAAGAGAAAGAGAAGTAGTAGGAGAAAGAGTAGGAGTAGGAGGAGGAGTAGGAGTAGGAGAAAGAGTAGGAGAAAGAGTAGGAGAAAGAGTAGGAGAAAGAGTAGGAGAAAGAGTAGGAGAAAGAGTAGGAGGAGGTGTTTCAGATGAACAACATTCGTCGTTCATTTCTTACGTTCCAACGACGATCGACTGCTGTTGTCATCGTGTGGCGCCATCTTCTACCGTTTCAGTTGTGCGTCCTCCTCACTGTCATCATTTCAGCTGTTGCGATGAACTCACGCAGTCAGCAATTCAGTCGTTGAATGCTAGAGACGCTTCAAAGCACAATGACGCAGCAACAACAACGATAAGAAGAAGAGGAAGAGAGGAGTTGGGTGATGGCGATGGACCGAAACAGTTGGTGACATTGAAAGAAGCTGCGGCCAGCATTTCAAGTAAGAGTAGAATAGATGATGGGAAGAGCCATGCTCATGTAAGCCATGCTCATGTAAGCCATACTCATGTAAGCCATGCTCATGTAAGCCATGCTCACGTAAGCCATGCTGCAGTGGATGATTTCGACAGAGATAATTTGTCTGATGAGAATAACATTCCAGAGAAAGACGTCCAACGTCATTCCACCGCACAGGACGACGTCCGTGCGCATTTGGTGGAAAATGAAAGAAAGGTAAATTGTAAGAAATTAACTCTTCAGAAACAGCGTGTGAAAAACGAAAGGTCATTAGAAGCGCAGAAGGTCGTCAGCCGCCAGAGCATGACTGTTGATGATTGCGATGATACGGAAGTTTGGCAGACAACTGATAACGAAGGAGAAAGAGAAGAAAGATGGTCTGCTTCAGAGGCTGCAGCAGATGAGAAGCTGAGGAGAGATCATCAACAGAGGAAGCGTTTAATGGGAGGAGGAGGAGGAGGAGCTGCAGGCGACAGAGCAGAAGACATGAAGAACTCTAGAACAGCAATTGATGTCGTGGCATTAGAAGACAAAGAACGTGGAATACAGCAGAAGACAAAGTCGGACAAGGACAGAACACAGCGACTGTGCAATGCAAAGAACGCAATCGGTAGCAATGCAAAGAACGTGATCAGTAGCAATGCAAAGAACGCGATCAGTAGCAATGCAAAGAACGCGATCAGTAGCAATGCAAAGAACGCGATCAGTAGCACTGCAAAGAACACGATCAGTAGCAATGCAAAGAACGCGATCAGTAGCAATGCAAAGAACGCGATCAGTAGAAGTCCAATCCCCATTCGATCTACAATTAAAGAGGTAATTAATGTCTCAGAGCCAAACTGTTGTAGAATATTTGAAACTTCAGTGACATTGTCTAATGCCTATTTGTGACGCGAGGGCTCGAAACCCATCGCTTGTCGCTTCTTCCTAGATATTGCGCTAGAAGCTGAGAGAGCGGTCAAAAAATATTCTTCAGTTCTGATGATGCTATGAATTCGCATAATTTGTGAAATAGTAAACCGATTTGATGCCATTTGCTTTATTTGCTTCAGAATAGATTCCATTAATGCCCAGCAAAATTGCAGAATAAGAAATCAGTGATTTCTGAGGAATTTGATGGCACGAATATTCATTGTAGCATATGACTGAAAAAATGGTCAGAAACTGACATGTGACAGGTTTTGAGCCCCTGCGTCACAAATTGATGTACTGCTCTTGTCTTACGTGTCCGGACAATTCGGAGACGGACAATTCAAACCGGACAATTCGGACCAGACAATTTGGAGACAGACAATTCAAGCCAGACAGTTCGGAGACTGACAGTTTGGAGCGCATATAAAAATCTTGTACTCCTAAGAGACGTTTGCGTCGATCAAACTTTTATTTATCCTTGGTATAAAATAATTATAAGAATGTTGTATTCAATGACTGAAAATAGAAAACTGAAATTAGTAGTTAGATGCAGTAAATAATCAATGAAATTGTTATATCCATAGTTTTTGTGCCTGATAGTCAGGTATCAGATTGTTATTAGTTTATACAGTAATACATTTTGAGTGATGGAGATGCGTAGGCTAAGAAAATCTGACCTAAAAATGGAAATCATATCACAAATTTTGGCTGCTAAGAATTGTCTGGTGCGAATTGTCCGGCCCCGAATTGTCCAATTCCGTATTGTCCGGTGCTAATTGTCCGGCTCCGTATTGTCCGGTGCGAATTGTCCGGCTCAGTATTGTCCGGTGTGAATTGTCCGGGAACTCTGCTCTTGTTCTCTAATGAGATGAAAAGTGCAACACTGAAGATGCAGTGCTTGCAAACAATCAGTTTTTGTCGATTTCACATTAACAACCAAATTAAGTATCTGTAGTATACTACACCGTGATTCAAAGAAAACTAAGCCAAACTGTTTTTCATATATCTCTAATGCCTGAAAACATATCATGCTAAAATTTTCAAACATATCATGCTAAAATTTTCCAAATATTTAGAGAATTGGACCAAGAATATGATTCCAAAATTTCATGAGATAAAGTTGAACGGATAAAAAGATATGAACATTTAAACTTCATATGCCGAAATTTCAGTTTACAAGCAATTTTATGTCAGATTCAATAAAATGTTTCCTTTTTATCTCTGATGCCTGATAATTAATCATTCTAACATTTTCTAGATATGTAGAGAATTGAACTAACAACCGTATGGTTTGATTATAATTATTTAATTAAATAACATGCTCAAAATGCCCTCCTCCTGCTTGCACGCAAACTTGGAGGCGCTGGCGCCATGCATTGGGCAACAGCATCGTCGATTATCCTCTGGTCCAGGCCATCCCACACTTCCAACAAGCGTTGCTTCAGATCGTTTATATCATGAATTGTTGTCTGGTAGTCTCGGTCTTTCATCATGCATGCTCCACACTTTATAGTTGACAGGATTCAAATCTGGGCTGTTCGGAGGCCATAATGTGGGAGAAACAAAGTCTGTCATCTCTCTTGTCAGCATTTCGATGGTTTCGACCCTTGGCTCTGCATGTGGACTGGCGCTGTTCTGTTGAAAAAGAAACAGCCTTCTGGGGCTATAGATTTCTTATAACAGTTGGAAGATGTTGTGACAGCGGAACATTGCGATAATATACTTCGTTAATTTTACTCCAGGATCCCTGAAGACCAAAATTGGGAACTATCAAGCATCGAAACCGCAATGAACAGACTTGCTGAAAACTGATATTTCTGGAGATGTAGTTAAAATATTCTTATCTTTCTATCCGTTCAAATTTATGACATGATATTTTGGAATCCTATTCGTGGTTCAATTGTTTAAATATCTGGAAAATTTTAGTATGATTAATTATCAGACATTGGAGATTATAAGAAAAACAGTTTAGCTTACTTTTTATTGAATCTCACAGAAAATTGCGTGTAAACTGGAATTTCGGAGTATGAAGTTTGAATATTCATATCTTTTTATCCGTTCAACTTTATCTCATGAAATTTCGGGATCATATTCTTGGTCCAAGTCTCTAAATAATTGGAAAATTTTAGTGTGATATGTTATCAGGCATTAGAGATATATGAAAAACAATTTGGCTTAGTTTTTTTTAAATCTGCATGCTATGCTTGAACCTACGCACCATTAATACTTGTAATGTATGTAGTAATGTTAATCATTCAATATGCTATTGCTTGTGCATAAAAAACTACCTAGAAACCTATTCTTAATAGGATTCTTCAGGAAGCACTACTGACTGTAATGTAAACTGAGTGACAGATGTGCGCCGTGCAGGCTGCCATACAGTTCAATCTGATTACTGTTAATACTACACTGTGTCCACGATAAAGTAGAACACACAATAAAGTGTCATAACTCGGTCAAAACTTGTAGGATTTGTCTGAAATTTTAAACACAACAACACTGCCCACGAGATCCTAAAGCCGATTAGAAATATTCGTGAATTTGTCAAATTTATGAGCGTTTGAGATGCAGCACCGAAAAATGGACCTTTCCAACATGCAAAAGCTGAAGGGAAGTGAAATTCAGCTATAAATGGGGTTCAAAATGTCCTTTTTTGTTCACGAACACACGACCGTAGACGTAGACGCTACTGTTTGATGGTCAGGTCGATGATCATCTTGTCAAACAGCTGCCACTCTTCAATCAGACGCGTCCTACGGTTATCGATGTCATGAATACAGGAACGAAAAACGCGCTACTCCGGTACATGTACCCCGATCGAGGTCTGGACTGCTAGGCGGCCAAAGCTGCGGATATGAAGCCGAGTGTCTTCCGGGACAGCTACTACACTACTACGTGTACGGTCGTGTGTTCGTGAACAAAAAATGACATTTGAGCGCCGTTTATAGCTCAATTTTGCTTCCTTTCAGCTTTTGCATGTTGGAAAGTTTCATGTTTCGGTGCTGCATCTCAAACGCTCATAAATTTGGCAAACTCACGAATTTTTCAAATCGACTTTAGGATCTCGTGTAAATATGGCCACTGTTGTTGTGTGTAAAAGTTCAGACAAATCCTACAAGTTTTGACCGAGTTATGGCACTTTATTGTGTGTTCTACTTTATCGTGGACACAGTGTATAATCATGTAATTTCACTGTGTTCAGTTTGTCAGTTTGAATTGATAAACAAATATTATTTTGAATGAAGTTTATTCTTATTGCAGCTCAAGTTCTTTTCGTGAATTTCCAACGTTGTCATTCTACTAACGATGCAAATTCTGCACTTACTGTACTTGACATTGTATCATGTTCTACTCTATGCATCAATTTATATATCATGTATCATGTTCTACTCTATGCGTCAATTTATATATCATGTTCTGCTCTAATTTATATCTCATGTATCATGTTCTACTCTATGCGTCAATTTATATATCATGTATCATGTTCTGCTCTAATTTATATAGCTCATCTCACAGAACAGACAGTTAGGTTAAGCAACCATACGTCTGTCGTTCTGCTGCAGGTCGTCAACGATCGATTGATGCTAGCGACGACGACGACGTCTGCTTCTTCTGTCGTCAATTCAAGCAACTTTGAATTGTCGAGTCTCAACGACGACGATCTCACGATCACTGAACTCGACGACGAAGACGAAGAACAACAACAACAACAACTCGTCGTCGCCGACGTCGACGATGGTTCAGCGCGTGCTGCTGCTACATATCTGAGTGGAAGACGTTCTCCAGGTAAAGTTTTTTTATCTTCTAACGCTATAATATGTTGTGGTACTATACAACTATTATACATGTTCTGTGTCTTGTAACTGGAGGGTCGCTGGAGGGTCCAAGGTCACTGCGTATAGTGACCTTGGACAAGCTGCTCACCCACAATTTTGTATGTGGGAAAGGCAAGGAAAACCACAAGTGCACATGCAAAAAACCTCACTCATCTCATTCCCAGGTGGCATTAAAGCCAGTTAGGCCCCCAGAAATTTGAGCAAAAAAATTGGAAAAAATGTGCACCAGTTGCCTGAATTTTGCACAAGTAAAAAATAATATTTATTTAAAGTACGTTATTTTTTTATAAATCAGCGTACGAAAGGATCTGACAGTGCTTTTGTTTTACGTGGTGTATAGCTGTGACGTCCTAGAAATTAGACAATCAAGCAGAAAAAATGCAGACTTTGTAAGGTTGTTATAACTATGAAATTAATAAAATACGTTCAGCAATATATTCAGACGATTGCAAGAATTTGAAATTTTTCGCAAATCTATGCCCACTCAAATCTACACTTACCTATTACAAACCCAACTTCAAGATGGTGTATGTCTGTTTTACGAATCACCAATTTAGACAATGTGCAGAATAGTAGCCCTTCATCTTCATGTGTATCCTTTAGATTAAATTCATTCGCTCGATCACAAACCAACACTACGCGTAGATTCACGTGACTACTGTGTGACCGTTTTGAGAAATTTCGTGTAATGCATCTTATTGGTTGGCAGCAAAGTTCTAGAATTTTAAGACTAAGTTTGTGCATTACTAACAGAAACAACGTCCTTAAGTACAAATTCGTCTATATTTTAAAAGCAATCTCCCATTCGGTCCAATGATGTGATTGCTACGTTGAATTTACCATGCATTGCAGTGATTTTTAAGCCATTCGAAACCCAGTTGTGAAAATAATGGCGGGGTTTGCGAAATTTTGCGCAGAATTTGCAACATTGCTAATTTTTGTGCTGTTTCAATTCAATTCAATTTTCGTTTATTCGAGACTTCAGGCTGGCAGAATGCAGTCTGTTACATGCAATTAATTTTACAAAGCTTTATCAGGGTTGCCAGATTTCGGAAAAATTTTGTCGCGAGATTTTGAAAAAAAGTCGCGAAAATCGCGAGATCATTGAGCTTTTCTATTTCGGTCGCAAAAATTTCTTCTGACAACTAAAAAAAAAAAGGTCGTCAAATTTTTTGACGTCCTTTTTTAGTCTTTCGATCGAAATCTCGTGGAAAATACCCTTTTTTTGCTCAAAAACCCAAAAACTCGCTCAAAAAAACCCAAAAAGTCGCTCAAAAAACCAAAAAATTCGCCCAAAAAAATTGCCGTGGCGACCGCGAGGCAATTCAAAAGTAGCCTAAAAAAGCGCGAGTCGCGAGGACGAAATTTTCAGTCGCGAGCGATTTCAAAAGTCGCCCAATTCGCGCTTTTCGCGACGACCTGGCAACCCTGAGCTTTATGTGTAAGCCATAAGTTCAGTTCATATGTAACACAAATAAATATTGTGTTTGAATTCAGATAGATGGTTTTGATGCGACTTTGTTTTAGAATTTGATAGGTTAAAAAATTGTTTTTTAAAAGTACTCTAAAGATAAAGTTGCAATTATCTTTTTCCGGAAGAGAGAAGCCATGAGTCTGAGAACGGAGCTCATGGCCACAGGAATGGCAAGGCGGATGGAATAATCGATAGAGTACATGCAGTTTAGCAGTGTGCAGCGTTCATCAGCTTGGGTTTTTGCGCGGAAATTGTGCAGCGGAAGATCGCAAATGTCTTTAGAGCCAGTTTCATTCTCATCATCAACATTATTGTCATTCGGTAACTTTCGACATAAACTGCATTGATTTCCCCAGTTGCTTATTAAAGTGATCATGAGCTCTGAGCACCTATGGTTAGTGTGCACTGTGAGAGGTGCTATCTATAGATACAATTTATAGATGCAATATGTACAGTTTGTGGTCATTAAAGTGTTACTGATCTGGAAATTAATTCTTTGGTAGTCATGAAGAAATAGAGAATAAACCTTCACAATTATAATTCAAAAGTCCAGCTTCCTATGAAGGACTGAATGAGAGAGAGGTGGTCACTGGTCAGGTCCAAGGACTTGGCTCAGCTTTTGGCTGCATCAGTGTTAGGCTTCCATGGTGTACAATGTGTTGTGAAGTTCTTTTAAATTTGATTTTCATATGACCTTCCCAATCCGTCTTTTCTGTCTCCAATCGTTGCCATCGTGTGACAAATATATTGCACTGTTTTTAAAAGTCTATTTCCAACGATTCAGTTGACTTAAAAAGCGTTTTTTTCTTCGTGATTTTAGTTGACCTCGAATCTGTCATCTGTTCGGACGGTGAAGAATTTGCGGACGACGATATTTTGTGTAATCTCCGTCAGCGACGTCTTTTCTGTCTTCAACGTTTGCAAGAACTTGACGATCGGATCAATCTGGAATCGAGGAAATCAACGTAGATCCGTCTCTTTGCTCTCTTTGCTCTAGTGTGCTCTCTGCTAACAACGCTGCATAATCTGGTTTTATGTTTTATGCTTTGCTGGAATATATTGAAGACATGAATACTTACAGGTATACATGAAGGCAGCATGAAGTAAATAGGTTTAAAAGTAGGATAAATGGCATTCTAGTTGAATGCTGCACTGTCATCAGCAGAGATCTTTTTGGTTGCTATTAAAATGTGGAACCTTAGACTTTCGTTAAGTCTTTATCTGTGAAAAGTGTACAGCAGCGGTTGATCGACATTAATTCATTTTGGATAGATCTTCTAGACTTTTATTTTTGTAAAAAAAGAATCGCGTTTATTTGTAAAAAGTAGAAACAATCATGCATAACACACACTTTTAAGCAAATAGTTTTGACAAACATTGTGGTATGCAAATAGTTATGACAAACAATGGTGGTATGTAAATAGTTATGACAAACAATGGTGGTATGTAAATAGTTATGACAAACAATGGTGGTATGCAAATAGTTATGACAAACAATGGTGTTATGACAAATAGTTATGACAAACAATGGTGGTATGCAAATAGTTATGACAAACAATGGTGGTATGCAAATAGTTATGACAAACAATGGTGGCATGCAAATAGTTATGACAAACAATGGTGGTATGCAAATAGTTAGGCCTAAAAAAAATGTTGTGTTTCCGGTAACAGAGCTAAAAAAATTGGGTAGGTAGGTCGGAAAATATTTTTATTTTGGTAAAATATTTTTATGCAGTGACTATCCGAAAAAGTCTTTAAAAAAAGTCCACTAGTCTTTTTTGCACGCTGAAACAAAGTACATGTTCTAAGCAAGTATAAACTGCCTATTTCCCGACTGTCTGCACCTAAAACTGCTCTAGAAACAGTCCTATTAATTTAATTTTGTTGACGTCTCTTATGTTATGTCAATACAAATGTAAAAAAAATATAAAAAAATTTTTTTTAATGTTTTGACTTTTTTTAAAAAAAATATTTGAGTCGCGGCCGTAAAAAGGGTCGGTCGGGTTACCGGAAACACAACAATTTTTTTTTAACGCATTATGACAAACAATGGTGGTATGCAAATAGTTATGACAAACAATGGTGGTATGTAAATAGTTATGACAAACAATGGTGGTATGTAAATAGTTATGACAAACAATGGTGGCATGCAAATAGTTATGACAAACAATGGTGGTATGCAAATAGTTATGACAAACAATGGTGGCATGCAAATAGTTATGACAAACAATGGTGGTATGCAAATAGTTATGACAAACAATGGTGGTATGCAAATAGTTATGACAAACAATGGTGGTATGCAAATAGTTATGACAAACAATGGTGGTATGCAAATAGTTATGATAAACAATGCATTTCACTTGGCAGATAGATTTGCTATTTACAAGGCAAGATTGAAAGGGTTTTTGCATGAACAGTTTCACATCTATTCTACAAGTCCGAGTAACATGTTTTAAACAACCTCAAGAAATTCAGGAAATGTAGCTGTTATAAAATGGCCTTGCTGCCTAATGTAACATTTTTTTAAATTGAGCTGTATTATGCCAAACAAGCAAATTTCTGTCCCGGGCAATGGCCTCTGTTGTCATAGGCGCTGGTCAAATCTGGATCCATCCATGTAACATTTTTAGATTGGCCATGCTTGGAAGCTGCTGCTTGTGAATGAAACCATGCCATGAATTGGGAGACTGCACATTGAACACTTACTTGGTGTTCATTGATTGGAACACTGTTAACACGGTTAATGTAGTTGATAGACCTGCACTGGATTAACACACTATCAAAACCAACCGTAACATGTAATGCTGCGCATGAACAAAATCTGCTGACATTTCTTGGTGATGAAACAAGCTGGAAAGTAGTACAAACACATTACAAAAACCCACTAGTACCAGCTACATTTAAAATTCTGTGTAGAGCCAGAAGGCACTAAATGAAGATTTGATGAAGAGAAGAGTTAATTATGGTAAACAGTTAGTTGAGAATACTATGTGATAAAATGAGACGAAACACGAGTAATACAACAACAGTTGAAACGACGGTGGATCTGTTGAGATTCATGTGACCTGAAAGAAAACAAAACACTTTTGTAAAATACATAATTGAAACATTTACTGAGAAACAGTATTCAGTGATACGCTGGTTGCCTGTTATCTTTGTATTGAATTTGAGATCTGTTTGCAGAGTTGCCTGAGTATCTACTTTACAATCAAGAATTTACTTCATTAGTCCAGCTTCTAATTAAGCAACAACTATTTTTTATCAATCGAACTGGGCTATCTGCCTTTAATGACTTACGCCTGTCACCTAAAACTACTTTCTTTTCTCTAAGTCTTTCGTCCAATTCTATCAGAGGCGCTCCTAATCCAACGTCACTATTTACAGTCTTTACTTCCCCAATTTCATTTCAGATTCCCCCATTTTCCTGGGCTCACTGAACAGGGTAATAGCGCTCTGAAAACGATGACTGGGAATTAGGTCAGACAATACGAGGTGACCAATGCACCGACTGACCACAGCGCAAGGAACACAACAGATAGCAGGCTAGCCAAGATTCACCAGTGAGTCGCTGATCTCGCAGGCTAGCCTATCTGCAATCCTCTGATATTAAGGCAGAAAGAGCCCGTCTGGATGCTGTCCAGATCCTTCCACTCACAAGTCGGCTCAATTATAGGGGTGGGATGTGTGCGAATATACTATTCCGTTTTTCGGGGGGAAAATTGTTTTTAAAAAAATTAAATTACCTAACTTATTTTGCAACAATTCCTATGCTCTACTGGCATCTGACATCTGTTTAGGTTCTATCATTCAACTGAATGGTGTGTGGGTCATTGGTGTGTGGAGGAATCTACACCGTGGTTCAAAAAAAAGTAAGCCAAATTGTTTTGCATATATCTCTAACACCTGATGACATATCAAGGTAACATTTTCTAAATATTTAGAGAAGTGGGCCAAGAATGTGATTCCAAAATTTCATGAAATAAAGTTGAACGGATAAAAAGATATGAATATTTAAACTTCATATACCGAAATTGCAGTTTACAAGCAATTTTCTGTCAGATTCGATAAAATGTTTCCTTATTATCTCCAATGCCTGATGATTAATCATTCTAAAATTTTCCAGATATGTAGAGAATTGAACTAACAATATGACAACAACAGTATGGTTTGATAATTTAATTAAATAAGATGCTCAAAATTACCTCCTCCTGATTGCACGCAAGCCTGGAGGCGCTGGCGCTATTGCAATGGCAACAGCAACGTCGATTATCCTCTGGTCCAGGCCATCCCACACTTCCAACAAGCGTTGCTTCAGATCGTTTATAAACTTTATATCATGGATTGTTGTTTGGTAGGCTCGGTCTTGCATCACGTTCCGCATTTTTATAGTCGACAGGATTCAAATCTGGGCTGTTCGGAGGTCAAAATGTGGGAGAAATTAAGCCTGGCGTCTCTCTTGTCAGCATTTCGATGGTTTCCTTGGTTCTGTGGGTTGGCGCTGTTCTGTTGAAAAACAAAGCTTTCTTCTGGGACTAGATTTCTGATTACAGATTGAAGATGTTGTGACAGCAGAACATCGCGATAATAGGCTCTTTTAATTTTTACTCCAGGATCAATGAAGACTAAATGGGAACGGCCAAGCGTCGAAACCGCAACGGACACCATAACAGACTTGCTGAAAACTGAAATTTCGGGTGATGAAGTTGAAATATCCATATCTTTTCATCCCTTCAAATTTATGACATGATATTTTGGAATCCTTTTCTTGGTTCAATTCCCTAAATATTGTTAAAAGGTTTTTATGATTACTCATCAGACATCAGAGATGCAAGAAAAACAGTTTGGCTTACTTTTTATTGAATCTGACAGAAAAATTGCTTGAAAACTGATATTTCTGTATACGAAGATTAAATATTCATATCTTTTTATCCGTTCAACTTTATCTCATGAAATTTTGGAATCATATTCTTGGTCCACTTCTCTAAATATTTAGAAAATTTTAGCTTGATATGTCATCAGGTATTAGAGATATGCGCAAAACAATTTGGCTTACTTTTTTTTGAACCACGGTGTAGAGTCTGTATACATGAACCAAGCAAGGAATGGGAGGGAGAAAATCCAAATCCACCGCTGCCTGATCACCGAGAAACGCCTACCTCCAGTCACCACTCTAGATTTTCTGTGGCTGCCAACTTGCCTTCACTATCTTAGAGCTCCCAGTGCGAAAGACGCAGAGAAAAGAAAGTAGTTTTAGGTCATTGAAGGCAGATGAGAGAAGTTGGGAGTTGAGCAGCAAGTTATTCCATAATAGATTTATTCGATTGAACAATTGAATGCAGTTGGTCATCGAAATGTTGAACACACAACTGTTGAACGCACAACTGTTGAACGCACAACTGTTGAGCACACAACTGTTGAACGCACAACTGTTTAAACGCACAACTGTTGAACGCACAACTGTTTAACGCACAACTGTTTAACGCACAACTGTTTAACGCACAACTGTTAACGCACAACTGTTGAACGCACAACTGTTGAACGCACAACTGTTGAATCCATCTAATTTAAGAACATCCAGGATTTTAATGGTTCATAAGACATTTGGTCATGTTTAACTTCGAATTCCCAGCTTCTTCACTTCTTCAGAGGTCTGTAACAGGGTTGCCAGGTCGTCGCGAAAAGCAACTTTTGAAAGCGCTCGCGCTTGAAAATTTTGTCCTCGCGACCTCGCGCTTTTTGGGGCTACTTTTGAATTGCCTCGCGGTCGCGACGGCGACTTTTTTGGGGCGACTTTTTGGGGTTTTTGAGCGAAAAAAAAGGATTTTCCACGAGATTTCGATCGAAAGACTAAAAAAAGGTCGTCAGAAATCTTGACGACCTTCTTTTTAGTCATCAGAAGAAATTTTTGCGACCGAAAATAGAAAAGCTAGATGATCTCGCGATTTTCGAGACTTTTTTTCGTAATCTCGCGACAAAGTTTTCCCAAAATCTGGCAACCCTGGTCTGTAACTGTACTATCTCCCAATCTATACTAACCCTAATCTAAAAACTAATTCTTGCACTGACGAACTCATTATATCTGTGCATCAAGTTGCCTTGTTTAATATTAAGAAATCTCTCTCTTCTCTTATTGCACTGCCTTCTTTTCAGTGATTATCTGACATGTTTGATAAAATTCCTCTCATCCCCAGGATCCGTAAAGTTGACAGTCTACATCTTTTCAAGCTTTCTTCATAGCTCAGAACTTGTGTGTTTGTGGTCAGTGAAATAAAGTGACCCAGTTAATGGAGTCAGTGTGGTCAGTGTGCTGTGCGTGATGTGGAAGAAGTAGACTCAGAAATGAGACGATTAAGACCCAGCTATACAGATGAACTTCTCTGTTTAAAGCTCTTGAAGGTGTATTAAAGAGAAAGTTGCTCTCATTAATTGTATAACATAGATGTTAACAAAATCACGTGTTTGCCATTTGAGGCAATAATTTATATTTCGATGAGTCATCTCTGTTGCTCACCTGCTGCTTCGTTTGGTTTACTCTGTGCAGGTTTGGTTCCTAAAATGTAAAATCAAGTAAACACAAGATGAACAAGTTTTAAAGTTTCTCTACAATGCCCAGAAGAAAAATGCAACTAATTAATTTGACAAACTTTGATGCATTGAAGCAGATACGTAAGATCAGTGAAATGTTAGCTACCAGTATATATCACAAAGACTCCTCACACAACATAATCAATATGACCCTATAAGAAATAGAACTATGTGCAATATTCTTTATGCTTTTGAAATAATTTTTTATATATTTTGTCTCAATCACTGACCCTTGTTGCCAAACGCGTGTATCTCTTTAAATGATTAGTAGAATCAGCGATCGTACCAGTTACATATTCTGGAGCAGAATCTTCTGTCTTTGCTCTTTGTCTTTCCTTTGCGTCCATCGTTTTAATCACCGGCGGCTGATCAGTTCTCTTAGAATTCACTCGATAAGTCACTTAAAGAGATAAGAAATCTTAATCTCAATAAGTCACTTAATCAGATAAGAAATCTTAATCTCAATAAGTCACTTAAAGAGATAAGAAATCTTAATCTGAATAAGTCACTTAAAGAGATAAGAAATCTTAATCTCATTAAGTCACTTAAACAGATAAGAAATCTTAATCTGAATAAGTCACTTAAAGAGATAAGAAATCTTAATCTCAATAAGTCAATTAAAGAGTTAAGAAATCTTAATCTCAATAAGTCACTTAAACAGATAAGAAGTCTTAACTAAAGAAGTCACTTAAACAGATAAGAAGTCTTAACTAAAGAAGTCACTTAAGCAGATAAAAAAAAATTAACTAAAGATGTCACTTAAACAGATAAGAAATCTTAATCTCAATAAGTCACTTAAACAGATAAGAAATCTTAATCTCAATAAGTCACTTAAACAGATTTAAAAAATCTTAACTAAAGAAGTCACTTAAACAGTTAAGAAATTTTAACTAAAGAAGTCACTTAAACAGATAAAAAAATCTTAACTAAAGATGTCACTTGAACAGATAAAAAATCTTAATCTCAATAAGTCACTTAAACAGATAAGAAATCTTAATCTGAATAAGTCACTTAAACAGATAAGAAATCTTAATCTCAATAAGTCACTTAAACAGATAAGAAGTCTTCACTAAAGAAGTCACTTTAACAGATAAGAAATCTTAACTAAAAATGTCACTTAAACAGATAAGAAATCTTAACTAAAGATGTCACTTAAACAGATAAGAAATCTTAACTAAATATGTCACTTAAACAGATAAGAAATCTTAACTAAAGATGTCACTTAAACAGATAAGAAATCTTAACTAAAGATGTCACTTAAACAGATAAGAAATCTTAACTAAAGATGTCACTTAAACAGATAAAAAAAACTTAACTAAAGATGTCACTTAAACAGCAAAAGACAGATAGTTATTCAGATAGTTATTCAATCCAATTGCGATATATATATATATATATATATATATATATATATATATATATAACAAAATATTAAAGTTTATGGCATCAACCTGAATTTTCATTTTAAAGAAAAATGGTTTGCACTTTATTACACAAGTGTCCAGTAATACTTCTTTTGTCATAAAGACAATGTTTCGGTAAAACTCCTGTTTTAATGACCTTTCGATGGGAAGTGACAAGGAACTCTGCCGATGGATGTGAATGGAGGACCGAGGAGGGAGGGTGGGACCAAGGAGGGAGGTTGAAACTAAGGAGGGAGGTTGAGACCAAGGAGGGAGGTTGGGACCAAGGAGGAAGGGTGGGACCAAGGAGGGAGGGTGGGACCAAGGAGGGAGGTTGGGACCAAGGAGGAAGGTTGGGACCAAGGAGGGAGGTTGGGACCAAGGAGGAAGGGTGGGACCAAAGAGGGAGGTTGAAACTAAGGAGGGAGGTTGAGACCAAGGAGGGAGGTTGGGACCAAGGAGGAAGGGTGGGACCAAGGAGGGAGGGTGGGACCAAGGAGGGAGGTTGGGACCAAGGAGGAAGGTTGGGACCAAGGAGGGAGGTTGGGACCAAGGAGGAAGGGTGGGACCAAGGAGGGAGGTTGGGACCGAGGGAGGTTGAAACCAAGGAGGATGGTTGGGACCAAGGAAGGAGGGTGGGACCAAGGAGGGAGGGTGGGACCAAGGAGGGAGGTTGGGACCAAGGAGGGAGGTTGGGACCAAGGACTTCCGTGCGCGATCTCGGCGTCCTGCTGGAGTCAGATCTGTCCATTATTTATTTAGCTTTTGCAGAACGCGTCCAGCCACTGAACAGCAGCCTCATCAGCCACATGTAAGGCGGTTAAACCACCGGGAAAGCGGGTTGTTTTGCAGTCATCTACGATGTGTGACATTGTCTGAATGTCACCACAGCTACACAGTGGGTCCGAAGCCTGTCTCCATAGCACCATGTTAGCAGCACAGCGTCCTTGTCCAGTTCTAAAACGATTTAACGTTGACCAATGCCCACGTGGAAGATCTGTCCATGAGGCGCCATATCGCCTGGACCGTAGGCTGTTGCTTCCTGCAGCTCCGTCTCATCAGGAGCTGCATCAAGTCCTTGCCCTTTGAGGCCGCGAGAGCGGCCGTTGCCGCTTTCGTCACTTCCAAGGTGGATCGCTGCAACAGTCTGCTTACCGGCGCGCCTGCGTGCCTCTTGGACGGACTCCAGTCAGTGCTTAATGCCGCGGCGAGGCTAGTCTGCAACAGGAGAAAGTACGACCACGTCACGCCGCTCCTTCGTGACGTCCTCCACTGGCTGCCTGTTCCATCTCGCATCGACGAATTCAAGCTCTGTCTGCTCGTCTTCAAATCGCTTCACGGAGCTGCGCCTGAGTACCTGCGCGATTGCTGCATAGAGACTCATTCCTCCGCGGCTGGGCTTCGGCTCAGATCATCCGAGAGGACTGATTTGCGTGTGCGGAGAATGAGAACGTGCTTCGGCGATCGTGCCTTCTCGGTCGCTGGTCCTCGATGCTGGAACAGTCTTCCTCTCGCTATCCGATCAGCAGGCTCAGTGGACTCTTTTAAAGCCATGCTAAATTCACACTTGTTCGCTAGGGCTTATCCGGTGTAGCTGTTTTTGTAAGGCGCCCTTGTCTAAAGCAGAGCAGTTGGGGAAGGAGCATTCCAAAGAGAAGAACCAATTGAGAGGCAAGTGATCGAGATTTTGTCTTCTTGATTGTTTTCAGTCGTCCATAAATAGAAGACAATTTTCACAATGTCACTAAACATACTTCTAAGAATCAGTCAGTCGACTGACACTGATTGACACTGACCCTGACTGACTTACTGACTGACTGACACTGACTAACACTGACTGACTTACTGACACTGACTGACTGACTTACTGACTGACTGACTGACACTGACTGACTGACACTGACTTACTGACACTGACTGACTTACTGACTGACTGACACTGACTGACACTGACTGACTTACTGACTGACTGACTGACACTGACTTACTGACTGACACTGACCGACTGACACTGATTGATTTACTGACTGACTGACACTGACGGACTTACTGACTGACACTTACTGACTGACTGACTGACTGACACTGACGGACTTACTGACTGACTGACACTTACTGACTGACTGACTGACTGACTGACTGACTGACTGACTGACACTTACTGACTGACTGACTGACTGACTGACTGACACTGATTGACTGACACTGACTGACTTACTGACACTGACTTACTGACTGACACTGACCGACTGACACTAATTGATTTACTGACTGACTGACACTGACGGACTTACTTACTGACACTTACTGACTGACTGACTGACACTTACTGACTGACTGACACTGACTGACTTACTGACTGACTGACACTGACTGACTGACACTGACTGACTGACACTGATTGACTGACACTGACTGACTTACTGACACTGACTGACTTACTGACTGACTGACACTTACTGACTGACTGACTGACACTTACTGACTGACACTGACTGACTGACACTGACTGACTTACTGAGTGACTGACACTGACTGACTGACACTGACTGACTTACTGAGTGACTGACACTGACTGACACTGACTGACACTGACTGACACTGACTGACACTGACTGACTTACTGAGTGACTGACACTGACTGACTGACACGGACTGACTGACACTGACTGACTTACTGAGTGACTGACACGGACTGACTGACACTGACTGACTTACTGAGTGACTGACACTGACTGACACTGACTGACTGACACTGACTGACACTGACTGACTGACACGGACTGACTGACACTGACTGACTTACTGAGTGACTGACACGGACTGACTGACACTGACTGACTTACTGAGTGACTGACACTGACTGACACTGACTGACACTGACTGACTGACACGGACTGACTTACTGACACTGACTGACTGACTGACACTGACTGACTGACTGACTAACTGACCTGCTGCATTTCTGTTGCTGTCGTGTTGTTCAATGTCATCAGCCCCTGTTTCAACCGGTTGATGACCTCCTCCTCCTCCTCCTCCTCCTCCTCCTCCTCCTCCTCCTCCTCCTCCTCCTCCTCCTGATGCTGCTGCTGCTGCTGCTGCTGTGTCTAGCCGAGGTGTGACAGTTGTCAAGTGGTGTTTCTTGTGATGACCTGAATTAGAGGAATCCAGAAAATACAAATCGTATCAACCTACTTTCTAACTGATTCTATTCACCTATCGATTCTATCAATCGTAATATCAAAATAAAATACTAAAAAGCAAAAGTTGATTCCTGTTTTCTCAAACTGCTGTGAGCGCCTGACTTGTAAATGTCGAGATATTGAAGTCTATGAACCCTTTGCAGTTACCATGTAAGCCATGTTTTGCTCAGCGCCATCTTCGGGTAAAGTTCAAGTCTTTATTGCCGAGGGTGAGACTGTCAGCCCTTTGTCTAAAGCAGTGATTCCCAACCTGTGTGCCGCGGCACACTAGAGTGCCGCGAGACCTTTGCAGGTGTGCCGCGGGAAAATTCTAAAATGTTATTAATTAATAATTAATTAATGATTTAAAGCAAAACATCCGAAAACATCATTACTGCAACATCAAAACTTAAGTCGGTTGGTCTTAATCTCTCACACTGTACCAGGTTAAGATCCCCAAGGGAAATCTTGATTGTTTTCCCACAGTCATTGAATCTCAGTTAGAAAAGAAAGTTGCACCTAAAAAACTAAACACATTGATAGACCTACATGTACAACCAGCACTACAGCATTAGGCCTATACTTCCCTTCCCTTGCAATCGACAATTTTGACTGGGTAACATGGGCGGAGTTGCGGAGTTTGGCTTCCTTTTGGGGGGCGGGGGGCTAAAAACTTGGGCTTTGTTTGGGGAGAGACTCAAATTTTTCCTCGATCCAAAAAAGTTGATGTTTTTTGCGAGTATGATTGTCGTATCTGGAGCCTCATTTCAATTTGATCTGCTGACTGACTAGACTCACTAGAGTAGGCTATTATTTAGATAAGAGGAACATTAAAATTAGATTATTATTAAATAATAGTGACAAATAGAAAAAAAATTGATAATTATAATTACCGTATTTTAGCGAATATATCACGCACCCCGGTATAACACGCACGCGAATATAACACGCTAGTTTTTGCGATTTCAGTAAAAAATGAATTATATACCACGCACCAGAGTATAAGACGCAACCATTTCATGTGACAATCAACACGTTGGACGGACGCATGCGCTAACGTTAGGCTAATGCTACTCTACCGTATATGATTTGTCACCGGATATGGTCATAACTTTATAGAATACCAAAGTTAAAATAATCTCTTTGATTAAAATAACTAAAAAATGAAGAATCTTTATAAAATATTAACAATTAAAAAAATATTCTATTTACAACTCAAAACCTGTAAGCAGTACTGACCTTGTTCCTCCTTCTTTACGTTCAGTCGTTCACAGAGTAAGGTCTCCGCAGGTGGTAGATTAATCTTATAGCGCTTGTACAGTGACTTAATTAAAGGAAGGCTTCGATATTAGCCGATTGTATTGTGTAAGCGTTAATTAATAATTTATATTTCCTTTGATTGTGTCCGCCATTCTAAAACGACCGTAGAACAAGTTTGAAGAAAGTGAGGCTTGGAGATAGGCAGGTTCGAACAAAGAGCTACGATTGTAGCCGTCTTTCCTTTGACTATGGTCGGAACGGTACCTGCTTTGAGTCTTTGATGTAGGCCTAAATAGGCTTTAGAAACAACTCAACAAATAGAGCTGTTTTGTTTGCCTTTCACTAGCTTCTGACCGGGCAATTATCGTGTATGTTGTTTGCTGTAGTAGAAAGGTAGAAACATTTGTTTGATCTCTCCCGCCCATTATCTACACTGAACAGAATTTACAAATTTGATTGTTGCCGGCCATTCGAAAAGGAACGTAGAACGAGTTTAGAGAAAGTTAAGATGGGAGATAGGCATGTTAGAACAGCTACCAGTACAATTGTTTGTCTTTCCTTTCACTCTGTTCGGACCATTTAGGCCTACCGGCACCTGGGCCTAATTTGAAAGAACCGATCGAGCCTTTGATGTATATAGGCTCAAACAAGCGGAGCTATTTGTGCATGTCTTTCCTTAGCTCTTTGATCGGCCAATTACGTACCTGTTGATTACTGTAGCGGAAAGATCGAAGTTAAATAAACCGTTATCGTATGATTCTAACCATAGTCGATTCCACTGGCAATATTTACTGTACGCTTTGTTTGATCTCTCTCACCCACAACCTACGCTGAGCGAGCGATAATAGCTAGATATTTCTGATTCTGAAAATGTACGGACGATTGCGGTAAATTGATTAATTTCTTTATAAATACATTAACTGTAGGCTAGTCACAATTTAACGCTGTGCGAACGATATTAGCTAGGTATTTCTGAACATTCACGGACGATTACGGTAAATAGATTTTAGACCTTATTATTATGGTCGATGAACTAGACTATTTCTTAACAGATATGCGCTACATAAATTCTAGGCTAGTCACATGTTAACGTTGTGCGAACGATAATACAGTAATCAAAGTCTGCGTGTAATTATTTGTTTATTGTGCGTTTCGAATGAAATAGCCTATTTAGAATTATTCGTCTATAGTCTATACGGTACTATTTAACTTTTATAACTATGAGAGGTCGAATTGTGATGTTTTGGAACATTGAACGGTAACTTTGTGCGGTTTGCAATATTCGCTGATTTTTCATGATAATTTTACTGTAATAAACGATTAATAGTACTGTTGTCGAACTTATTGTCTATAATCGATTTAATTAGGATTGCATGCCTCCATATTGTATGTACACGAAACTCAATTCATATTTATAGCATTTAGTGGTAACTTTACGCGGTTTCTAGTATTGACTGATATTTACATGATAATAGAACGGTAATCACCGAATTCGTTCATACATTTTTAAATTTGTACATTGCACCTTCAAGAAACTTACTAAGCTGCGTTCCCAGCCAATTCATGGCAACACAAATTAGATTTCAACAACTAACTTGTTAAATAAATTGACATTATTTATAGGGGCAGGCGCATCAAATAGGTGAATACTACTCGGACTTAATTTTTAATTCATTTCGCCGACGTCCATGCCTTCGTATTATATGTTTAAGAAACTTTCTGGTAGTTTTTGACCATCACCTGAAAATAATATGGTACAAAATTTGGCTGTGTAAAAAATAATTTGTATAACACGCCCCCGAGTATACCACGCGGTTGGGGTGCGTGGTTTGTAAAACTTTGTATAACCCGCGTGTTATATTCGCTAAAATACGGTAAGTGTGCCGCGAAATTTTTTATTCCTTCTTAGTGTGCCGCAAGCCAAAAAAGGTTGGGAATCACTGGTCTAAAGTTATATACTGGATCTTGCTGTAATGGGAAGAGGTTACATGAAGTTCGTTTCCCTGAACAGCTTTGAACAGCACCTTGTCAGCCTCTTGTGCTAAAGTTTCAGTTGTGAGTGTATCAGGAATTCAAGATCAGGATGCATGTTTCAGACATTTATACATGTACTGTATATCCAGTTGATGTCCAACAGCATTATTTTGTCTGGCAGCAGTACTATTGATCTAGCAATGAATTTATCTTACTAGCCACACTACTGCTATTGAGTATTTAAGCATGATAATTGACCTTTGCCCTGGACAGGATATAGATATTACCTCCTGGCCGTGAGTGTTCCTTTTCCTTCCTCATGACCACCGTGAGTGTCGTCGTCGTTAGTCTCACAGCAGCTGTGCGTTTCTTCTGATCTTCTTCGTGTGGAATGGAAGTTGTTTGAGTTGTATGTTTCTTTGGTGCTAAAACAAAAAAGAAATTAACAAGAAATTATCCCTACTACACTCTGTATCTCTGTATAGTTTGCTTCTGTTGATTCAACAGTTGACTAAAAAAATTCTAGTCAATTATATGTGGCCGTTATACAGGGTGGACCTAAAAACACCCCTAAGGTTTTTGCCAATGTCTTGGCCACAAGTAAGAATTTCGAAATGAAATTTTACAGGCTTAAAGACAATTCATATTTACACATGATGGCCAGATTTAATCAAAATATTTCAAACAGAACAAAATTTATATCACTTTTAGTGAGTGAGGCCACCTACCGTTTTTGACGCTTCAAAAATGTAACGCACCAAAAAGTAGCAAAAGCGCGATAGTCTCATCTCAAATAATTGTTTTCAAAAAGCCTTGATATTGCCAGATGATCATTATTATTACTTTTCTAAAAGAAACAGGGTACCAGCGTAGCCGCACGTCACTGTGAAGTCACTTAGCAAGATGACAATCAAGTTGGTAAATAAAGAATCTGTCAGATTAATAATTTCGCTATTAAGCAATGAAATTCAAATTTCTAAAAAAAATGAAAATGGCCAAGCTGTCCAAGACAAAATGTGTATTCAGACAACTGTTGAGAAAGATCCTGGAGATATAAGGTTATGATAAACAGTGAGATCTAAACAAATTAAGAGTTAAGCTAAGAGTTAAGAGATTTGCCGTGAATGAAAGAAGATCGGCTCAATGTCGATTGTTCTGGTTTCATTGAGAAAGCCAATGGCTCCAAATCTCCGGATTTGAACCCGATGGATTGACAATCAATTGCTGGAGAAATATCACAATCTGCAACCAAAACCAAGAGCGGTAAAAGAATTGATGGGCGCATTGGAAGATGTGCCTTTGGATCGCATCAACATGACCATCAAAAACTTTGCAAAGATACTCAAAATAAGTGCTGCTGGCACTGGTGTTGGGCACGTTGAACACAAGTTGTGAAGCACTATTAAGTTCATTTTACAACAATCATTTGAGATGAAACTTAATAAAATCACGATTTTGCTACTTTTGGTTGCATTACGTTTTTGAATCGTCAAAAAAAACCGGTGGGTGGCCTCACTAAAAGTGATATAACTTTTGTTCTGTTTGAAATATTGTGATGAAATCTGGCCATCATTTGTAAATATGAATTGTCTTTAAGCCTGTGAAATTTCATTTTGAAATTCTTACTTCTGGCCAAAATATTGGCAAAAAACCTTAGGGGGGTCTTTTTTGGTCCACCCTGTAAATGCATTAACATTCAGACATACCAGCAGGCTCTAGAGATCAACGTGAATCTAACTTCCTGTTCCAATGTCTTTCCATCTGTGTAGCACGACGATGTCACAATGCCATTGCATTCAGATGCACATTTCCGAATGGCTGTGAAAGGCCTGATTTCTCTCAGAGAATTACTTTTAATCCTAACCTAATTTTTTCATTCCTTGTGGATTATTTCTACCTCGGGTATAAGGAACTAATAAAAAAAGTTATAATAGTAATTATAATAATATATATTCCTAATAGTTATTATAAACATTTGAATGTAACTAGACCGGCAGTGTTTAATCTAGACGTCTCTGGGGGGGGAAAGTCCCCCCCCCAGGATTGACATTTCCCCCCCCCCAGAAAAATTTGACAAAATGATATTAGTTTTTTTACTGTTTTCATCATTGTTTTACATGAAGTGCTATAATATATCGTGATATTATTTACTATTATATGATTATAACGACATTATTTACTAATATAATATATGATACTATCATGTTGCAATGAGTAGGCTATAACTTACTGTATATATTAGTATAAACACTATTTTTGCCTAACTAAAAACAGAGATGACATCCCTCCAGAAATTTGGCAAAATGATAATAGTTTTTAGCTGTTGCTTACATCATCGCATTACATCAACTGTTACAATATAATATACCGTAATAATATTTACTATTATATGGTTATAGTAATTATTTACTATTACGGCACACAATCCTGCTAAAATGAGTGTTAAGATGACACCTTAAAATGTTAAAATGTTGCCATTGCAATGTGGAAATTCAAAAAGTTTCTGATGACGCTCTGAACAAGTACAGGTATTTTGTTAAAATGACACCACAAAATGCTGCCATTGCAATGTGGAAATTCAAAAAGTTTCTGATGAGGCTCTGAAAAGTACAGGTATTTTGTTAAAATGACACCACAAAATGCTGCCATTGCAATGTGGAAATTCAAAAAGTTTCTGATGAGGCTCTGAACAAGTACAGGCATTTTGTTAAGATGACACCTTAAAATGCCACCATTGCAATGTGGAAATTCAAAATTTTCTGATAAGACTCTGAAAAAACCCAGATATTTTGTTAAGATGACACCTTAAAATGCTACCATTGCAATGTGAAAATTCAAAAAGTTTCTGATGAGGCTCTGAAAAAGTACAGGTATTTTGTTAAGATGACACCTTAAAATGCTACCATTGCAATGTGGAAATTCAAAAAGTTTCTGATGAGGCTCTGAAAAAGTACAGGCATTTTGTTAAAATGACACCTTAAAATGCCACCATTGCAATGCGGAAATTCAAAAATTTTCTGATAAGGCTCTGAAAAAGTACAGGTATTTTGTTAAGATGACACCTTAAAATGCTACCATTGCAATGTAAAAATTCAAAAAGTTTCTGATGAGGCTCTGAAAAAGTACAGGTATTTTTGTTAAGATGACACCTTAAAATGCTACCATTGCAATGTGGAAATTCAAAAAGTTTCTGATGAGGCTCTGAACAAGTACAGGTATTTTGTTAAAATGACACCACAAAATGCTGCCATTGCAATGTGGAAATTCAAAAAGTTTCTGATGAGGCTCTGAAAAGTACAGGTATTTTGTTAAAATGACACCACAAAATGCTGCCATTGCAATGTGGAAATTCAAAAAGTTTCTGATGAGGCTCTGAACAAGTACAGGCATTTTGTTAAGATGACACCTTAAAATGCCACCATTGCAATGTGGAAATTCAAAATTTTCTGATAAGACTCTGAAAAAACCCAGATATTTTGTTAAGATGACACCTTAAAATGCTACCATTGCAATGTGAAAATTCAAAAAGTTTCTGATGAGGCTCTGAAAAAGTACAGGTATTTTGTTAAGATGACACCTTAAAATGCTACCATTGCAATGTAAAAATTCAAAAAGTTTCTGATGAGGCTCTGAAAAAGTACAGGCATTTTGTTAAAATGACACCTTAAAATGCCACCATTGCAATGCGGAAATTCAAAAATTTTCTGATAAGGCTCTGAAAAAGTACAGGTATTTTGTTAAGATGACACCTTAAAATGCTACCATTGCAATGTAAAAATTCAAAAAGTTTCTGATGAGGCTCTGAAAAAGTACAGGTATTTTTGTTAAGATGACACCTTAAAATGCTACCATTGCAATGTGGAAATTCAAAAAGTTTCTGATGAGGCTCTGAAAAGTACAGGTATTTTTGTTAAGATGACACCTTAAAATGCTACCATTGCAATGTGGAAATTCAAAAAGTTTCTGATGAGGCTCTGAAAAAGTACAGGCATTTTGTTAAAATGACACCTTAAAATGCCACCATTGCAATGCGGAAATTCAAAAATTTTCTGATAAGGCTCTGAAAAAGTACAGGTATTTTGTTAAGATAACACCTTAAAATGCTACCATTGCAATGTGGAAATTCAAAAAGTTTCTGATGAGGCTCTGAAAAAGTACAGGTATTTTGTTAAGATGACACCTTAAAATGCTACCATTGCAATGTGGAAATTCAAAAAGTTTCTGATGAGGCTCTGAAAAAGTACAGGTATTTTGTTAAGATGACACCTTAAAATGCTACCATTGCAATGTGGAAATTCAAAAAGTTTCTGATGAGGCTCTGAAAAAGTACAGGTATTTTGTTAAGATGACACCTTAAAATGCTACCATTGCAATGTAAAAATTCAAAAAGTTTCTGATGAGGCTCTGAAAAAGTACAGGTATTTTTGTTAAGATGACACCTTAAAATGCTACCATTGCAATGTGGAAATTCTAAAAGTTTCTGATGAGGCTCTGAAAAGTACAGGTATTTTTGTTAAGATGACACCTTAAAATGCTACCATTGCAATGTAAAAAATTCAAACAGTTTCTGATGAGGCTCTGAAAAAGTACAGGTATTTTGTTAAGATGACACCTTAAAATGCTACCATTGCAATGTAAAAATTCAAAAAGTTTCTGATGAGGCTCTGAAAAAGTACAGGTATTTTTGTTAAGATGACACCTTAAAATGCTACCATTGCAATGTGGAAATTCAAAAAGTTTCTGATGAGGCTCTGAAAAGTACAGGTATTTTTGTTAAGATGACACCTTAAAATGCTACCATTGCAATGTAAAAAATTCAAAAAGTTTCTGATGAGGCTCTGAAAAAGTACAGGTATTTTGTTAAGATGACACCTTAAAATGCTACCATTGCAATGTAAAAATTCAAAAAGTTTCTGATGAGGCTCTGAAAAAGTACAGGTATTTTTGTTAAGATGACACCTTAAAATGCTACCATTGCAATGTGGAAATTCAAAAAGTTTCTGATGAGGCTCTGAAAAGTACAGGTATTTTTGTTAAGATGACACCTTAAAATGCTACCATTGCAATGTGGAAATTCAAAAAGTTTCTGATGAGGCTCTGAAAAGTACAGGTATTTTTGTTAAGATGACACCTTAAAATGCTACCATTGCAATGTAAAAAATTCAAAAAGTTTCTGATGAGGCTCTGAAAAAGTACAGGTATTTTTGTTAAGATGACACCTTAAAATGCTACCATTGCAATGTGGAAATTCAAAAAGTTTCTGATGAGGCTCTGAAAAGTACAGGTATTTTTGTTAAGATGACACCTTAAAATGCTACCATTGCAATGTAAAAAATTCAAAAAGTTTCTGATGAGGCTCTGAAAAAGTACAGGTATTTTGTTAAGATAACACCTTAAAATGCTACCATTGCAATGTGGAAATTCAAAAAGTTTCTGATGAGGCTCTGAAAAAGTACAGGTATTTTGTTAAGATGACACCTTAAAATGCTACCATTGCAAATGTGGAAATTCAAAAAGTTTCTGATGAGGCTCTGAAAAAGTACAGGTATTTTGTTAAGATGACACCTTAAAATGCTACCATTGCAATGTGGAAATTCAAAAAGTTTCTGATGACGCTCTGAACAAGTACAGGTATTTTGTTAAAATGACACCACAAAATGCTGCCATTGCAATGTGGAAATTCAAAAAGTTTCTGATGAGGCTCTGAACAAGTACAGGCATTTTGTTAAGATGACACCTTAAAATGCCACCATTGCAATGTGGAAATTCAAAATTTTCTGATAAGACTCTGAAAAAACCCAGATATTTTGTTAAGATGACACCTTAAAATGCTACCATTGCAATGTGAAAATTCAAAAAGTTTCTGATGAGGCTCTGAAAAAGTACAGGTATTTTGTTAAGATGACACCTTAAAATGCTACCATTGCAATGTGGAAATTCAAAAAGTTTCTGATGAGGCTCTGAAAAAGTACAGGCATTTTGTTAAAATGACACCTTAAAATGCCACCATTGCAATGCGGAAATTCAAAAATTTTCTGATAAGGCTCTGAAAAAGTACAGGTATTTTGTTAAGATGACACCTTAAAATGCTACCATTGCAATGTAAAAATTCAAAAAGTTTCTGATGAGGCTCTGAAAAAGTACAGGTATTTTTGTTAAGATGACACCTTAAAATGCTACCATTGCAATGTGGAAATTCAAAAAGTTTCTGATGAGGCTCTGAAAAGTACAGGTATTTTTGTTAAGATGACACCTTAAAATGCTACCATTGCAATGTGGAAATTCAAAAAGTTTCTGATGAGGCTCTGAAAAAGTACAGGCATTTTGTTAAAATGACACCTTAAAATGCCACCATTGCAATGCGGAAATTCAAAAATTTTCTGATAAGGCTCTGAAAAAGTACAGGTATTTTGTTAAGATAACACCTTAAAATGCTACCATTGCAATGTGGAAATTCAAAAAGTTTCTGATGAGGCTCTGAAAAAGTACAGGTATTTTGTTAAGATGACACCTTAAAATGCTACCATTGCAATGTGGAAATTCAAAAAGTTTCTGATGAGGCTCTGAAAAAGTACAGGTATTTTGTTAAGATGACACCTTAAAATGCTACCATTGCAATGTGGAAATTCAAAAAGTTTCTGATGAGGCTCTGAAAAAGTACAGGTATTTTGTTAAGATGACACCTTAAAATGCTACCATTGCAATGTAAAAATTCAAAAAGTTTCTGATGAGGCTCTGAAAAAGTACAGGTATTTTTGTTAAGATGACACCTTAAAATGCTACCATTGCAATGTGGAAATTCAAAAAGTTTCTGATGAGGCTCTGAAAAGTACAGGTATTTTTGTTAAGATGACACCTTAAAATGCTACCATTGCAATGTGGAAATTCTAAAAGTTTCTGATCAGGCTCTGAAAAGTACAGGTATTTTTGTTAAGATGACACCTTAAAATGCTACCATTGCAATGTAAAAAATTCAAACAGTTTCTGATGAGGCTCTGAAAAAGTACAGGTATTTTGTTAAGATGACACCTTAAAATGCTACCATTGCAATGTAAAAATTCAAAAAGTTTCTGATGAGGCTCTGAAAAAGTACAGGTATTTTTGTTAAGATGACACCTTAAAATGCTACCATTGCAATGTGGAAATTCAAAAAGTTTCTGATGAGGCTCTGAAAAGTACAGGTATTTTTGTTAAGATGACACCTTAAAATGCTACCATTGCAATGTAAAAAATTCAAAAAGTTTCTGATGAGGCTCTGAAAAAGTACAGGTATTTTGTTAAGATGACACCTTAAAATGCTACCATTGCAATGTGGAAATTCAAAAAGTTTCTGATGAGGCTCTGAAAAGTACAGGTATTTTTGTTAAGATGACACCTTAAAATGCTACCATTGCAATGTGGAAATTCAAAAAGTTTCTGATGAGGCTCTGAAAAGTACAGGTATTTTTGTTAAGATGACACCTTAAAATGCTACCATTGCAATGTAAAAAATTCAAAAAGTTTCTGATGAGGCTCTGAAAAAGTACAGGTATTTTTGTTAAGATGACACCTTAAAATGCTACCATTGCAATGTGGAAATTCAAAAAGTTTCTGATGAGGCTCTGAAAAGTACAGGTATTTTTGTTAAGATGACACCTTAAAATGCTACCATTGCAATGTAAAAAATTCAAAAAGTTTCTGATGAGGCTCTGAAAAAGTACAGGTATTTTGTTAAGATAACACCTTAAAATGCTACCATTGCAATGTGGAAATTCAAAAAGTTTCTGATGAGGCTCTGAAAAAGTACAGGTATTTTGTTAAGATGACACCTTAAAATGCTACCATTGCAAATGTGGAAATTCAAAAAGTTTCTGATGAGGCTCTGAAAAGTACAGGTATTTTTGTTAAGATGACACCTTAAAATGCTACCATTGCAATGTAAAAAATTCAAAAAGTTTCTGATGAGGCTCTGAAAAAGTACAGGTATTTTGTTAAGATGACACCTTAAAATGCTACCATTGCAATGTAAAAATTCAAAAAGTTTCTGATGAGACTCTGAAAAAGTACAGGTATTTTTGTTAAGATGACACCTTAAAATGCTACCATTGCAATGTGGAAATTCAAAAAGTTTCTGATGAGGCTCTGAAAAGTACAGGTATTTTTGTTAAGATGACACCTTAAAATGCTACCATTGCAATGTGGAAATTCAAAAAGTTTCTGATGAGGCTCTGAAAAGTACAGGTATTTTTGTTAAGATGACACCTTAAAATGCTACCATTGCAATGTAAAAAATTCAAAAAGTTTCTGATGAGGCTCTGAAAAAGTACAGGTATTTTTGTTAAGATGACACCTTAAAATGCTACCATTGCAATGTGGAAATTCAAAAAGTTTCTGATGAGGCTCTGAAAAGTACAGGTATTTTTGTTAAGATGACACCTTAAAATGCTACCATTGCAATGTAAAAAATTCAAAAAGTTTCTGATGAGGCTCTGAAAAAGTACAGGTATTTTGTTAAGATAACACCTTAAAATGCTACCATTGCAATGTGGAAATTCAAAAAGTTTCTGATGAGGCTCTGAAAAGTACAGGTATTTTTGTTAAGATGACACCTTAAAATGCTACCATTGCAATGTAAAAAATTCAAAAAGTTTCTGATGAGGCTCTGAAAAAGTACAGGTATTTTTGTTAAGATGACACCTTAAAATGCTACCATTGCAATGTGGAAATTCAAAAAGTTTCTGATGAGGCTCTGAAAAGTACAGGTATTTTTGTTAAGATGACACCTTAAAATGCTACCATTGCAATGTAAAAAATTCAAAAAGTTTCTGATGAGGCTCTGAAAAAGTACAGGTATTTTGTTAAGATAACACCTTAAAATGCTACCATTGCAATGTGGAAATTCAAAAAGTTTCTGATGAGGCTCTGAAAAAGTACAGGTATTTTGTTAAGATGACACCTTAAAATGCTACCATTGCAAATGTGGAAATTCAAAAAGTTTCTGATGAGGCTCTGAAAAAGTACAGGTATTTTGTTAAGATGACACCTTAAAATGCTACCATTGCAATGTGGAAATTCAAAAAGTTTCTGATGAGGCTCTGAACAAGTACAGGTATTTTGTTAAGATGACACCTTAAAATGCTACCATTGCAATGTGGAAATTCAAAAAGTTTCTGATGAGGCTCTGAAAAGTACAGGTATTTTTGTTAAGATGACACCTTAAAATGCTGCCATTGCAATGTGGAAATTCAAAAAGTTTCTGATGACGCTCTGAAAAAGTACAGGTATTTTGTTAAGATGACACCTTAAAATGCTACCATTGCAATGTAAAAATTCAAAAAGTTTCTGATGAGGCTCTGAAAAAGTACAGGTATTTTGTTAAGATAACACCTTAAAATGCTACCATTGCAATGTGGAAATTCAAAAAGTTTCTGATGAGGCTCTGAAAAAGTACAGGTATTTTGTTAAGATGACACCTTAAAATGCTACCATTGCAAATGTGGAAATTCAAAAAGTTTCTGATGAGGCTCTGAAAAAGTACAGGTATTTTGTTAAGATGACACCTTAAAATGCTACCATTGCAATGTGGAAATTCAAAAAGTTTCTGATGACGCTCTGAAAAAGTACAGGTATTTTGTTAAGATGACACCTTAAAATGCTACCATTGCAATGTAAAAATTCAAAAAGTTTCTGATGAGGCTCTGAAAAAGTACAGGTATTTTTGTTAAGATGACACCTTAAAATGCTACCATTGCAATGTAAAAATTCAAAAAGTTTCTGATGAGACTCTGAAAAAGTACAGGTATTTTGTTAAGATGACATCTTAAAATGCTGCCATTGCAATGTGAAAATTCAAAAAGTTTCTGATGAGGCTCTGAAAAGTACAGGTATTTTTGTTAAGATGACACCTTAAAATGCTACCATTGCAATGTGGAAATTCAAAAAGTTTCTGATGAGGCTCTGAAAAGTACAGGTATTTTTGTTAAGATGACACCTTAAAATGCTACCATTGCAATGTAAAAAATTCAAAAAGTTTCTGATGAGGCTCTGAAAAAGTACAGGTATTTTTGTTAAGATGACACCTTAAAATGCTACCATTGCAATGTGGAAATTCAAAAAGTTTCTGATGAGGCTCTGAAAAGTACAGGTATTTTTGTTAAGATGACACCTTAAAATGCTACCATTGCAATGTGGAAATTCAAAAAGTTTCTGATGAGGCTCTGAAAAGTACAGGTATTTTTGTTAAGATGACACCTTAAAATGCTACCATTGCAATGTAAAAAATTCAAAAAGTTTCTGATGAGACTCTGAAAAAGTACAGGTATTTTTGTTAAGATGACACCTTAAAATGCTACCATTGCAATGTGGAAATTCAAAAAGTTTCTGATGAGGCTCTGAAAAGTACAGGTATTTTTGTTAAGATGACACCTTAAAATGCTACCATTGCAATGTGGAAATTCAAAAAGTTTCTGATGAGGCTCTGAAAAGTACAGGTATTTTTGTTAAGATGACACCTTAAAATGCTACCATTGCAATGTAAAAAATTCAAAAAGTTTCTGATGAGACTCTGAAAAAGTACAGGTATTTTTGTTAAGATGACACCTTAAAATGCTACCATTGCAATGTGGAAATTCAAAAAGTTTCTGATGAGGCTCTGAAAAGTACAGGTATTTTTGTTAAGATGACACCTTAAAATGCTACCATTGCAATGTGGAAATTCAAAAAGTTTCTGATGAGGCTCTGAAAAGTACAGGTATTTTTGTTAAGATGACACCTTAAAATGCTACCATTGCAATGTAAAAAATTCAAAAAGTTTCTGATGAGGCTCTGAAAAAGTACAGGTATTTTTGTTAAGATGACACCTTAAAATGCTACCATTGCAATGTGGAAATTCAAAAAGTTTCTGATGAGGCTCTGAAAAGTACAGGTATTTTTGTTAAGATGACACCTTAAAATGCTACCATTGCAATGTAAAAAATTCAAAAAGTTTCTGATGAGGCTCTGAAAAAGTACAGGTATTTTGTTAAGATAACACCTTAAAATGCTACCATTGCAATGTGGAAATTCAAAAAGTTTCTGATGAGGCTCTGAAAAAGTACAGGTATTTTGTTAAGATGACACCTTAAAATGCTACCATTGCAATGTGGAAATTCAAAAAGTTTCTGATGAGGCTCTGAAAAAGTACAGGTATTTTGTTAAGATGACACCTTAAAATGCTACCATTGCAATGTAAAAATTCAAAAAGTTTCTGATGAGGCTCTGAAAAAGTACAGGTATTTTTGTTAAGATGACACCTTAAAATGCTACCATTGCAATGTAAAAATTCAAAAAGTTTCTGATGAGGCTCTGAAAAAGTACAGGTATTTTTGTTAAGATGACACCTTAAAATGCTACCATTGCAATGTGGAAATTCAAAAAGTTTCTGATGAGGCTCTGAAAAGTACAGGTATTTTTGTTAAGATGACACCTTAAAATGCTACCATTGCAATGTAAAAAATTCAAAAAGTTTCTGATGAGGCTCTGAAAAAGTACAGGTATTTTGTTAAGATGACACCTTAAAATGCTACCATTGCAATGTAAAAATTCAAAAAGTTTCTGATGAGACTCTGAAAAAGTACAGGTATTTTTGTTAAGATGACACCTTAAAATGCTACCATTGCAATGTGGAAATTCAAAAAGTTTCTGATGAGGCTCTGAAAAGTACAGGTATTTTTGTTAAGATGACACCTTAAAATGCTACCATTGCAATGTAAAAAATTCAAAAAGTTTCTGATGAGGCTCTGAAAAAGTACAGGTATTTTGTTAAGATGACACCTTAAAATGCTACCATTGCAATGTAAAAAATTCAAAAAGTTTCTCATGGGGAGGGGTACATCCCCTCCCCATACCCCTCCCCTTATGGGTCTCGGCGCTACGCGCCTCACGAGCGTCCTTCGGACGCTCGATTGTCTCCCCCCCCCCAGAAACCTCAATTCCCCCCCCCCCCCAGCGGAGGGGGACTAGATTAAACACTGCTAGACCGGAATTGTCAGGCCTCGTCTTCAGGGTTTGAACAGAAAGAGCCTCGGAAGGCCACGGCATTAAAGCGCTGGATAGATATCGACAAACGCTGGAAGAGATAGCAAGTTTCTCTAGACTCCCTTGAAAATTCGGAAAGACGTCTTCCAAGATCTTTGACGAAAACAAGACCGCTTTCGTTGATTGGACCTAGGGTCTCAAAGGCCAGCGGCACAAATAAGTAGGTTTTGGACAGTTCACTGTACTTCGCATTCTTTCTGGTGGCAGCCAGCTCAGCCGCCGCTCCAGCTGCGCCCGATGTTGAGCTAAGGTAAGATGGAGCCACGGTGTCCGTCACTGTGACATCCCAAACGAGACTACGGCCTCCGCTCCATGGAATTAGAGTCATCCCATCGGGACGCTTTCCGTCCGACCTCAGCAAACCGGATGGCTCTTTAATGTTGGGGACGCCGGCACGAGTCAGACTGCGACTAATCAGGTCGTTCAGGACGGCGTGTCTGGCGATCTTGCCCGGACCGAGACAACAGGACAGGCCGTGGGAGCCATCCGCTGTAGGGGAAGTAGGGGCAAGACGGACCCCGTAACGGATTTTTGGTTTTAAGACACCATAAACGTGCTTCACGGGCAAAACTTTTTTTGTTACTCGTAGCTTATACAGTGCCCTAGCTAAGGGCAGCACAAATTTAATTGCATCTCTTTTCGATAATAAGATTTTAAAATTTTAAAAACTTAGTCGTAATGGTCCATCTTGCCCCCACTATGGGGCAAGATGGACCAGTCTAATAAATCATGCCCCACGCATTAGGCTTTCATCATAGCATGTTCTGATCACATGTAGAATACTATTTTATGCACAAATGTGATCGTCTATAAAGTAAAACACTAAGAATAAGTCAGAAGTTACATTGGAGTACATTTTTAAAATTTCATATGATTTTAGTGGTCCATCTTGCCCCCATGGTGGAACAAAATAGACCACTGTAATCGTGTATTTCGCGCTAATTGTCATTATTATTGTATCCAGCAATAATTGTTGCAGTAATAATAACATAATAATTAATTAATATTTGAAATCAGATGAAAAAAGTGGAATCACACGACAAAATCACACTAACGGGGCAAGATGGATCACAAGGTCCGTCTTGCCCCGTCTTGACTGATCCAACTCGCCCCCCTGGGCAAGGTATAAACTTTTCATCAATAAAAAATTAAATCTACTGGGTATCCTGCCAATATTGGATTCGTTAATACAGCAGAAGAGGGTGTTTAACAAAATATAATTTTATCAAAAGCCTGTCACAACGTGCAATTGAATACTTAGCAAATAACTGTTTCCACAAAATAAGATCGGACAGGTCGAAAATCAACTTTTCATCATAAAACACGCAAAAATGTCGTTTCGGTCGATTACTTTGGACAAATCGCCAAAGCGCCTACAGTATTACAGTAATTAAAGTTCATTCGGAAGGTGGCGATATCATAGATAGAGGAACTTGGTCTAAAACGGGCCCCGCGGGTGAAATGGGCCCCCTCTTTAGTGGGCTAATCTAGCGTGTTGGACCGCTTTTTCTGCGACACACGTCTTCAGACTGTCCTGTTGAATATTCATCAGCGTTGAGACAGAAATAAATTTCGAAATATCGACGGAAACAGCCAAAAGTTAAAATTTCGCTATTTTCTTACGATTTCAGTTGGCATTAAATATTTGTGTATGCGTTTTGCATTAAACATTTTCCGTGTACATAAGATATCATTTGAAGCAGTATTTACTCGACAATAAGTCTGTCATCATTAATTTAGTATATTCTATCATTTCACTTAAAAATGCTAGTCTGTTGCAATGACCTATGGTGCTGTCTAAAACGGGCCCTGGGGGCCCGTTTTAGACACATATAGAAATGTGTGTTAAAGATCATAAATCATTAGAGCAGTAAATCTGTTTCGTTGACAGGTATATGCAGCAATTCTACACTTGAAAGTAGAAGCTGGAGCTAAGAAATTGGAAGCCTGAATTGCTAGATGCAGCACCACCTGGATGAGTCTCATTCATCTGGAAGGATTCAGAGCGATCTGTTTGTTAATTCGAAGTTGGAGAGCCCCGCAATCGAATAGCCCCGGCACTTTTTTATCACAAAAACTAGCACTTGGGGCTAGGAGCCCCTCTGGCTGAGTAGAGAAGATTTTGATGAGCCACAAGGTCAGAGCCAAAAGCAGATAATTACGGACTCGTAGAAAAAACACAAAATCGAGGACGTTGGACTATTAACAGAGCCGTGGTTAGCCAGAATTCATCCAGGGCCCATTTTACCCATACCTGGGGGCCCATTTTACCTACACCTATAGGGTGAGATGGGCCCATTTCCTATTTTTTTAAAAGCTAAAATTTCACTAGCTACTTCCGGTTACTCAAATATATATAATAGCCATTTATTATAATAATAAATATCCTGTACATTTGTTATATTTCAGTCATTTTAGCTTCACGAAGCTTTGAGAAATTTTAGTTTTCCCTTAAGGGGCCCGTTTTAGACCACTTTCCCCTACCTTATATTGACGGGATCCATCATACCCCAAGGGTCCGTCTTGCCCCTACTTCCCCTAACCACCGCCCCACAAGGACATGCGTGTGGCTCGCATAAACCCACTCCAAGGCGGAGGCTTACAGCTATCCTCACCGCTTCGTCGTCCAGCCTCAAACCACACGACGAAATTGGCAGCGCAAACAACCAGTCGCCGCTGTGAGGCGCAGCGACAGCTTTAATGCGTGCTCTTTGGTATGCGTCAGTGTGGATGGTGAGCAGTGATTCGACCACCTTGATTACAAGCGGTCTGTCCCAGTGCGACTGCTTGTGGGCTTCGCTCTCGTCTGGCGGTGCGATGCCGCTCGCTTCGCACCAGCGTCGTGTCATCTCTTCCACACATACGTCGATGTCAGTCTGCTTTAGCCCCAGCATAGAGGATTGGAGGTCTCGGGTGCCTGCAGCAGAAGCCAGAAAGGCAGGGAGTGCAAGCGAAGACACCCGACGAATTCCGAGTCCACCAAGCTTAACGGGCAAAGAGGCCTGAAGCCATTGGTCGTTCGATAAGGTGATGTTGAAGACTGTACTTAATCCGTTTCGAAGAATTTCGTCGAATCTGTCCAACAAAACGTGACCTGTACAAGGGCAGCATCTTAATGTGTACACCAGTCTCTGGGAGCTGAGTGAGAATCTGAGGAGGGTCAAAGCATCATGTTTGGCAATGTACTCTAATCAAAAAATAACACTCATAACTATTCCTAATAGTTATAATAATAATAATAACAATAAAAACGTCTTTGCCAGACGAGACAACTTTTTCTCTTATCTATTAAGTTGCATATATTGCATTTGTATGAAATCAGGTCAAAGTCGAAATCATATTATTATATACTGAAAGCACAAAACGTACACACAGCTATGATAGGTGGAAGTGAAAGAGACAGAAATCAGGATAGAGGGACAGATTATGAACAGAGACAGCAAGAACCTCTTTGCCTCGTCATGTGACCAATTGGACACTGACTGCAATGAAGATGAATTGCATTAATAAAAATAATAATAATAATAAAAAAAATAATTTTCGCTTATTCAACAATCCAGTTGACAGAACACAACTGGTTACAGTGTATAATTGTGCAGTTTAAACAATTCACAAGAACCTTAACTAACTAACTGAACAGAAAGCCTGCAATAATTATAATCAGCGCTAATAGCAGCCTACAAAGCTATCGGCCCAACGGAGGGGCTCGAACTTGCTACCTCTCGCACTCTTGGCCAACATGACATTGTTATCCATTACTCTACCGGGCCCCCCCCCCCCCCCCATTGTAGTTGCAGTTCAAAAACTACAGCAACAGATATATGTAATTTATATATATATATAATAATTATATATGCTATACTATTATTGAGTCATAATGAATGGGAAACTGACCTCTCACATAAAGACAAACTGCAACCGCCAAACCTAAAACCTAGGGCTTTAAGACTCAGATATATATTTAGATGAAAACACTGGAAGTAATGTAATCTGAGGTCAGAACGAACTGTGAGCTGAGAAAGCTCACACAGCTCCTGCTTTGCAGATGTACTTGACTGATGATAAATAGCAGCTGACTTTGTGGCATCTGACATGCGCACAGCAGCAGCAGCCACTCACTCAGCCTCATCCTCCTCCTCCGCCTCCTCCGCCTCCTCCTCCTCCTCCTCCTCCTCACTCAAAGACAGCCTGAGACCGGAAATTACTCATGAACGCACGTGTGTGTGCACACAAGCAAACACACATGCATGCACGCACACACGCACAAATGTTCTTCAACTTTCACTAAGAAAAGTGACAGATGGCATTCTGACACGTGTGCAATCAGATTGAGAAACAGCATTGAAGAAGGCTAATGAGGAAGGGTTGGCAAACAGCATGAACTTTATTTCTGTACAAATGGCTAATAATAATAATAATGATGACAGCATGACTTGTCATGACAGCATGACTTGTCATGACAGCATGACTTGTCGTGACAGCATGACTTGTCGTGACAGCATGACTTGTCGTGACAGCATGACTTCTCGTGACAGCATGACTTGTCGTGACAGCATGACTTGTCGTGACAGCATGACTTGTCATGACAGCATGACTTAGAAGGCAAACGCAGAAACATTAAACAGTTATAAAACAATTAATAATGAAAAGGTTTCGAAGCAAGATCTCGGCATCTCAAGCGTAGTAATGAACGAAGCCAACGCTGAGTCATCATCATGCTGAGTCATCATCATGCTGAGTCATCATCATGCTGAGTCATCATCATGCTGAGTCATCATCATGCTGAGTCATCATCATGCTGAGTCATCATCATGCTGAGTCATCATCATGCTGAGTCATCATCATGCTGAGTCATCATCATGCTGAGTCATCATCATGCTGAGTCATCATCATGCTGAGTCATCATCATGCTGAGTCATCATCATGCTGAGTCATCATCATGCTGAGTCATCTGGTGCACTGCGCTTGGCTTTCGAGTGGCACTTTAGAAATTTCGAGATTATGATTAGGCTCTCTTTCGTCTGTATACTTTGCAAGTATTTGATGAAAACAAATGCAAACTAAATCTAGTATGGCTTTCCACCAAAGTACACTTATCATTATCCTCCTTAGCGTTAACCCTGAGTACAACTCGGGCCGCAAATTCAATGTAGAAACGGTTAACCTCGAGTCACATTCGGGGTACATGCATACATATTACATACATACATACATACATACATACATACATACTTACATACATACATAAATACATACAAGCATACATACATATTACATACATAAATGCATACATACATACACGTTTGTGGGGTGTGGTTGTAATCGGGAGTGCCTCTGCTATACATACATACATACACGTACATACACACATATTTACAAATTGAGTCCATTTTTCCCGGACACAGTGTACATACTGTGCTGCTAAGCTGCATTTACACAATATTAAGTAAATACAATTAAATATTATTAAATACAATTAAATATTATACACAATATACATACATGCATACATACATACATACATACATACATACATACATTGTATAATCGTCAATAAATGTAAAGTTTTTTACATGTTTTTCAAGATGGTAATAATGTAATGCTAAGGAGGTGTATGGCGCTGTCAGGGGAACAATGTAATATCAAAGTACAGGACATCATGATAGAACAAGTAGACACATTCGTGTACTTATGCTCACTCGTAACAAAAGATGCTGAGTGTAGCAAGGAGATAAGAGTAAGAATCGCGAGAGGACATGGAGTAGATGCAGATCTGAAGAAACTATGGAAAAGCCCTAACATCAAACTATCTACAAAGCTAAAGTTAATGGGGACGCATAAACATGGCCAGTGATGATTTATGGTTGTGAGAGTTGGACAATCAAAAAGAGTGATGAGGATGTAATAAAGGCATTTCAATTGAAAGGCATAAGAAAAATCCTCTGAATATCATGGACTGAGAAAAAAAACAAATGAATGGGTACTGGAGACGGCTGGTGTAGAAAGGAGCCTAATTGAATCTATCAAAGGAAGGAAGATGTCATATTTCGGGCACATCATGAGGAAGCATGGAGATTGTTTAGAGAAGGAAATTATGCAAGGAACAGTTCCGGGAGCAAGATAAAGAGGAAGACATAGGAAGAGGTGGTGGGACAAGATGTGTGAATGGACGGGATTATCAACAGAGGAATTGTTGAAAGCAGATCCTCCTTGACCATTGTCAGATAGAGAGGTCTGACATTTAATTGAATTATTCTAATTTTCTTTATCATTTCTTCCTTTGTAAAGTCTGACTGCGGTATGTCATAATGTCAACAAGAGCTCAATAAAACGAATAATATATCATTGATCATAAAGAGAAGTTGTTCTCAACGGTTTGGGTCCGCTATTCCGAGGGTCCAGTATTCCAAGGGTCCACTATTCCGAAGGTCCACTATTCCGAAGGTCCGCTATTCCGAAGGTCCACTATTCCGAAGATTGTACTGTTATACGCCTATTATGATAAATCAGTCAGGTTTGGGTCTCTTATTCCGAAGGTCCACTATTCCGAACCCTAAACCTAACCCTAACTTACCGTAAACCTATAACCGCCAAGGATACAGAACAAAATACAGCGGATATTCGGAATAGTGGACCCTCGGAGTAGTGGGCCGTTACAGTAATCTCCGAACTTATGAAGCTTGGGGATTTTTAGTCAACGGAGTAATTTGGGAATGAGAGTGATAATTATGATTGTGCTTGGGTTTCCCGTCCTGATGACACCACGGGCTAGTAAGCTGTGGGTTAGTTACAGACGTTTGAGGTTTTTGGATTCGAGGTTGAGGAAAGAGAATTGCAGTAGTCGTGCTTTGAGCAGGAATTATTATTAATCAATCTTATACATTACAAGCTGTGCCCGGCCACGCGTTGCTGTGGCTGAAAAGACCGTTCAACCCTCCCTTTCTACCTCTCTTACCCTGCTTTCCTCATTCCCCTCTCCCTCCGTCCCTTCCCCTCCGTCTCCTCCACTCCCCTCTCGCCCCCTTCCCTCCCGTCCCCTACCCTCTCCTACCACCTCCCCCTCTCCCTCCCTTCCTCCTCCCCTGCCCCCTCCACTCGGCCGCATTCGCGAAGGCAAGGTTGCGTGAAAATTGAAATCGAAATCGCTCGAATCGAATGCAAAATTGTGCGAAAAGATTGCGCTTTTTAAAAAAGCATTTACATAAGCGATCGTATTCGAAATTGGTAAAATTTTGAAAGGAATCGGTCAAGAACGGTGAATAACTTTCCGAGATCCTTGATTTTGTACAACCGACAGCTACATATGTATAAGCGCTATAAAAAGACGTGCGGATATATGCCATAAAACGCGGCCGCGTTAAAATGCACGTTGTGCAAATTTGAAATCGAAGTTGAACGAATCGAATGCAAAATGGTTTTTTAATTGTCGAAAAATTTCTGCTTTTACAAAGGAAAATTTTTGCAAACCCGATCGTATTTTAACGGAACATTTTGGTCAAATTTTGAAAGGAATCGGCCAAAAGCTTTCCAAGATCCTTGATTAAATACAAACTTTTACATTTTTATTTATATACTAGCTGAACCCCGCCACGCGTTGCTGTGGCTGAAAAGAGCGTCCAACGATCCCTCCCTACCTCCATTCCACCTCCCTTCCCCCGCACCATCCAGCTTACCCTCCCCTCTCCTCTCCCCTTCTTCTATCATCTCCCTTCCCCTTTCCCCTCCGATCCCCTTCCCTTCCCCTCTCCTTCCCCTCCCTTCCCTTCCCACCCTTCCCCTTCCCACCTCCTCCCCCTCCCCCTACCCCTATTCCCCTTACCTTCTCCCATCCCCTTTACCTCCTCCTGTCCCTACCCCCCTCCCTTTCCCTCCACCTCCCACTCCACCCTTCTCCTCTCTCTCCCAGTCCCATCTCCCTCCCTCCTTCCATCCGTCCATTCCTCTGCCTCCCTGCATCCCTCCCTCCTCCATCCATCCGCTCCCTCCCCTCCCACCCTCTTCGTTCCGCTCCCTCCCCTCCTTTCCTCCCTCACAGCGAGGGTGAAGGAAGGATGGAGGGAGGAGAGAAAGAGAGGGAAGGAGGGAGGGAGACAGACACGGACGGACGGACGGACGGACGGACGGACGGAGGGAGGGAGGGAGGGAGGGAGGGAGGGAGGGAGGGAGGGAGGGAGGGAGGGAGGGAGGGAGGGAGGGAGGGAGGGAGGGAGGGAGGGAGGGAGGGAGGGAGGGAGGGAGGGAGGGAGGGAGGGAGGGAGGGAGGGAGGGAGGGAGGGAGGGAGGGAGGGAGGGAGGGAGGGAGGGAGGGATATATAACATATTCGGAATAGTGGACCTTCGGAATAGTGGACCTTCGGAATAGTGGACCTGTCGACCTGTCGACCTGTCTCTGACCTTGCAGCCCGTCGAGCTCTTCGCTCTACGACAACGGGGGAGCTTTTGGTTCCTCGAGCTCGCACTTCTACAAGACAGCGCCGAGCCTTTTCTTCTGTGGGTCCCGCTATCTGGAATGGCCTCCCACTAAACTTGCGACTTATGCCTAGACTAAATTCACCTGCTTTTTATAAGTCGCTCAAAACCTATTATTTTAGCTGTGGCTGGACTGGGAGCGCCTCTGAGTAGTTTCTTGAAGAAGCGCTATATAAATTCACGAAATGAAATGAATGAATGAAGTGGACCTTCGGAATAGTGGACCCTCGGAATAGTGGGCAGTTACCGTTCTCAACTACATATTATATGCTGTCTGTAACTGACATTGAACATTATTAGGGAAAGTCTCTGTCTCTGTCTGTCTGTCTGTCTGTCTGTCTCTCTCTCTCTCCAAACACCAAAGAAAGATGGCAATTTCTCACTCTCTCTATTACTCTTGTTTGTGTGAATCTTCTGTGTCAGTTCTGTGTACCAGTAAGGCTGCACCTTCTTCTGAGGCTTCTATATGTTGGTTATGCCCTGAATAGGCATACTGACTGGTCTACGATTTCATGGACAACTAAGGAGGTTGTGAAAATGATGAATGAAGAGCAGAAGAAGAAGAAGAAGAAGGAGCTTGAAACGACAGACGAAGACCTGTTACGTGAATCGTTAGATTTGATTGAAGTCTTTCTCTCTCAGTGTTTCCTCCGATGCTGTTCGTCGCCGTGCATTGGACGGTCACTGTCTGACCTTCCCACGTCGGTCCAATGATGACAGATTGCCAGCCACGACCTGTCTTCTTCTTCGCTGGAAGTGCTCCTGCTGCTGCGCTCTTTCGATGATGAGGATGATGAGGAGGAGGATGAGGAGGATGAGGAGGCAGAGGAGGGTTGACGACAACAGTCAGACTCATTCGCGGAACTGGATTGCCTTTCGCTGAACACTTCAGCTCATCACCCACTCGGAATTTCTCCTTTTCAGGAACGAACTTTATATCTCGTACCAAGTCTACACGAAATGACAAGCACACGTAATCGACTGAACAACAAACGCAGCCAATATTGATGGTGTGTGTGCGCGTGCGTGTGTGTATGTGCAGTGCTTGGTTGATAAGATAAGATAAGATATATTCTTTAATAAGATATATTCTTTAATAAGATATATTCTTTAATAAGATATATTCTTTAATATACCAATAATTGCTATCCGCATTTTGGTGTACAGACAAGTCAGACATGGTATAATAAACAAACGTACATAATTTCTATATCCAATCAATGTCAAAATGTTTTCAAATAGCACAAAATCCTAGGTCCAAAATCCAATATAATTTTTTCTTTAAAATAAAAATTGTGTTCTTATAATGACCAACAATTTATGCTGCACTTTGGTTTATACGGTATTACATTCAAATATGATAAAGCATTCTCGTTAAAAATGATTTACTAGTTAGGTTGTCTGCCCTAGGGATGATTTGGTCATGTAGTCTTGGCCCCATGGAATAATTGTAATCGTAATCTCGAGATTTCTACAGCGCCCACAAAAGCGAAGTCACGGGAACCAGCTTATTCACAGGCGCTCAATCAAAGCAAAATCGATAGGCAGCGGGTCAAGTCCGGGGAGTCAGGCAGGCAGACAGATGGACGGCTAAGGTGGGTGATGTTTAGAGTTGAAATGCCGATGGATGTGAGGAGAAGAGGAAGAATCAGGATAGGATTTGTGAAAGAGCAATGTTTTCAGTTTTGAGTGAAAGACCTGTGGGGAGATAGCGAGCAGTGGAGTTTTGGTGAGTTCGTATGATGGGTCGGAAGTTTGCCGAAGTGCGGGCGGAAGTTTGTTGCAAAAAGGTGGAACGGCAATGGCTATGGAGCGGTTTGCGAATTTCAGCGATGAAGTGATGGAAGGGCGAAGCAGTGTAATGGAGGACGAGGAGCGTGTTGAACAAAGTGGCTGGACGGTGAACAGCTGATAAAGGTAGAACGGCTGGGATGATTGAAGTGTAGGCTATTGTAAGTGAGTGAGAGGACTTTGTATTCGATGCGTTCAGGTATTTTGAGCCAGTGAAGAGGCTGGGGCCTCAATGGTGGGAGGAGTGGGTTTAACACATGTCCTTGATTAAGTCGGAGGGCAGCGAGGAGCCTCCCATCCGCCATTCGGGCCACTGTGGTCATCCTAACAACGTCATGTAGGCTCAGTCCCGTGAGGCCGTGCGCAGTCATAATCCGTCATAAGGGCATAAAGTGATTGTCTTGCCTGGATGCAAATTCACACTGGATGCAAATTCGCAGTGGATGCAAAATCGCACAGGATGCAAATTCGCACTGATTGCTGTGTGGATAAACTTTTTGCTCTGAATTACTCTGAAACAGAATCTCTATGAGATTGGGGTTGAGGTTAGGTGAGGGTTAGGGAAAGACTAGATGTTTAGATGTTTTCAGGGGCGCAACCAGAAAATTTTCCTCGGGGGTGCTCAGAATTATTTTTGTAAGCGCCGATGGTGCGAAGTAGCGAGTGCCAAAGGAACTTGCTTGATTGTGTAATCTTAAAGACCGAATGACCCCTACCCCCCCCCCCCACGCACCAAAAAACTCATCGGATTTGGAAAAATTGCGTGGGTCACCTTTTTAGCCTGACCCCCCTAGTTGCGTCACTGGATGTTTTGGACATAAGCCGGTATGTACATACGTACGTACATATGTCAGCAATCAGGCAGACAATCAGTACGTCAATCAGTCAGACAATGTACATGATCAATCTGAACACAATGTCATGACGATGCAATGCTACGTCCATCAATTGATGTTGCACATCATAACATCACATTTGTGTCTTGTTGGGAATTGCCAATTGCTCAGCTGATGACTGACGATGAACTGCTGAGATGTCATCATGGTGTTGCATCCTACTCCTCTGACTAATCGCATGATGGGATGGCTGCTGCTGCTGCTGCTGCTGCTGCTGCTGCTGCTGCTGCTGCTGCTGCTGCTGCTGCTGCTGCTGCTGCTGCTGCTGCTGCTGCTGCTGCTGCTGCTGCTGCTGCTGCTGCTGCTTTATCTTAATAAAACAATCTAATGAGTTTTGCCTCAGCTGCTCATCAATTGCCATTGACAACATTTCTAACCACTTCCAATTATTGCATTTTTTCACATTGCCTAATTGGCAAAATCAATGATAAATAACGGAAAACAAGAATTGCTGTGGAAAGAATCTTGTCACTTCGAAGCTGAGACAAACAAATCAGTCGACTGTTATTGCATCTGGATGATAATGATGAAAAGAAGAGCAACGTGTCAGCTAATAAACCATAATAAACCATAATAAACCCTTATAAACCATAAAAAACCATAATAATAATAATAATAATAATAATAATAATAATAATGACGACAATTTCTATGGCGCCGTAACACAGCACATGCCGTTACAAAGGCGCCTCTACAAAAACACAAACGCAATTGGTCAAAAGTACGCCTTAGAAAACATATATGTCTTCAGTCGAGATTTGAAAGCCTCAACTGAATTGGCCGAACGAACAGACGTAGGCAGGCTGTTCCAGCAGCGGGGGCCAGCAGTTGAAAAGGCACGCTCCCTGAAGCGTGTCCTCGTCCTCCGCACATACAGATCTCCTTTCACACTGGATCTTAGCACAAGTCTAGCGCCTGACGAAGCCGTCTGCACGCAGTAGGATTTGAGGTAGTCCGGTGCTAGGCCATGCAGGGACTTATAGACAAGCAATGAGAGTTTGAATTCATTGCGGTATGGTACCGGAAGCCAATGCAGCACGTCACGCAGTAATGGTGTCACATGATCATACTTCCTTCGATTACACACAAGCCTCGCCGGCTTAAACCCTTATAAACCATAATAAACCATAATAAACCCTTATAAACCATAATAAATCATAATTCTTCTTCTTCTTTCTCTCCTCCGTCAGTCATGCGACGACGAGGCTTTCACATGACTTCTTCAGACTTGTCTATTTCTGATGAGATCCTTTGCTCTTGGCATACTGATATCCATCATCTTCAGATCCTCTCTGACTTTGTCCATCCAAGTCTTTGGTTGTCTTCCTCTGCTTCTCTCTCCTTCTATATGCCCGTGCAGGGCCGCGAGTGGTAGTCTTTTTCCCTCCATTCGCTCCACATGACCGAACCATCTGAGCCGTCTTTTCCTGATTTTTTCCACTACCGTTTCTTCTGCGCCCAGCTCTTCTCTTGTCTTCTCGTTCCTGATTCTCTCTCTCCTGCTTCTGCCCTTGATTCTCCTCAGCCAACCCATTTCAGCCACCAGCAATCTTCTCTCATCCTCTCTACGCAGACACCAGCACTCTGTACAGCAGTACTGGTACCACTAAGGTTTCATAGAGTCTCATCTTGGTTTTGATCGAGATGCTCTTTGTCCTCCACATTTTGCCCAGTGTACCAAATACCGCACATGCTAGGCCGACCCTCCGTATATTTTCCATCCTCTGTTATTAGCCCTCCTAAGTATACAAACTAAATCATAATAAACCCTTATAAACCATAATAAACCCTTATAAACCATAATAAAACCATATAAACCATAGTAACTCATGTGTGAAAATCGCTGAATCTAACGAAGTCTAGGCGACCATCAAACACGTTGACACTCACTCGCTCACTCACTCACTCACTCACTCACTCACTCACTCACTCACTCACTCACTCACTCACTGACGTCATCTCCATGAAGCGACGAAACGTACGACGAGGTCAAAGTTGATCTGGTCAACAAATCTGAGGATCAATATTATGTTGTCTGTTATCAAGACATTGGGAATAGTGGAAATTGGATTGATACGTTGAGTTCAATAAGACTTGAGTGTGTAGCGATATGTTCTTGGTGGTGTAGCGATAATTATGTTCTTGGTGGTGTAGCGATATGTTCTTGGTGGTGTAGCGATAATTATGTTCTTGGTGGTGTAGCGATATGTTCTTGGTGGTGTAGCGATAATTATGTTCTTGGTGGTGTAGCGATATGTTCTTGGTGGTGTAGCGATAATTATGTTCTTGGTGGTGTAGCGATATGTTCTTGGTGGTGTAGCGATAATTATGTTCTTGGTGGTGTAGCGATATGTTCTATGCCTTGCAGGTGAAAGGTCACAAGTTCAAATCTACCTCAAGCCATTGCGTAGTGACCTTAGACAGGAAGTTGCTCACCTAGAATTGTCTGTGATGAAGACAATAGGAAGCCACCACCTCACTCACTCAGCTCATCTCCAGGTGCTTTGAAATTGACACAATAAGAAGTGAATGAACACACACACACACACACACACACACACACACACTGATCTGTTTTGCTATACTTACATGTGACATTGAGACTGAGACTGCACTGTCTCGACATGTCTCCAAGTGACATGCGACACGCATACTCTGCCTCATCATCGTCCTCAGTCGCCTCATCAACGAACACAACCTTCTTTGCGAGACGAATGTCGTATTGGTCGTCGCTGTCGACGAGCTGCCCTCCACGAAACCACTGCAGCAACGGCTGCTGGCCAGAATAAGTCATGTGACATTGAAGAGATGTCGACTGACCCTCAGACAGAAGCACATCTCCAGAACAGCTCGGTAACTCTACGTCCAACACACATGCATACGAGAATAAAGTGTTAAGAAATAATTGTATTGTATCTGAGCATTTCTAATGTGCCTCTGGTTGGGTGAACTGCTCAGAAGCACTCCCATCATGAGAAGAAGCAGGTTTTGAGGAGAGAGAAGAAAGGGAAGAGAGACTGCCAGAAAGAATAATTGTAGAGCGGACAGAAGGAGAAAGCGTATTTCAAAATTGAAGCAAATGATGATCGAGATCAAGACTGAGCCACAGTGAAGCAAGAGATCAAAGTTTATTGGAGGAATGAAGCAAAGAGTGAAGGGAACATGAAATAAGCATTATTATTATTATTTTTTTTTTTTTACCCGAGGTACCTAGGATCTTTCGGGATTTACAGAAATTATGCTTGGAGCTGTTTTTGTGTGTTTAGAAGATCAGGCCTCGTCCTCCGCAACAGTATTAAAAGTGCCACGAAATGCTATGGCGTTGTAGCGCTGGATACAAATAGAAAGGCGCTGGACTGGAACAAAAATGTCACCTCCCGCGACTCACCAGAAATGACCGAGAGACGTTGGCCAACCTCGCGGATGAAACTCAGCCCGGCAGAGTTGATGGGGCCCAGTGTTTCCAGGCCAATGGGAAGAAAGAGGTGTGAAGATGGCAGCCCCACGTACTTCTCGATCTTTCGTACGGCGGCTTGTTCCGCAGCGGATCCCGCCACATTTGCTGTGTGAGCGATGTAGGATGCCGCGCAGGTGTGTACCACCGTGGCATCCCAGGCCAGATGCTTGCCTGCGGCCCAGGGGATCAATGTGGCCCCATCAGGTCTCTTGCCGTCTATGCGAGACAGACCAGATGGCTCTTTACAACTTGGGACATCGGCTCTCTGCAACGCCCGCCAGACTATATCATTGATGGCGTGATGACGAAGGGATCGCCCAAAAGCCATTCTACATGCGAGACCGTGTTGGCCATCGGGGCCCACCAGAGCACCGCAGCCACATTGATGTGGGCTGCAAAGACTCAGACCCAACCGAAGACCAACTGCCACGCGCACTGCCTCATTGCTGAGACAGAGGCCGCACGATGGGATTGGAAGGGCTGTCAACCAGTCGCCGGAGTGAGGGGAGCTCACTGCCAGCAAGCGCGCTCGGTCAATTGGGTTGGTGCTGTTACCCAAAACTGCCGCTTTGTCCGCATCGATTACTGGCTTGTCCTATGTTGCCTGTTTAGCCGGCAACGGATCGACACACGATGGAAGTGTATCCCTACGAGCCATCAAGATATCACCAAAATGCGGATCAGACGCCGCTGAGCTGAGGTCAAGAATGGCTGACTGGAGTGCAAGGGTTGTTGCAGCTGATGCCATATAGGCAGAAGAAGCCAGCGATCCAACCCTCCTCACGCCCAGACCGCCATGTCTGATGGGTAACGTGGCCTGCAGCCATTGGGTGTTGTCCAGTTTGACGTTGACAATGGATTCAAGGCCATCTCTCATGATGTTATCAAGCCTTTCCAAGGTTGAGTGGTCAGAACAAGGGGAGCAACGGAGCAGATGACTAATTCTAGGTGCACCAAATGAAGATCTTAAAAGTATGAGGGCGTTTTGAGATGGCAGACGGTGTAGGTTTTTGATGGTATCACTTAAGAGCCCACACTGTTGCTCGAGAACAGCATCTAAAGCCTGTCCCTTGAAGAGGGGTGCCCCAAGAAGGGTGATCGAATCACTGTCCAGGCGTTGGAAATCCGACCAGCGGTGATCGTCCCCGAAACCCCCGCTGTGTGAATACCACTCACATTTGCCGGCGTTTAGATGAAGACCCATTGCACCACCGCGCTCGTGGATCAGTTCGACATCCTGGGCTACTGTCTCCATAGGGCCTCCCAAGGAGAGGTCGTCCAAGTACCCTAGTCGGAATGTCGACTGCAAAGAGCGAAGAATGGGTTGCAGAGGCAGGCAAAAAAGGAAAGGACCAAGAGGGTCACCTTGTTGGGGCCCCATTTGTGAATAAATTGAGAATTGGCCAAACCTAAGAACAGAGGCTGTCCCATAAGCCTGATGGACAAAACGGTAAATTTCTGGTATAGCTTAAAGCGCGGCCTTCAACATGACATCGCGACGCAGGCTGTTAAAAGCGTTATTATTATTATTATTAAACTGTCATTTATAACGTGCCTAAACAAAAAAGATTGAACTTGTTTATTGATCCCAAGAATATCAAACAGACAATTATGCATTCATAATAGTACACAAAGTGATTAATTACAGTTAACAATTACGATGGTAAAGCTTAGCGTAGGCCTACAATCATTTCTGTGAAATGTAGGGAGCAATAGGCTACCCGAAGGGAGTAATCCCGCTACTGGGGCCTTTTTACCAATGAAAAAATTCTTTATTATAATATGATAAATGATAATCGATCAGGAAACAGATGGAAATGGGAATATTTTTGGAATCAATTAAGTAATAGCAGTGGGATACCTTCCCTCTGCTCAACTTAAAAAAGGGAAAAAATTTAGATTAAGTGGGTAGTTCATTTTACATTTTTTTATGTGTGTGCACGGATTTGGGATTTAAATCGAGTGAGATCTTGCGTATCGGATGGATGCAGAAAGTAACAAACGCAGAATTGTATGTGCGAATAGGCCAAACAGAGAACCTTATGCAGCAAATAATATGCAGGAAGCTGGAACTCTTTGGGCATATATGCAGGATGGATAACAGTAGAAAAATCAAGACAGTTATACTTGGAAGAATGGAAGGATCTAACAGGAAAGGACGACCACACAAAGAATGGCTGGACAACATAATAGTGTGGAGCACCACTGCAGGACCTGACACACGCTGCCTTGGAGAGACAAACCTGGCGCGGAATAACGAGAATGGCATCGGGCACCTACGGGCACTGGTCCCTCGGTTGATGATGATGATGATGATGAGACTCCTGGATGCACGAATATTTTCCGGTATATTATTCCATAAGAGAGGACCCTGATACTTAATAGAAAAGTTTCTAGTGTTCGTTTTTGCAAAGCCACTTTTTTGGCTTTGCAAAAACGAACACTAGAAAGTTTTTCTATTAAGTATCAGGGTCCTGATATGTAGATTCTGTCATTTCTAATGCCTTTAGTATATAAGTTAGGTCTAAAATAAGATGAGAATGCAAGTGGAAGAAGACTATTGTCATATATAGAATACAATACAATACAATTCACTTTATTGCAACCAGAAAACAAGAAAAGAATAAAAGTACAAAACATGCATGCATTGGCTACAAAAGGGGGGCCCAAAAGGGATGGACATCCCGCTGGGAAGGGTCACCCAAGTAAAAAATTCCCAAGAAAAATTAATCAAGATAGCTGAAAAGAAAGAGACTAAATCAAATTAGGTGATGACAGATTGCAGAAATGTACTAGTTTGGATGAATTTAATTTGGGATATTTCTTGCACGTTCAACTGATGATATAAGGGTGTGAGATTTAGTAATAATTCGTATGGCTTTTTTCTGCAGTCTATTTAGTTTAGTTAAGTGAGTGTCATATGTAGATGTCCAGATGAGATTGCAATAACTTAAGTATGGGTGTATAAGTGTGAAATATAAAGATTTTAGTATATGGAGTGGAAGAAGATAGGCTATTCTGTGAATTATGGGGAACGGACATTATCCCCCCTGGACACTATCCCCCCCGGACATTATCCCCCTCGGACATTATCCCCCCCCGGACATTATCCCCCCGGTTTTTCGTAGGACATTATCCCCCCCCCGGACATTATTCCCCCCTTCATGTACAAATCAGGGTAAGCGTCGTGAGGGTCGGTTAGGATCAGGGTTAGCGTCGTGAGGGTCGGTTAGGGTCAGTGTAAGTGTCGTGAGGGTCGGTTAGGGTCAGTGTAAGCGTCGTGAGGGTCAGTTAGGGTCAGGGTAAGCGTCGTGAGGGTAGGTTAGGGTTAGTGTTAGGGTTAGTGTCGTCATTAGATGAATGAACGAATTAGAATCGTATACAGTCAGTAGGCCCACAAAGGTTTGTTAACGTGATTTGAACTTCGTAGACTTATTAGCGTCAATCATTTTTAGGTAAAAGACTGGGGGGGGATAATGCCCTACTTCGGGGGGGATAATGTCCGGGGGTATAATGTCCGGGGGGATAATGTCCAGGGGGGATAATGTCCTACAACCGTGAATTATACCTATATTTTTGGAGATTTTTTTAGAAAGTTCAGCTGTATGTATAATCCATTTTAAGTGCTGGTCGATATGTACCCCCAGGAATTTAGACGAACATACTTGTGGTATAGAAATATTTTCAATTAGTAAGTTATTATCAGGAGGTGGAGCAAATTTTTTTTAATAGATCTAAAAATTATTTAATTAGATTTGGCTATGTTCAGTGAAAGCTTATTGGCTTTGAACCATTCACTAGCCATTTCTAAGTCGTTATTTGCTATTTTTATTAATTGTTCATAAGAAGAATGAGAGTAAAACGCGTTTGAATCATCAGCAAATAGGATGTAATGTAAAAAGTGGCAGAATTAGGAAGGTCATTAATTTATGTAAATTAGAAACAAAAGAGGCCCTAGAATTAAGCCCTGAGGGACCCCAAAATCAATCTTTTGGAAGCTGGATAATTTCCCGTTACATGATTCTTGCAAGAGAGCTAGTAACGGGAATGTCTATTCATGATAAATCTTAAACAAATAAGTTTAAGATATAATACAAATAAACAAATACGGCGAAGAAGACGATTTGCGAATAAAGTTCCGTTCAGTCGGGCCATCTAGTGCAAATGCATGGTTTCGAAGCTGAGCATGTGACCACAAAGTCACTTTGAGATGAAGATCGTAGTCATCGTCTCGATTGAAGAGATGAACATGATGTTACAAGTGAGGGCGCATAAGAAGGAGATGAATTAGTGTGGACTTGATACATCAGAAGACACATTTTAAAAGTTATATGTGCCTGAATGGGAAGCCAATGCAGTTCACGATTTGCGAATAAAGTTTGAAAGTTTCTTCCATTCAGTTTGGCAATCAAATGCAAATGCACAGTTTCGAAATTCTCTAGCTGAGCATGTGACCACAAAGTCACTTTGAGATGAAGATCGTAGTCATCGTCTCGATTGAAGAGATGAACATGATGTTACAGGTGAGGACACATAAGAAGAAGATGAATTAGTGTGGACTCGATACATCAGAAGACACATTTCCTGAATGGGAATCAGTGGCGTAGCAAGGTCTTGGGGGGCCCCTGTGCAGAGCTTAGGTGGTGGGCCCCTTAAATGCTTGAACCTCATTCGATTTCAAACAACAAAGCTGTGCAAAAGCCTGGTTCCTTTACGATATTTGCATATTTCACACCAAAATTAAATGAAAATAAACTATAGGAATTTTTTTATTTTAGCGAATTTATCTAATGAAACATATTCTTCTCCATATCAGCAGAGAAAAATTGAACTAGAATACCAAACAGAATTAATCAAAAAAATTGTTTTATCTCCTGAAGTATTAATCATCAATCACCCATATATATATATATATATATATATATATACATGTATATATATATATATATATGGGTGATTAAACTACTAGCCTACTACTTAAATTCTCCAAGCTATTGGGTTTGTTGATTAAAAGAGCGGGAAAATGTAACGAATTTGGCAAGTGTGAAATTACTCAATCAGGTCTACGGGTAACCTACTACGGGGGTCTAAACCCGAAATGCTAAAATGCTCGTTTGCGCGCCTTCTCTTGCGCAAAAATATCCACCACTTTTCAGGTGTCAAGCCTCAATCCATGGTGATGTAAATGCTACTGAAGTTCGAGGCCTGCTCGACTCAGTCTCAGTGTCAATATCCATGTCAACCACCACCGTTGCACTGATCAAACAAGAATTCAATTCTGCCCCATGTCTGATGTATATAGCCTAGTAATCGGTGCAAGCTCGCTCTCCGCAGGTATCATAAATGTAGATTTTTTTTGAATTTTGGCGGTCTTCTTTACCCGTTCTTCTCGTGCTTGTCGTTTACAGAGCCACTTAATTAAGACTTAGGCATAGCGTGGGGGTGGGAGACAGAAAGAGTGCCGTACGAGAGTTTAAAAATTTACAATTTCCAAGTAAATACAGTTAATAGTTTATCCTTTATAAATTTCACATTTTACTACAAAGACAATAAATTTTACACGCGTCTGCGTAGACGTGTACACCATGACACAATTATGCTTAGGCTATATATAGGCCTACGTCAGCACAACTACTTGCGGCTAAAGACTGCAAAGAGTGCAGATATTTGTAATGAGGAAGCTTAATCATGCACATTCCTGCTGAAACCCAAAAATTACTCGGTGTGCACTGTGTACGCTGTAGATGTAGGTTTGAATACATTCTGAATATCATTAAAGTCAAAAAAATTGACTCTGACCCCGGGGGGCCCCTGACGGCCGTGGGCCCTCGTGCACTGCACAGGTTGCACGCCCTATTGCTACGCCACTGATGGGAATCCAATGCAGTTCACGAAGGGTGTGATGATGTGGTCATGAGGAGTCAAGTTTCTGATAAGCTTTGCAGAATAATGGAGTTCAGTGGTAAGAGGTTGAAGAGTAGATCATACATTGAGACCATACATGACTGAGTTGCAGTAATTCATTCTAGAGATCACCAAAGCCTGTACAAGTGTGCAAAGACATTTTTCATTTAGACTTTTCTTAATTTTCCGTGTGCATTTGAGATGTGAGATGGAAGAAACAGGATTTAGTTATGGTTATTCTTCATAGAAAGGAGCACTCCAAGGTCTCCTTAGAACCTTAGTCCTTCCTGTGCAGCTGTGCACATCGGGCAACGCAGCTTCTCCATTCCACTCTATCCATCGGCACCTCGACAGCATCGTTCCATGTCATCTCCAGAACTTGCAAATCCTCCCGTACAGTCTCCATCCAGTTCTTCCTCGGCCTCCCTCTACCGCGTCTTCCCTCCGGTGTCCAGATTGTTGCTTGTTTTGCTCTCCTCTCTTGCTCCATTCTTGTTACATGCCCCATCCACTTTAGTCGCTTCTTTCTGATGATAATCTCCATTTTTTCCTGTCCAGTTCTTTCTCTGATGCTATTATTTGTTATCTTGTCTCTCCATGAGATGTGTAGCACTCGTTTCAGCCATCTATGATGTGCCGCCTACAATCACTTTCCATTTGCCACCGTCATTGGCCACGTCTCAGCTCCATACAGAAGTGTACTCAACACTATAGCCTCATATAACCGGATCTTAGTCTTCAAGCTACATCCATTGCTTTTCCATATCTTCTCTAGTTTTCCAAAAGCCGCATTTGCCTTTCCAATACGAATCCTTATTTCTTTATCGCATCTACTGTCGGCTGATAGTGTACTGCCAAGGCAACAGAAGTCTTCCACTATGTCCACACTTTTATCTGCAATCCAAGGTCTCGGACAACATCAATTGGATTAATGGAACAGTCTGCATGACAAAGCATGAACTAAGGTAGTGATGATGGAAAATGAGACAGAACAATTAATGACCCTGAGACGTTCCTAGTAAAAATAGGAGGCATAATTATGTGAGATCAGAGATGTTTTCGCATAAAAGTAAGTGAAGTTCTATCAAGTGTAACACCCAGATCTCTTACAGTTGACATGGAAGAAAGAAGCGGGAACTACTGTTCAGAGGGGAGAAGAAAATCAAAGTTTTGGAGCTGGTGATCAGTCACCATGAATCATCATCCATCAACCGTGTGTGTTCAGATAGCTATGACTGGAATCAACAACGGGAGAGGTAAGAGAGGTCCTTAACCCCGAAGGAAGTCTCAAGATGCTGGAAAAGAAATTGTGATCAACCATATCGAATGCTGCTGCTGATGAGAAGACATCGTAGAGAGTGAGATGAGGATGAGCGAGTTCAGACCTATCAGCAGCAGATCAATAGATTTCAGAGAGTATACGGAAAGGAGAGCAGTCTGTGTGGACTAAAGATTAGCAGAGATGAGATTGCTCAAGGCAAAGGAGAAACGGGAGCTTGACAGTTTGAGACATTCTAGTGTCTTAGATAGAAACGAGAGATTTGAAATTGGCCGATAGCTTTGCATCTATTATGCAAAAAAATTTTTGTCCTGGCATCATTATCGTTAAAGTTTTCATGCTAATCAACCATAGAAGTACCACAAGGTAAGGTCATAGTTTATTGCTAGTTTAATGGATAGTTCTTGTCAGTATGATTCAGAATTCAGAAAAAAATTCAGAATAAATCTCACATGAAAGGTTTATGCATTTCATACGTAATACAGTTATTTCGTTTGCTTGTCTTTGACAAATCTAAGTTTGAATTAAACTGTATTATGATGTTAGGCTACTTCAAACTGTAAATTAAATACTTTACAGTTTTGTCCAATTACTTGTAATCGTAAATATGATGATTTATATAGCATTGCTGGTAGCAAGCTACTTCTAGAATGATTTAACGAAAGAATTGTCTACCGTCTGCTCAGAGTCTAAAGCTCGGGATTACGGAGAACGTAGGAAGAGATACACTTGCCTCCAACTGTGAGATAGTAGTGTCTTTCAAATACACTACCATCAACAACACTTCTGCAAGTGTACTGCCCTGGATCAGCCTCCATGTCCAATCGATCTATGGTCAGCGCAAAGTCATTGTCAACTACGTAGTTATCTGCATTCTGGTGGAAAGCATGGACCTCAAATTGCGGGTTACGTTCACTGCGAAAGATCAGCGAAGGATTCGTATCGGACGTCCAAACGATGTCCGACCATTCGACAATCGGTTGATCAGCGATTGGAACGTTGCAAGGCAGCCGCACACTGCTTCCCTCGATTCCAAACATTGGAATGTCGTTACCAGCGGCGCGAAAGACGGTCATCAGAGCTGGAAATGAACAGAAACAATTTACATTGCAACCAATGCATCACTGCTTTGCTTCCATCTTACTGCTTCACATAATATAAATAAGATATCCTAATTATCCGTGATTCTTGTCCCTTCCATTGCAGGCTGCCTTGAAGCATCCCATGAAGCAGCTGCTGCACCATTTTCTCTGCATGCAATGCAATTTAGATAGCAACCTAAATTCGTAAAGTGTCTAATAGGAAAAGATTCTTGTCGACAGTGATGGCTTGTTGAAATATTGTTTGCCCAATTCTTCAGGTTTATTTATGGGAGAAGCATTTTGATGTCCAGGATCCAGGACTCCCAACCCCCCCCCCCCCTATAGCTTTTTCTCCTTTGATGAAAGAATTTGAAGAACATTGTGACTGTGGCATTTGCTGTTGTTGTTGGTTGTGGCAGTGGTTGAAAACCTTGTATACACATTTATGAATGCTGATCTGCTGCTGGTGGCTAAGTCTGTCCAATCAGAACCGGGCACAATGCTGAATTATTAAACGATGTTTTCATGGAGTTTTCCCTCTCCTTCTGATCACATGATGTGTTTTTTTATGGCCAGATAACAGAATCCATTATGTCCTTTGGGTCTGGCCTGAAACCTATGGCTGCTCCATGACAACGTGTATTGTCAACACATTTCTCCCAAGTCCATGATGAATCATTTGCCAAATGATGTTCAGCAGATCTCTATGACAGTCGTCCTCGTCGTCGTGGGCTGTTGTGCCAATGCAATCGTGCAGCCAATGCAATCGTGCAGCCAATGCAATCGTGCAGCCAATGCAATCGTGCAGCCAATGCAATTGTGCAGCCAATGCAATTGTGCAGACAATGCAATCGTGCAGCCAATGCAATGGTGCAGCCAATGCCTTTGTGGCATTCGTAGTCTGAAGTTGCTGTGGTGTCAGCGCTCTCTCTAAGATCTCCATTAATGTTTCCTTTTGGTCCAAATATAAAATTGTTGTTGAATGATCTGTCTGTCTCTGTCTGTCTGTCTCTGTCTGTCTCCGTCTGTCTCTCTTTGGAGAGAGAAGTCTAACTGAGACTGGATACGAGTGGCATCCAATGTTTTTCATGGCAAATCTTTTTGTTTTGCGACAGAGGTTCTAGTGAGCATGAGTGATGATAGAAGAAGAAGAAGAAGGAAAGCTTTGAAAAACTTTCCGTTTGCTGTCGCTTGAACAGAATTATTTCCTGGTGCAACCACTTCACCTACGCAGCTACACAACTGCGCTATAACTTAGGAAAAGCAGAATGCCTGATTAAATGTTTTGTTCGTTGAGTGAACGTCCTAGTATAATGAACTCTTACTTACTTACTTACTTACTTACTTACTTATGGCCTTGGCGATGCCGCAGCACGCATAAACCGCTCATCTATGGAAGCTCTCCATCTCCCTCTGTTCTCCGCCTGATGCACAGCCTCCTGCATCGACAGTCCCATCTCCTGACAGTCCTCCTTTATCATGTCCCTCCATCGTTTCTTCGGTCGTCCCCTTTTTCTCCTTCCCTGCACATCCCCATTGAAGGCTATCTTTGGGGGGAACGGACATTATCCCCCCTGGACATTATCCCCCCCGGACATTATCCCCCCCGGACATTATCCCCCCCGGACATTATCCCCCCCGGACATTATCCCCTCATACAAACATACATACATATATGTACATACATACAAACATACATACATACATGCATACATGCATACATGCATACATGTACATACATACAAACATACATACATACATACATACATACATACATACATGCATACATACATACATACATACATACATACATGCATACATACATACATGCATACATGCAAACATACATACATACAAACATACATACATACATACATCATACATACATACATACATATATACATACATATACATACATGCATACATACATACATACATACATACATACATACATACATACAAACAATTTTTGCATATATGTATTATACATACATACAAACAATTTATGCATGTATGTATATATATATACATACATGCATAGAATGTTTGTATGTATGTATGTATATGTACATGTATGTATGTATGTATGTATGCATGTATGTATGTATGTATGTATGTAGGGATCATTTTTAGGTGATGATATAATAGACTGGGGGGATAATGTCCTACCCCGGGGGGGAATATGTCCGGGGGGGATAATGCCCGGGGGGATAATGTCCGGGGGGATAATGTCCAGGGGGGATAATGTCCTACACCCTATCTTTGGATATCTGGCGTTCTCCATGCTGACCATGTGTTCTGAGGAGGCTAGGAAAATGAATTGATTAATGTTTTGGCTTAATGATATCTTTGTTTAATTTCAATCTGACATACCACAGATTGATTACAATTCGTAGAATGAATGGATGACAAAAAGTTATTACAAAGCACCATCGAACATCATCGAACATTTGCAACTTATGGCTCGTTTCATTATTATTACTATTGACCTTTTATATAGCGCACCTTCAAGGTAAACTACTCAGAAGTGCTCCTAGTCCAACAACGGCCAAATAAAACAGTTTTTAAGTGACAAAGTAATACTAATCAGGGGCGGATCCAGGATTTCTGGTTAGGGGGGCGTAAATACTACCAATCCAATCCCGTTATATATATATATATATATATATATATATATATATATATATATATATATATATAGTGCTTAAAGTGTAAAAAAGAAGTGCCAGGACGCTGTATTGTAGGACTAATTGGTTGTCAGTGGCGACGCCGAATTAAGGCGGGAAGTTGCGAGTGCCGAAGGCACGAAGCCCATCCCGACTAGGGGGTCTGAGGGAGCGTCGTAAGCTCCCCCAGCGGGTTCTGGGGCGGAGCCCCAGCGACCAGCGCATTTTTGGCTGTTTCGACCTTAAATGGAGCCATTTTTAGGCTCTTGTTTGCCAGCTATTTGTGAACGACAAAGTCGCGAAATTTTTAACAATAAGTCGTTTTTCAGTGTCGCAAGCTACCAGGATAACAATAAAAATAAAAATGTTATTGTAAAAGAGAAAGATTTTGTCTTTACAGTAAGCTCCCCAGCGGCGTCTCGGGGCGGAGCCCCAGCGACCAGCGCATTTTTGGCTGTGTCGACCTCAAATGGAGCCATTTTTAGGCAGTCATGGCCGGTCGTCCGTAACTGCATGGACGACCGTCCAGGTAATGCTGGCCAAATAAGTCATAGGACGGCGTCCTGCCTCGAAAATAAGTGCCAGGACATCGTCCATGACCGTCCTGACACACTTAAGCCCTGTATAATATAATTATATGAAATTAGATCACGCCACACTATAATGATCTTTTTATAGAAAATGTTATGGAACTTTTAAAAAATATATAGTTTCTCAATTCTCATATAGGCTAAAACCACTGATCTCCACTGAAGGTTAACAGTGAAACGATTATAAATCAGTTATCGGTTTTGATTATGCAACCCTTGATCCAAAAAGGAAATAATTAAGTGTCACATGACAGTGGATTAAGTAGTGTCATTCTCCTTGGATGCTTTCTGGCGTATATAGGCCTAGGCCTTGATAATGTGTATAACTTGATGTCCTTGTGGACAAACAATAAAACGAGTTCATTAAATCTGTCCTCGTTCATTGTACTTCGGAAACACGACTTCACAAATCGCAGACTAGAATTTGCTCGTTCAACACTGCAAGCCGTGACAGAAGTGAGCAGCAAAATGTGAATTATTGTGGTAATATTTGGATACATAATACGGTAAGAGAGCTCCATTCTGCCGGTCCAGCTACCGGTACTTCAAACATCCTTTTTCCCAAATTGCAATTATAAAATGATTAGTTTTAGGTCAGTTTAGTTTGAGAACATTTGCTGCAGTTTAGGGGGGGCGTACGCCGGCTCCGCCCCCTCTGAATCCGCGCCTGCTAATGCATCTACCGAATGGAAGGTTGAGTGGACCTTTGCTCAGGGCAGCAGTGCATGGGAAGCAATGTCACCAATCGAGATGGCTGGAATCAGAGCAGTGTAAAATCAAATGAATTTCAATCAAACGGAAGATTCTAATAAGTGACAGGAAAGAGTTGTTTCCTGACTCAGACTGAGAAGCAGGAGTCAAAGTGCAGTTGGAGTTGCCTAGATTTCAACGACCCAGTTAGTCATGAAACGACGCAAAAGACCAAAAAGTCTCAGATTTCAATCCATCCACTTACTGATTGATAGATTAGTCTGAGAAGTAGAATATAAACAAAGCTCACATTAAACAGACGTTCCTCAGATTGAGAAGCACGTATAATGAGGAGGGATAGAGGGGGTGTCTAATATTTTAAGTAGGTGGATAACTGGGTAGAGTAATGAAAACTGAACACATGATATGCATGAATGATGCACGAATGGTAAATAGAAGAGAATCAAACAGGAGAGACAAAAGCAGCAGCAGCAACTTAGTGTGACGCTTTGAGCATTACTCTTTAGAGTAATTCACCACTGTCTTGCTAGCATCCCAACATTCATATTTAACATTCATATTTAACCATTCATTCGTTGACCGTCCATTCGACTTCTGTCTCTTCTCTCGAACAACATCTCCAACCATTTCAAGAGTTCATCTTAGAGTTGCAAATGTTTGATGGATGTTTCAATGGATGGATGGTGAGGGAGAATGGAACAGAAGTCGAATGGACGGTCAACGAATGAATGGTTAAATATGAATGTTAAATATGAATGTTGGGATGCTAGCAAGACAGTGGTGAATTACTCTAAAGAGTAATGCTCAAAGCGTCACACTAAGTTGCTGCTGCTGCTTTTGTGCAGAGCAGTCTCCAAAAGAAAATATTTCATGCAGAGAGAGGAGCGGAGAGGAGAGGACAGAAGAGCAGAGCAGAGCAGAAGAGATAAGAGGAGAGGAGAGGAGAGGAGCGGAGAGGAGAAGCAGTCCTTTAATCTAGACATGAGGCAGCCATGGATATGGCAAAGTGACTTTAATTTATTTAGCCCCAGCATATGAGAGCCAATCCTCTCCCTCACCATCCAGTCTTCCCACCAACTGTATAGCTGACGCTAACAGATGGAAAGCAAGTGTAAAGAACTAAGAGCGTTGTTGATCTGTGAAGAGAGGACAAGACTCAACAGCATAGAATTCGAAATAATCCTTACAGCAGACTTAGAGAAAAGAAAGAATCTAGGACACGTTTTGAGAATTTAATTGCAATACCGTATCACAAATAAAGCTGAATATCTTGCGCCTTCCATTGTCACGTCAAACTGTTTATATTCTAGACTCTAGAGAGCCGATAGCGAGACACTGGAATAATCTAGAATTATATATTGTTTAGATTAAGTCTGTTTACTGTTTAGAAAAGCAAATAGTCTAAGCTGCTGAGACCCCTACATTCCAATGCAGTTCTGCCCATGCAGTCCTGCCCATGCAGTTCTGACCATGCAGTGAACAGTGCTGCCCATGCAATCCTGTCTGAGAGACCATGCGAGCCCCTTGCTGAAATAGAGGTGCCACATGCACATGTGTGTAACTCTCACAGTCTCGTCGTTTTGGAGGTCCAAATACTTTGACAGTTTCTTTGTTAATTTTATTTAATAATTATTTAATATTTAATAATAATTTTATTGGTGCATCAGTACTATTATATTATTATCAATATTTATTGGTACTCAGCATCATTTCGTTTATTCATTTCATATACATTAATATTTGATATAATTTGAATCATTTTATTATTACTATTATAATAATTGTTTTAAGTATTACAAGTATTGTTGTTTTTGTTATTATTGTTGTTATTGCTGTTTAATTTATTTGCATGGTTACTTCTTATACAGGGTGTTGTCATCTCAAATATTTGCAATACTTTTACTTCATATTAGGTGATTGAAAATTATGATTTGTGTGCATAACCTAAGCACACACATCCTGACGTTATTGACCCACATCTACACAGACTTTCCACTTGACATGAGTTTTCTATGTGTAGTCGCTTTCTACAGCTTTTCTCCAATCAGCTTTGACCGTAATTCCTGGGAAAGTAGAACAAGTGATAAAGCAAATATTTGGTAAAGCACTTCAGGTCACGGTTGGTATGGTTGTGTTTTCACACTGGAATTTAGAGAAGCGTGGGGGGGGGGGTTGCGTGCAAACATCCATCCAGTATTTCCACTCTAGAGATTCATGGAGTCATTTTCATTTGCTTCTGATGTCCTAATAGGGACAGATACGTTTTTTCAGCTATCAATTGTGTGTTAGAGGCAAGGTCAAAATAACATGAGAAAGTGTACCAGTGATGAAATCAATGTCATGGTGTAACTGGTCTATAGGAGTACACAGTGATTATAGCTTTAGCTCCAGGACCTCTTGCTCATGAAGTGTGCCTGAATAAACATTTTGTCTATTGACATCTTGGCCATTTCAAGGTACATAATGGTCTGTTAATTAGAACAATCAATAGTTTCCCACAGTCAGTTTTGTCTGCTCTATTCTAACAATGTGTCTACTCTATTCTAACAGTATGTCTAATCTATTCTAACAATGTGTCTACTCTATTCTAACAGTATGTCTAATCTATTCGAACAATGTGTCTGCTCTATTCTAACAATGTGTCTTCTCTATTCTAACAATGTGTCTACTCTATTCTAACAATGTGTCTACTCTATTCTAACAGTATGTCTAATCTATTCGAACAATGTGTCTGCTCTATTCTAACAATGTGTCTAATCTATTCGAACAATGTGTCTGCTCTATTCTAACAATGTGTCTACTCTATTCTAACAGTATGTCTAATCTATTCTAACAATGTGTCTACTCTATTCTAACAGTATGTCTAATCTATTCGAACAATGTGTCTGCTCTATTCTAACAGTATGTCTAATCTATTCGAACAATGTGTCTACTCTATTCTAACAGTATGTCTAATCTATTCGAACAATGTGTCTGCTCTATTCTAACAATGTGTCTACTCTATTCTAACAGTATGTCTAATCTATTCGAACAATGTGTCTGCTCTATTCTAACAATGTGTCTACTCTATTCTAACAGTATGTCTAATCTATTCGAACAATGTGTCTGCTCTATTCTAACAATGTGTCTACTCTATTCTAACAGTATGTCTAATCTATTCTAACAATGTGTCTAATCTATTCGAACAATGTGTCTGCTCTATTCTAACAATGTGTCTACTCTATTCTAACAGTATGTCTAATCTATTCTAACAATGTGTCTACTCTATTCTAACAGTATGTCTAATCTATTCGAACAATGTGTCTGCTCTATTCTAACAATGTGTCTACTCTATTCTAACAGTATGTCTAATCTATTCGAACAATGTGTCTGCTCTATTCTAACAGTATGTCTAATCTATTCTAACAATGTGTCTACTCTATTCTAACAATGTGTCTACTCTATTCTAACAGTATGTCTAATCTATTCTAACAATGTGTCTACTCTATTCTAACAGTATGTCTAATCTATTCTAACAATTCATTCATTCATTCATTCATTTCAGGCATTTATATAGCGCCTCTTCAAGAAAATCTACTCAGAAGCGCTCCCGACCCAACCACGGTTAAAGAGAACAGTCTTAAGAGCAGAGTAGAACGTAGAACAATGTGTCTGCTCTATTCTAACAATGTGTCTACTCTATTCTAACAGTATGTCTAATCTATTCTAACAATGTGTCTACTCTATTCTAACAATGTGTCTACTCTATTCTAACAATGTGTCTACTCTATTCTAACAATGTGTCTACTCTATTCTAACAATATGTCTAATCTATTCGAACAATGTGTCTACTCTATTCTAACAGTATGTCTAATCTATTCGAACAATGTGTCTGCTCTATTCTAACAATGTGTCTACTCTATTCTAACAGTATGTCTAATCTATTCTAACAATGTGTCTACTCTATTCTAACAGTATGTCTAATCTATTCTAACAATGTGTCTGCTCTATTCTAACAATGTGTCTACTCTATTCTAACAGTATGTCTAATCTATTCTAACAATGTGTCTACTCTATTCTAACAATGTGTCTACTCTATTCTAACAATGTGTCTACTCTATTCTAACAATGTGTCTACTCTATTCTAACAATGTGTCTACTCTATTCGAACAATCTGTCTACTCTATTCTAACAGCGTATATACTCTATTCTAACAGTGTGTCTACTCTATTCTAACAATGTGTCTACTCTATTCTAACAGTGTGTCTAATCTATTCTAACAGTGTGTCTACTCTATTCTAACAATGTGTATACTCTATTCTAACAGTGTGTCTACTCTATTCTAACAGTGTGTATACTCTGTTCTATCCCACTGTGTGGTTGCTGATCTTCACCTCTTCATGACAGAGTCTCACCTTAGATTACCCTCCTCACCAAAACCATTACCCTAAATTCTTTTCTCTCCAATGCTTCATCATTATGACTTCCGCTGGATGCTGGCTTGGGTTCTTTTCGCTTTCAGACGACCGAATAATTATTTATTTACTCTTTCTCTGAAGGTCATCACTTAAGACATGCGTGAATACGTTCTTCAAACTGCACAAAATGTACAAAGAGGATCTCCACAGCAGTGCACAATGTCTCTGAACATTTGGACATTCATTCATTCATTCATTCGGACATTTATATAGCGCTCCTTCGAGTAAAAAAACTACTCAGAGGCGCTCCCGACTCCAGTGCGCCCAAAAAGAACAGTTTTAAGTTTAGTAAGGAACGATCCTGGTAGAGTCCCAGGGTGTAGGCGCAGCTCAAAAGGAAGGCTATCGCCATACCAATGCAGACACCCTGAACTCAATATGCTGGCGAATAGGAAGCCAGTGAAGCACATCAAGCATGTAGTTTGAAACATGACCATATTTAGGGATTTTCCCAATTAGGCGCGCAGCAGAGCACAACACCCGGTCAAGACAAGTCAATTTGCTGGATGGGAGGCCAATGTAAAGCGAAGAGCAATAGTCAATGCGAGATGTAACAAAGGAATGCACTAAAGTAAGAGTAGCGGCAGATTTAAGAGAACGGATGACAGTGCGAAGCTGGCGCAACTGATAATAGCAGCCTCGTGCAAGACGGTGAAGTTGAGGAGCAAAAGTGAGTTCTTGGTCAAGTTGGACACCAAGGTCATGAACCGTGGTTGCAAAGACAAAGCCAGGCAATTCAGATGCAAGAGAAAAGAGATCAAGCTTGTCAAGCTGCTGCAGTGTGCCCAACCAAATAAATTTTGTCTTAGAAGGGTTCAAGCGTAGTCTACTGGATGGCATCCATGCTTCTAAAGCATCCAGAGTCATAATGGAAAGTTAGCTGCTGCTGCTGCTGCTGCTGCTGCTGCTGCTGCTGCTGCTGCTGCTGCTGCTGCTGCTGCTGCTGCTGTCAAATGCACTAACAACCGGCCAAACACGTCATTGACCTGTACCTGCCTGTGATTATAAGTAGTCACACCAATGTGTTAGGATAGAGAAGCAGCACAAATAGTTTCCCATACCAGTAGCAGATTTATAACCTCAGGTTAAGTAAGTATAGTACAGTATTTATTAAACCAAGTACTTTGATGTATGTGTACTGTATCAGAGGCGGATACAGAAATTTTTGAAGGGGGGGGTCAAACTTTCTGAGAAAATCTTATGACTTTTTTAGTCATCCGCAGGGCTGAAAGTGGTTTGGAAAAGTTACCGGGTCTCACTTTGGCGGACGAGCACGCCTTTGGCCCATACATTTTTCTGACGACGTTTTTCCTATACCGGTAGTCATTTGCCCAAAATTACCGAAAATCCTACCATTTTAACCTACTTTTGGCACCTGACGGCCTGCTTTGCGACCCGGCTGAGACCCGGCAACAGCAGGTCTTGAAAATCGATGCCATGTCTCAGACCCGGACCGACCCGGCTCACTTTCAGCCCTGGTCATCCGGCCGAAATGTCTGAAAAAATAGAAAAATGCCCAAAAATCTGATGACTTTTTTAGTCATCCGGCCAATATGTCTGATGACTTTTTTTGAATATGCTACGACCTCTCTGGTCGTGCATGATTTAAAGGTTCTTGAAACCAAATGGGGGCCACTTCCCATGCAGTTTTGAAATGGGGGCCCATGGCCGCATTGGATCCGGTTCTTAGACAATTCGTCGCTGGACAATTCGTCGCTGGACAATTCGTCGCTGGACAATTCGGAGTGGACAATTCGGAGCGGACAATTCTTAGCAGCCAAAATTTGTGACGGAACTTCCACTTTTAGGTCAGATTTTCCTAGCATCACCCAAAATGTATTACTGTCCAAACTAATATTAATCTGACACCTGAATAGCGGGCATAAAAACCATGGGCCATATAGGTACTGAAGAAGGTGGAAGAGGAAAGATCCTTGGTGAATACAATTAGAACAAGGCAGAAGTACTGGATAGGACAGGAGAGGCAACTCCTTGCAAAGAGACATTGTGGAAGGCAAAATGGAGGGGAAGAGGGGAAGAGGAAGACCTAGGGAAAAGTTCTTGGATGGAGGATGGATATGGAAAACTCAAAGAAAAAGCACAACATCAAGAAGAGTGGCGTCGTTGCGCATCTGGACCTGCCGAGAGGCAGCTAACCTAAAGAAGAGATATAGGTATGACAAATTACATTGATCTAAATGAACTGCCTATAAGTTGATAATTTACTGCATTTAACTACTAATCTCAGTTTCTTTGTCTTTTCTGCATCTCCTCTTTACCTCCCTATCCTGCTCCTTGTACTCACTGGCTACCTCTTGGTAACCCTCTCCCCTTTCTCTTGCTTGTTCCACTTTCTGCTTCATCTGCTTTCTCTCGTCTATTGTTTGCCATGTTTCTGCTGTTATCCACGCTTCCTTCCTTCCTCCTCTTCTGTACCCAACTGCTTTTTCGCTTGCCTTTATTACAGCTTCTTTCCACCCTTCCCATCTTTCATCCATCCTCCTCTCTATCATCATCATCCGCACTTTCACTGCTCTCTAATGCAGCAAATCTGTTTGTTAGTTCCAGTTGGTATATCTGTTGATTGACTTCCTTCTTTAATTCATTCGCTGCTATAATCTTCGCTTTCCTTGGTTTTTGCAATGCCTTCAGTTTGATCGTCATCTTTGCTACCAGCAGGTGATGATCTGATGCTACATCCGCCCCTCTGTAGACCCTAACATCTGTCAGAGACGACATCCATCTTCTAGACATGCATATATGGTCTATCTGATTGCGTGTCCTGCCATCCGGCGACGTCCAAGTGAGTTTGTGGATCTTCTTGTGTTGGAAAAAACTGCCTCCAATCCTGAGTTTGTAGCTGCTGCACAAGCTCATTAATCTTTCTCCGTTGTCTGTTCTTTCTCCCTCTGCCATCACTCCTATAACCTCCTCCCATCCTGTCTTGTCTGATCCCACTTGTGCATTAAAGTCCCCCATCAGGATCTTCATGTCATGTCCTGGGACTTCGTCCAGGACTCCCTCCAACTGTTCGTAGAACTTGTCTTTCTCGTCGTCATCCGATGCATTCGTTAGAGCATACACCTGGATTATGGTTGTGTTGAAGAATCTGGCCTGCAGTCTTGCCGTTATTATTCTGTCACTTACTGCCTCCCAGCACATCAGCGCTCCAGCCGCTTCTTTGTCCAGAATGATTCCGACTCCTCTCTCGTGTCTCTGTCCACCCGAGTATAACACCGTTGCTCCCTCCGATTCCAGCTTCCCCTCTCCAGTCCATCTCACCTCACACAGTCCCAGTATCTGGATGTTGTAGGCTCTTGCTTCTCGTATCGTCTGCGCCAATCTCCCGGTGATGTTTAGCGATCTTTCGTTCCATGTGCCAACACTGGTCACATGCTTGGCTGAGAAGAGATGAGTTCTCCGAGTCCCAACTTCCGAGGTTCGGCTTTCATTGGGTCTCTTCATATCGAAGTTTGAAGATTTCTCACTGGTCTGGGCATGTCCATGTGATCTCCCCACTCCCTCATCTCTGCTCAGTCCTTGATGAGTTGAATGAATTTTCTGCGTTGTTTCTGTTGCGCAAAGTGTTTTACCTGGGTGGGTTGCAAGCCCACCGCAGAACCCTCCTCCTTTATCCTGGCTTGGGACAGGCACAGGGCACCTCAAGAGGTGTCCCTGTGGCGGAGTTAGAAAAGACAAAAACAAGTACATCCTACAGAAGACGGAGGAAGCGGAGGAAGCATTAAGAAGAGGAGACTCAAAAACTCTATACCGAATAGTGAAGGAGCTATCATCAGGAAAAACGGGAACACAAAAACTGCCGCTAAAAAAGAAGGACGGCCAGATGACGAGGACACACGAGGAGGAGATGGAGAGATGGAAGGAGCACTTCGAGAGTGTTCTGAATTGCCCAGAGCCAACAACATGCAATCGCAATTTAGAGTGGGATGATGGGATGGAGGAACTTGACATAGATCTGGAAGACATTTCGGAAGACGAGGTCCAAAAAGCGCTAAAACATCTAAAGAATGGAAAAGCCGCGGGACAGGATGGAATTCAACCGGAAATGCTCAAATACGGTGGAAAACCAATGGTGGAACAGCTGACCAAACTGTGCAACGAAGTGTGGAAAACAGGAGAAGTTCCGAGCGAATGGAGAGATGGAATCATCATACCAATCCCTAAGAAGGGCGATCAGAGGGAGTGTTCCAACTGGAGAGGCATCACACTACTGTCAACACCTGGAAAGATCATGGCTACAATACTGCTAAACCGCATGAGAAATGCTGTGGACGAAAGATTGAGACAAGAACAGGCAGGGTTTAGGCCAGGGAGGTCATGTTGTGAACAAATCTTCACGCTCAGGCAGATCATCGAGAAGGCCTTGATGTGGCAGGTGCCTGTAGCAATCAATTTCATAGACTTCAGGAAGGCCTTCGACAGCGTCCACAGAGAGTCGTTGTGGAAAATCATGCAAAGCTATGGGATCCCGGGGAAAATCATAGGAATTGTGAAAAGTTTTTACAACAACAGCCGATGTGCGATCAGGTGCGGAGGAGAGGTGGGAGAGTGGTTTCGAATTGTTACAGGAGTGAGACAAGGATGTGTGCTGTCGCCATTGATATTTGCACTGGTGGTGGACTGGGTGATGCAAAGGGCTACAGGACAAGGACAGACCGGATTGAAGTGGATAGATGGCGACAGACTCACCGATTTGGATTTTGCGGATGACATTGCTTTGCTGGACAACACATGGGAGGGAATAAAGGAACTAACATGCAGAGTAGAGGAGGAGGCAGCAAGAGTGGGATTGGCCATAAATCCAGAGAAAACGAAGATTATGAAGGTGGGAAATTGGAGTGAGACAGATGAGATCAGGATTGCAGATAGAAGTGTGGACATAGTGGAAGACTTCTGTTATCTGGGCAGCACACTATCAGCCGACAGTAGATGCGATAAAGAAATAAAGATTCGTATTGGAAAGGCAAATGCGGCTTTTGGAAAACTAGAGAAGATATGGAAAAGCAATGGATGTAGCTTGAAGGTCAAGATCCGGCTATATGAAGCTATTGTGTTGAGCACACTTCTGTATGGAGCTGAGACGTGGCCAATGACGGTGGCAAATGGAAAGCGATTGGAGGTGGCACATCATAAATGGCTGAGACGAATTCTGCACATCTCATGGAGAGACAAGATAACAAATAAAAGCATCAGAGAAAGAACTGGACAGGAAAAAAAATGGAGATTATCATCAGAAAGAAGCGACTAAAGTGTAACAAGCATGTAACAAGAATGGAGCAAGAGAGGAGAGCAAAACAAGCAACAATCTGGACTCCGGAGGGAAGACGCGGCAGAGGGAGGCCAAGGAAGAACTGGATGGGGACTATACGAGAGGATTTACAAGATCTTGAGATGACATGGAACGATGCTGTCAAGGTGGCGATGGACAGAGTGGAGTGGAGGAGCTGCGTTGCCCGATGTGCAGAGCTGCACGGGAAGGACTAAGGTTCTAAGGTTCTCAGTTTCTTGTTTTCAGTTATTGAACAAATTTTAGAAGATCAGATAGCATTTGCTTGACCAGTGCCATATAATTATTTTATACCAATGATAAATAAAAGTTTCAGCCCCGTAAGCATCTCTTAGGAGTGCTGCGAGTGCAAGATTTTTATATGCACTTCGAATTGTCCGGTCCAAATTGTCCGTCATCGAATTGTCCGGACACCCCTGTATCCACCGATGTACTGTATAATATACAGTGTATATAGCACTAGTAGATAAGTAACTATGTGTTTAAACTCAAGTCATTTTTAAACTCAGATCATGTTTAAACTCAGTGTATGTTTAAACTCAAGTCATGTTTAAACTCAGTGTATGTTTAAGCACAGACCACTTCAACTTGGAGAGCGGTCAAAGGTCAATTGCTTTGCAACCCCATTTATTTGTATAGTACTTGCCGTCCAACCCTAAGTGCCCTCCCTCCCTCCCTCCCTCCCTCCCTCCCTCCCTCCCTCCCTCCCTCCCTCCCTCCCTCCCTCCCTCCCTCCCTCCCTCCCTCCCTCCCTACACGCACTGCAATCTCGGGTCTTCTCAATTTGGAGAGCGATCAAAGGTCAATTGCTTTGTGTGACAAAACAACTCACTTTGTAACCCAACTTCATTTAGAGAGAACGCATGTACATACACACAAATATCTACACACACACACACACACACAAATACCTACCCACACACACACACACACAAATACCTACCCACACACATACGCACACACACACACATACACACACAATTACCTACACACACACACACACACACACACACGCACGCACACACAAATACACACACACACACACGCACACACAAATATCTACCCACACACACACACACACACAAATATCTACCCACACATACACACACAAATACCTACCCACACACACACACACACACAAATACCTACCCACACACACACACACACACACATACCTACCCACACACACAAATACACAACTCCTTCAAATACTTGTACATATTTCCCTTTACATTTCATTCATTATTAAACAATTACCTACACAATTACCTACCCACACACACGCGCACACACACACACACACACACACACAAATACACAACTCCTTCAAATACTTGCACATATTCCCTTTACATTTAATTCATTATTATTCAATTGGCAAATTAATTTTTGAGCCATTCCAATTGAACTCAAAGGACGCCTTCGCTTTACGAAACATGCAAACACACACCTTCATGCATGTACATGTACGTACAAACATATACGCACAGACCGGTTTTAATTCAATTCTTAAAAAATACTTGGTCATATTCCAAAATGCATGGTATTCATTACTAAGCAATTGGTAAATTTTATTTTGGATCATATCAAGTGTATTAAAATGCTACCACAGAACACTTCGCTTTACGAAACACACATGCATATACACACACAAACATGCAGGCACGCACATGCACATGCGAATACATATACGCACATACAAAATACATGCACAATTGCACATACACGCACGCATAGACACCCAAATATAATATCATTATTGAAACAACATAGCGTTATTTTTAAATTCCTCTCATTTCAATATACAACTTTGATTCTAAATCAATTTTCTCAAGTCTTAATATTAACTATGTGAAGAAGTCATACTAAAACTTGCAGCGAACAGCAACATTTATGCGCGTATTATTTACAAATATACACAATTTTCTCAAATAGTCTATACATTTCTCAGGTAGATCAAATTTTTACATTTTAGCATTGTATTACTTGGAGATATACAGAGTCTCATACACCAAATGATACGAATTTTAAATTTTGAACATGTATTAACTAGAAACAAATCATTTGCTCAGCACGATATTCGTCAATAATACATGTTTCATTATTTTAGCATTATATTAATAGAAGTAGCCAAAGTGCTCTACTATCACACTATACAAATTTTCGCATTTTAGACTTGCATTATTTAGAAATATATCATTTTTCAAACGCAGGTATTGAAATTTTATTTTAATATTGCGTTACTTAGAAATACACAGATTGCTCAACACCACATAGTCATATTTTAATCGTATATTAGATAGAAATTCACAAACTGTGGAACTCTAGACGACACAAATTTAAGTATTTTAGACTTGCATTATTTGAATGTGCGCATTTTTCTCAATCATAAAGTGTAGAGTTCTTTATTTCAATAATTATAATTCTCGTAAATGTACAATGTGTTCAACATTACATTCATTTGATGTTTAGATATTATGAGTATAATAGCTAGAAATACACAAAGAGTACAACCGCATAATCATTGGACGATGTATTTCTTTAGATTTTGCGTCTTTATTGGTCAAAAGTACAATTATTTCTCATATTATTCGTTTGAAGATGTGTGTATTTGCGGAAGGGGATGCAAATTTCTTCTAATGTACAAGAGTAATCGGCTTATTAGCAGAAGAAACGCTAAGTATTGCACACATTCTCTGTTTTTCAAAATATTTAGTAGAGTGCATTAGGAGAGGATGTGTATGAGAGGAGAGTAGTACATACGACAAGTGCATTCATTGTTAATTTTATAGCATTATTCAATTTTTAAGTCATCAATATATTGCAAATACATACTTAGAATAGAAGACTGACTTCTTTATATTCACATACTTAGAATACAAGACTGACTTCTTTATATTCAACATCTTCTTGTAAATTCGCAGCCTGGTAGGAAACACTTATTCTTCCATTAATAGTATGTAGTCTACTTTTTGATATAGTACAATGAATTGCAAGAGATTTCAACTTTGTGTATCACTTTAACAAATACAGTATGAATTTACACACAATTTGAACATGTACATTATGCGGGAATTAATAAATTTTATAGGATCTTTTTCAATTTTAAAGTATAAAAGTAGCAAATTTTGATAAATTGGGAAGTAAAGGTGAGAAGGAAATACATGTTTGAAGGCATTATTGAGAAGGATTTCTGTATTTCTAACTTGAAACATTGTAATTTCAATTAAAATTTTATTCAAGGTGAAAAAAAATTATATTTTAGGAATACAACATTCCATAATTTCAGATTTCAACACTTTAAAAATTCTTTTAACTTTGAAATTTGCAAAAGTAAGAAATTGTATGCAAGTAATTTCGCAGAATTGAGTTTCACACTTTCAAGAATTAAGAAATTTCGAACTTATATTATTTCACAAATCAAAATTTTCAACTTCTGTCATTTTAATATGTATAATTAATATTTGAGATATAGAATTATTAGAAGTAGATGTGATGAGGAGCGCCTGAAAAATGAGAACTTTCATATTATTTTACATTTTCTTTAAATGTAAAACTGAAGAGACGTACGATGTGAAGCAGTAGAGTAGTGGAAGCTGACATGAGTAGCTGTAAATGTTGATAATTTTATAATATGCACGAATATTTTAAGTGTAATGTTTAGCAGAGTGAACATGTGTAGAGAACGAATTTCAAAAATAATTTTCTAAGATGTATCATTTAAGAAGTATATGCACAATGCACGAGGAGAAGCAGTGGAATTGGTAATGCCTAGCCAGAAGACGATACTTAGTGATATCTTCATTTTCTAAGTTACACACGTGAATTTTCTATATTATTATTTCAGACTTGTTTTTAAAGAATTTTTAGAACTTCTTTTCATTCCAATTCTCCATGGTATATTTCTTCCAATTGGAGGACAATAACCATTTTTGCTAGTTTCAACTGTTCAAAAAGTGTTTCTGCAACTGCACAAATCCATTTAGATCTGCATATTTTGTGTACAACTGCAAGTTAAAATATACTTTCATCACAGGTCGCACGTTTGCATTCAATATCTTCTGAGTTCCCACATTTATTACATGGAGTGTGCACCGCCGCCGCCGCCGCCGCCGTCCCCCCATCGAGTGATGACATTTCTGCAGTTAGAACATTTCTGCAATGCGTATTTACATCTTTCCATGCACACAAGCTCTTTGCACTTGTTAAAAATGGCCATGAACTTAAGTATCACACTCAAATTTCGAATAATGAAACATATTCAATTTCATCAAAAATATTTTATAATTTGCTATTCTCAATGTACAATGATTCGTCAAAAGTCACAATTTTACTAAAACCGGTTGCACATTTAAACTTTTATGTACGTTTGCTAATGGAAATGTCTAAGAATACTTCTTCCTATGTCTAAGAAAAATGAGCATTCAAAACTTGCTTTTCTCCTTCAACTTATA
>OX243826.1:32661359-32767552 GCA_945859605.1 Lumbricus rubellus | reverse complement strand
TGCAGAATGTATATGTTCATTCGTTAATTTCTATAGCGCCTGAGTATTTTTAGGAAACCGTGGAATTCAATTGCAAGTGCAGCGAGGTCAAGTTTAGCAATCTGTTGCATAGCGAAATAAATTTAGTCATATTATGTATAGGCCTATATAGTATATACTATAGGCGTACTCAGTGGCGCACCTAGGGGGGTGCTGGGGGGTGCTTGAGCACCCCCCAGGGCTAAAAAGGTGACCCACGCAATTTTTCCAAATCCGATGAGTTTTTTGTTGTGGGGTTGGGGGGGGGGGGTAGCGGTATTTTGTTCTTTAAGTCTTTCAGATTACACAATCAAGCAAGTTCCTTCATTCTTTTGTATTAGAATCTTAGAAAAATGCATGGCTCAAGCACTAGATTTCAGTGTTTAGCTGGTCTACCTGAGTTTGTCTGGGTCTCAAGAATGTGCCTAGTGATGAATTAAAAGCGTTAGGACGGTTAGGCTATGCCTATGCCTTTACATTACAGTGTCTCACCATTTATTAATAACATGACATTGTTACGACCTAATTGATAACTGTTACCGTATGTACTATTTTTCAAAGGTCTATTATAATATAATTTATTCAGCTTTGTTTGATCTAGACATTTCCAGCGGAGAAAGCACCCAGAAATGAAAATTCTCTCCCAGAAAATTTTACAAAATGAAAGGCCTAGTAGTTTTTAGTTGCTGTTTATTATTTTGTATTACATTAAACTGCCATATTATACCATGATCTTCTTTCCTGCTATATAATTATTTTTATTATTTATTATTATAATAATATAATTATGAAACTATCATATGATATAATGATGTGAATAACTTACTGTCATGGGCGAATATTTAGGGCGATATGAAAGACGTAAGTAATTGTGCGGCAACACTCTGAAGTTTTAAACACCCAAAGTTTGTGGTGAGGGGAGGGAGATGTTTATATCCCCAATATGTCATAAATATTTCATAAATATTATTATAAATTTCTGTTTATCTGCTATGAACAATTTTTTTAAGACAACAGCCTAAAATGCTGTCATGACAGTGTGTGTAGGCCTAAATTAAAAAATTCTTAAACGATGGGAGGAGACATTTATTGAAATCTTATATACACGTCTCTGAGCACTAAAATAATGAGTTATTTTGTTTAAAAAATGACAGCTTTAAAAGTCACGGTGCACTGTGCATATCCAACATCTTTAAGTAATTGTGAAGCAACACTCTGAAATTTAGACAAAATCTATGGCTATCAGCATTGAATATGAGAAATTTTTATTAAGGTGACAGCTTAAAAGCCTCCCATTACAGTATGGAAATTAAAAATGTAAACAATGGGAGAGGCATTGAAGTCTTACAGCAATGAAATCATGATAAATTTCATTAAAATAGCAGCCTAAAATGATGCCACTGCAGTGTGGAAATAAACAATTCTATATTGGGAGGAGGCACATCCCCTGCCCAAACCCCTTCCCAAGTTCCCCTGCAAGGCCTATGTTGAAATCCGAAATCACTTTTATCAGCCCTGAAGTATAATAGAGTTATTTAGATAAGTTGACATTGGTACCATAATAAAGTGGAAACTCAGAACAATATTAATTTTTTTATAATTGTGAGTATATTCATTGAAGTTTAGACCACTCTTATCAGCACTATGATAGTATGGCAATTTTGCTTTAGATGTCAGCTTAAAATGCTGCCATTCCAGTGTTGAAATTAGAAAATTTCTTATGTGGAGGGGCACATCCCCGTCCAAAGCCCCTGCCCTCTCGGCGTCACGTGCTTCGGAGATTTTCCATCGGAAGTTCGCTTTTCACCAGAAACCTTGATCCCCCGAGAAGGGACTATATAAAACACAGGTAATTATTAGGGGAGGGGCTAGATTAAATGCTGGTTATTAATACTGCCATTCACGATCGCTCGAGCTATAGCCTAGGTCTAAGAGGCTAAGACCCTTTGTCTTATCTAAGCAAATGGGAAAGGACATGCTTAAAGTCATAAACCTTGTTTTTTCAGAAGTTTTCATGACTTTATCACTCATAAGTACAGCAGGCAAACAAAAGCCTGAAACGTGCTCTAGCTGGTGTCAAAAGTAAAAAACGCGTTAGTTTCTGGGGCTCCGCCCCAGACCCCGCTGGGGGAGCTTACGACGCTCCCTCAGACTCTCTAGTCAGCACTGGCTTCGTGCCTTCGGCACTCGCTGCTTCGCACCTTCGGCACTTGCAATAAAATTCTGAGCACCCCCCAGGAAAATGTTCTGGTTGCGCCCCTGGGCGTACTATACTATACCATGCCATATGCTATAGACCTATTATACTGTACTATACTGTACTATACTATACTATTACTATACTATACTATACTATACTATACCATACTATACCATACTATACTATACTATATTATACTACACTATACCACACTACACTAGACTAGACTACACTATACTATACTATTTTTCAGTTATAAAGCGCCTCTCACAGTACAATCTAATCAGAGGCACTCAATATATATTTTCAACTAAGACTATATGTATTGTATAATGTATAATTATATATGCATTTATATATACATTTATATAATCACCCGTAGACAAACTTGTATCATTGTTGCATTACAATCAACCGAAGCTGTTTGTATTGAAGCTGTTTGTATTACGTTACATATTTATATTACGTTGCATTAGATAGGCATGCATGGGGCCCATTGCAATAGAAGCTGCCAGTGTGTAAAGGAAACTGGAACCCCTCCAAATAAGAAAGTGGTGCCTATTGCTATGATAATGAGCATGCATACACTAGCATTGTTCAACCCTTTCAGGTCCAGCTTCGTACAACTACTCCCACACCACAATGAATTCAATCGCGTGTTTACTGCAATGACCATGCACATCTGCTGCTCCATTGTTTGGCTGACAGGTATAAGTATTAGGGTCATTCCTCTGACCGTTGGTATTGGTATAGCTAGACCCCGGGCATAATCTAGGCCAACTGTCCACCAGCTTATCTGGCTTGCGTGGAGTCCTATAGGTAGATTAGCTAGTTCCTGTATACCTACGTATACACATATTTATATACACACATAAATTATGCGTATACACCAAGATCTATAGACACACGTGTATTGAAAGAACCTTGCGTATACACTATGTATGTAACAATTCCCCACCCCTGCCAGCAGAATATTTCAGGGCACGATCAAGAACCTTGGGGGCACGATGGTCAATTGTATTAGAGGGTAAACAAGTTTACCTGGCTTATGCGTCACACAGACCGTATACGCGAAGCTAATCTGCATAAGGTACCCCGCTCAGGGAAGTCTATAGACAATTCCTCACCCTGGTTAGATAGGCTATATTTATCCATAGCATTGGTCAGTGTTCTCATGTGCACTTGCATCAGACGCTGATTGACAAGCCGGTCTCTATAGGTGAGAATACTGGGACCAACCTTGGGTTTTAAGCCACGCCCACGCCAACCTTGGGCTTTAAGTCATAAGAAACTCTAGATCATTCATTCATTCATTACAGAGATTTTGGTGATTCCCCTTCAAGGTTTGGAGCATTCGCGATCCTATCCCGGCTGAAAGGACGATTTTAAGGCTGTGACAAAATGCATCTGAGTAAACCCTAGGCATAGGGTGCATAGACAGCGGGAGTCCATTCCTTGCCTTGGGACCAACAGCAGAGAAAGCACGGTGCTGTCTAAGAACAGTTCATGCTTGGGAAATGGTGAGTTCATGTTGTGTGGAGGAGAGGAGAGCATGACGTCCTTGCACATCCAGAGTAGAGCGACAGAGCAGCATCTAGGAGCAGCATCTAGGAGCAGCATCTAGGAGCAGCATCTAGGAGCAGCATCTAGGAGCAGCATCTAGGAGCAGCATCTAGGAGCAGCATCTAGGAGCAGCATCTAGGAGCAGCATCTAGGAGCAGCATCTCGCCACGCCAAAGCAGAAACCCGGAATATAATCTGCTGCTGGATGACATCCCACGTATAATTTGGCCATGCTGAAGTGCCTCTGAGTATTCCCCTTGAAGAGGCGCTATATACCGGTAGATGCATTTAATAAATGCATTTAATGAATAATTAATCGGTGACATGACCGAATTATTGGATACAACGAATAAGGCGCACGGTCATCTGGTGCAGGATGGTTAGGGTGCTTGGAACGGGTCCTGCACAGGACCGTGCTGGGAGATCAGCGTGGAGTGTGCACTGTGCAGTAGTCGAGATGTGTAATAAAAAAAAGGAATGGATGAGTAACATTAGGGTTAATAGAGCGACAAAGTGCGATTGATTTTAGTCGTCGTACACAACACACAACAGAGCTGGTGAGTGTGCAGAGCTTACGTTGATCCTCCTGATGATCAGATTGTATGACGACGACGACGACGTCGACACCAAGATAACAAACGGAAGCAGAAAAGCAAACTGCGGGAAGTCCTACGCAAGCTCTTCTTGATTAATGACAAGCTGTCAGTGTTTCAATCTTGTATTGATCAGTGTGTGTTTGATTGTGTGTGTGTGTGTGCACGCGCGCGCGTGTGTGTGTGTGCACGCGTGTGTGCGTGTGTGTGTGCCAATACTTCTGAGTTTACCTTGAAGGTGCGCTATATAAAAGGTCAATAATAATGCAAGCTGTTCACACTCTTTATTAATCGCTCTCAAAGTAATGTTGCATCCAAGCGGCTTAAGCCAAGGTGTAACTTTTGTTCTGCAAAATGCAGACAACTCAAATTAACCATTGTCACATTGTAGCTTTAGTAAACTTTTACATTTTCCAAATAGATTATTAAGCATATGCAGAATTATGCAGCTAGATCAGTGGTTCTTAACCTTTTCAAGAGAAATTTATGACCACTCACCGAACCCCTCAAGTTTGAACAATAATTTTTTAGCTAATAATAGGAACTGTTTGAAAACAATGTGATAAATGCGTGGCTCTTTTTTGGAAAGACTCACTCGCATGTCATTTTTGCAATCAAGCCTGCTTCTTTTCTTGAATTTAATCTCCACCAAGATCGCTGAATTATCGGAAGGTGTAGTAAGATAATAACTACATAACTAAGGGTAACAGGATGAGCAGCTTTAAATTTCATAAGGTAGGGCTTGGTAGGCAATTTATTTCAAACAAGATTTATTAAATAAATAAAAGTAAAAAAATAAAAATTAAATAGCAAATGATTTTTCACTCACACTCGTTGACCCTGAATATGTATAATTGTATATATTTCAGAGGACCTCTGCCGAACCCCTGGCACTGGCTCATCGAACCCCAGGGGTTCAGTCGAACACTGGTTAAGAAACACTGAGCTAGATGACGTTCTTAGATCTGGTCTAATGTCTATTTACAGATATAAACTTCTGACGATGAAAAACAGTGGTAACAACAAGTGTTGCAACGGTCGAAGGCCGTGGGTTTATTACGATGCAATTGATAGCATTGTGACAAGTGATCCAAACGTGATTCATAAGAACCAAATCAAAGATTCAATTACACACGGTATGAAATTAATGCCTTCAGTTATCTATATCTGTAAGAAAAAAAACGGTGGGTGGCCTCACTAAAAGTGGCATAACTTTGTTCTGTTTGAAATATTTTGATGAAATCTGGCCATCTGGTTTAGATATGAATTGTCTTTCAGACTGTAAAATTTCATTTCAAAATTCTCACTTTTGGTCAAGATATTGGGGAAAAACCTAGGAGGTCTTTTTTTGTCAACCCTGTATAAAATTATATTTTATATATATATATATATATGTGACGCTCGAAACCCGTCGCTTGTCGCTTCCTAGATAATGCGCTAGATGCCGAAATAGGCGAGAGGGGTCAAGAATGCCATTTATTCTTCAGTTCAGCATATGACTGTGATTTCGCCCTAATTTGCGAAGTAGTGAACCGATTTTGATGCCGTTTGCGTTATCTGATTCAGAATATATGCATCTAATGCCCAGAACAATTGCAGAATAATAACTTAGTAGGTTCAGTAGACTTGGATTACACGAATATTCAGTAACTTTTTGTTTGGTTTTCTCACTATAAACTAATCAAAGAAAAACCAGCATAACTTCAGTTAAAAATAAGATATTTTCATTCTGTTAAAAGCATTTTAGAGCTTGCTCTTTGTAGCAATTTATGACTAAATCAAAAGGTCAAAAAGCGACATGTGACGGGTTTTGAACTCCTGTGTCATATATATATATATATATAAATATATATATATATATATATATATATATATATATATATATATATATATATATATGGTGTCTGGACAATTCCGGACAATGCAGAGCCGGACAATTCAAGACTTGATTTCATCAATTGATGTGTTCAGTGTATTTGCAATTCATTGTTGCCACTTGCTGTACTATAAGTAAATGATTTTGGATGCTTTGTACTGCAGGCAGTGAGTCAGAGTTCCAAGAGAGCTGGCAAGATGGTGCCTTAGAAGATGGTGTGGTCTTGGAGTGCAGAGGAGTTGAAGAAGAAGACGAAGAAGAAGACGAAGAATCTGCTCGTGAACATGAACAACCACTGAAGCGGTCAAATGGCAGCCACAGCAGCATCAAGATGGCAGCCACAGAATCATTTCAAGGCAACAACATGGACGAACTCAGCATGCCAACAGAAGTTGCCATCGCTAATGGCAAGTACTTCATTATTACCATCAATAATTATTTATCTAAGAGCTGCTCTGTATTTTGGGTCCCCTACCATCTTACCCAGTTGTATGTTTTATAGCGGTAACTCTTAGGTGATCTGCTTAATAAAGATTATTAATGTTTTAAGAAATCAGAAATGGCAGCGTAATTTTGCAACAGTTAAATGACGACATCAAAATTTAAGATATCAAAGTTTAAAGCAAACTGTGATCTGAAATTGAGATTCGCATGAAAACGTTTTGAAAAATATTTCATAATGCTAAAGTGTACTCCGTTTGCAAGAGTTTACCGGTAGTTGGACAAACTTTCAGACTGATAGTATAGATTGATTTTTCCACTTTAGACTGTATTTTAGCATGCACAATCTCATTCATTATGCTTGATGCAATGATGCTCTTTGGCATAAATAAATACAACCTTACAATTTTTTAAATATTACATCTGTTAAACTGTTTTACAATGTGTTTCAATAAAAACTATGATTATAAACATGCCCCAAGTATAACCATAACCAAAAATGCATGTTTGTGGTTATGGTTATACTGGTGGAGGACTGGAGTGTGTGTTTGTGGTTATGGTTATACAGGTGGAGGACTGGAGTGTGTGTTTGTGGTTATGGTTATACTGGTGGAGGACTGGAGTGTGTGTTTGTGGTTATGGTTATACTGGTGGACGACTGGAGTGTGTGTTTGTGGTTATGGTTATACTGGTGGAGGACTGGAGTGTGTGTTTGTGGTTATGGTTATACAGGTGGAGGACTGGAGTGTGTGTTTGTGGTTATGGTTATACAGGTGGAGGACTGGAGTGTGTGTTTGTGGTTATGGTTATACTGGTGGAGGACTGGAGTGTGTGTTTGTGGTTATGGTTATACTGGTGGACGACTGGAGTGTGTGTTTGTGGTTATGGTTATACTGGTAGAGGACTGGAGTGTGTGTTTGTGGTTATGGTTATACAGGTGGAGGACTGGAGTGTGTGTTTGTGGTTATGGTTATACTGGTGGAGGACTGGAGTGTGTGTTTGTGGTTATGGTTATACTGGTGGAGGACTGGAGGGTGTGTTTGTGGTTATGGTTATACTGGTGGAGGACTGGAGGGTGTGTTTGTGGTTATGGTTATACTGGTGGAGGACTGGAGGGTGTGTTTGTGGTTATGGTTATACTGGTGGAGGACTGGAGGGTGTGTTTGTGGTTATGGTTATACTTGTGGAGGACTAGAGTGTGTGTGTTTGTGGTTATGGTTTTACTGGTGGAAGACTGGAGGGTGTGTTTGTGGTTATGGTTATACAGGTGGAGGACTGGAGTGTGTGTTTGTGGTTATGGTTATACTGGTGGAGGACTGGAGTGTGTGTGTTTGTGGTTATGGTTTTACTGGTGGAAGACTGGAGGGTGTGTTTGTGGTTATGGTTATACATGTGGAAGACTGGAGTGTGTGTTTGTGGTTATGGTTATACAGGTGGAGGACTGGAGGGTGTGTTTGTGGTTATGGTTATACTGGTGGAGGACTGGAGGGTGTGTTTGTGGTTATGGTTATACAGGTGGAGGACTGGAGGGTGTGTTTGTGGTTATGGTTATACTGGTGGAGGACTGGAGGGTGTGTTTGTGGTTATGGTTATACTGGTGGAGGACTGGAGGGTGTGTTTGTGGTTATGGTTATACTGGTGGAGGACTGGAGGGTGTGTTTGTGGTTATGGTTATACAGGTGGAGGACTGGAGGGTGTGTTTGTGGTTATGGTTATACTGGTGGAGGACTGGAGGGTGTGTTTGTGGTTATGGTTATACAGGTGGAGGACTGGAGGGTGTGTTTGTGGTTATGGTTATACTGGTGGAGGACTGGAGGGTGTGTTTGTGGTTATGGTTATACTGGTGGAGGACTGGAGGGTGTGTTTGTGGTTATGGTTATACTGGTGGAGGACTGGAGGGTGTGTTTGTGGTTATGGTTATACTGGTGGAGGACTGGAGGGTGTTTTTATATATAATCAACTGATTTCCATATGAATTTCCATCTTTCGTAGTACAACATGAAACTCTTCATTTCCATTGACCAATCAATGACCTGTAAATTAATTGAATCTGTTGTTTGGAGCAGGAGCAGCTGGCTGGACGCATGAGTTGACGCTCATGCTGATTGGAGCGTGTAAGGAAAGGCAGCATCTGTTCAGCGCTCCTGGCATCAAGAAGATGGATGTGTGGAAGCAGGTGGCTGATGCAATGCAGCAGCAGCAGCAGCAAGATGCAGTTGGAGGAAGCAGCATCTTCTCATGGGAGGCGTGTGAAAAGAAGATGCGCAATCTCAAGTACAGGTTCGTGAATAATTATCTCTGCAGAGAACGTTTCGATTTAGAATGACTTTCATTCATTCATGTATATCATACGGTCGACTAGTTATGTACCAAGTTGCACTTGCGTATTCATATGACAACAACGTTCTTGTGTATTCATATGACAACAACGTTCTTGTGTATTCATATGACAACAACGTTCTTGCGTATTCATATGACAACAACGTTCTTGTGTATTCATATGACAACAACGTTCTTGCGTATTCATATGACAACAACGTTCTTGTGTATTCATATGACAACAACGTTCTTGTGTATTCATATGACAACAGCGTTCTTGTGTATTCATATGACAACAACGTTCTTGTGTATTCATATGACAACAACGTTCTTGTGTATTCATATGACAACAACGTTCTTGTGTATTCATATGACAACAACGTTCTTGTGTATTCATATGACAACAACGTTCTTGCGTATTCATATGACAACAACGTTCTTGTGTATTCATATGACAACAACGTTCTTGCGTATTCATATGACAACAACGTTCTTGCGTATTCATATGACAACAACGTTCTTGCGTAACTGTCAAGAGCAACGAGTTATTCCACCGTCGTATAAGGCACTAGCTCAGTTGGAAGTTCTCTGATAATTAATAACAGCCTACAAAGCATGTCCACCTAACGGGGGCTCGAACTCGCTACCTCTCGCACTCTACGCCAGCGTGTTATCCAGCACTACCGCTCCGTCCCCCAATAAACCGTGAATTCTCGCCATCCAACTTCCTATATTTGAAGAGACGACATGTATCTAGGCTGATTGCAATCTATTTACCACTAGTTTGACGAACAAGTCCTCCAGTTCATTAGTCACTATTTTCTCTAAACCACGTATTCACAACCATGAAATTTCACGTTCCGACCTCCTCACAAAGAAAGGCATTTATTACACTTTTTGCACTTGTAGCACATGTCATCACCTGAGAATTATCTTGTCGTATCTCCAGCTTTTTGATTTTTCAAGTCATTTAGAGTCGATATGTAGCAGGATTTTTTTCATCTTCAATTTGAATGACTAGGAGACACAATGTCCTGCTTCCAGAAATCTTTAATTGTATCTCCATGGCATAGATGTACTTTGTTGTATGTCCTCACAAAGCTCATCATTGATTGGATGATGCAGGACATACTACGAAATGAATAAATGAATACAACAGTACATAAATGAATACATACAATACACTGATGCGCTTAATTACAACGTCTTTTCGTTAAAAGTTCGTTCTATTTTCATGAACTTTTTAAGAAAAACACTCGTTAATAATTGATCTTAGATTAATGTTTTTATCATTTCATGTCTATGTTTTCAGGAGAAAGATTTGCAATCTTTGTAAATCACAAAGGTTCAAAATTTGGCAAAAATTAGTTATTTTTGATGAAATGTCTTTCTGCTATGGTGATGCTTTAATATAACATATGTGTGCGAAATTTTATTGCACTGAATTTCTTTTTTCACCCAATACTGGCAAAACTTCTACCTTGTTTTTCTTAGAATTTTCAAAACTGGAGTCGAGATTCACTAAGAAAATTCTTAATAGACAAGAATGGTGTCATTGGAATTTTGGACCTTCCTAAGGGCCGAAATAAGACTAAATAAGACTAAAGAAGAAAGAATTCTCAGGCGACAATGTGATATGACTTTAATATATTACTATACTCGATTATTGCTTTTCTTTGTTATTTTACATTATACTTAGCTGTCCCATTCTGTGTTTGTTAATAGATTGATACAGGTTTAACTTACTTACTTAACCTGTAAAGTTATGGCACTACTTCAGCGTGCTATGCCGCAGTTGCTACAACCAATTGCTTCAGCTTAGAGTGCTCCTTAACCTCCAATGCAGCCTTAACGCTAATTCACTCTTTTGTTGTCTCACGTCTGGACTACGGCAGCACCTTCTATGTGAGTGTTCTGGTGACTCGGGTTGGGAGCTTGGATGGGGTTTTGCGCACTTTGGCACGCCTTGTTGGTGTCCCAAGCATCCCAAGATTCGGCCATGTCACTGACTATATGTGGGATGTCTTGCATTGGCTCCCTTTGGTTTCCGCCTTGGTTTGGCGCTGTCTCGCAGGTGTGGCCCTGTCTATTTGCAGGAGCTCTGTTGCTCCACCCTGAGCGTCCAGCGCCGTGGCTCTCTCCGCTCTTCTAAACAGGCTGAGCTTCTTGTCCCCCGGTCACGCACTTCTATTGCGCAGCGCCGTGCCTTTTCGGTCGTTGGCCCTGCAATCTGGAATGGACTTCCTGTGGAACTACGTCTAATGCCTAGAGCCTTTGAGACTGCGTTCTACTCTGCTCTTAAGACTCTTAACTCTTTAGCCATGGCTGTGTCAGGAGCGCTTCCGAGTAGATAATCTTTGAAGAGGCACTATATAAATGTCTGAAATGAATGAATGAAATGAATAAATGAACTTCAGACATTATTAAAATGCATAATTATACAGAGACACGTGTGCTTTTAGAATAGACATCTAGTTCACTTAAACAATTGTGATGTTGCGACGATGACTCAGCATTTCGACTCGAGCAGATCTTCTTCCTCGTTTCACAATATTCTAAGTTTGCGTCGTCTACAGCGAAATAGTTTCTCTTCTTTAGTTTTCAAACATTTGTTGTATTGGTTGAATGTGTCATCTTCTTCTGTTTACTCGTATTCGTCCAACTTCTCTGTGTTGGTCTGACTGATGGCATTTAACAAGAACTTTTCTAGTTCAAATCTTTTAGGTATAAGTTGATTGTGAACGGCAATGACGAGAAGAAGACGAAGACGAAGAGCAAGAATCGCAAGCAATGGGAATACTTTGATGCAATCGATCGACTCATGACGCATGATTCAGTTGATGCAGAAAAGCATCATCATCAAGTTTCAGTGCACAGACAGAATACCACCGGTATATAAATATTGTTTTCAATGCTTAATTTAAGTATCTGTCTCATACTGATCTAACTCAAAATATAAGGCAAAAAGTGATACATTTCAATTAATTAAAAGGAAATGCATATTAAGAGCGTTAAAATAGCTTTAAAACTTGTCTCATTTTAGATTCAGTTCTACTCAAAAACTGTAAACCACAACCATACTTTTTCCTAATGTGAAGTCTCCGACCAAGGCCGCAGCCAGGATTTGATTTCAGGGGGTGTTTCGACCCTTTTTTTAGTCGTCAAAATTTCTGACGACCTTTTTTCTTCTTTTTTAGTTGTCGGAAACGGCTTTCATACCATTTTCCGCCACATTTCATGTTTTATTAGGCCTAATTATGTGCCAGTGAATGCATTCTAGTATTTTTTTTACATTTTTCGTTTTGGTGGTGTTTTCATGGTTTTATTTCATGGTTTTATATCATGTGCTAGTAAATGCGTTATATTATTTTTTTACATTTTTCATTTCGGGGGTTGTTCAAACACCCAAAACACCAGCTACAGCCTTGCCTTCGATGTAATACCGATTTTGGTCTGGACTGACAAATATTTTCATTTCTGCTTTGTATTATCATTGTTTTGGTGAAGACTTTAGTGGAATGCTGGCACTAATTTTTGCAGTTTTTGTGAATCTCCTTTTCTTTTGTATAAACTTGTAACAATTATTGTCAGTTTTATCCATTCATCTGGTACTCTCATAGTTCTTGATGAATCTTTGTAAAAAAAAGGTTATGCATACTATTATAGTTGTAACAATTGTTTCTCCTCTTCCTTGATGCAGTTCAAGATGCCTTTTCAGTTTTGTTGATAGCATTTCTTACTTAGTCCTGTAGAAATGTTGGCAGCTCTGTGAGAATCGTATGGGATCGTCCATAAAGGACGTCTGCAATGAGGGGGAGGGGGGGTCATTCAAATGCAGACAAATGCGGACATGGGGGGAGGGGGTCGTGACAAGTGCGGACGTCCCCATATAAATTTGGTAAATATACCTTTTTCAGTACAATCTGTGCCATTTCAAAGCCTGTTTTCACACTAATCACCAACTTCAGTCAGATAAATATATTTAATGTTTCAGACTTCCCAAACTATATATACATTTAGGAATAATTTGCTCATTGAAAGACTTAATTAGTTTCTTCTGCATGTTATGTCCTAGTGTACTACCATATACACTGCCTAATATATATATATATATATATATATATATATATACACGGTATATAGGCAGATTGGAATCGTAAGTGCATGTCAACAGCCGTTTACGCTGTTGGACCTAATTTCGTCCCGAGGGATGCATTATCAGCTTCTCTAACAAAATCCAGATGCTAGCTAGCAATAAGAACTCCACATGGTCTATAGTGTATAGTGTATTCTGCAGCCAATGCCCGCTACTGCACTCCATGGATGTGAACAGCTATTGAAGGTTAAAGCTAATTGTTTTGGGCTTTGTCATGCGGACGTCCGCAAACAGGGTAGGGGGGAGGCTAAATGCGGACAAGGGGGGAGGGAGGGGTTCAAAGTTGGTCATTTTCTGCGGACGTCCTTTATGGACGACCCAGGGCCGGATTAAGCAATGTGGGGGCCCTGTTCAGGAAATGTTTTTTCGGGAAAATTTTTCGGGAAAATCATACCATTTCATCCGCCAAAAAAGTTGATGACCTTTTTTTTGGTCATTTGGCGAAATTTTCCGAAAAATAGTCGTTTCGTCGAAATTTGCTGACAAAATTTTTTCCCCGCATTTGTGGGGGGCCCCCTAAAGTGTCGAAAGTGTGGGGGCCCCTGTTCGGCCGAACATGTTGAACATGCCTAAATCCGGCCCTGTGTGTGTGTGCGTGCGTGCGTGGTTTCTTTCTTTTCATGTTTATATGCATTCTTCTGGTATTTTCATGCACTTGTGTCTTTAATTGCGGCAACTTTGAGTTCAAACTTGCCATCAAGCAGTTTTGTCATGCATTCTATTTGCCACGTTGAAACGTGGGGCATGGTGGCGTAGTGGCCTTGCAGCCGAAAGGTTGCAGGTTCGAATCCACCTCAAGTTGCCACATGGCAAGTCCTTCACTTGCAATTGCTCAGCGCTTCGGTGTGAAACTCTAATGCAGTGTCCACGCTGTAGTCGGGAGCGCTTCTGAGTAGCAAGCTTGAAGGGCGCTATAACAAGTGCACGTACAAACACCCAGGCACCCACCTTTCATGACAAGATAAATGTAAAAAACCGATTTATAATAATAAGTGCAATATAGTAATAAGTATTCATCGTTTAATCTTGTGCACAAAGTATAAAGAACAGAAATCACATTGTAATAGATGCTTTTAACTAATTACAATGCTGTTTATTTTCAAGATGCCGTTCAGTTGAAAGCTGGAGTAAAACGTAAAGGAGAATTCTGCAAACTTTTCTTGACACAACAAGTGCCAACGAAATCCGTCTTGTTGACTCGTACGACAAAACCTGCGACGAATTTGAGAAAACGACAGAAAAGCTTGTCGTCGTCGTCGTCATCAGATTGTCGTTCGACTGAATCACCACCGCCCCCTTGGTTTAGAGAGTTTGCGCGAGAACAGAGACAATGCCTTGAGGATATCATAAAAGTAAACAAAGAAGCACTGAAAGTGGCCAAGGAACGTAACAACATTCTGCAAGCGCTGACTGAAGCATTTCTTAAGCGAGAGTCATTAGTAGAACGAAAACTCAGTTGAAACAACAAAAAGATTGTCATGGACAGTTTACAACTTGTATATTATTTCATGTGATACATTTCTGTTTTACAATGTTCATTCTTGTTTTTAAAGAGCAATATTACAATCACATACCATTTTGTGTTACCAACGGTAGTTAATTTTATGGTTAAGGTCATTACTTCAGATGCATTATCAATCAATCAATTATCATGATATTGGTTTATGGCAATTTTAACTATTACCATCCTATTGTGTGTTTGAGCATAGGTTTGTTTAGCACCCCTTCAAGATTTATACTCGGAGGCACTCCCGACTACAGCGCAGACACAGCATTGGAGTTTCTTGCCTAAGTGCAGAGCAATTGCAAGTGAAGGACTTGTTCAAGGTCCCTACTTGGCAGCTTGAGGTGGATTCGAACCTTGCAATCTTGCACTCAAAATGTGGAGAATATTTATATAACGTATTTGTATATCAATGCGGGAGGCGAAGAAAGACTTGGCGAGACACGGTCGCACAGGATCTGGACAATGAATGACGTGGGAGGCTGAGAGGATTGCGGAGGACAGTGGTGTGGAGGAGCTGTGTCGCTCGATGACAGCGCATGGAAGGTTTTTATATCAGAACACTTGCTGCGTAAGGTGCCTATAAGGAACTCATGAAGATCTAAGTGATCTAAACAAGTCTACTCTTACTTTACTGTAGCTTGAAAATGTTGCACTACACAGTGCCAACAACAGCGCTAATGGAGATGTATTGGAAGAGAGGAGAAATTAATATGCAGTGCATATGAATTCCGGATATGTTCCACTTCAAGTGCGCAAGTGAAGCGTCAGTCTTTCTGACCACAGTTGACAAGACTGAACTGCACAGCTGCTGCACTGAGGAGCAGAAGACAATCTCAAAGGTTGTTTATTATGGTTAATTTGCTGTGATGTGAGCTTCTTTCTACGTCTGTATTTCACACGTTAGCAAAATCTACTTTCGTTCAATTCATTCCACAAATTTATATATTGCCACTTCAAGAAGCCTACTCATCATTTTGTATGGTCGGGTAACTCAGGTCAAAGGTACAACTGATCAATTTTCTTTATTAAATTTTGTCTGTGAATCAGCAAAACTTCACAATTCGATTTGAACAAAATGAATAGTGTTCGATTCGAAAAAATAATCTCATGATTGACAACGTTTTCAAATCATGACCCGTTGACACACACACAACTTCATAAGGTTGTTTTGCTCTTTGATTGGTCGTTGATTATTGCAGTGTGCAACATTGGCAGCGGCACACGTCGTCGTCGGACGACTCGTTTAATTGATGGCTGCAACTGTCATGCAGACAGTGCAGACACACAAATGATGTCAATGTAGCAGACGTTGCAAGTTAGAATTTATGCAATTACCGGTAGATAAAGATGATTCCACTGCTGTCATAAGTTGCATATTTATTTATTTGCTATTCAAGCCACAAACTGTTTGACAGAGACAAACAGAGAAAGAGAGACAGAGATAGAGAGTTAATTCAGTTGAAGTTCAAATAAATAGGATTTTATGCTGCAATCTTGCTAAAACACTTGCAGAAACTGTTATTTTGGCATGACATTACACAGACCTGTTGTTCTGACATTGCATAGAGAATTCGTGAATTAGTAAACATGTTATTTAGGTACTAAATTTAATTAACATGGAGCCAGAACAAAACAATTTGTGTTAATTTTAATGAACACCTATTGTCAATTTTTTTTAAAAAATTCTGTCCATATTTTGTAAGGGGCTAGACTAAGTACACAAAATGAACGAAGTGCAACAGAGGAGAGGGGTCAAAAATACGATTTTTGCATACATAATATGCATAATTGCATACATGATAATTAACTTAATTTTTACTTTTATTGCTTTTAAACGGCAGAAAAGTTGTAAGTACTAATATTGATAAACTGTACTAACCAAAACAAAATAAATCAGCAGATAGAAATCTAGTTTATTTCATCTACAAGTAGAAGAGGTCGTTTGCTAAAATAACACAAAATTGAAATGTTTTCTTATTTTCTTCTCTATGGCAATGCATACGTTTCACAAATTAGAGCAGTCATTCATGTACTGAAAACTTTACAACATCGACCGTTTACAGAGCTCTACTTGTTTATGCTTAATAAAGAATTAATTGTTAAGTGCTACAATGGAGATAATAATGCTCCAACGTCTGTTGTTAGAAGAATGTACACAGACGCCGACGACGACAACGCACGATGGTCCATTTAATGCGGCGCTTGTCCTTCAGACAAATCAGCCGGAACATCCTCGACAACCGCAGTTCACACACTCGACAATTTTCCCCTGAAATATTAAACATCACATGCTTTTGAAATTATGTCACATGTCAAAGAATTTATATGGTGCCGTAACGCGGCCATAAGCCTTAGCAAACAGATCAGATTTAAGCCTTGATTTGAAAGAGTCCACTGAGGTGGCCAATCTGATGTCCAACATCTGGAACTAGCAACCGAGAATGTGTGGTCACCAAACTGTGTCCTCATCCTCTGTCATGTTCAACAGTTCAGCAGCAATGAGTGTGAACAAAAATAGAAGACACCAATAACTGAAACCTTTGCATATTAGTAATCATTCCGCTGGTTGATTTCACTAAGCGTGAGCGTGAGCCCACCACCGGTGACTCTCAGCTTACCAGGAACATGTTCGGCCGAACAGGGGCTAACTTTAACTTTATGGAACCCCACACTTCCAGTAGAATATTTTTCATCATTGCTAATTCTTCTTCATGATCTGTGAGCTGAAAACCCGTAGGTGTCCACTGCGCATTTGACTACTTTCTTCCATGATTCTTTGTCTTGTACCCGGTGTGTCAGTTCCTGTGTATTCATCCCACACCACTCTTCTATGTCCTACAACCATTCTCTGCATGGTCCCTTCTCCCCGATCCATCCATGATTCATCATCATCGCCCGTAGGTGTCTGACGCCATTTTTCACCATGTTCCTCCACTGTTCCCTTTCCAGTGCGATATGTGGCTCAGCTTTTGCAGTGATGTTCCGCACCAATCTGTTAAATCATCATCCGCACGTTCTGTATTAGGGCGCCACCTTTTGTTTCGTCCGTCCATCATTCAAAACACCAATGTCTTTATTTTCCTATCATTCAGCATAATCATTAGACTGGTCCAAAAAAATGAACATTGAAATATTTGAAAGGCATGTTGTTTTTTCTGTACATCTGGTGTAAGAAACCTACAGTGCAAAATATTAAACCACTGTGGCTCCATCTTCAGGTCCCTCAATGCTGTCAAAGTTTTAGTATGCTTACTACATTGTAAACGGTGCAATATAACTGGCAGGCCTTCAGTCAACGAGCATTGAGCATTCCATTTTAGCTCTTAGCAATATTATTGAATTTCCAGCATGAAAAGCAGCTGCAATTAGGGTTTAATTGACTTCCAGTGTCTGATAAAAAATATCTAAGAATGCTGTCAGCATGTCACATTGACGGTTCAGAAATTCGAATTTGACCATGAAGATTACGATGAAGCTCCGCCACCTGGGGTAATGCTTAGTGTCTTCGTTCTTCGTTCTTCGTCAGCGAGTCATTGAAGGGGCTGATTGTTGCAACTAATCTAAGAAATCTCTCTGTCCCATCATTCACGACTTGGTCTGTAGGCCTACTTAGGAGGAAGATCCAACAACGTCTCCTTAATACAAAGAGATTTCATAAACCTCCGGCTCTCTGTTATTTCCTCTCCTTGTTTTCCTTAGAAACCTACCTCTTGCAGTCTAGGTTCTTCTTCTTTACTTTTGTCTTGATTACCTCTTTTCTTATTCATTAACTACTTCTTGGAGAAAAATAAGAACCCAGCAAGGTCAATTCGTCAATACCAGAAATGACGCATGAAAGTAGTAAATGCCGCCTTAGTGATCTTTTCATTTACAGCGTTGTGTTGGTCATCCAAGAGAGCCCAGTCATTCATAGCAGCACCACAAGCTCTTGGAGCCACTACCCTGCAGGTAATAGATTAGATGAGGACAATGAAAACACCCACTCCTCAGATCGAAAATAGCTTCCACCGATCCTGGCTGGTTTCATTTGCTCACAAAACATCACGAGTTTGAATATACGTAAATGAACTTTATTATCTATCGTGCATGGTGGAGTTTGAAGATCCCCTGTTAGAAAATACAGAGGCACAGTTCTACAAGTCTTCATGACCACGATGGCTGCATCTTGACACTTCCTGCAGTCAGCTATTTTAGAGCCTGCAATGCATGGACTAGCGGACTGTTATGACGAAAGACCACTGTTGGTGATAAATGTTTGAATAGCTGGATATCGGATCCAGAAGATGAGTCCATCACAACTGTGAAGACTGTATCCAATATAAACTCTGTTGCGAGATGTCTGTACCGTGCAAGTTAACATCGCTGTCAAGATCCATCCATTATTCACTTGGAATTGGGGGTGTGAAAAGTTATTAACATCCTTAATGGATCCCATGCCAGTGTTGTAAGCAGTAGAGTAAAATAACAGAGCTTCAATAGGTTTTTTCCAATGTCCATTCTTCAATGATCTTGACAGCGATGTTGGTCAATGGTCATGGCAGCTCCAGTATATAGGCTACCCGATGGAAGTTTTGGCATAGCTATGAACTCATCGAATTTGATATTTGGGCTTGAAATCAACAATTATTGACAAAAGGTCAACTCAGTGTGAGAATTGTGAAAAAATAACTGGAGGTTGAACCATTATTCACTTGGAATTGGGGGTGTGACAAAAATACTTTACTATGGGGCTCTAAGAAAGACTGGGAGCTGAAACGCCCAGTAATTCACACCCTGGGCCAACCTATGCGCCCTCTTCTTTCTCCTGTAAAGTCTGCTACAGTTACCTTACCATTCCAGAGTGGAACTAAGAGGACATAAGCTTCTTTCTTGACTTTGTGGATGAAGGAATCTCTCAGATTGACGCTATAATGGTTCGCCTGTCAACCCTGGCATGCCAGAGTGAGTTTTAAGAAATAGATGTTTGGCCATATAGTATTGGACTGCAGATAGGATATGACTAGAAAGCCTGTCAAAAATAATGCTGCGATTCAGTGTTGAAACAAGCTCAATTTATAGAACATCATGGGGACACGTGCCCCAATGCTCCCTTCGAGTCTCCTAAGGGTAGGTCTGTTTAAGTAGGCCCTATAGGCCTACTTATCAATGTTCTGAGAGGGACAACCAACAAATTTATGAAAATTGTTCTTGAAACCATCACTTTCCAGCCACATTAAGGTTGTCAGCAGCCCGATATTCGATGTAAAAATGAACGAAAAACCATTATATTTTGAACCCCATTTTGGGGGAGACCCCATAGTCAGATTTTATCGGATTTTGGATATTTTATTCAGCAGCAAATTCTGAGAAGGAAACCGTTTAAAAAGCTTGTGTTACAATTTTTCCCAGGTCAAACTGCAGATTGTGTGGAGTATCAATATATAGCCCCAAACCCCAACTTTGATGCTCGTGAGTGACCCTTAAATATTACATTGGTGGCCTAAAATTTCACACAGGTACTTTTTAGATCAAAATGAACAAATGTATCAACATGCCTCAAAAATCCAGAAGAAAAATTTTTTTACATGCGAATTTGGACCAGTCTAATAATCATGTGACCGAACAGACCCAGTTTTCTCTCGATTATCCTCTGCATCATGTTTTCCTTGACATGTTTTCCAACATCGGATTTCAATCGTCTCCTTTCTTCATTGCCAGCGCATCGACACTCATCTGGCAGACCCTCCTTTTAATCCGGGCTTTAGTCTGGCATGAGGAGGGGGGGGTCCTCCACGAGGTAGGAAGGGGAGCCGCTCACATTAGCCAGCTTTTCAGCGTTCCTGCAAGGGTTATCAGTTTTAACCGCTTATATAGTTTTAACTCATTCCCGCCTGAATTTTTTCAATACCTATTGGGTTTATCGGGTCACCCGCGACCCGATCCGGCGGGAAAGAGTTAAACACTTGAATTGATACCTCATCTGATTGGAATCCATGTGCTATATGTGACACATTTATGAAATTGCATCGTTATAGGGGTCTACACTCTTTGTTTTTACGAATTAGGTCTACTACTAGTTAGTGTAACCGCAAAAATATTTTTTAGTTTGTAATCAGTGGTGGCACTACAGCAGAATTTTCCCCTGTCAAGAATTTATTATTATTTAAATCGCTTCTGCACGCAGAGCCGTGTTTACCATAGGTCCATTGGGTGCGGTGCACCGAATGCCCTGAGCCGAGAGTTTTGTCGCTATTGGCCAATGTGGGCGCGGTGGTGTAGTGGGTATGTTCGTCGCCTTGCAGCCGAAGGGTTGCAGGTTCGAATCCACCTCAAGTTGCTGCGTATGGACTTTGGGCAAGTCCTTCACTCGCAATTGCTCAGCGCTACGGCGTGAAACTGCGATGCAGTGTCCGCTCTGCAATCAGGAGTGCCTATGAGTAGCGAGCTTGAAGAGGCGCTATAATAAGTGCACATACAAATGTCTTTTGCGAGTCTCGGTGTTACTTAAACCTTTTGTAAAATCAGTAAGTGTAGGAAAACATTAATTTCACTAAGTTCACTGACGTTGCCTGCTTGCTTACTGACCCACCACAGCCAACAAACCACATAGGCTAGCCTGTAGAACAGAGGATTTATGTAAAATGACTAATCTTGTAATACTGTCAAACGGTACTTTGCTCCTGTTGTAACACTTTGCACCGACACTCAAAGAACCTTAAACACGGCCCTGTCTGCACGGTTTACTTGTATGGGTACCCTGACTATGTATGCGCTGGTTACAGAAAATATCTGACCATGAATCCTTCTAATATTCTTAAAACGTTACATACTTAACACTAAACTAGAATTTTAACAGACACGTTGATATTGTAAAAATAGATGGAACAATAGACGAATGATGATTCACTGAATATAACACATTTTCCATGCAGGTCCCACATGAAGGGTGCTGCAGCACCCGGGCCAGCAGTTCTGAGAGGCCCATAAAGGCCAGATTAATAAACGTGGTGACCATGTTTCTGTTCAGAAAATTTGTGAGGCCCAGCCCACAGAATGACAACAAAAGGACACATGAAAACACTTTTATTACGTCACTCATTTTATTGGACATGATGATGCTATATTATTATTATCAACTGGTTCTGTGGAATTTGTATTGCGGTGGCTTCTTCTTGAATTGCAATTTTTTTTGCATCACTAACTTCATTGTTGCTACAACAATCCATGACTCTGTTGATCTACAGCACTGTAGTTATGTCATTAGATATACGTAGGTCCATAGTGTTACGTTGTTAGAATAATGGCAAATAGGCCCATCATACAAGTATATTATGACGACCCATCTAGTTGTTCTACAAGTTTACACTATTATTACGTCATTAATTTTGTTCATATTATTATTTTATTATTATTATTATTATTAAATAAATTTGTAACATGTGCAAGTTAACATGTGAAATGTGAATCTGAGACTTGGTGCTGACTTGCTGTAAGCTTTGTTACATGGAGATTTATTTTTTATTTTTAAGACATAAATTTAGGACATAACATGTTGAAGATGACTCTTGGCCCGCTGTAAGGCCTAAAAAAATATGTTGTGTTTCCGGTAACAGAGCTAAAAAAATTGGGTAGGTAGGTCGGAAAATATTTTTATTTTGTAAAATATTTTTATGCAGTGACTATCCGAAAAAGTATACCCCACTAGTCTTTTGTGCACTCTGAACCAAAGTACGTGTTCTAAGCAAGTATAAACTGCCTATTTCCCGACTGTCTGCACCTAAAACTGCTCTAGAAACAGTCCTATTAATTTCATTTTGTTGACGTCTCTTATGTTATGTCAATACAAATGTTAAAAAAATATTTTTTGGGGAAAAAATTTAAAAAAATTTGGGAAAAGTTTTTTTTTTTAATTTTTTTTTTTAATAAATTTTTTTTACAAAAATATTTGGGTCGCGGCCGTAAAAATGGGTCGGTCGGGTTACCGGAAACACAACAATTTTTTTTACGCCTAATAGATGTGCGTGGTGGACAAGTGGGTTCTCACAATTTACCATTGGAAAGTAATCATATCACACGGCCTGGCCTCCTCCACTAGCCTTAATGCAATCGTGTTTGCATGTTTTTTTAAGTGATTCTGCAAAGTTGGGCCCCACAGTTTTACTGAACAGGGCCTCCACATTTGTTGATCCGGCTCTGCAGCTTACTGTCCATTATTTTCTGACTAACTGATGCAATTGTTTGTTTTAATAACATGCAACATCATATTAAAGCCAAGCACAGAAAGCACAAGTTTCTGAGTAGATATCTCGAAGAGGTGCTATATAAATTCTATTTAATTCATAAGTCCATTGGAAAAAAAATGGTGCGATAAAACCAAAAAAGATCAATGAAGTCTGACATTCTGGCATCGCATGACACAAGACAGTTAAGTCTAACAAATTACAATGTCAACAGTGGATCAGACAATTTATAATTAATACCTCTTCCAGTTTTGTTTTTGGCACACGACAAATGCAGTTTGTGCCGAACGCAGTGTCGTTTGTCTGGATACATTTGAGACAACACAGATTCTCGTATCCGGTTTTCTTCCATTTCGCTATCAAATTCCCATCGGCAATCTTCTCTTTCAAGCAGTAGTCGTAAAGTTCTGGAAAAGGAAAAACACTTTAAAAATACTTACTCGTGGAACTACACCATCACTTAATTTCATTATCAAGGGAAAAATGCACGAGCACCATGACGTTAACAACAGGAAATGTGTGCATGTATGTATGTATGTATGTATGCAAGTGTGTATGTTTGACAAGAAGGCATGCCCACAGTTTCATAACTATTGACCGCAAACTTTGCACAGGTCTAGACAGAGGGCGACTAGGACCACCCCGTGGAGGGGTTGGCGAACCCCCTTCACTATGGGGGTGGGCAGGGGGGAAACCCGAAAATTTCACTATTTCTACACCTTTGTAGCTATTCACCTGAAACCTTGCAGCCAGACAGAGTGTCACCATGACCACCCTGCGAGTGAAAAGTCAAAATTTTCCAGCAACACTGGTTACGGCCAGTTTAAAACCTATTCTTCGTGCAGCACTCATCTCACTTTTATTTTTTAACTTTTTTAACAACCCAAATATATAATTCTCTATGCTGAATTACACGAACATTTTGTTAATTTTTCATCATTCGCTCATTTACTGATTTTTCAGAAACTCAATGACTTCAAGAAATTTATTTCTTATAACTTTTACTGCGTCTACAATTCTACATCTCTAATAAATGTCATCATGAACGACCTTGAACTTGACATTGTTCATATTTCTGACAATTATGTGACTACGTTCATGTCTAGCATGCATACTTCAATACATTGCATTCTTGGTGTCCCACTAAGAAAATCTGAAGATAAAATTTGCGAAATTCAGCATCAGCCCTCCAAAAGATAAAAGATATGCCCCCCATAACAAGGTGTATGTTAAATTTGTTTCCCACTAGTTGCTTATTTAATACATGTAGATTTACATGTAAGTTTTATACAGCTTTTTTACAGTAATGCATTTTTAAAATCTAATTCACAAAGGGCAACATTCACGTTCCAAGTAGCAGATATGTCTAAAAATTAAAACACAGAACCAATTACAGCGTATGTACTATGTCCGTGGTCTTTTTTGACAGAAATTATCAAATAATTATTCATTCATTTGAACATTTATATAGCGCTCCTTCAAGTAAAAAACCTACTCAGAGGCACTCCCGACTCCAGTGTGCCCAAAAAGAACAGTTTTAAGTTTAGTAAGGAACGATTCTAGTAGAGGCTTAGCTCAAAATGAAGGTCATTCCAATTCCAGATCACCGGACCAACCACAGAAAAGGCTCGATTCTTCATGGTAGCAGTACGAGCAAAAGGAACCAGGAGGACTCCCTTATCAGCAGAGCGTAGCTGACGACGTCCTTGGATACCATAGCTCACGGAGGTAAATTGGGGCGAGGCCCTGACAACATTGCCATACCAATGCAGCTACCCTGAACTCAATACACTGGCGAATAGGGAGCCAGTGAAGTACCTCAGGCATGTAGTTTGAGACATGACCATATTTGGGGTTTGCCCAATTAGGCGCGCAGCAGAGCGCAACACCCGAACTCATTATCCGAACCGCTTCGACAGCATTAGAATTTAGAAGGGAGGCAATGAGTGTAAGCCTGGACGTCATCTGCATACTGCTGACCGGAAACCGCATGAGCCGTTAGGAGTGTGGCAAGACCTGAGGTGTAGATAATATAAAGTATGGGACCAAGGACTGAACCCTGGGGTAGACCATATTGTGCAGGCACCCATGAGGACCTAGAAGAACCATGGACCACACAGAGAGAACGTTCATAAAGAAAAGAATCTATCCATTTGTAAATTGTACCAGACAAACCAAAAGTAACGCTCGGCCGCTCTAACAAAATCTCATGATCAACAAGTGTCTAAAGCAGCGCTGATTATGGGCAATATGGACTAAAATAAGATGCTGTTAACTTGCCTCTTGTTATTGCTTTTCTCCGATAGAATAAGTCGTAGATATAGCGACTTTTCTGATGGTGAAGTCTATAAATCGGCCAAAGAGCTTCGACTTTTCTCTTTCCCTCGTGAGGATCAGTTTCAGCTGAAGAAAAAATATAACAAAACATTTTGCTATATAAAGCTTACAAGTGTAACCTTAGACTGAATAAAACATATGAGATACTGATTAAATGGACAGGGCTCCTAGGTTAGGCTGAAGCATGTCATACCATGGGTAGCTCAACTGACCATTTCGAAGCTACGTTCACAGAAAGCCTTAACATTGAAGCGCATGTATGTGACCCACCATACCAAAACTAGGCGCTTGTCGAAAACGTTCATTTACGATAAACAAGCAAAAACTTCAGATTTTGAATCTTATACTCAAATTTCATTTACATCAAATTCGAACACGAAAATATCTTAAGGAGATAATAGGTACCATGAAAGAAACTTAGAATTAATTACTTAACCACAAAAGCGAGAGTTTTAATAGGCAATGTGTATAAAGATGGCGCAAATAAACATGATGTTGACCGGGTTTTTTCAAAGGGTAGCATTTAGAGTCGCCTTGTGGGACGAGATCAATGTTTAATAATAATAAACCCAGGTTGTGTTTTACATAACCCCCCCCCCTCAATTGACACTCATTGGGCATGATTGCTTGCACAAACAATATCGACTGGACCGCAGTCTTCGGGATTACCTTAAGCACATAATTATTTTCATCAATCTAACTTCCAAATACGCAGCCAGATAAAAAAAATTGGGGCAGACCATAATGTGCACGCACCCGTGAGGAGCATCCAGTAGAATCCTGGACCATACAGAAAGAAAACTAATAATAAACGATTGACAAAATAATTTCGTAAAAGTGCAAGAGCCCAACCAGCTCTTCTTCTGGTTCTTTGCCCCTAGGCAGGTTCGGCTGTCCAAAGTCGCCACTCTTCTCTCCGCTAGTCTCTGGTATCCAATCCTCGTCATCAACGTGTCCAGCAACACCTGTCGTGGTCTGCCTCTTGTTAGTTTCTCCTCCATTTTTCCTTCTATCACCGTTTATGGTCCGTTTTCACCAGACTGTCTCCTCTTAGCGTATGCCCTATCCATTTCTTATGTCTTTCTCTGATTGTTTTTATCATTGTTCTTTCCTCTCCTACCCTTTCCAACACTTCCTCGTTTGTTCTGTGTTCCGTCCAGCTGATCTTCTCCATTCTGCTTCCAACCAGCAATAACACTTAAAAGGTCCATTATACCATGTATACAATCTCAATGGTTTTCTGGTTTCGGCGGTTTTCTACTATAAACTGTTTTCGGGAAACCGGGTTTTTGCGTATTTTCTTCGTTTTCGGGGATTCGGGTTGATTCCGTCCAACCGACGTTCGAAGGCTATTCAGAAAATTTGCGATGACTTATACCTTCTCGCATTTTCTGCTCCAGTTCTTCTATTGTAGGTTCTATTAATTCCCATCCCTCTGGAGGCGGTTTTCGTGATCGCTTCACTTTCGGCATTTTCAACAGTTGACAAGAAAACAGTACAACAACAACAACGACCAATACAAAGAAATACCGAAATGTTATTTTATTACACCTAAAAACATACAACGAAGAAAACGCAAAGAGACGAGAAGCAAGCACCAGGCACAAGAGCACAAGACGGAAATTTAGATTTCAACGATTCTAAAATTTAATTTGATTGCTCCTTTTTTTATTATGGTCGTTTATTGGTGAAAACCTGATAAACACGTTTGTTTGTATGTGCACTTGTTATAGCGCCCCTTCAAGCTCTCCCTACTCAGAGGCGCTCCCGATGCAGAGCGGACACTGCATCGGAGTTTCACGCCGAAGCGCTGAGCAATTGTAAGTGAAGGACTTGCCCAAGGTCCTTACGCGGCTTGAGGGTGGATTCGAACCTCGGACCTTCCGGCTCCAAGTCAACGACGCCACCTCTAGACCACCGCGCCCCACGTCTTGCTATCAGCTGTTGATCAAAAGAAATATATACTAAAATTGTCTCTGTCCAAGCCTATTGAAATTATCTTAGAATGCGTATAGAATATTACATGAAATAAAAAAGAATGATTTTATGTTTAGTCCAGATCGAGCTACTTTAGCATATATAATAATGATAATCATTTGGTTGACATGCATGCCGCAACACGGTTACAAGATGAAGAGAAAAATAGTTTTAAAAATTAGTTTGTTCATTATTCACGAGTAGGCCTAATTTTTATTTAGTAATTTTAGACTAATCGTTCATTTTATCATTTGTTGCAAAGCACTCTCTAGGCCCTATACGAAGTTCTTTTATCCTTATAGTTGGCAAGTCAAGGTTATGATCGAGTTCTCGGGCGTTTGCATGTTTTCTTATGGATGAACATGTTGTGGTGTGACAACATGATTTTTTAATGCCCGTAGGCCTATGCTATATATATATATATATACAGGGTGGCCCAAAAAAAGTGATAACACCTCGTATAATGTACTATAATTAGTTCAAATCTGTTTAGACTATATCCATAATAGCTGAAAAAGTTCACTAATTTACTTACTTAACTGTTTAGTCATATGATATCATTATTACGACAACTTCCGGTCAAATTTTTTTATTTTTTATTTGCCAATCGTCAACTTCTGCGTGTTTTGAAGATATTTTAACCGGAATGACAAAAATCACAACAAAAGACCGTATTCTGATTAAAAACAATTGCGAATTGAGAAACATTGGAGTGCAAAGGCATATGAAAAATGTGTTTCCACACAAAGCCTATAGAGTCAGTTGGGTTATTAAATAAATTGATAATGACGGTACAACAGAACGTAAACGCGGAAGTGGTCGGCCAAAGTCTGCTAGAACACGACTAAACATTGAGCGGGTGAGTGAGCTGATCTGCAGTCAAGAAGATGATCCTCACAGTCACAAAGTCCGTGGAAAATTCAAAGAGAAAAGGGTAGGCCTATATCATGGTCGTCGGTGCAACGTATTGTAAGGCAATGTTTACAACTGAAAACGAACAAGCGTGTGATCGGGCAGACGCTCAACGAAAATTGCAAATTGAAACGTTTGCAACGTAGTTAGCAGCTAGCCTAGGCCTACTTGAACAGTTTCCTAATGACAGAAGTGTACGAACCATCTGGTTTACCCACAAGATATTCACCTTTGCCACGCCATTTAATTCTCAACATGGTCGTATTTATTCAATTGAATCAAAGAAAAGACAATTAAGTTCCAGAAAGGAGACATACGAGAACGTGAACTTTTCAGCTGCGGTATCATGGTATCAGTTGGTGTTTCTCGCTTACAAAAAGTTGTTCAGAAGCAAGAGGGACACATTGAACATGTTTTATGAGTAGAGTAATTACTACTTGGCATCCGACAGTAAATTACAAAACGTTATATTGATTCAATTATATTAAATGACCCTTTGCTAGGTTGTGTTATCACTTTTTTTGGGCCACCCTGTATATATATATATATATATTATACACCATAGGCCTATGTATTATATAAGCTATAGGCTACCTATTAATACTGATTAGGGCCTAATGAGCATTTATACTGAGCACAGGGTGGATTTCTAATTTTAAAACGCGTGAGATAGGCTATATACTAGTAGCACAGAATAAAGGGCGTATAGGCCTACGTGTTTGTTGGCAATAGGCTACACGAAATTGTGATTGAGGGCGTATGGGGCCGTCCATAAAGTACGTCACGCTCCAGGGGGGAGACTCGGGAGAGGTGTAAGAAAGTGTGACAGTTTGTGACAGAGGGAGGGGGTCAGGCCATGTGTGACGTCACACATTTATTTTTTAATTTTATTTCTAATTCTTTTTTATATTTTTTAGTAGAATTTAATAGCTTAAAAAATAATTTTCAAAATTTTGTGAAACATTTGAATTAGTTTTATGTCAAAATAACATGAAATGCGTATCCCTGCATGTGTTGTTCACGATTCCTCTCGCTAGGAGCGCTAGTAATGCTGTTGCGAAGCCTTGTTTTAGGCCCTGGCGCGGAATAACGAGAATGGCATCGGGCACCTACGGGCACTGGTCCCTCGGTTGATGATGATGATGATGATGATGATGATGATGATGATGATGATGATGATGATGATGATGATGATGAGGATGATGATGATGATGATGATGATGATGATGATGATGATGATGATGATGATAGCCTTGCAGTGTTACTTTTTTTAATTTCGAAAGTGTGACGTATACTTTAGGGGGGTCCGAGATTTGTGACAGGGGGAGGGGGTCAAAAATGGTCAAAAATAGCGTGACGTACTTTATGGGCGGCCCCTATATAGGCAGCGTAGGCTCAATTGGCAAGGACAATCAACAATCGGTGTTAGCCTAAGAGCGGACGAAGAACCTGGAAGGTCATTTCTAGAGACTGCAACATCAGCAAATAAGTAGGCCTAATTAAGTAATTATGTAATTTAATGAGCCGCCTGCAAATTAACGCACTGCAGGAATATAGGCTGCCGGTATCAATAATATTGTGAAAAACAATGAATAGGCTATCTAATATAGAATGATAGCTAAATAACTGACTAAATATAGGCCAATTAAAGTAGGCCTATATGAAAAGGCAGCCATTTTCAGTAGAGTCAGGCAACGTACAGCATCGCGGACCTTCTCTGGAAGTATCCTAGACTCCCCTACGTAATTATGGTCTCTTGCCGGTAATTTTCATCGCTGACCGCCTCGATCGGCCCTCCACCGATAGACCGGTACCATTGCGGACCTCCTCTGGTTCTTGCGCATGGTCTTCGTGCATGGCAAGGTCGTTGGTGTATGGTCTCTTATCCAACGCGGACTGTCTCTGGCTCTCCTCCGATTGCAGCGCGGATCCCTATATTTGACATTGTCGCATTCTTCTTTGCAAATATTATTATTATTAGCATAAGTGAGCTTACAATAAATTATTACTAATTGCATTGTTTTATAAGTAGCCTAAAACGTTATATTTGCTGTCCGCCGCATCATCGCATGGTCGTGATCGTGTTCTGCTTATATGCTCCCATCCTGCGTAAGAAGCTGATCACTGATCATTTCACGTGTGTGTGTGTGTGTGTGTGTGTGTGTGTGTGTGTGTGTGTGTGTGTGTGTGTGTGTGTGTGTGTGTGTGTGTGTGTGTGTGTGTGTGTGTGTTTACAAATGGCGGCGGCGCAGTTGCGTGGTAATGTGCTCGAATCTCGCGATATTGATGAGGATGATTTGTTTTACCAGAAACTTTTACTGCAGGTAAGGTATTTCGGAATGCAGAATGAAAGTGTGAACAAATTCTAAATATAATGGTAAAACGTAGTTTTAAAAACACGTATAGAAAAGGCAAATGCTGCATTTGGAGGGCTTGCTAAGATCTGGAAGAAGAACATTGCTGCTTAAGAACTAAGCTACGCCTCTATAATGCCGTAGTCTTGAGTACACACTTTTATATTTGTTTGTATGTGCACTTGTTATAGCGCCCATTCAAGCTCACTCTACTCAGAGGCACTCCCGAATGCAGAGCGGACACTGCATTGGAGTTTCACGCCGTCGTGACGCCGAAGCGCTGAGCAATTGTGAGTGAAGGATTTGCCCAAGGTCCTTACGCGGCGAGGAGGATTCGAACCTCGAACCTTCCGGCTTCAAGGCAACAACGCCACCACTGTATTTTGTATGGATCGGAGACATGGCCAATGACAGTAGCAAACAAGAGAAAACTGGAAGCAGCTCATCACAATTGGCTAAGAACATGGCAGGACAAGATACCGAACAAAACTATAAGAGAGAGGACGGGGCAGGAAGAAATGGAGCACATCATCAGAAGAAGGCGACTGAGGTGGGTGGGACACGTGTTCCGCATGGAGGATGAAAGAAGACCCAGTCAAGTGATGTCGTGGAATCCTGGGGGAAAGAGGAAGAGAGGAAGGCCGAGAAAGAACTGGCCGGAAACCATCAGGGAGGACTTGGGATGCCTGGAGATGTCGTGGGACGAGGCCAGGGAATTGGCGGTGGACAGAGAGGAATGGAGACGATGTGTTGCCCGATGTACAGATCTGCACGGGATGGACTAAATACTAAGTAAAACATAGTCTACGTTACACATCACTTAGTGATTTATGTACGTTTAACAGTTTATAATACAGCGATGATAAATTATAGGCATTTCAAAATTCAATAGCCAATATGAAACTTCTGAGATGTTAATGGCGGCTCCATAGCACGTAAAGAGTATGGCCATCGCAGATAAAGGCAGAATAGAGCGGTCTGACCAACGGCGATCGATAGCCAGAATTTGCCATTTGGCAGAGAACCTAAAGAAGAAGAAAGAAGAAGTTTTGAGTAACTTGTGAGATTTGGCAATTATGCATATCACGATGCATTAGTCTGCCGTCAGTCTGAGTGATCAGCTCTGCTAGTGAATTTGGTTATTGTTACTGAATTCTCGGTAGATCGTAAACAATATGGCCGCCAGCGAATCCAATAAAATTAGAGTGCCGCCTATGGACGATATCGCAACATGCATCCCAACATGCAAAGCGTGAGGGTCGGTTAGGGCTCAGGTTAGGCGTCGTGAGGGTCGGTTAGGGTTAGTTTTAGGGTTAGTGCAGTCATTCTGATGAAATTGAAGCGTGCTTTAATTTTCGCGGAAATATTGGGCCGCATGTCGGGCCGTTCTGTTATGCACGCATCTACGGTGGCCATACTGTTTACGATTTACCGAGACGTCAGTCACAATCACCATGAATTTCATTCAAGGATTGGCTAAGACAATCTTTTGATTTCTTTACATTTTTTTGTGCAGAATGATTTTATTAACAAGGATGCTAAAATCTAGCAGGCACTATATGATTAGAGAGTTGCAGTGGTTGCAAGTGAAGTTAAGATAAGATATCGTCCATAGATGACGTCACACACCTAGGGGAGGTCACACTTTTGTGACACAGGGATGGTTTAAGAAATGTGGCATCACATCATCGTAACATGGGTGTAGTGTGTGTGTGGAGGGTATGTTCGGAGCCTTGGAGCTGGAAGGTTGCAGGTTTGAATCCACCTCTGGCCACCGCGTAGGGACCTTGGGCAAGTCATTCACTCGCAATTGCTCAGCATTTTGGTGCAAAACTCTGATTCAGCGTCCGCGCTGTAGTTGGGAGTGCTTCTAAGCAGAAAAAACTTAAACTGGTGCTGTAACAAAATGCACATACATATTACATACATCACATCAAGCATAACTTTATTTTAAAATTTCATGAGATAGAAAAATTATGTAGCACATTATTTTGTACATTTAAATGTACAAATAATGTGCTACATAATTTTTCTATCTAGCTGCCTTAATTTGAATTTTCTTTTAACTCTTTTGCAGCCCACTTGTTTTTCATAAGTGTATTCATGATTTGTTCATAAAAAGGAAAACAAGAATGAAATCTATTGATATGTAGACATAGCTTACATCATTTTTCGCCTTTAAACCCTCAACAATATTCTGTCTTGAAATAGCTGATCAATCAACACGTTTGCCACAAAATTTATAAATTAATTAAATATTTCGTAAAAATAAAAATGAAATTTGTGTAATATTAGAAATTCATAGAAAATCTACTGTAGACAACATAAAATACAAACACTGAAAAATGTGGCTACTTGTAAAGGGCCAAAAATTATTGAATTTTGTCAAAAAGTGATCTTATATTCCTTCCACTCGAAGATCTTGTGGCATCGGCATTTCGATTTGGTATTTCAATCGCAAAATCCCATAAATTCCGCGACGCCCATCGTAGTCTACTTATTTGGTGAGCCTTTACAAAACTGCCTCGATTGTAGACTTTTCTGTTCTTGACTTTGCTAAAGAATAATAGAAGTTAGCTACTAAGAAGCTATAAAAATTAGGAGCTGCTTTTGGGCTACTAACCTATTTGTTATTCTTGCTCAATCATGAGATGCAGCAGCAATTGGGACAAAATTACCGATGATCGGTCTCACCGTCTTCAAATTTATACCAAAACCTCCTCCGCATAGTCAAACACGTTTGTTTGAGAGATTTTGCAACATTTGTCAAGCAATACAATTTATTTATTTAAAGTTGAATGATCAAAGACATAATTATAGAGAAATGTCCAACGACCTACATGCGGATGTGATTATGCGAATTTACTTGGTTGGATACAAATGTTCTTGAAAAGTTAAGTCCATAATTTTCCTTTATAAATTCGTCACACTCATTTGAAAATCCCTGTTCAAGGTATTTTCGAAATCTACTATCGAACGTACTGTATATAATAGAGCACTAAATATTCATAAGTATCAGTCGCACGGATGCATTTTTTGTGCGGTCGATTTCGACCGCATTGGTCGCGGAAGAGTTAGACCATGCGCAATTGTGCATCAATGACGACATTTACACAAACTGTCTATAAGTAGAAGCTCTGTCTACAGGAGCTTTCACAGGCTGTTATTTTAAATTTAAAATGTAGGTATGACTTTTGTGATGACAGGGAGGGATGGGTCAAAAATCGTCCTAAATTGCGTGACGTCATTTATGGACTATGTTACTTCAAAGCGTGTAAGAGCTTGATTTGATATCGAGTCATGCAGTGATAAGAATTCTTTGCAAGACTACTGGTCAAATCAGTGGCAATCATTTAATTGACTTCACTCTAAGTTGATTCATTCTGTTCTTTATAGGCTGAAAATGAAGGCAAAACCCAGATTCAGTCAAACCCTGCTTATCTGTCTGTCATTCCGAAACCTGGTGAGATTTAATTTCAGAAGGTATAATTTTTTCCTTTATTTCTATTTAGCTATTCACACACTAATGCCTTTTAAAAACAAATAAAAATGCTTGACTACTTGATTAATGCATTAATCCACCACTCTTTAATCTTTATCCTTCAGCCCTCTTCAGCCCTCTTCAGTCCTCTTCAACCCTCCTCTTCAGCCCTCTTCAATCCTCTTCAGCCCTTGTCAGACCTCTTCCACAAAACAGAAGCAGATGTACGATTGATATGAGTGTGGTTGTGGATGATGCAGGTCAAACAGTTCTGCACAAGAACTGTGGCCGTCAAGCGAGCTCTAGACATCGAAGCTGTGTTGTTTTATCCAACCTCAAATTGTCAACTGGTTGAGGGGAGTTGCTGAAGTGCTGAAGAGAACCTGGGCATCTCGGTTTTATGCCTTCAATATGGTGTGCTGTGCCACACTCATTTCATACTGTACAATTCTTTCAATCATAAATTCAGAAGTGCCTCCACTTTGAAGAAATGCATACGAACAGTATTGAATTTATGCAACTGTAATGTGGCCATGTTTTTAATCTGTTTTAGGATTTTGTCTGAAAACAAAGGCAGACGGAGACAAGAAAATCTTCATTAACGTTTGCACTGGAAACAACGTGAGTAATATGGCAATTTGGCGTCTAACTTACTTTCTGTTCATGTGTTCATGTTGTGGAAGTTGAAATGAAAACCACCAGCATTATTTTTTAGCTATTCACTTAATATAATGGTGATTGACATTCAGTTATATATTTAAATCTCTTCTTTCTCAACATAGGATTAGGTTCCCGGAGTCTATCTGGAGATTGACGCACGACTTCCGATGCTAACAACTCTTATTACTGTACTCGACTATAAACGGACCGCGCAAACCATCCCAAACCGTTCACTTCTAGTCAGTTTCTGAGATATTTAGAGAGAACTTCCAACTCGTCTGCAAGTGACTTTGACCATTCTCTTCAGGAGATAGTCAAGTTCTAGTTCGTTCTAATGATTAGAAAGAAACAGTCGATAAGTAGAGACCCAGGACCGACGAATGGCGATGTCTTGCCTCTTTCTAGGCTGACGAGCAGGAAAATGGAAATATTCGCCTCAGTCGTAAAGTGGATCTTATCCTTCCAAAAATTGACTACTCGATGTAATGAAGAGCTGAGCTGCATGCCAAACCATGACTGGGCAACAGAACTGAATGCAAGGCTGGGATAAACGCCCCCTTGCATAATGTACTCTAGGGATATAATTGATGTTCGACTATTGTGAAGCACGGCAATCGTGATTTGTGTAGTCCACATGCTATTATTCTTTTTTTCTGTGGGGGGGGGGGGACTTTTCAAACGATTTTGATAAACGTCTCAAGACTAACAACATTACTTTACATTACATTACAGCTGACTTTCACTCGGCATATAAACCTTCTATGCCGAAGCTGTTACTACCAGTTGCGTCAACTTAAGGTGGTCTCACGCTCTCTGTCTTTTAATGCTGCCTCTACTCTTGTTCACTCTTTCGTAGTTTCTCGCCTTGACTACTGTAGCACCCTCTATTATGGACTACCGGCTGGCCGGATTGACTGCCTGGAACGAGTCCTCCGCTCTGCGGCGCGACTTGTTGGTCATATCCCAAAATATGGCCATGTCTCATCTTATATGCGGGATATCTTACACTGGCTCCCTTCTAAACAGCGGATTGCATACAGGGTCTGTGCCTTGGTTAGGCGGTGCATTGAAGGACTAGCTCCACCATATCTTCGAGAACTCTGCTGTTCCACCTTAGGAGTTCTGCGTCGATCCACCCTTCGATCGGCGAACCAAATTGAGCTTCTGGTTCCCCGCGCGCGAACTGCTATGCGACAGCGTCGTTCATTCTCAGTTGCTGGTCCTACCACCTGGAATGGTCTTCCTGTTGCATTGAGCTTAATTCCCAGAGGTCACTCCGCTCTGTTCCTTAAGAACCTAAAGACTTTTTTATTTAGCCGTGGTTGGGCCGGGAGCGCTTCTGAGTAGCCTACCTTGAAGAGGCGCTATATAAATTTCCGAAATAAATAAATAAATAAATACTTGTCATCAGCCTTATTTGCTTTTCGTTTTAGTAGCGTTAGAATTGCTGAGTGTGTACGGTGCACAAGTGTTGCAAAGACTTTCCTCTGTTATACTTTGGAGCATATGTTTTCACCATATGTATGCTTTGCGTGTGTTTTAACAACCAGCATATGTTTTCAGCATATGTATGCTTTGCATGTGTTTTAACAACCAGCATATGTTTTCAGCATATGTATGCTTTGCATGTGTTTTAACAACCAGCATATGTTTTCATCTTATGTATGCTTTGCGTGTGTTTTAACAACCAGCATATGTTTTCAGCATATGTAATATGTATGCTTTGCATGTGTTTTAACCAGCATATGTTTTCACCATATGTATGCTTTGCGTGTGTTTTAACAACCAGCATATGTTTTCAGCATATGTATGCTTTGCATGTGTTTTAACAACCAGCATATGTTTTCAGCATATGTATGCTTTGCACATGTGTTTTAACAACCAGCATATGTTTTCAGCATATGTATGCTTTGCATGTGTTTTAACCAGCATATGTTTTCAGCATATGTATGCTTTGCATGTGTTTTAACAACCAGCATATGTTTTCAGCATATGTAATATGTATGCTTTGCATGTGTTTTAACCAGCATATGTTTTCATCTTATGTATGCTTTGCGTGTGTTTTAACCAGCATATGTTTTCAGCATATGTATGCTTTGCATGTGTTTTAACAACCAGCATATGTTTTCAGCATATGTAATATGTATGCTTTGCATGTGTTTTAACAACCAGCATATGTTTTCATCTTATGTATGCTTTGCGTGTGTTTTAACCAGCATATGTTTTCAGCATATGTATGCTTTGCGTGTGTTTTAACCAGCATATGTTTTCATCTTATGTATGCTTTGCGTGTGTTTTAACCAGCATATGTTTTCATCTTATGTATGCTTTGCATGTGTTTTAACCAGCATATGTTTTCATCTTATGTATGCTTTGCGTGTGTTTTAACAGCCAGCATATGTTTTCAGCATATGTAATATGTATGCTTTGCATGTGTTTTAACCAGCATATGTTTTCATCTTATGTATGCTTTGCATGTGTTTTAACCAGCAAATGTTTTCAGCATATGTAATATGTATGCTTTGCATGTGTTTTAACCAGCATATGTTTTCAGCATATGTATGCTTTGCGTGTGTTTTAACAACCAGCAAATGTTTTCAGCATATGTAATATGTATGCTTTGCATGTGTTTTAACCAGCATTTGTTTTCAGCATATGTATGCTTTGCATGTGTTTTAACAACCAGCTGCCAGAGCCAAGAGACATCTCGGATGAAGAACTGATGAGACTTCTGGACTCGGACGATCCTTCTGGCTTCCGAATACCTCTGAGTTTGGGCGAACCACACGCAGAACTAGATAAAAGTAACGACTATTTTAATTCTCACATCTGATCTAAATGCTTCTTGTCTCAGAATAAATGTTCTGCAATGTGTTCCTATCATATCTTTATGATTGGAAGTTTTTGTGTGACACATTGTATGAGATTATATTGAACCAGTCTTTGGAAGGAAGCTGCCTGACAACTGCTGCATATGATACAGATTGCGGTATGACGTGAAGAGATAGATTTGAATGAAACTTGGCTGATCAATGTAGATCTGCTAGTCTGCATCTATTGATTCGTCCAGAGTAAACTGTTGAAGAAAATAGGATGAGATGTTTTGAGTGCAAGTCGTCGTCATTCCATGTCAACGCAAACATGTCAACGCAAACATGTCAACGCAAACATGTCAACGCAAACATGTCAACGCAAACATGTCAACGCAAACATGTCAACGCAAACATGTCAACGCAAACATGTCAACGCAAACATGTCAACGCAAACATGTCAACGCAAACATGTCAACGCAAACATGTCAACGCAAACATGTCAACGCAAACATGTCAACGCAAACATGTCAACGCAAACATGTCAACGCAAACATGTCAACGCAAACATGTCAACGCAAACATGTCAACGCAAACATGTCAACGCAAACATGTTTGGGAATGTCCCTCCCACCTCCCCCCCGCCACCTCCACCTCGGTGACCTCACCACAAACCTTAGATTTGGTAATCTCTTTATAGTATGTCACTAAACACATCCAATGTCAGTGAGATGGTTGAGCTTTTATTGACAAGTTGCATTGGTTACCCATAGATTTTGTGTCAATATTCATCGTTAAAAAGTTAACATAGCTTCTTTATTGTATTGATACAGGTGCATATGAAGACCTGTTAGTACAGTTTGAGATATTATGAGGTTTACAACTCACTCCAGAGCAATTTTATGTATTTGTTGCATTGGTTGGATTGCATAGATCTAGCTTATCATGCAGACATTGCAGACCACTGTGAGGTTTGAATCCTCATCCTCTTCACGCCAGATGATGATGGCTGTCACGTGCAGTCCTTTCTTCGTGCCTCAGATTCAGGTTTAAGTGACTTTGTAAATTTCAAATGCAATGAAATAAAAGCATATAGTTAATATTTCCACTTGCTCTATGTATTTCATCTATTTTATTCATGTATGTATTAGTGTGTCTATTCATGTATGTATTAGTGTGTGACTATTCATGTATGTATTAGTGTGTCTATTCATGTATTTCATCTATTTTATTCATGTATGTATTAGTGTGTCTATTCATGTATGTATTAGTGTGTCTATTCATCTATGTATCAGTGTGTGAGACCTGCAAGAATAGACATTCTTGTTTGTTATGTACTTTCAGGAACTTGTGCACTGTACGTTAAATAATATAGCGTTTGATTTCTAGGTGGCAATGGATGCACTGCTTACGATGTTGTCATCAATCCAAACTTCTACGACCGCATTCAGAAGCGAGACGCTCTCATGGGTTTCTTCCTGACCGTTGCATTAGAAGGACTGGAGAATAAATATGACATTGCACTTGACAGAAGTCAGTACGCCAACATTCCATTATGATATCAGTTTTTTTATTGTAGTATTGCTTTATAATTATAATACTGGACTATCAGATAAAACCTTGATGAGCTGTTCTGTGCTATGAACAAAGTCTGTTAGTCCGTAGAATAAAATAAAAATCGATTAAATAATCTGATTGCATTCATTGCCCAGTGAGACATTGGAGTCAATGGTCATTTCAAGTTAAACCGTAATCATTGATTGGAATATATACACTGTGCCCCATAAAAAAACACACCAAAAACTTTGTCATGAAACGCATGTAAGTCTAATGTTATATAAGAAAAAGTAATGTTTCATTTAAGAAGATGTTCGAAGTGATGTCCCTTAGCTTGAACGCAGGCTCTCAACCTTGGCCGCCACTGTTCAGTAGCTTTGTCAATGACACTCTGCTTCAACTGTGCCCACACAATTATGAGGCGCTCCTTCAACTCGTTGATGTCCCGTATTGCTGTCTGGTAGACGCGTTCCTGTATTAGACCCCAAATTATGTAGTCATTTTTATTCCAACCCTTCTGCGGGAACTCTTTTATCAACCGACGATTATTGTAACCCTTCAACAATACTAAATTCTTAATAAAAAATTTATCTTCGCTGCTGAAAACCATTTGAAATATAAGTTACTAATCTCTGTTTAAATGTTTCCAAACACGCCTAGTCTGCGTCACTGCCTCCAACAGCAACCACTTCTGTGAGTAAGTAAAATGTAAAATATTTTGTAGCAAAATTATTTGAGAAACAACGTACAAACTTTTATTACAATTGGCTTAGTTTTTTAGAAGATTTTTGGAAAAATGTTTTGGTGTGTTTTTTTATGGGGCACAGTGTATATATATAATACTAGCTGTACCCGGCCACGCGTTGCTGTGGCAGAAAAGACCGTCCTCCCCCTCCCCTCCCTCTGTCTCCCTGCATCTCTCCCTTCTCCATCCCTCCCTCCGGTCCCTCCCCTTCCTCTTCGTCCAGCTCCCTCCTTCTTTCCTCTCTCACACCGTTCCTTCCCGACAGCGACATATGCGCTATCACGACTTTTGGGCGACTTTACAATGTGATTTCGCGGCAAAGAGTTTCCAAAATGTGGCAACCCTGATCATCTCGCGACTTTTGGGCGACTTTACAACGTGATGTCGCGACAAAAACGTTTCCGAAATCTGGCAACCCTCATGGACGTTGGGATGTGTATGATTTCAAAATGGTGGTCGAATGGAATTCAAAGTTCTCTTTTTGTGGAAAAGATTGCGTTTTTTCGTTAAAAAAGCATAATACAACACGGTTCTATTGGAATGGAAGGTTTTGTAAAATCTTCAAAACAATCTTTCCGTAAGTTTCCGAGAACACTCTTAACAAACTATTGGAAAGTTTCATTTTTATTTATATAGATATGTGACGCCGGCGTTCGAAACTCGTCGCTTGTCGCTTCCTAGATATTGCGCTAGATGCCGAAATAGGCGAGAGGAGTCAAGAATGCAGTTTATTCTTCAGTTCAACATATGAAGTAGACTGTGATTTCACCCTAATTTGCGAAGTAGTGAACCGATTTTGATGCCGTTTGCGTTATCTGATTCAGAATATATGCCTCTAATGCCCAGAACAATTGCAGAATAATAACTAAGTAGGTTCAGTAGACTTTTATTACACAAATATTCGGTAACTTTTTGTTTGGTTTTCTCACTATAAACTAATGAAAGAATCAAACGAGCATAACTTCAGTTGGGAAAAAGATATTTTCATTCTGTTAAAAGCATGGGCGGAGACATAGGGGGGGACAGGGGGGGACGGTCCCCCCCAAAGATTGTGGTGGGGGGGACGGTCTATGTATTTGTCCCCCCCAAACGTTAAGTGTCAGAACATTTGATGAACACACTGCAGGCGACTGACGACGTTACAATGTTAGAAGGAGAATTTCGAACAAATTACTAAAAAAAACTGTTCAACGCATAAGAGCGATGCCATAACAGAACCGGGATACATCGTCCCTATTTGAGAAAACTTCATTGGACACCCTTAAATTCTTTCTTCGTGAATTTATAATTGAAAATGTAGTAAATTTACATAATTCAAACAATTTCATTTTACCCATCAAATTATTAGAAAACATTGAACAAATATTCGAAAAAAAACTTTCGATCTAATCATAAATTGAGTTTAATTACAACTTAACCAGTGTAGATTCGACAAGATAAGATCGGTTTAATTCAGATCCATAATTCGAACACAACCAATTAATATTATAATCATTGAAACCATCTAATTTTCGATTCGCTCACCCACTTCCATCAAATCCTTCACATCTCGTTCGTCCCTTACAAGGCCGTAGCCAGGATTTGATTTGGGTGAAGGGGGATTTCTTCGGTGTATAATTTCTGACGACCATGTTGTAGTCGTCCAAATGTCTTAAAACACCTTTTTTCAGTTGTAACAATTTCTTGAGACTCCTTTTCACCTTTTTTAGTTGTCCAAATTTCTGAAGACACCTTTTTTTAGTCGTCAAAATTTCTTTACATCTTGTTTTATTCGTCAAAATTTCTGAAGACACCTTTTTTAGTCATAAAACTTTTTATACACCTTGTTTTAGTCGTCAAAATTTCTGGACTTTTTTTAACTTTCAGCATTTCTTAAGACACCTTTTTAGTCATCCATATTTCTAAATAAACCTTTCTTCTGTCAAAATTACTGAAAACACTTGTTTAAAGTTGTCACAATTTATGGAAACACCCTTTTTAGTCGTCCAAATTTTTATATACCTTGTTTTATTCGTCCAAATTTCTGAAGACACCTTTTTTAGTCGTCAAAATTTCTATACACCTTGTTTGAGTCATTGAAATTTCTGGACTTGTTGACAATCAACCTTTCTAAAGACACCTTTTTAGTCATAAAACGTTATGAATAAACCTTTTTTGGACTGTCAAAATTTCTGACGACACCTTTTTTAGTCGTAAAAATTCCATTTTTAGTCGTCACAATGTTTCTGCCGCTCGACCGTCCCCCCCAAAGTTCGGACCAGGTCTCCGCCTATGGTTAAAAGCATTTTAGAGCTTGTTCATTGTAGCATATGACTAAATCAAAAGGTCAAAAAGCAACATGTGACGGGTTTTGAGCCCCTGTGTCACATATGTTCAGACATTGCTATTTGTCAACATTATTTGAACAGTGCTTTGTTGCAATGCCTGCTACTAGCACTAGAGTACTTGTACTGATTAAATTCAGCTAAACATGAATATGAGCAGTAAGGAGAAATTGCAAAAGTACAGCATGCTAATTAATACAAGTAGTTTTAAATTTAAATCAGAGTTCTGTGCAAAAGTATTTAAGACTAGCTGGGGTATCGACGTTGCCCGGGAAATTTGCCAGCCAATCTCCTACTTTTCTACACCCACTTGACCCCATCCGCACTCCTACTGCCCACCTCACCCCTTCTACCTCTACACATCCCCACCCAACGGGTCCCCCACCACCCCACCCGCACTCCCCACCCCACCCCACGCACCACATTCCAACCTCCACTGGTACGTCACCTGTGAAATTTGGGTTTTGGGAAAATTTTCCCCCTCACATCCCACCCCACCACACCCACCCACTTCAACCCCCTCTTCATTCACCCACTTCACCCCAACTTCCCTTCCCACCCACCCACCCCCTGTCTAGCTGTAATGTTTCAGGTGAATAAGTGTGAAAGTATGCATGGCAACAGCTGAAAACGAGGGATTTTGCCCCTCCCCACCTTCCCCACCTATGGTGGCAGAGATTCACAAACCCCTCCACAGGGTGTCCCATGCCATGCCAAGACGGACACAGTAGTGAAGGTTTGGAGTGAATTGCTTGAGAAACTGGTGCTTCATAAATTCGTGAAGATCAGCAAGAAATGTATATACTTTAAATACCATTGCGTTGAGATGCACAGATAGAAACCGTTGCAGGGTTCTTAAAATGTGAATAGAAAGTAGACCTGTCTCAACTCAGACTAAAATTTGCAATATGGTCGCAAATAGAGTTCTGCAATCTGCACATCTAATAAATATGCATCTGCAACATATGGCCAGACATAATATGTCATGTCTGAGTTCATATTGTATGCGTCTGCAATATACGCTCAGAAGTCAGACATAATGTGTCATGTCTGAGTTCATATTGAATTATTTAAGAAGCAGGAGGTGACTTCATAGACTCTATGGCAACATAGAGATAAACACATATCACGAAAACATATAACAAACACAAACTGATCAGCAATTTTATACATATCATTATTTCTTGCTGATCTTCACGAATTTATGAAGCACCAGTTTCTCAAGCAATTTTATTGGCATTACCAACGATGCAAAAGCTCATCATCTTTTTGCCGAGTGAGACCAGAATTTATTTTGATGTCATATCTCCCACTGCAAATAAAACGACCAAAGGCAAAGTCAGTTCAGGCAATGATCAAATGTTGCTTGTGAATATTGATCAGCCTGTCTTTGACAGTTGGCAAATGGCAGAAGTCCCAACCTCAACAATGACACTGTAAGGCCATCAGTGGTGATTGGTCGTGGCTGGGTTGGGAGCACCTCCGAGTGGGTCTCTTGAAGAGATGCTATGTAAATTCTCACAATGAATGAACGAATGAATGAATGAATGAATGAATGAATGAATGAATGAATGAATGAATGAATTGGTCAGCCTTAGTTGCCATGGAATAAAAATGTTTGTTTACTGTGAACGTATTTTTCGTAGACTGGCGACTTCTGAAGAATCGACGTTTCGTTGGATCACTTCCTGAGCAGAACATTCGAAGCAAAAGCAAACCATGGATCGTGGAAATGAACAACGACAACAACGACAACAATGACAACAGCAGGTCACCTGTAACTTCTCAAACCTCGTTTTTGCTCTGAGTTCTCCCATGAGTGCACTGTTTATTCAGACAGACAGACAGATGAAGATGAAAATACACAAATTTTATCTCAGCAAAATGACAAGCAATGACATTGAGTGTAATGAGATTAAGATCTGCTATATTAACTACTAACGTACCCGGCCACGCGTTGCTGTGGCTGAAAAGAGCATCCAACCACCCATCCCTACCTCTATTCGACCTCCCTTCCCCTCACCATCCCCTCACCATCCCCTCTCCTCTCCTCCCCTTCCCTCCTTTTCCCACCCCTCCACGTGCAATCCCCTAGATTCCCCTCTACCTCCTCCCGTCCCCCTCCCTTCCTTCTCCACCTCCCTCTGCACCCTACCCTCCACCCTCCCCCTCCCAGTTCCCCCTTCCTCCGTCCCTTCCTCTACTTCCCTGCATCCCTCCCTCCTCCATCCCCCCCTCCGCTCCCTCGCCTCCCTCTTCGTCCCGCTCCCTCCCCTCCTTTCCTCCCTCACACCGTCCCTTCCCGATAGCAACTCGGAAATGCGTACGCAAGACGGCCGCTATTGAATGTGTTGAATCTATATTGAAAATGTGCTATATAAGCCTTGCGGAACCACCATTTGAAACGCGCCCGAATTCGGCGAAGGCATAATTATGGACGGTTTGAATTTGAACTCGGAATCGGTCGAATCGGGTTTGCATTATGCTTTTTTGCTAAAATCTTTTACAAAAAAAAGAACTTTCACTTCGATTCGACCGATTCCGAATTCATATTGAAATCGTCCATAATTATGCCTTCGCCGAATTCGGGCGCGTTTAAAAATGGTGGTTCCGCAAGGGTCATATAGCACATTTTCAACTCGGAATCGGTCGAATCGAAGTGAAAGTTGTTTTTTTGTTGTAAAAGATTTTAGCAAACAAGCATTATGCAAACCCGCGCCTATTGGAACGGAACGTTTTGCTGCAATTTTGAAAAGAATCGGTCCAGGACTTTACAAGGTCCTTGAGGAGAAAAATTCGTGCGAACGCAGTTACATTTTTATTTATATAGATGAAGTAAGTAAGTAAGGAGGAGATCTGTGTGTGTGTGACAGGGAATGATCCGTCACATCTGCACATTGCAACACCCATGCTCTAACCAACTGACTACGTACATCATATCCAGATATTCAAAGAACACAATGGAATGGGTAATACTCTCAATGGAGTTAAGTAAGTAAGTAAGAATATTCTTTAATAGACCACCAGCAAGCGCACAGTAGTTTACAGAGGAGATAAATAATAGAAAACATTTATGCAAATTAGTTATACAGCATTCACATAATAAAACTTCTGGCAAAAGAATCAACTCTAGGAAGAGTTCGATTATGTGACCTACGTCGAGTATTGTAAGGAGTGACCTTATCGGGAGAGAGGAGATCGTGAAGAATGTGACAAGGATAATTTAAGAGGATAGAGCGGAAAAGAGCAGAGTGTAACACTTTCAATGGGGTAATATTCTTAGTGGTAATACTCTCAATGGGGTAATAATCTCAATGGGGTAATGTTCTCAATGGGGGTAATAATCTCAATGGGGTAATACTCTCATTGAGGTAATGTTCTCAATGGGGTAATACTCTCAATGGGGTAATACTCATTGAGGTAATGTTCTCAATGGGTGTAATACTCTCAATGGGGTAATGTTCTCAATGAGGTAATGTTCTCAATGGGGTAATAATCTCAATGGGGTGATACTCTCATTGAGGTAATGTTCTCAATGGGGTAATAATCTCAATGGGGTAATACTCTCAATGGGGTAATACTCTCATTGAGGTAATGTTCTCAATGGGGTAATAATCTCAATGGGGTAATACTCTCAATGGGGTAATACTCTCATTGAGGTAATGTTCTCAATGGGGTAATACTCTCAATGGGGTAATAATCTCAATGGGGTAATAATCTCAATGAGGTAATGTTCTCAATGGGTGTAATACTCTCATTGAGGTAATGTTCTCAATGGGGTAATAATCTCAATGGGGTAATACTCTCAATGGGTGTAATACTCTCATTGAGGTAATGTTCTCAATGGGGTAATAATCTCAATGAGGTAATGTTCTCAATGGGGTAATAATCTCAATGGGGTAATAATCTCAATGAGGTAATGTTCTCAATGGGTGTAATACTCTCATTGAGGTAATGTTCTCAATGGGGTAATAATCTCAATGGGGTAATACTCTCAATGGGGTAATACTCTCATTGAGGTAATGTTCTCAATGGGGTAATACTCTCAATGGGGTAATAATCTCAATGGGTGTAATACTCTCATTGAGGTAATGTTCTCAATGGGGTAATAATCTCAATGGGGTAATACTCTCAATGGGGTGATGTTCTCAATGAGGTAATGTTCTCAATGGGGTAATACTCTCAATGGGGTAAATACTCTCAATGGGGTAATACTCTCATTGAGGAAATGTTCTCAATGGGGTAATACTCTCAATGGGGTAATACTCTCAAGGGGGTAATACTCTCATTGAGGTAATGTTCTCAATGGGGTAATGTTCTCAATGGGGTAATACTTTCAATGGGGTAATACTCTCATTGAGGTAATGTTCTCAATGGGGTAATACTCTCAATGGGGTAAATACTCTCAATGGGGTAATACTCTCATTGAGGAAATGTTCTCAATGGGGTAATACTCTCAATGGGGTAATACTCTCAAGGGGGTAATACTCTCATTGAGGTAATGTTCTCAATGGGGTAATGTTCTCAATGGGGTAATACTTTCAATGGGGTAATACTCTCATTGAGGTAATGTTCTCAGTGTGGTAATAATCTCAATGGGGTAATACTCTCAATGGGGTAATGTTCTCAATGAGGTAATGTTCTCAATGGGGTAATACTCTCATTGAGGTAAAACTCTCATTGAGGTAATGTTCTCAATGAGGTAATGTTCTCAATGGGTGCAATACTCTCAATGAGGTAATGTTCTCAATGGGGTAATGTTCTCAATGGGGTAATAATCTCAATGGGGTAATGTTCTCAATGAGGTAATGTTCTCAATGGGGTAATGTTCTCAATGAGGTAATGTTCTCAATGGGGTAATGTTCTCAATGAGGTAATGTTCTCAATGAGGTAATGTTCTCAAGGGGGTAATAATCTCAATGGGGTAATACTCTCAATGGGGTAATACTCTCAATGGGGTAATAATCTCAATGTGTGTAATACTCTCAATGGGGTAATGTTCTCAATGAGGTAATGTTCTCAATGGGGTAATAATCTCAATGGGTGTAATACTCTCATTGAGGTAATGTTCTCAATGGGGTAATAATCTCAATGGGGTAATGTTCTCAATGAGGTAATGTTCTCAATGGGGTAATGTTCTCAATGGGGTAATGTTCTCAATGAGGTAATGTTCTCAATGGGTGTAATACAGGTAGGAATGGCACTAAGAGATACATCGTTATCGGACGTTGGATGCAACACGACCGGGGCTGAAGGGGTGTGGGGGGGCCGCACAATTTGCATCAAATAGTTGTTGGCGAGTTTTTTTTATGAAATTCTAAACCTTTATGTGTGTTTCTTTAGCTGGTGTTTTAAGAGTGGACGGGATGCTTATGAATTTGTGATTACAATAAGAAAATAATATACACTGTGAGCCATAAAAAACCGTGCCACTTTATTTTTAGCTATATCTCTGTCATTTCTTTATCGATTTTTACACTTTGCATTATTTTAAACAGGAATCAATGCCTTTATTTGTTTAAAGTTTGTGTTCAAAATGACTTCCTTTTTCACGTACACATTTTGCCAAGCGACGTCGCGACTGATCAATTGCAGTGTCAATAAGATGTTGTTCCAGATCGTTCCAGACGGATACAAGACACTGCCGAAGTTCATCAGTGTTCTGAATGCACTTTTTGTACACGCGCTGTTCCATAATGGACCAGATGGAATAATCGACTGGATTTAGGTCAGGCGAATTGGGTGGCCATATCTCTGGCCCTATGAAGTATGGTGCATTGCGAGACAGATACTCAATTGTTTCACGAGCCCAATGCGCCGGAGCTGAATCTTGTTGGAAAATGAACATGTCGCCAGCAATGTGGCGCATTTGTGGCAACAAGTGTTGTGCTAGCATCACATCTCGATAATATTGGCCATTGATTTTGGCTCCCGGGTCAACGAATATCAGCTCTGTGCGACCGAGTTTCAAAATTCCCACGGAAACCATGAACGACTTGCTGAATGTTGTCCTGGTACGCAACAGACGGTCTGATGAAATCTGTTTCTTTGACACTGAACGAGGCACATAAAGACGATCGTTTTGAGTATTTGACGGCGCAGCAACTGTAAATAATTTTTCATCAGTGAAGAAAATGAAACCGACATCCGACACTGAGAAACGCTGCAGCAATTGTCTAGCTCATACCAAACGAGATTGACGATTCGCGGTGGTCAGTTCCTGAGCCCGTCGTCTTTTTAAGCATTTCAGTTCCAAATCGTTATGAATAATGCGTCTGACCGTCGTTTGTGTAAGCTCTCTCGCGATTTGTCTGGTTGAACGATGTGTTTCAGGCTTGTCTTCCTGGCTCTGAACCAATTCATTGACAGCGGCGATATAATCTTCAGTTCGCGACGATTTTGGCCGACCACTTCCCGCAGCGCGTTCAACTGAACCGTTAGTTCTCAACTTTCGCAGAAAGTCATCTAATGTTCTTCTTTTCCAATTCTTGTTCGGAAACTCCTTAATTAATCGTCTAGAAGAATAATTTTTGCATTCCCGCAGATTTTTAATTAAAATTTTATCCTCAAAGCTCAACATTTTAAAATTTTAACTCAAATTTTCAACCATCAACTTTATTTACATTATGCTGCGAAACGGATATGACGTCATCGCGCAAGTAAATAAGTAAATCGTAGAGATTTGATTTTTCTTTCAAACGAAACAAAATCTATAAAAATTGTTAAAATACCTACCGAGATATAGCTAAGTAAAAATAAAGTGGCACGGTATTTTATGGCTCACAGTGCATAATTTGAAACTTATCTTGTGTCATGTGGTTGTAGTGTGTTCTATTTGATTCCAGCCGATCTTCTTCTGCTGCTGGTGCTGCTGCTGATCAACTCACTAAGACACACAAGTAAATCATGCTTACTTTACTCAGTTGTCGTATTGTAATCGTTCATTCAAGATTTCTAAAGCGCTACTCTGAAGCTAAGATCAGGGCACCAACTTATTTACAAGGGTTGTTGCAGATCAATTCGATCACATTATGTCTTCTCATGAATGTGTTGGTCCGTCCTCCTGAATCTGTCTCTTTCTCTGTCTGCGTAACTTATGCAATGTTGTTGTGCTACATACTCTTTGATCGCGTTGTCTTAAAATGCATCAAGTTATTAGATCTGTCGGATCTAGAAAAGACGCAAAGGACTTCTGAGAAGTATTTGAAATGTTCTGATATCTACATTCATTTAGAACCTGTGTCACATTGTATGACTCTTTTAAAGCACTATAGCTCAGGGCACTTTTCGATTTCGTTGTGCTCATCCCTGTGCATGTCTTCTTCCATTACTTGCCGTCAATGAAGCAGCTGATCAAGTGATCGTTTCGATTATTATGCTCGTGCATGATGACAGAGTGCTCGGAGAGGGGGTGCTCGGTAGTACAGTGGTTAGCGCGCTGGACTGTCGACCAAGAGGTCGGGGGTTCAATTTCCCGCCGGGGCAGAAATTTGTAACGAGATTTCTGTTCCACAAGCACCCCCTAGCCGACTCAGCTATGATGAGTGCACTGACCTCACGGTCAGTGGATGATGAGACGGCGAGGGAGAGGATTGGCCACCGCCCTCATATGCCGAGGCCTTGAAAATGAAGTCGCTAACATTTCATCCCCATTGGCTAGCCCTCCGGGCTAGCTAGACGGGATCATCATCATCATCATCATCATGACAGAGTTCTCACGAAAGTCGATGATCAAATGTGACGAATCGTTTTTATTGCACGTTATATTCTGATTTTTCTTCTCTTTCAATGTGCAATTGTGCATGCTTAATATATTGCTTATGTTTAATGTCGTTTGTAACTCAGAACGCGGTAACGTGCAATTGTGAATTAAAGTCGATATTTATTTACTTACTTGCTTACTTACTTCATCATCATCATCAATATCATTGGGCTCAATGCCCGTAAGAGTCCGATGTCACTCTCTGTCTGAGTCTGTCTCACATCATGCTTCCCAGCTTCAACCGGTCCGGTCAGCAGGTCTGCTCCATACCATAAACATCTTGAAGCACCTAGACCACCTTGACCGATTGAAGAGAATATTGGGAGAGAAGCATGAAGGACAACGTGGGTCAATGCCCGTATGTGTCCCATGCACTCTCCCCCGACTCTCTCCACCGGTCTGTCCTGACCGGCCTGTGCATGTCTGCTCCACATCATGACACCTTGAAGCATCTGGGTCGCTATGTCACTTGTGGCGTGGTTTTTGCGGATTCAATCGTCTTGGTCTTTTCATGCCAGTGTATCGCCACCCATCTGGCAAACCTTCCTCCTTTGTCCGGGCTTAGGACCGGCACAGGGAAGTTGATGGTCCCCTGTGGCGAAGGATGGATGCAGTTTAACGTCGTGCCCAGGACATGTACTTACTTACTTACTTATAGGTATATTTTGGTGGTTGTATTAGCTTTTTACATTAATTTAGTTTTGCCTTTGTGTAGTTTTATTTTTCAGTAGCATCAACAAAGTAAGTAATTTGTTGTAATAATTGTTGTTTGAATTAATTATTTAAAATGTTGCCGGAGTTTGTAAATTTTATTTTCTGTTTCTAAAGAGGTGAAGAGCCATTGTACATATTGATGAAAGAGCCAGCTGCTGTTGCTGGTGCTGCTGGTGAAGGGGAGCTGCTGCTCCTCCCTGACTATCTGGTAGCTGAAGTGCAACTGCCAAAAGTGGTAAGAAATTATTTCAATTAAAAGTTAGAGTTGATAATAATTTATTGACTATTTTAGACTCGTGTTTGCTTTTTTCGTGGTGCTCAATCAATAAATCAGAATTTATATACATGTAGTAAGTAGGTAATTTTTCTATATATAATTATATATTATATATATAATTATATATACCCCTTCAAAGTACCTACTCAGAGGCGCTCCCGACCGAGATCAAGCGAAAAACTGTCTTCAACAGTTTGTGAAACTGAGAACCGTTTGGGAGGTGTCGTATAGTCAAGGGAAGTCCATTCCAGGCTGTTAGACCAACTACAGAGAACGAACGACTCTGCATTGTTGCAGAGCGAGTGAAAGGAACCATTAAGTCGCCATGGACAGCAGAGCACTGTGCTCGGCAGCCTATGCAAGTGGAAAGGGGGAGGCAAAGCCAGGGCTGAAAGTGGTTTGAAAAAATTGCCAGGTCTCTTTGGGCCAGATGGTGCTAAATACCAGTGTTTATTCAAATGCCAAAAAATTAATGCTGGGTCTGAGACCCGGACAGACCCGGCTCACTTTCAGCCCTGGGCAAAGCTCACACAGATAATAAGAGGGTGCCCTGCCTGATAAGCATCACCACACCAAAGATGCAATCCTGAATGAGATGAGCTGCGGGTAAGGAAGCCAGTGCAACACCTTGTGTATACATGTATACTGGAATACGTGGTCAGACTTAGTGAACCCACCATGCAGCACTACATTACCATACAGCACTACATTACCATGCAGCACTACATTACCATGCAGCACTACATTACCATGCAGCACTACATTACCATGCAGCACTACATTACCATGCAGCACTACATTACCATGCAGCACTACATTACCATGCTGCACTACATTACCATGCTGCACTACATTACCATACAGCATTACATTACCATACAGCACTACATTACCATGCTGCACTACATTACCATGCAGCACTACATTACCATGCAGCACTACATTACCATGCTGCACTACATTACCATACAGCACTACATTATCATACAGCACTACATTACCATGCAGCACTACATTACCATGCTGCACTACATTACCATACAACACTACATTACCATACAGCACTACATTACCATGCAGCACTACATTACCATACAGCACTACATTACCATGCAGCACTACATTACCATGCTGCACTACATTACCATGCTGCACTACATTACCATGCTGCACTACATTACCATGCTGCACTACATTACCATACAGCATTACATTACCATACAGCACTACATTACCATGCTGCACTACATTACCATGCAGCACTACATTACCATGCAGCACTACATTACCATGCTGCACTACATTACCATACAGCACTACATTACCATACAGCACTACATTACCATACAGCACTACATTACCATGCAGCACTACATTACCATGCAGCACTACATTACCATGCTGCACTACATTACCATACAGCACTACATTACCATACAGCACTACATTACCATGCAGCACTACATTACCATGCTGCACTACATTACCATACAGCACTACATTACCATACAGCACTACATTACCATGCAGCACTACATTACCATACAGCACTACATTACCATACAGCACTACATTACCATGCAGCACTACATTACCATACAGCACTACATTACCATGCTGCACTACATTACCATGCTGCACTACATTACCATGCAGCACTACATTACCATGCAGCACTACATTACCATGCTGCACTACATTACCATACAGCACTACATTACCATACATGACAAGTGCAGTGAGAAGTAGCCACTGAAGAACATCACATCAAAAACATGTTACAATTGTCACATGTTGCATCTATATTAAGAGAACAAATGGGTCGTATTTGCTTAGAAATTCTGATTTGCCAATTCACAATACATTCGAGTATAATTTACTTGTAGAAAATTGCCGCATCACTGACTCTCGACGTTGGAGAAGACAGAATTCTGTTGCAGACTCGTTCGAGTGTTTATCATCTCGACATCTGTCTTCCGTATAAAATAATTCAAGAAGATTGTGTGTCACAGTTTAATCGCATGACAAAAGTAAGAGCTGCCAACTTGTATTGCTTTGCTTCTTAGAGCAACTATTTTTCGTTCATTCAGATCATTATTTAAGATGAGAGTTGTTTCCATCGCAACCGATTAATGTAATGTAGTCATGTATGGCAATGCAGTGCAAGAGAAGAGTTTCAAGCAATTATTCTTGAAGCCGAGAGTCGCAACTATAAACTCAAAAGCAATAGCTCAAATTTATTGATAATTATTAACTGCATTGAAATTTTTTATGGATAGGGCCGGATGAAGAAATGTGGGGGCCCTGTTCGGAATTTTTTTTAGGTATCTTCGGCCAAAAAATCCTATGTCCTTTTTTTAGTCATTTGGTCAAAATTTCTTTTGAATATACCGATTTTTCCTGCCAAAATAGCTCACGACCTTTTTTTAGTCGTTTGGCAGATATTTGTTTAGAATATACCAATTTTTCTTCCAAAAATTTGTTTTTTCGCATGTGTGGGGCCCCTTAAAGTGTGGAGGCCCCTGTTCGGCCGAACATGTTGAACATGCCTTAAACCGGCCCTAATTATGGAATGATTGTTTGTATGTGTGGGGTGGGGCCACGCGGTGGTGTAGTGGTGGGCGCGGTGGTGTAGTGGTGGGCGCGGTGGCGTAGTGGTGGGCGCGGTGGCGTAGTGGTAGGCGCGGTGGCGTAGTGGTGGGCGCAGTGGCGTAGTGGTGGGCGCGGTGGTGTAGTGGTGGGCGCGGTGGTGTAGTGGTGGGCGCGGTGGTGTAGTGGTGGGCGCGGTGGTGTAGTGGTGGGCGCGGTGGTGTAGTGGTGGGCGCGGTGGTGTAGTGGTGGGCGCGGTGGTGTAGTGGTGGGCGCGGTGGTGTAGTGGTGGGCGCGGTGGTGTAGTGGTGGGCGCGGTGGTGTAGTGGTGGGCGCGGTGGTGTAGTGGTGGGCGCGGTGGTGTAGTGGTGGGCGCGGTGGTGTAGTGGTGGGCGCGGTGGTGTAGTGGTGGGCGCGGTGCCTTCTTCCAATTCATCAGTCGGTCTATACCGGAAGAACAATTCGACCACGACCGCTAGATTCTTACGGTTGTAGCAGACCTTACGGAAGCAATCGATGCGGTTGGCAACGACGCTTTGCTTGGTCTGCTCGGTATCTCGGCCGCCTTCGATACGGTTGACCACGATGTTCTGGTCGATCGCTTTGGTGGTGTGCAGCTGGCCACATTAATCATGGCAGGAAGGGAGCCAGGAAGGGAGGGAGGAAGGGAGGGAGGGAGGAAGGGAGGGAGGGAGGAAGGGAGGGAGGGAGGAAGGGAGGGAGAAAGAGAGGCATGCAGGGAGGAAGTGGTGTGGCAGCCCAATGCATCCAAGTTTCAAAACATTAAAAATATCTGAATTTGATACATAACTTGAATTGTCAATTCAAATAACTGTCACACAATGAAGCATAACTGATTAAGATTCGTTAAAGGACTTCAATGTTTTTACAGATGTTTTTACAATGCACATACTGCGTAAATCTTTGGCGACACTTGACAGAGAAACAAGTTTACGTAGTTATAATTAGAGAACATGGTTTAACCAATTAATTACGTGAAATATGTCTAAAATGTCCGGCGAACGACAGACGACAAATGATTGATTCAATTTGATTGGTTGTCGAAGGTTGCCGACAAAATATTAATTTTGATGATCTCTACTCAACGATTCAATTCAACTGATCATGCGATTGATTCTGGTTATTAAGGTTCAATTCAACTGATCATGCGATTGATTCTGGTTATTAAGGTTCGATTCAAATGATCATTCAATTGATTCTGGTTATTAAGGTTCGATTCAAATGATCATTCAATTGATTCTGGTTATTAAGGTTCGATTCAAATGATCATTCAATTGATTCTGGTTATTAAGGTTCGATTCAAATGATCATTCAATTGATTCTGGTTATTAAGGTTCAATTCAACTGATCATGCGATTGATTCTGGTTATTAAGGTTCAATTCAACTGATCATGCGATTGATTCTGGTTATTAAGGTTCAATTCAACTGATCATGCGATTGATTCTGGTTATTAAGGTTCAATTCAACTGATCATGCGATTGATTCTGGTTATTAAGGTTCGATTCAAATGATCATTCAATTGATTCTGGTTATTAAGGTTCGATTCAAATGATCATTCAATTGATTCTGGTTATTAAGGTTCAATTCAACTGATCATGCGATTGATTCTGGTTATTAAGGTTCAATTCAACTGATCATGCGATTGATTCTGGTTATTAAGGTTCAATTCAACTGATCATGCGATTGATTCTGGTTATTAAGGTTCAATTCAACTGATCATGCGATTGATTCTGGTTATTAAGGTTCAATTCAACTGATCATGCGATTGATTCTGGTTATTAAGGTTCAATTCAACTGATCGTGCGATTGATTCTGGTTATTAAGGTTCAATTCAACTGATCATGCGATTGATTCTGGTTATTAAGGTTCAATTCAACTGATCATGCGATTGATTGTGGTTATTAAGGTTCAATTCAACTGATCATGCAATTGATTCTGGTTATTAAGGTTCAATTCAACTGATCATGCAATTGATTCTGGTTATTAAGGTTCAATTCAACTGATCATGCGATTGATTCTGGTTATTAAGGTTCAATTCAACTGATCATGCAATTGATTCTGGTTATTAAGGTTCAATTCAACTGATCATGCGATTGATTCTGGTTATTAAGGTTCAATTCAACTGATCATGCAATTGATTCTGGTTATTAAGGTTCAATTCAACTGATCATGCAATTGATTCTGGTTATTAAGGTTCAATTCAACTGATCATGCGATTGATTCTGGTTATTAAGGTTCAATTCAACTGATCATGCGATTGATTCTGGTTATTAAGGTTCAATTCAACTGATCATGCAATTGATTCTGGTTATTAAGGTTCAATTCAACTGATCATGCGATTGATTCTGGTTATTAAGGTTCAATTCAACTGATCATGCAATTGATTCTGGTTATTAAGGTTCAATTCAACTGATCATGCGATTGATTCTGGTTATTAAGGTTCAATTCAACTGATCATGCGATTGATTCTGGTTATTAAGGTTCAATTCAACTGATCATGCGATTGATTCTGGTTATTAAGGTTCAATTCAACTGATCATGCGATTGATTCTGGTTATTAAGGTTCAATTCAACTGATCATGCGATTGATTCTGGTTATTAAGGTTCAATTCAACTGATCATGCAATTGATTCTGGTTATTAAGGTTAAACAATTCAACTGATCATGCGATTGATTCTGGTTATTAAGGTTCAATTCAACTGATCATGCGATTGATTCTGGTTATTAAGGTTCAATTCAACTGATCATGCGATTGATTCTGGTTATTAAGGTTCAATTCAACTGATCATACGATTGATTCTGGTTATTAAGGTTCAATTCAACTGATCATGCGATTGATTCTGGTTATTAAGGTTCAATTCAACTGATCATGCGATTGATTCTGGTTATTAAGGTTCAATTCAACTGATCATGCGATTGATTCTGGTTATTAAGGTTCAATTCAACTGATCATGCGATTGATTCTGGTTATTAAGGTTCAATTCAACTGATCATGCAATTGATTCTGGTTATTAAGGTTCAATTCAACTGATCATGCAATTGATTCTGGTTATTAAGGTTCAATTCAACTGATCATGCGATTGATTCTGGTTATTAAGGTTCAATTCAACTGATCATGCGATTGATTCTGGTTATTAAGGTTCAATTCAACTGATCATGCGATTGATTCTGGTTATTAAGGTTCAATTCAACTGATCATGCAATTGATTCTGGTTATTAAGGTTCAATTCAACTGATCATGCGATTGATTCTGGTTATTAAGGTTCAATTCAACTGATCATGCAATTGATTCTGGTTATTAAGGTTCAATTCAACTGATGATGCGATTGATTCTGGTTATTAAGGTTCAATTCAACTGATGATGCGATTGATTCTGGTTATTAAGGTTCAATTCAACTGATCATGCGATTGATTCTGGTTATTAAGGTTCAATTCAACTGATCATGCAATTGATTCTGGTTATTAAGGTTCAATTCAACTGATCATGCGATTGATTCTGGTTATTAAGGTTCAATTCAACTGATCATGCAATTGATTCTGGTTATTAAGGTTAAACAATTCAACTGATCATGCGATTGATTCTGGTTATTAAGGTTCAATTCAACTGATCATGCGATTGATTCTGGTTATTAAGGTTCAATTCAACTGATCATGCGATTGATTCTGGTTATTAAGGTTCAATTCAACTGATCATGCAATTGATTCTGGTTATTAAGGTTCAATTCAACTGATCATGCGATTGATTCTGGTTATTAAGGTTCAATTCAACTGATCATGCGATTGATTCTGGTTATTAAGGTTCAATTCAACTGATCATGCGATTGATTCTGGTTATTAAGGTTCAATTCAACTGATCATGCGATTGATTCTGGTTATTAAGGTTCAATTCAACTGATCATGCGATTGATTCTGGTTATTAAGGTTCAATTCAACTGATCATGCGATTGATTCTGGTTATTAAGGTTCAATTCAACTGATCATGCAATTGATTCTGGTTATTAAGGTTAAACAATTCAACTGATCATGCGATTGATTCTGGTTATTAAGGTTCAATTCAACTGATCATGCGATTGATTCTGGTTATTAAGGTTCAATTCAACTGATCATGCAATTGATTCTGGTTATTAAGGTTCAATTCAACTGATCATGCGATTGATTCTGGTTATTAAGGTTCAATTCAACTGATCATGCGATTGATTCTGGTTATTAAGGTTCAATTCAACTGATCATGCAATTGATTCTGGTTATTAAGGTTCAATTCAACTGATCATGCGATTGATTCTGGTTATTAAGGTTCAATTCAACTGATCATGCGATTGATTCTGGTTATTAAGGTTCAATTCAACTGATCATGCGATTGATTCTGGTTATTAAGGTTCAATTCAACTGATCATGCGATTGATTCTGGTTATTAAGGTTCAATTCAACTGATCATGCAATTGATTCTGGTTATTAAGGTTCAATTCAACTGATCATGCGATTGATTCTGGTTATTAAGGTTCAATTCAACTGATCATGCGATTGATTCTGGTTATTAAGGTTCAATTCAACTGATCATGCGATTGATTCTGGTTATTAAGGTTCAATTCAACTGATCATGCGATTGATTCTGGTTATTAAGGTTCAATTCAACTGATCATGCGATTGATTCTGGTTATTAAGGTTCAATTCAACTGATCATGCGATTGATTCTGGTTATTAAGGTTCAATTCAACTGATCATGCAATTGATTCTGGTTATTAAGGTTAAACAATTCAACTGATCATGCGATTGATTCTGGTTATTAAGGTTCAATTCAACTGATCATGCGATTGATTCTGGTTATTAAGGTTCAATTCAACTGATCATGCGATTGATTCTGGTTATTAAGGTTCAATTCAACTGATCATGCGATTGATTCTGGTTATTAAGGTTCAATTCAACTGATCATGCAATTGATTCTGGTTATTAAGGTTCAATTCAACTGATCATGCGATTGATTCTGGTTATTAAGGTTCAATTCAACTGATCATGCGATTGATTCTGGTTATTAAGGTTCAATTCAACTGATCATGCGATTGATTCTGGTTATTAAGGTTCAATTCAACTGATCATGCGATTGATTCTGGTTATTAAGGTTCAATTCAACTGATCATGCGATTGATTCTGGTTATTAAGGTTCAATTCAACTGATCATGCGATTGATTCTGGTTATTAAGGTTCAATTCAACTGATCATGCAATTGATTCTGGTTATTAAGGTTAAACAATTCAACTGATCATGCGATTGATTCTGGTTATTAAGGTTCAATTCAACTGATCATGCGATTGATTCTGGTTATTAAGGTTCAATTCAACTGATCATGCAATTGATTCTGGTTATTAAGGTTCAATTCAACTGATCATGCGATTGATTCTGGTTATTAAGGTTCAATTCAACTGATCATGCGATTGATTCTGGTTATTAAGGTTCAATTCAACTGATCATGCAATTGATTCTGGTTATTAAGGTTCAATTCAACTGATCATGCGATTGATTCTGGTTATTAAGGTTCAATTCAACTGATCATGCGATTGATTCTGGTTATTAAGGTTCAATTCAACTGATCATGCGATTGATTCTGGTTATTAAGGTTCAATTCAACTGATCATGCGATTGATTCTGGTTATTAAGGTTCAATTCAACTGATCATGCAATTGATTCTGGTTATTAAGGTTCAATTCAACTGATCATGCGATTGATTCTGGTTATTAAGGTTCAATTCAACTGATCATGCGATTGATTCTGGTTATTAAGGTTCAATTCAACTGATCATGCGATTGATTCTGGTTATTAAGGTTCAATTCAACTGATCATGCGATTGATTCTGGTTATTAAGGTTCAATTCAACTGATCATGCGATTGATTCTGGTTATTAAGGTTCAGTTCAACTGATCATGCGATTGATTCTGGTTATTAAGGTTCAATTCAACTGATCATGCAATTGATTCTGGTTATTAAGGTTAAACAATTCAACTGATCATGCGATTGATTCTGGTTATTAAGGTTCAATTCAACTGATCATGCGATTGATTCTGGTTATTAAGGTTCAATTCAACTGATCATGCAATTGATTCTGGTTATTAAGGTTCAATTCAACTGATCATGCGATTGATTCTGGTTATTAAGGTTCAATTCAACTGATCATGCGATTGATTCTGGTTATTAAGGTTCAATTCAACTGATCATGCGATTGATTCTGGTTATTAAGGTTCAATTCAACTGATCATGCGATTGATTCTGGTTATTAAGGTTCAATTCAACTGATCATGCGATTGATTCTGGTTATTAAGGTTCAATTCAACTGATCATGCGATTGATTCTGGTTATTAAGGTTCAATTCAACTGATCGTGCGATTGATTCTGGTTATTAAGGTTCAATTCAACTGATCGTGCGATTGATTCTGGTTATTAAGGTTCAATTCAACTGATCATGCGATTGATTCTGGTTATTAAGGTTCAATTCAACTGATCATGCGATTGATTCTGGTTATTAAGGTTCAATTCAACTGATCATGCGATTGATTCTGGTTATTAAGGTTCAATTCAACTGATCATGCGATTGATTCTGGTTATTAAGGTTCAATTCAACTGATCATACGATTGATTCTGGTTATTAAGGTTCAATTCAACTGATCATGCGATTGATTCTGGTTATTAAGGTTCAATTCAACTGATCATGCGATTGATTCTGGTTATTAAGGTTCAATTCAACTGATCATGCAATTGATTCTGGTTATTAAGGTTCAATTCAACTGATCATGCAATTGATTCTGGTTATTAAGGTTCAATTCAACTGATCATGCGATTGATTCTGGTTATTAAGGTTCAATTCAACTGATCATGCGATTGATTCTGGTTATTAAGGTTCAATTCAACTGATCATGGGATTGATTCTGGTTATTAAGGTTAAACAATTCTAGAAAATTGAATGGAAACTGTGTACAAATTAGGAAATATATTACGAAATAATTACGTTGTATTGTTAAATTGTAAAACAGTAAAAGTATTCAATGGATGATTAGTAATTGATTGGTGAAGTCACTCACTGGTTTCAATTCAGTGAAATGGTGTAGAGAGAGACATATTATATCTTTAGTTTGTTGTATGTGCATATCTCTTCAGATGTTAAAGATAGTGAATAATTTGTGTGTGCTTCAGATTCTTACGATTACAATGCCAGTGCAGCAGTCAGAGAAGGGAGGAAGGTCATGAAATAATATATAGATATCAGATGTGTGTGTCTGTGTGTGTCAATGCACTTTCAATGCACTTCATGTGGAGTTCGCATCAACACTTACAGATCAACTCTCTTCTCTCTTGCGTTGTTGTTGTTGGTCATGCAAGATGAAGAAGATGCATAGTGACTTCAGTTTCAAACAGATAGATGCTTTTTTCGCTCGTGTACCTGAATCTGATTAAATCGATCCTTCATTATAACAGTAATTCTTATCTTTGACAGATCTAAATTGATCTCATTGTAATGCAACAGTTCTAGAAATGTCACCATAGACAATAAAGTACCACAGTACAACTGTTTCATATAATATAAGGCACATCTGCATTGGTGCTGCTCAGTGTGTGTGCACGCGCGTGCATGTGTGACTTTTTCATTGTGATTAGACCTGGGAGTGACTTTGGTCAACCAATCCGACCCCACTTGACCCTAAAGTGACTTGAAGTCGACTACTTTTAGCCAAAACGACTTGACCCGACTTAGCAGAAAACCAATTGACTTCCGACTTGAAGTCGACTTCTGACATGACAATAACCTTTAGCAAAGGCCTGTATGTACTGCTAATTATGCAAGATGTCAAGCCGATTTTGCATTGCATGTATTAATTTCAAATACCAAAGAGTAACGAGACCCCCAACACATAATTATGAATGAAAGTGAAGTGCACCTAAGCAGCGTTAAACTATCGATGCTATATTCAGCTTCTTTGCGTCAAATTCACTGATCACTGGAAGTTTGTTGATTTTGTTACGCGTTCATGTCTTGATAATAATGGAGACGTGCTTATAAGTTATAACACTTTAGATAATTATATATATATTTCTATGAAACTTACTAATTAATGTGTGATGTTTTAACAAATAATAGGGCCTAACATTATGTGAATGGATCGGCGGACGGCAGTCAGCTGATAAAATCACAAAATAGCTGTCGTCGATATTTAGCAAAGCTGACTTCGATGATACAAAATAATTTTGCAACATTCGGACGCTGTGCCTGTTGAGTCTGTGTAGACCGTAGAAGTTCAAACTGGCAGGTGGTCTGAATGTTCATTTTCGTAGACACATTACACTACAAAAGTGCAAACAAACTACAAATGTCAAAACCTGCGATCCTGTTCTCACAAGCATTGGTTTGAAGTGAGGTTTTTGTGTCTCAAGTCGGTTTCAGTCGACTTGTTGTAAAAACAACTTCAAGTGACTTCTCTCTACAAAATTCGACTTGGGGTCAGTTGCGGTGAGCAGAAACGACCCGACCCGACTTGGGATGACCAAGTCGACTTATTGGGGTCGACTCCCAGGTCGACAACCTGCTTCACAATGAATCCTACCGCAGTCAATTATCTTCATCAGAATGTTAACTTGTTAAGGACTGTATGCATATTTGTTTAATTCATTTCAAGAATTTATATAGCGCCTATTCAAGAAATCCACTCAGAAGTGCTCCCAGTCCAACCATGGTGAAACAAAAAAGTTTTAAAGAGCTTGTAGAACACTGACGACAACCTGCTTCACAATGAATCCTAACAGGCGCATCTGCAATGGGAGACTATTCCAGACAGAAGGACCTACAACTGAGAAAGCACGATGTTGACAGGTTGATGTTTCAACACACAGGACCAAAAGCTGGGGGCAGAGTGAAGGGCTCTGCGAGCCAGGACAACAGATATTGTACAGCAGAGTTCACAGAGATAGGTCGGTACACAGCCAAGGAGAAAATGCCAAACCAGTGAAGCAATTCTGTATTCGATGTGCTGTGAGATAGGGAGCCAGTGTAGAGTATCGCGCACGTAAGATGAAGCAGAGGCATGCTTAGGGATTCGACCAATTAGCCGGGCTGCTGACCGAAAAGCAAAAGAATAAGCAAAAACAGGTTGCAAACTGTAGCCTGATACATTGAGACAGACAAAAATTACATTGAAATAATAATAATAATAAAGAGAGCAATCAGTTATTGGAATTGAATTGAATCGATAGTTAGACAATGCTTTGGTAATATGTTTGAATAGAACTCTAGAGACAAAGTTCCAGTGATCTTTGCTCGGAAGTTCAAAATTGATCAAAATTATTATCCCAAACAACAACGGCGAAGATAACAAAACAACTAAATGTCTTCCACCGGAGGTGCCTACGATTAATCCTGGGCATCTCATGGAAAGATCACATCAGGAATGAGGAGGTGTTGAAATTGGCAGGATCAAGAGACCTGGAGTATGTCATCATGGCGAGAAGAGGGAGGTTGGCTGGGCACATTCTTAGACTACCAAAAGAGAGGATTGCGAAGACGGCGATAAGATGGGTTCCGGAGGGGGGAAAGCGAAGAAGAGGCAGACCAAGAAACACCTGGAGACGTACATTTAAGGAAGATCTGGAGAAGATGGGACTGAATTGGGACGAGGCGGAGGAGGTGGATGGCGACCGTATGGAGTGGCGAAGACTTGTTGACCAATGCTCCGATCAGAACAGGAGGAACTAAGTCTAAGTAAGTAATTATCCCCAACAGATTCCAAGAGCTCATCAATTTTTGACGTTTTCGACTTGATAGGAAAGTTTAGGACGAACTTGAGTATACATTGCAATCGGATCTCAGAACTAATCAAAAACTTACGTAAGTAATGAAACAACAACAATTGCTCAGAGTTAAACTGGTTATCACGAACTAAACATTAGTTACTAATGTAATGTTTCTCAGCGCCAACAAAAGCCACTTCCCGGAGACCAGCTTAGCGATGGCGCTATATCAAATCAAGTCCACAATAGCCAGAGCTGCCGTTTTCGTTCCGGTGCCAGGTCAAACTCCGGGGAGGTCAAGCCGAGGACATAGAATAAAAAATTATTTTTGGATTTTGTAAGGTAATGTAGGCCATATATCCGAAATTCCTCACCAGCGTCTCATTATCAGATTTGCGTTCCAATCCAAATATCTCTGAAACAGATGTTTTACTTACTTGTTTTTATAGCCAACTACGATGACGTAATTCGATTAAGATTGGATTCTTTGTTTGATATGTTATCTTTGTTGTACATGTTATCTATGTAAGTTTCAGGTTCGTTTTCTGTTTTCTTGCTATTTTCTTTGCAAATAAGTGCGAAACAGTACCAATTAAATGCATTTGTATACGATTATTCTTCTCAGTCGACTGAGCTAATTGCTTACTTTCTGAGGTTTGTTAATACGATGCTTAGCAGGTTTGACCAGAAACCACCATACGGCCTCACTTTATTCTCCATTCTTCTCTTGTACTTTTAATAATAATAATAATAATAATACGCACTGGCTACGGAACCGTCCGGACGGTGCCGTAATTCTTTTTCTACGGAACCGTCCAACACTTATGGAGCTACCATTCGCACTAACACCCGTCGGCGAATTAGGATTGGCTACCCGTTTAGCGGAAAAAATGTGGAAGAGTCGAAGACCGTAGGGGAGGAGGTTGTCGAGTACAATTTATGCCCATCCCGGCGAAACTGCACAATCGGGGACCGCTATTAATAGATCTTAGGCGTCGTGAGGGTCGGTTTGGGCTCAGGTTAGGCATCGTGAGGATCGGTTGGGGCTCAGGTTAGGCGTCGTGAAGGTCGGTTAGGGCTCAGGTTGGGCGTCGTGAGGGTCGGTTAGGGTTAGAATTAGGGTTAGTGTCGTCACTCTTTCCAACAAATTGAAAATATTAAGTAAGATCTATTAATAGCGGTCCCCGATTGTGCAGTTTCGCCCCCATCCCTTTGTAAACAGTAGCCTACTGTCAACAGCACGTGCGACACGCAGGGTCTCACGATTTTAGACGAATTGCAATGTAAAACGTTTAAAATGTCTTACAAATGACCCTACGTATGGAGGAACATTTTGCACAGATAATTATGTCTCACTTTAGCGCTCTTTATCGTTAAATTTAAGCATGGTTATAACATAGAAGACCTAGGTGTCGTTCGCGTATAGGGTATAAGGTTTCGCGTCGTGAGGGTCGGTTAGGGTTAGTGTTAGGGTTAGTGTCGTCATTAGATTCTTAAGATTTTTGCGTCGTGAGGGTCGGTTAGGGTTAGTGTTAGGGTTAGTGTCGTCATTAGATTCTTAAGATTTTTGCGTTGGTTGTTTAGCAGTTGTTGGCCAAGCTAGCCTAATAGCTTGACCATCAACTGCTAACATCAACTACCTTCTCCCCCCTACGGTCTTCGCCTCTTCCACACGGTTCCGTAGAAAAATAATTACGGCACCGTCCGGACGGTTCCGTAGCCAGTGCCATAATAATAATAATAGTAATATCTTTTCTTTAATGAAACGCCTGCAAGACGCACTGCGCTTTACATTTACAAGTTATGCAGTAATTTTAATTAAACTTAACTACCAACTGAGCAGACAGCTTTGCAATTACAATGGCGCCTACAAATCAAATCCGCTCAACGGGGGCTCGAACCTGCTAGCTCTCGCACTCTTGGCCAGCGTGTTAACCATTACTCTACCGGGCCCCCCGGTTTGCTCAAGATTTCAGTCGATGGTTAGTACTAGGCCGTTGTAAATCCGCAGGTAGAGTTTAATGACGGTTCGGTAGAGACATGCAGCGAGTAAACAAACTGTGAACTAGATCCATCCTCCACTGCTCTCCTAAAAGACTGCGCCTCCGTCCTCAACTTCTCATTCCTATAATCACTAAAAATTATCAATCTTTCACTCTCTACTGGTAAAATTTTTCCAATGGTCTTCAAGCAGTCTGTCATCACTCCTCTTCTGAAAAAGGCAATTCTTGACAAGGAAAACCTTTAAAATTATCGACCCATTTCCAGCTTTTCTTTTCTATCTAAATTAACCGAACGAATTGTCCTTTCCCGGCTAAACGATTACCTCTCTTCTTACTCACTCCTCAACCCCCAGCAATCTGGCTTCACTAAACATCACTCAACAGAAACTCTGTATAATAAACTGGTTTCTGCCGTCAGTCATCAGCAAGTTTCCTGCCTCTGCCAGGTCTGCCTCCTTGACATCTCCGCTGCATTCGACACCATCGATCACATTCTCCTTATAAATCAACTTTCTTCTTATTTTGGCGTCTCTGGCACCACTCTACTCTAGTTTCAGTCCTATTTGTCTTCCAGGTCCTTCTCTGTCAAAGCCTCCAGTCACTGTTCACGACTCCCGAATTCCAAATAGACTATTATTAAGACTGTTCTTGGTGAGCATTTTTTTATAGATTATTTGGCTTAATTTTTCTTAACTCTCTCTCTGTATCTGTTTTGACTACAGTGCCATTTCATTAAAAACTTCAGACTTACCTAAATTTAATCTTTCTCTGTCTCCCTCTCTCTCTTACTTTGCGGGTGTTGTTGCTTTGGGAACTCTTTGAAATTTAAATTATTCTGTCCAATACTTCTCTTTAACATGCTGCGTTGTTCTGCCAGCCTGAAGTGTTGATTAGACGAAAATTGATTGATTCTTTCATTTCTTTTCATTTCGTTGTTTTTTTAGGATGGACACACGACAGAAGAGTGAGATTGCTTTCAAAGAAGTACGTACCAATCTGTTTTCTGTGTCGTCGTTGTCACAATTTTATAATCTTAAAATAATCCAAATATAGTCTGATGTCATTCATTACTTTGCTGGAAAAATATGATCAGATGTGGATTTTTGCATGCACTTGAGAAGCAGAGTAATCCATCAGCTTAATATAGAATTTGTCATTCAGCTCGTCTGCCTTTCTGTTAACAAATACGACGACATTACTTTGATGACCTGAATTGGCGATCTCTGCAGACTTTTTTTCTCTAAGATATCTTAGCACTGCACTCCGATAATTTGTCTTTGAACATCGATGTTGTAACTCATTTCTTTTCTAGTTTCTCGATCAGATACAGAAGCTGGCAAGTGATGACAACGACCTTCACCGTCGACTGCAGAGATCCTACGACCGCACGAATCCTCATTTCCGTTGGTCACGAGGTTTCATCAATCTCGTCAGTCTGTGCAGCGAGAGGATTCGCGATTCGCCTGAGAAGCGACTTCTGCACGTCAAGGAATTCATCAGTGAACTGCAGAATTACAAAGCAAAGCCGCTGAAACATCTCATCAGAAACGACGCGTCTCGTGTGTCGTCTGATTCCGATGGCGATAGTTCACCAGACGAAGAATCGACGACGTTGTCACCAAAACTTGGCCGACCAGAGTCATCATCGTCGTCGTCATCATCCACGTCTAAGTTAGTTAACGTTGTAGCAATGGACGTTGATGATGGCGCGAATGAAAATAGGATTGAAGACGAGATTGTTGATGGCAGCGATGATGATGTCGATGGAAGTCAACGTCGTCGTCGTCGTCTGAAGAGAAAGAAGACGACAGATGATGAAGACGTTGTTGAAGAACAGAACATGATGACGATGATGTCATCATCGTCGTCGGCGTTGTTGTTGTCGTCCGCTGGAAACGAAGAGGAAAATGAAAGTCGAAAGAAGAAAAGAATGTTTTACAATTCGACGTCGTTGTCTGGTTTGTTGACGATTTCACATCCAACGATCGGTTACGTTAGAAAACGTCGTCGCACTGAAACGTCACCATTGTCCAGCGTCACTGCTGCTGTCACGGATGATGTCATCTGCTTGGATGATGATGATGATGACGATCATGTTGATGATGATGATGATGATGACGTTGAAGGTGGTTTATCATCGGAAAAGGTTAAATCGTTTGATGTTAGCAAAAAGAAAGAAGAAAGTCGTTCAAAGGTTGTTGCATCTGATTTTTCTGGCGTCGTCGTTCAGTCTTCAATGATTACGCACAAGTCACGTCCAGTTCTTGTGAAACGTTGGTCAGAAAATGTTGACCACTTTGGCATCGCTGCTAATCACTTGAAGACAAATGATGCTGATGATGCTGATGTGCTGCATGTTGGTCAAGTGGACGACGTCATTTGTTTGGATGATGATGATGATGATGATGTTGTTGAGAATGGTGATAAGGTTGGCAAATTAGATTCACGATCATCAGAAATCGATAGCGTTCGTCGTCGTCGTGTTGCCACAGCCAGACAACAGTTGGACGACGTTGTTGATGTGATTGAAATAACTGATGCAGATGAAAATCACGACGTCGCTGATAACCTGTCGCGCTCACACAAACCACCAACGACGACGACTCGTGACGTTGAAGCTGATGTGAATGAAGCAGCGACAGATCGTACGATGCTGCTGCCAGAAATCGCTTCAGTTGTGTTGCGCATGGATTGCATCGATGATGACAATAATTCAAATGTCGAAGCCATCGAAACTGTTCTGAATAATGTTGACGCAAAATCATCGTCTGATGCTGATGCTGCTGCTGCTGATGCTGCTGCTGCGGTTGAAGATGGACAGACGACGACGAGTGTGGAAGTGAAGGACGGTAGAGAACTGGAAATGGTCGTCAGTAATAACGGACGACATGTCGACGATTACAGTCATCATGCAACTGATGAAAAGACACAAGTGGAAAGACGCAAGATTAGGCATTTCAAGCGTCAGCTGCAGGTGAATATGATTTGCATTTCATTTCGCACAAGTTGTCATCTGAGGTGTTTAAGTTTAAGCTCTGCTTTATATTGAACTAACTGGGGTACCCGGCTTTGCCCGGGAATTTTAGGATTCGCCCCGTTCCCGGCCAATCCCCTACTTGCCCACCCTCACTTCTCCCCATTGCATACATTGCATGCGTTTAATGCGTTGCGCTTGCTGTCCATTGAGCAAAAAATGAAGCAAAGCTTCTGTTCATGATTCTCATCAAATTCTATCCAAATCCTGTTAAGGTATTCTTTATCAAATGTCCTCACAGTTCAGCAGACTGGTCAATTGATTGTTTATCATCAGCCAATTGATTGTTTATCATCAGCCATTTGATTGTTTATCATCAGCCAATTGATTGTTTATCATCAGCCAATTGACTGGTTATCATCAGCCAATTGACTGGTTATCATCAGCAAATTGACTGGTTATCATCAGCCAATTAACTGTTTATCATCAGCCAATTGATTGTTTATCATCAGCCAATTGATTGTTTATCATCAGTCAATTGACTGGTTATCATCAGCCAATTGACTGGTTATCATCAGCCAATTGACTGGTTATCATCAGCCAAATGACTGTTTATCATCAGCCAATTGATTGTTTATCATCAGCCAATTGATTGTTTATCATCAGCCAATTGATTGTTTATCATAAGCTAATTGACTGGTTATCATCAGCAAATTGACTGGTTATCATCAGTCAATTGACTGGTTATCATCAGCCAATTGACTGGTTATCATCAGCCAATTGACTGGTTATCATCAGCCAATTGACTGGTTATCATCAGCCAATTGACTGGTTATCATCAGCCAATTGACTGGTTATCATCAGCCAATTGACTGGTTATCATCAGCCAATTGACTGGTTATCATCAGCCAATTGACTGGTTATCATCAGCCAATTGACTGGTTATCATCAGCCAATTGACTGGTTATCATCAGCCAATTGACTGGTTGTTTCAAGACGGGTGTCACATATAACGAAATTCCTTCGAACATCCTTTCCATCTGTCTTCAGTCAGGACTGTGAACAGACGAGTTGAACATCCCTGAGATGATTTACTGGAACTTATGATGAAGCGGTTTACAGAGATGTTTTCTTTCTCTACCTGATCTCATTTCTGTATACGTGTAGTTGTATAGTACTTTGTTTGGTAAAGGACATGATGATTATAATATTAATAATTATAATATTATTATTAATAATAATAATATTATTAATAATAATAATAATATTAATCGATTAAGATGCCGATCGTTTTCTTTCTTCAGAGATTGCGTGCAGACATCGAGAGATTGCATCAGACGGAGTTGACCTTTGATGACCTCAACTCTGATGCATCGGATTACTTGAACGCAGACAGGTTGTCGTCATCGTCTCTCTCTTAATCATCCACCCACCTTCGTCTGTGTCTTCGTCTGTGTGTCCGTCTGTGTCTTCGTCTGTGTCTTCGTCTGTGTCTTCTTCTGTGTCTTCGTCTGTGTCTTCGTCTGTGTCTTCGTCTGTGTCTTCGTCTGTGTCTTCGTCTGTGTCTTCGTCTGTTTGTCCGTCTGTGTCTTCGTCTGTGTCTTCGTCTGTGTCTTCGTCTGTGTCTTCTTCTGTGTCTTCTTCTGGGTGTTCGTCTGTGTCTTCGTGTGTGTCTTCGTCTGTGTCTTCGTCTGTGTCTTCGTATGTGTCTTCGTCTGTGCCTTCGTCTGTGCCTTCATCTGTGCCTTCGTCTGTGTCTTCGTCTGTGTCTTCGTCTGTGTCTTCGTCTGTGTCTTCGTATGTGTCTTCGTCTGTGCCTTCGTCTGTGCCTTCATCTGTGCCTTCGTCTGTGTCTTCGTCTGTGTCTTCGTCTGTGTCTTCGTCTGTTCTATCACACGACTTCACGTTTTATGTAATGACTTCTATTCGGCCAATTTCAAATTGTAAGTTGTCCGATAATGGTCAGTTCTGCTGAATGAGATAAGGCTACTTTATATAACAATTTATAAGACCAGTCTGTTTATGACTGAGTCATTAGTAGTAGTAGTATTATTGTTATTATTATTATAATTTTCCGAAATAGTTCACAACTTAGGCAATTAATACGACTTATATAGAAACTATGCAATGAGGAATGAACTGTCAATGAGATAGCTCTGGCTGCTTTTCGAATGTACCACTGCGGGCAATAGCGTTTAATCTCTGGATGCAGACTGAAAACCTTTGGAACAAATAGCTTGTCTCTTTGGGGTCTCCAGTGATTTGTGTCAGGAGACGCCCCAAGTCCTTACGAAGTTTCAATCCATCGATGTTGATTCGGCCCATGGTCTCAAAAGCCAGAGGAACAAAGAGATATGTGTTATTATTATTATTGTTATTTTTTTAGCGTCCAAGGTATATATCAGATCCCTCAGGCTTTAGAAACAATACTAAAAAACTGTGTTGTTCTGGAGTTAGCGGTCATCTTCATCGGTCAATTGTGTAAAAGTGCCTCGAAATGCGACGGCATTAAACTTCTGCGTGCAAATTGAAAGACGCTGGAACAAGCGTGCTGATTCCTATTATTATTATTATTATTATTTTATTATTATTATTATTATTATTTTATTATTATTATTATTATGTACTGGTCATTGAAATCTTCCATATCTAATATGCAGCGTGCTGGTTGAGGAAGAAGCAGGAACAATGTGGTTCATATTTTTGACGTGCAGCAGTAGCACAGATTTCTTTTGTTCAAAGGGCAGCCTACACTGGCTGTGAGTTCAATATTGATGCAATGAGGGTCTTATGAGGGTCTTTTCATCAAAAAGTCTTATTTACCTAGCACAACATGTTTAGTAGGAGTTTTGTATAGGCCCCAGGACAAAACTTGGTCGAATTAAATGCTGAGATAGAGGTATTATTCTCCAGTATTGTCAAGGGAACCAAAGATATTGTACTACTAGGAGATTTTAACATTGACCTATTGAAAATCAATGAACATAAAGAAACTAATATATTTTATAATAACCTGACTTCCCATCAGCTTATCCCAGCCATCACGAAACCCACTCGTATCACACCAACCTCATCAACTTTGATTGATAACATATTCACTAATGCCTGGTCTAGTCTGATTGATTCGACCATTATCATAGCTGACTTGTCTGATCACCTGCCAGTATTCGCACACTTTGCATTTGATAATTACAAGAGAAGCTTCCCGAATTATTATGACCATCGCATAATTAACCCTCAAATTACCAGGAAATTTTGCATCCACTGAATACCAGTGGGGTCAAAATGACCCCAGTGTAAACTTGCATTGCTATATGGTTTAAATTCTGTTGTTAAGAATTAGAATAGTGTTTAAATTGAAAATGCACAATATTTTCACTGGCATTATGTTTGAAATCAATAAATTCGTGAAGGATTGTTAGTAAAGTAAGTCAGATTGTTGACACAGTGTCAGAGTCTCAGACTAGCAACTGAAGCAAATGCTGTATGTTTGAAGTCAATAAATTCGTGAATGATTGTTAGTAAAGCAACAGTCAGATTGTTGGCACAATGTCAGAGTCTCGGACTAGCAACTGAAGCAATTGCTCTATGCTTGAAGTCAATAAATTCGTGAATGATTGTTAGTATAGTAACAGTCAGATTGTTGGCACAATGTCAGAGTCTCGGACTAGCAACTGAAGCAAATGCTCTATGTTTGAAGTCAATAAATTCGTGAAGTTAGTAAAGTAACAGTCAGATTGTTCACACAATGTCAGAGTCTCGGACTAGCAACTGAAGCAAATGCTCTTGCAATACTCTCTTCACACATTACGACTGCATTTAGCACAGTCAGTGTGTGTCTTTCTGTCTTTTCTCTTGGGCAGAAGTCACAACGAGCCCTTTTCTTGGGAGGCTTATGTCTGCTAAAACAAACCACTCAGTAGTTTCTTTTGTAACTATACTACAAACAAATAAATTGTATTACTTACTTATTTCTCATAGTGCTACTCTGACACTTGTCCATGCCTTTGTCACCAGTAGAATCGATCACTGCAGTTCGGTACTCATGGGTCTGCCACTTGGACTAATTGGGCGCCTTGAACGAGTTCTTCGTTTGGCTGCTCGCCTCATTGGCCGCATTCCTAAATATGGCCCCGTCTCTGCTTATATGCGTGATGTTCTTCACTGGCTCCCTGTTTCACAGCGCATCTCCAATATAGTTGCTGCACTTGTCTGGCGCTGCCTTACTGATTGTGCTCCATCATACCTGTCTATCCTTTGTCGACCTACATGTCTCCGACCTTGCAGCCCGTCGAGCTCTTCGCTCTGCGACAACGGGGAGCTTTTGGTTCCTCGAGCTCGCACTTCTACAAGACAGAGCAGAGCCTTTTCTACTGTGGGTCCCCCTATCTGAAATGGCCTCCCACTAAACGTGCGACTTATGCCTAGACAAAATTCACCTGCTTTTTATAAGTCGCTCAAAACCTATTGTTTTAGCTGTGACTGGACTGGGAGCGCCTCTGACTAGGTTTCTTGGAGAAGCGCTATATAAATTCACAAAATGAATGAATGAATGAATGAACGAATTTAAATAAATGTATTCTATTATATTAGAAATGTCCTATATTTGTCGTAACCATACAGTTTACACTGGGGTCAAAATGACCCCACTGGTACTCAGTGTATATATACGATACCAGCGCCATCTGGTGACAGAAAATGGAAAATAAAACTTGGCATTTTGTACAAGACAGGAATACCGACAAAGTCATAAAATTTCTTGTGGATATCACTTAAGACGGATGAGCAGCACTACTGCAAACATGCTTGGGGGTCATTTTGACCCCAGTGGTAGTACGAGGGTTAATGAGGAAAGATCAGAACAATTTAAATCCCTACTTGCTGATAGTAGGCCTAATTGGGATAATGTCTCGACTGCATGCAATAATGGAGATGCTGACGGGGCATATGAAGTGTTTATATTGAAAAATATAAAAACGCTTATGATCAGGCCTTCCCGATTGTGTCTAAAAAAAATAACGCTAAGGGGCCTAGATTTAAGCAGCCCTTGATGACTGCTGGGCTTCTCAAATCTAGTAAGAAGAAAGCTTCATTGTACTTAAAATATATAAAAAATCCAAATGCTTATAATAAAAATAAATTTACTGTATACAGGAATAAATTTAAGGCTATTAGAGTCAAAGCCGAAAAAAATTACTATGCATCCGAATTCTGCAAATATAAAGACGACCTAAGGAGGACTTGGAAACTCATTCGCTCCATAATGCAATTGGAAAATAAGGAGACACAAATTGAATCGTTAAAAATTAATGGAGAAAATGTTAAAGATCCAGAAAAAATGGCCAATAGCTTCAATAACTACTTCACCAACATAGCCCATTCTTTGGCAAAGAAAACACCAGTTTCACCTCTCCCTTACCATAGTTACTTACAGGCCCCTCGACAGAACTCTATGGGTTTCCTAATGGTCTCCCCGGAGGAAATTATGGATATTGGCCGTGATATACGTTTAACGCATAGCAAAGGTGTTGACGATATAGACCCCTGTATTGCGGCCCCCAATCTCTCCTTGGTTGCCAGACCTTTAGCGGAGATAATAAATTGTTCATTTAGTAGTGGGATTGTTCCACAAGGCATAAAAATAGCTAAAGTGGTCCCAATACTAAAAAAGGGCGATAAGGACAATGTAATCAATTACAGACCCATTTCCGTTCTTCCTTACTTCTCCAAGTTCTATGAAAAACTTATGTATAATCGACTCTATGGCTATGTTAAAAACTCTAACATCATTTATCCATCTCAGCATGGATTTCAACCTGGTCATTCCCCATACATGGCCTTATTAAATATGCAGGACATGATTTCAAAGGCTATTGAAAATAATGAATACTCAGTGGGAATCTTCTTTGATCTAGCTAAAGCGTTTGATACGGTAGACCATAATATTTTGCTTAATAAATTAGACAACTATGGAATTAGGGGGACTCAGCTCAGATGGTTTGCCAGTTATTTTGAGAGCCGTACACAAAGAGTTCTCTGTAATGGTGTCCTTTCTGAGGTAGGGTTGATCAAATATGGAGTTCCTCAAGGCTCCAACCTCGGACCACTCCTTTTCCTGCTTTATATTAATGACTTGGCCAATGTCTCTCCAACAATGTTTTTTATTCTATTTGCCGATGACACCAACGTTTTTTACTCCAATGGTTCATGGCAGACGTTGTTTCAAACTGTGAACGTTGAACTATCTAGCATAGCTGTTTGGTTCCATGCAAATAAACTCACCCTTAATTTAGATAAAACTAACTTTATTTTATTTAAATCCCACCGGAAAATAAAGCCAAGTGACAATCTCTGTTTACTTATTGATGATATTTCCATCAATCAAGTTGAATCTACAAAATTCTTAGGTGTGCATATAGATCAACATTTGACCTGGAAAGTTCATATTAATCAAATTGCAACTAAAATTGCTAAAAATATTGGTATTTATTCCCGCGTTGCTTATATCTTGCCAAAGACAATTAGAATGAATTTATATTATACCCTTGTCTACCCCTACCTCACACATTGCAACCTTGTTTGGGCATTGACATACGAATCCAGGCTTCATAAACTTGTAATCTTACAGAAGAGGGCTGTTCGTATAATTGCGGGTATTCGTAAACGGGAACACACTGGCCCTTCCTTTAATGAACTCCATCTCCTGAAAATTGACCAGATAAAGGATCTCCAAATTTGCGAGTTCTTTTTTCGACTCGAACACGGTCTCCTTCCTTCGGTATTCCAAGGTTACCTCCCTCACGCCTCTGACATCCATTCGCATTTCACTAGGAATTCATCTGCTTTTCGCCCTGTCAAAGCTCAATCTAATACTAGGCGTTTTACTATTAAATCTTGTGGCACTAAAGTATGGAACGCAATACCAATTGACATCCGTCAATCGAGTAGTCTGCAGGTATTTAAAAAGAAACTTCGTGTTCTTCTACTCTCCTCTACTAAAGCTACTTGAAGTGCACATGACCATGTGTAGTTAAGATTTTAGTTAAGTACTTAGTTAAGTTTGTTTCTCTACATGCTCTTGACAATATAAGCTTTTCTGCAATCTGTCATCACCTAATTTGTTTTAGTCTCTTTCTTTTCAGCTATCTTGATCAATTTTTCTTGGGACTTTTTTACTTGGGTGACCCTTCCCAGCGGGATGTCCATCCCTTTTGGGCCCCCCCTTTGTAGCCAATGCATGCATGTTTTGTACTTTTATTGTTTTCTTGTTTTCTGGTTGCAATAAAGTGAATTGTATTGTATTGTATTGTATAATGTGTGGATAGTCAAGACTATCCAGAATGCTGTCTCACCCATGCTGCTGTCTTCAAACCCCCAATCACCATCACATCACTGCAGCTGTCCTCAAATCACTCCACTGCACTTGAAAATATGAGAACTAATTTAATCACATACACCTCACTCCTTCAATCAATCACCTACACCTCACTCCTTCAATCAATCATCTACACCTCACTTCTTCAATCAATCATCTACACCTCACTCCTTCAATCAATCACATACACCTCACTCCTTCAATCAATCATCTACACCTCACTCCTTCAATCAATCACCTACACCTCACTTCTTCAATCAATCATCTACACCTCACTCCTTCAATCAATCACCTACATCTCACTCCTTCAATCAATCATCTACACCTCACTCCTTCAATCAATCATCTACATCTCACTCCTTCAATCAATCATCTACACCTCACTCCTTCAATCAATCACCTACACCTCACTCCTTCAATCAATCACCTACACTGGTCCTCGTAACTTAGTTTTGTTGGTGCTATATAAATTTGACATCACATTTATGTTACGTAAAGTGATTGGAGAAGATATCTGAGATCTGGAAAATCAACTGATTTTGCCTTAGACCAGGGGTTGTCAAACTGTGGTGCGCGTACCCCTGGGGGTACGCGAAAAATTTCAGAAATATAAATTTTCTTTGAGTCTATGGACTTTGTGTCCATATTTCTTTGATTAGCAATGATTTTAGCATCGCAACATAGCCTATAGCAGTGCTCACCGTCACTTATTTATTTATTTTACAACATTATTAGACTCACATAGGCCTAATATTATTATGCAGTGCATGCAACATATTTATGTTTAAGCCTATTACTACAATTTTGAAACGAATAATGTATAAATAGTTGAAAGTACCAAAGCCAGAAATTCTCAGCCTATGTAGAGCTCAAATAGCGGAGAGCTGAATTGGCCTAAAAATTAATTTCTGGTCGAGCTTTAAATTTTGCGATTCCTTTCAGCACGTCATATCTGGGTGAAAGTGATTTTAAAACTATTCTTGCTGTCAAAAGCAAAACATGGGGTAAAATAGGCTAAGCATTTGAAATTGACAAATATTGAGCCAGATATTTGTAATATGTGCTAGTCTAAACAAGTCCACAGTACTACAGGTCGGCTCTTGCTTACAGATTTTATAGACCAATTTTTCCTTTTAAATTTGTTGATAAGATTACATGATTCAAACTAAATTTTGCTCCCTAAATACGACTCTAATAAACAATGTCACCAGTGATTTAATGGACTTTTAATTGTCACTGCAAGGAAACTTCGCAATGCATTTTGTTTCTGCAGGAACTGACTTCGCCATCGTTCGATTTTTTTTACTTGGGGTACAATAAAAAAATAGGGTTCGAGAACCCCTGCCTTAGACTAATGCAGTGATTATCAGCTGCAGCTTCACTTTGTAATAGCTGCTATCTGGTGTCTTCTATCGTTTTTTTTTGTAACGAGCCTTATTTTTTATAATAAGTCATTTGTATTCTATATAAATTTATTTTTAAATGTGAAATTGTTTTAGAGCATCAGAAACTAGAGTTGATTAGGAATGGGTGTCACTGTTGACTGTCATCTTTTATGTCCCTTTGGTTTTTACGGTTAGGATACATGTATGTATTGTATAGTATTGCATACCAGGCAAATGGTAGAATAAAGAATAAATACTTATTTTGTGCGGCTTAAGAAGTTTTCAGAGGCATTGATTGCGATATTAGTCTGAGGGAACGACGGACGAAGGAAGATTGTTGGAGAGAAAATGTGTCGAATGAAGGAGAAGCCATCAGATCGGAAGATTTGTTGATGTAAGAGAAGATTGAAGAAAGTTCTAGAACTTGCGTCACAGATAAGATGAAGCTATTTGAATCGATAAATGTTCTGACATATCTGACCAATCAGAGAGATTCAATTATTTTTATCATAATCTCTGTTTTATTCGTTTTCGATGTCTTTTGTAGGCTGGAAAGAAAGTTTCTCAAAGTATGGACAAAGTTGTGCAGAATTCTTCACTGTCCAGCGACTGTTTCTCGTCAAATGACTGAGAAACGATTCTTTGTGGAAAGTTAGTTTTACATTTCTTGTTTCTCTTTTGCGTTTGTAAATAGAATGGTTCTACAAAATTATCTACAGTATTTGTGCAGCATTGGCAGATTTGATATTTCTGTTTCATGTCATTTGGTTTTCTCACTTTTGCAATCTGCTTAACTGACGTTAACTAACCATAAATGGCCAGGACTTGTGGTTTTGAATTCTTGTTAGTTACTCTATTGGTTCCGTATGTCATAGGTGTTCTTTGCCTAGCCTTTGCTCCTTGCTCTTAAGTTAGTGTGTATGTGATCTGTCGCCACAAAACCAGTTGCAAGTCCCAATTAAATTTTTTCGCTTTTTATCAATTTCCTGTAGATGCTTCAATCTTCATTCTCCTTTCCAAAACTGTTTGTGGTTTTTCTATATCTCACATATAACCGAAGTTACAGAATTTTAAATCCGATGATATATACATAAACTGTTAGATGAGTAAATCGCATGCGAAGTTTAGCGAGATAATTATTTACACTCTCTCCTATGAAACATGCATTGAGAAAGACATCATGCAGCGCACAATGCTAGGAGACCGGAAAAGAAGAAGACCAAGAACAAACTGGTTGGGCAACATAAAGGAATGGACTGGATTGACATTGGGAGAAATGATAAGACTGACGAGGGACAGGAAGCATTGGAGGAACATTGTACAAGATGCGGCTGACTGTCAGGAGAGGGGGATTTCTTTGTTCAAAACGAGACCAATCACGACGCTTTTCGATTCGACGTGTGATGTCATGCAGTAGCTGCGTTGTGGATCATTTCTTGTCTGAATATGATTCAGTGTTGCACGGATGAATTCATGTATCAGAATGAATTGTATTTAAGTGATCACTTCTTTCTCGCTGAACATCATTACCAGCATTATCAGTCTACGATGATATTATCGTTGGTTCCTCTAATCCATTTGTGTCGTGGTAAGTGACATTTTGCATGTAGCCAATCACGTCTTGTTTGCCGGCCAATGGAAGCCGAGGAGGCATCAGGCGATCAATAGAAAGTTATTTCGATTGAATAAAGCGGAGATTGAAGAGAGCAGCTGTTGATTTGTAGTTTCAGGTTATCCTGACGTTGCAAAAGAAATCAACGATTTCATGAACAAGAAAGACGGACGACGACGACGACGACGACGAGTCTTCTTTCCTGATTACAACGACATTTATGACGTCGTCGTCTCGTCCAATGACAAATGCAATCTGTCGTTAACGTAAGTCTACTCTCATTCGTTCGTTCATTCATTAAATGCTTTTATGTAGCGCCTCTTCAAGGGTGGGCTACTCAGAGGCGCTCCCAACTTCAGTGCGACCTGTCTTAAGATGAGAGAGGAAAGCCTGAGAAGGATTTTTAGAAAGAGAGCGGAGTGTCAGAAGAATGTGATATTCGTCATATAAATAAAGCAAGTTGAGGATCAGAGAAGGAGAGCTTTGATTCATGAATGCTGAAGAGATTAAATTAATTCATACTGAAGAGATTAAATTAATTCATGCTGAAGAGATTAAATTAATTCATACTGAAGAGATTAAATTAATTCATGCTGAAGAGATTAAATTAATTCATATTGAAGAGATTAGATTAATTCATGCTGAAGAGATTAAATTAATTCATACTGAAGAGATTAAATTAATTCATACTGAAGAGATTAAATTAATTCATACTGAAGAGATTAAATTAATTCATACTGAAGAGATTAAATTAATTCATACTGAAGAGATTAGATTAATTCATGGTGAAGAGATTAAATTAATTCATACTGAAGAGATTAAATTAATTCATACTGAAGAGATTAAATTAATTCATACTGAAGAGATTAGATTAATTCATGGTGAAGAGATTAAATTAATTCATACTGAAGAGATTAAATTAATTCATGCTGAAGAGATTAAATTAATTCATACTGAAGAGATTAAATTAATTCATGCTGAAGAGATTAAATTAATTCATACTGAAGAGATTAAATTAATTCATGCTGAAGAGATTAAATTAATTCATACTGAAGAGATTAAATTAATTCATACTGAAGAGATTAAATTAATTCATGCTGAAGAGATTAAATGAATTTATGCTGAAGGGATTAAATTGATTCATGCTGGGTCATATTGTTAGTTCAATTTTCTACATATCTGGAAAAGTTCAGAATGACTAATCATCAGGCAAAACAGTTTGACTTACATTTTATTGAATCGAGAAAATTGCTTGTAAACTGAAATTTCGGCATATGAAGTTTAAATATTCATATCTTTTTATCCGTTCAACTTTATCTCATGAAATTTTAGAATCATATTCTTGGTCCGATTCTCTAAATATTTGGAAAATTTTGGCATGATAATTTTATGTTATCGGGCATTAAAGATACATGAAAAACAGTTGGAGTTAGTTTTTTTTAATCACGGTGTATTTTAACAACTTTCGACAAGAGGCTCACAGCCGCAGCTCTGCACAGGCACGTGGAGGGAAAGAGAAGCAGAGGGAGACAAGCAAAGACTTGGATGGACAATATCACAGATGTAAAAAACGATGAAAATAAAATAAAAAACAGTAAAAAACAACTTTTTTTCAAAATAAAAAACGACAAAAAAACGATAAAAAACGGAAACGGAAAATAACTTGCCTTTGTTACATGTGAAACTTCATGTTAGGCTCAAAAAACTTCGTTATGGAAGTTTATCTTAAATGATGCCTTAAACAATTACATAATGACACATAATGATTCATTAGCTGAATCTTTGAGAGTACGGTGAAAACTTATGGAATATCAGACAAAAATTAAATCAAGGAAAATAATTATAGACAGCAAATAAAAAAATAAAAACCGATGGAAAAAAAAAAAAACAAAAAACAAAAAAAAAACCACGTTTTTTGAGAGAGAATAAAAAACGAAAACAGGTTTTTTACAAATCTATATATATAAAAAAATGAAACTTTCCAATAGTTTGTGTAAAGTGTTCTCGAAACGTACCGCACAGATTGTTTTGAAAATTTCACAAAACCTCTCATTCCTGTAAGAGAGTGTCCATTTTTCTTTTTATCCGAAAAAACGCAATATTTTCCACAAAAAGTGAAGTTTGCATTCCGCTCGACCGCCATTTGCAAATACATGTTGCCAGATTTCAGAAACGCCTTGACAGTGACTAAACATGAATGAGGTCGCGTGCCGTGACGTCATAAGCGATTCTCATAGTAATTTTGCGGCCTTTCAACATTCTTGGTTGAGGGAGGAAAGGAGCGGAGGGAGCGAGAGGAGAGGGGAGGGGAGGGAAGGGGAGGGGGAGGGGAGGGTCTTTTCTGCCACAGCAACGCGTGGCCGGGTACAGCTAGTAGGACAATATAAAAGGAGATCTAATAGTACAGTATGAGAGATACGGTGGACTAAATCAGGGACAGAGCAAGTTGAAGATGGCATGTTGAGACCTCATCATTGGCATACGCCTGACGGAGGAAAGACCAAGGGGTTTTAACTTTAATTTTCATTAATGCTATTGTTATGTTACTTCTATGTGTTATTTTACAGAATATTTTGATGTCCCATTTGCTAATGGTGTAATAAAGGCTATACTTGCTTCCTAATGGTCATTGCGTGAATAGATAAGTGAGTACCTAGTTGCAGAATAAATATATTCACAAATGATGTTGGGTATTGCTAGTGAGACAACTGACTGTCATCATCATAATCAACGAAAAATAAAAGGATGTGATAAATTCTCATGTCTTCTGTTTCTAATGTTATTTTTTGCGTAGGGATGCGGTTGTTGGACGTTTGTCGGAGAATATCTTCACGAATGTTGGCAACAGAATTCAACAACTGCGACGAATGGATTTGGCTGAACAGATGAAAACGTTTCTTCCAGACAACGTCAGGTATAGGCCTACAGTATATATCGAAAACAGAATTCTCAAGCTTTGTACAACGTACATAAAGATGTGAAACTTGGATTTTTTATTAATTGCCAACTGAGTAAAATGATCGACAGATTGTGTGGATTGCCACCAGTAGGGGGCTGTGGCCGTTGGGGGGTGGGTAGTGAAGATTCATTCAAACAAGTCGGTCTTATGTGGAAATATTAGGACACAGACTTTTGAGAGTTTCTTGATTCTGCTGTATTTAATAATTGGGCAAGATAGTTTTGAGCAATTATGTAGAATGGCGGATGCGAGCTCATCTTTACAGCTGCCCCACTTGATCAAAGCCGCCATGTGTTGAACCAACTCCTCCTCCCACCGTTAAGGTCCTACAGTGCCAGTGCAGCTGCTGTCCAACCTTTTTGGCACCATGGACCACAGAAGCAATAATCGTTGAAGAAGCGGGTGGACTGCACTGTCCTACACCATGACGCCGAGACTGCACTGTAGTCAAATTATCCGTAGAGTGAAGTGAACAACCTACGGAGGAAATCATTTTTTGACAAAGGATGCTTTATCTTATTGGATTATCTTATAGACTAAAGTGCTGTGTAAACAGATGGCCACAATAGAGAATATACTTACTTACTTATCTGTTCAGTGTTCAGTTTGATGTAAGGGTGATGACTGTGCAAAGCATGTTAAAAGTTTAATAATAATGACTGTAATATTTACTCGTACCTCTTACTTACATTACTTCAATGAGTTTGGAAAGGTTTCGAAGCAGTCAGGACTTGTTTTTAGTTGTCAGCGATTACTAAATTAAATTAAGTTCTGTTGTTTTAAGAGCCGTGGTGCATGGAAACAGTTTCCCGTTACATTTTACCAGATTTGCTTCATTGATGTTTTTCATTTTTCGTATTATATTTGTCAGCGTACATTCTCAGTGTCATGCGATATGACTTAATGACTAATTATCCTCATTTTGTGGTCATATATTTTTGCAGGTCATATGATGATCCAGCAATATATGACCAAGATCTTATTGAAAAACTGGAACAAAGTAAAGCTATTGGAAGGGAAAATCTGGAACAAGTAAGAAACTTTGTTGCTGAACATTCAAAATTTGGCAACTTCTATGGTCAACGTGATTGACTTGTACAGAAGAAGAATTTTCAAGAAATTTGCCGTGAATCAATTCTTCACACAGGCTTTCTACGTATATAGTTCAGGCTGCATGAGTTGAACTAGTTAGTTGTAATTAAATAAAGATAAAGAGTCTGCTGCAAGTGAGGCATGATCCCATTGAAGAAGCCAAACCTACTTCACACCTTTCATCTCTACTTGCCTCCTTCCGCCCTGGTTTCCCATCCACCTTGTTTCCCATCCACCTCTTCTTCCGTCCTTTCCCCTTCATCCCCTTCCTTTCCTTCCCACCCTCCTTTCCCTTTAAATGCCCCATTCGATTTCATTGTGTGTCTGCATAGCGTTGGAACGATCAATTTTATGTCGCACTGTGACTTTGACGTGAGATGATGACGACGACCTGCAGCACAGCGTGTAGTACAGCGTGTAGTACAGCGTGTAGCACAGCGTGTAGCACAGCGTGTAGCACAGAGTGTAGTACGTCATATAGTCTTCTGCATAGTTCTGCATCTTCCTCTGGTGGCTGACTATCCACGCCTCAGATTCACATTGCGCGCATTACAAATTTATGTAATAATTTAAATAATTAAAAAAATTAAATTAAATAAAAAATTATAGTAATAATACATTCTCAGTCTCATTCTTAGAGATTAGTTCAAGCATCAGAATGGGTCGTTGATAACTTTGTCGTTTCTGTTCATTTTATTTTGTTGCTTAACAAGTGCTGTTGATGTTGATTCTTTCAATACTTTGGTGGGTTTTACTGACAACATTCTGTAGAATCATCATAATAATAATATTCTTTATTGATTCAATCTGACAAGCCGCAGAATGATTACAGGTACAGGTTATACGAAATACGGCCCACTATAGCACGACACACAGGTCGGCTTTACAGCAGTGGGTTCGGTAGCTTAACACTATTGGCCTAAGTGCGGGATCACTCCTGGTTCGGCCAGGCCAGAAGTGGGAGGGGCTATCTTATTTTCAGCAGAACCCGAGTCAAGCAGCACAACAGCAAAGCGCCAATGGCAGCTAACAGAAACTTTTATAAATTAATGCCCTGTGTGAGGCTTGAACCCGGATTGGGTGGATGACGACCAGCGCTCTATCAACTGAGCTACGGACCCTCCCCCCCCCCACCCCCATCATCATCAATAACATTGGGCTCAATGCCCATAGGAGTCCGATGTCACTCTCTGTCTGAGTCTGTCTCACATCATGCTGCCCAGCTTCAACCGGTCCGGTCAGCAGGTCTGCTCCATACTATAAACATCTTAGAGCACTTAGACCACCTTGTCTGATTGAAGAGAATATTGGGAGAGAGGCATGAAGGACAACATGGGTCAATGCCCGTTGTGTCCCACACTCTCCCCCGACTCTCTCCACCGGTCTGTCCTAACCGGCCTGTGCATGTCTTCTCCACATCATGACACTTTGAAGCATCTGGGTCGCTATGTCACTTGTGGCGTGGTTTTTGCGGATTTCAATCGTCTTGGTATTTTACTGCCAGTGTATCGCCACCCATCTGGCAAACCTTCCTCCTTTTGTCCGGGCTTAGGACCGGCACAGGGACGTTGTTGATTCCCTGTAGCAGAGGATGGATGCAGTTTAACGTCGTGTCCAGGACATATTCTGTAGAAACTGAAATTTAAATGCCCAAAACTTATAAGCTTAGTGTTTGTTACATTTCCACAGGTTTTCAATTCCTTCTCAGAAAAGCAGGATACAGACGGAGATACACTGGCTGTTAAGGATGAAGACAAAAGAGTTGATGAAGACGATGCTGATGAAGATGATACTGATGAAGATGACGATGATGAAGATGATGATGAAGAAGATGACAGCAACGAGGCTGTAGTCGTGCATGACGTGACATATTTGTCTGAAGTTAAACACTCTTCCTCTGAAGACAAAGCTGACTCTGACTTGGAACTTTCCAAGTCTATGTTTGAGACTAAAAACGATCATAGTACAGATGAAGATGATGAAGATGATGATGATGATGCTGACGATGATAATGATGCTGACGATGATGATGATGAAGGAAGCTCTCAGAAAGAAATCATTTTCATCAATTTCGGTTTGTGATTTTGAATATATTTTCTACGGCTATATAGTTTTCATTGTAATTTACCCACCCATTTTTCAGAAGTTTGGCCACCCATAATACTTACATTCAGTGTTTTTATTTCCCAAACTTGCAATATTCAACAAAGACATTTGATTTTTTCTTCCTAAGACAGAAACTCTGTTCTTATTGAGCAAGGGTTTTCAGCCTTTTCAGTTGCTGGACCTCCTTTCCATCTCTCTCTGTCTCTGTCTCTCTCTCTCTCTCTCTGTCTCTCTCTCTCTCTCTCTCTCTCTCTCTCTCTGTCTCTCTCTCTCTCTCTCTCTCTCTGTCTCTCTCTCACTCTCTCTTTCCCTCTCTGTCCAATCGCCTCAATGTCTCTGTCCCTGTGTCTGTCCATTCTCCTGCGTCTGTTCACTCTGCTCAGTCACTTGTGTCATTTCATTCTCAACTTAAGACTTGTCTCTTTCGGATATATATATATGTCCCATCTGACCAAAACCAGGCGTAAGTCGAAACTCACGTTTCTGAGACAATGACCGAAATGTGAAAAAAAAAGTTTTTTTTCATTTTTTTGGTTTTTACAGAAAATGATAAATAAATATGTTTTATGCACATTAAAAGTAAAACATTTCCAAAAATATTATTTTTGATGATATTTTTGATAATTTTGTGGTTTTATTGTTCAAATAATTCGATGAATTTTTCCCGCCATTTTCCACTTTCCCGCCATTGGTAGCCATATTCGGCATGAACTAACATAATAAATTAGGCATCAGTGTAAACCCAGTCTAGCCTCTTATGCAGTCTTTTTTTTGTTGCAAATTTTATTTAATTGTGAACATGGTTCTAAACTTCTAAAGAATCTTGCATTCCAAAGTTATAGAAAACTTTCAATGCATTTTCTCAGAATTGTAATTTGAACGGTTGAACCACATTTTTACCCATAACTTTGGACAGAAACATGGCAGAGCAATAAGATTTGTGTTATTTTAAAGAAGAGACTTTATTCTTTTAGAAGATAAATGACACTCGTTTTGTACAAATCCGACTTATGCCTGGTTTTGGTCAGACGGGTCATATATATCCACCATTGATTGGTGCCAATCCACATCTTAAGACCCAGCATGACCTAATTATGGTTTGTGTGATTAATAATTATGGCTCTGATGACCTAATTATGGCTTGTGTAATTATGGCTCTGATGACCTAATTATGGTTTGTGTAATTATGGATCTGATGTCCTAATTATGGTTTGTGTAATTAATAATTATGGTTTGTGTAATTAATAATTATGACTCTGATGACCTAATTGTGTAATTGCGGCTCTGATGGCCTAATTATGGCTTGTGTAATTGCGGCTCTGATGACCTAATTATGGCTTGTGCAATTATGGCTCTGGTGACCTAATTATGGCTTCTGTAATTATGGCTCTGGGACCTAATTATGGCTTGTGTAATTATGGCTCTGATGACCTAATTATGGTTTGTGTGATTATGGCTCTTATGACCTAATTATGGTTTGTGTAATTATGGATCTGATGTCCTAATTATGGTTTGTGTAATTAATAATTATGGTTTGTGTAATTAATTATGACTCTGATGACCTAATTGTGTAATTGCGGCTCTGATGGCCTAATTATGGCTTTTGTAATTGCGGCTCTGATGACCTAATTATGGCTTCTGTAATTATGGCTCTGGGACCTAATTATGGCTTGTGTAATTATGGCTCTGGGACCTAATTATAGATTTGTTCTGGTTGTGCCATTCAACATCGAAAGAATTCTGCAAATGCGTTTTGATTCATGACTTACAACTAGTCAGCAGACAATGCATGCACAAGCTTTCGCTTGTGCAATAATGTGTGATGTCTACATTATATGGTTAACTGCAATGAAACATTTACATTACATTTCATTTCACTTAATACTACAAAGACTCAATTTATCTGGTTAGGTACTACCAAACAGTTCCAAACAGATCTGAAAAATTCCCGCTGTTGTTCCTTCTCTTCAACTGTGCGGGATCTGTGTGTTGTACTTGATAGCTCACCGGCCTCTCACATCGCCCACTGCGCTTTTCAAATAGATTTGATCTTTTAGTTCCTCCTACTAGAACGGCTATGGCTCAGTCTCAATCCTTTACATCAATTGGCCCCTCTCTTTGGAATACTCTGTCTCCATCTACTCGGTCTCAACTTCTAACTGGTAATCCCTCCTCCTCATTTTCTTTCCTCAAAACTTATTTCTTATCTCGAGGCCTTGCGCACTGGGAGCGCCTCTGAACGGTTCACCCTAGTAGAGGCACTTTATAAATGTTTTAATACAATACAATACTGAGCATAATTCCAATCTGACTTGCTCGTCGTATTTTCATTTAAGACGTCTCAGAGTCATTCGTCGCTCTGTCTCCTCCTCCATCTTCACTACCTTAATTCATGCTTTTATATGTTCACGAATTGACTATTGCAATGCTCTTCTCATTGGTCTTCCTAAAGTTCGTCTTTCACCGATTCAGTCGGTTCTCAACTCAGCTGCTAGATTGATTGCCCGCCTTCCCAAGTACTCTCACATCTCTACCTTTATGTTTCATGAACTTCACTGGCTTCCTCTCCGTGCTCGCACACAATTCAAGATCCTCACTCTGATCATAAAAGCTCAACGGGGTCTTGCCCCAAATATCTCACTAATGTTTTACTTTGTCCTCACTCGGCTTCCTTCCACCGTCCACTTCGTTCATCCAACAGATTTGGCCTCTTGGTTCCTCGCTGCTTTAGAACTGCTGTGGCTCAGTCAGTCATTTGCCTCAATTGGTCCTTCTCTTTGGAATGCTCTTTCTCCTTCTGTTTGCTACACACTTCTGCCTGGTAGTCTCTTCTCTGCTTTGTCTTTTCTTAAAACCTGCTTCTTCTTCTTCTTCCTATGCACTGGGAGCGCCTCTGAACGGTTCACCCTACTAGAGGCGCTTTATATATGCTTAAATACAATACAATTGCATAGCTTATAAAACTGTCAGCAGGGATTCTAAACTGGTGACGAGATATCAGTAATGGGTTTCAGACTGTAACTGAAAGTTGCATTTTGTAGTAAGTTGGATTGGCATATCTGACCTGTTTCCAGTTATTGTTATATAACACAATCGATTTGAAAATGAAAGTTTATAGTTACATATTTACTGGACAATGCATTGGCCATATTGTACTTTTGTATTTAAAGAATTCTTGATCCCTTTTAGCACTGCCTCTGAAATAAGTTTCTAATTTATTTTTGTTGTTGTTGTGTGTTTCAAGATGATGGCAGCGGTAAAGCAGTTGAAGACGATTCTTCAACTATGAAACATCGTATAACACGAAACGATGACGATGATGATGATGACGATGATGATGATGACGACGATGATGATGATGATGATGAAGATTGTAAGAAAGCAGAGGAGCAGCAAACACGTCGTCATCGCTGCATCGATACAAATCAATCGATAATTGTTATTGATGAAGAGAACGATGCGAGCATTGAAGAGACCTCCGCCGTCGTCATCATCAACTCTGCTTCTGCTTCTGCTGACAAACAGCCGCAACATCTATTGAAAAGTTCGCAGCTAAAGATTCGAAGTGAATTGTTGGACAATATTCGCAGACTGACGAGTACGACGATGATTAGTTTCAACGAATCATCATCAAGCGTTGAACGACAAATCACGAAACACAAAACATCAGATGACGATGAAGCGAATGAGACGACGAAGATGAAGATGAAGATGTACGGTGGAAGATGTACGACGAATGCAACGTCCAATGATCGACTACGACAAGAGATGGATGATGATGATCATCATGATGATGATGATGATGATGATGATGATTATGTGGATGCTGATGATGTTTTGCTGAGTGAAACGACTAACGCCGATTTAAATGAGGAGCAGAGTGAAGTGAAAGAGACAACGACGACGACAGTTGGAAACATTTCTGACGACAACAAGGACAAGAACGACGACGATGCAATAAACGATGGATTGATGGAACGAATGAATAACGTAGTTGATGAGAAAACGTCTTGTGAAGATGAGAGAATGCGGTCGAAAGAGGATGAGGATGATGAGGATGATGAGGATGATGTGGAGCAGATGACGAAAGCAGATATGGTTGATGCGGTTGTTGTTCAAAGCAAGGATGTCAATGTGTCAAGAGATGATGATGATGATGATGACGCTACGGCGGTTGTGTCCAACATCTCTGCTCGAGATGTTTCCACAGAGGAGAAGAAGGAGGATGAGATGGCTTCTGATCGTCGTCCTGTTACCATGGAGACGGCGTCTGCTGCTGCTGCTGTCTCTCGTGTCGTCGATGGCGTTGCAGCAGACATTAGTACGTATGCACCTACACTCGACGAATCTCTTGATGCACCGTTGTTAGAAGAGACAACTCACAGAAGAACAATGGAGACAGAAGGAACAATGGAGACATTGTCTGCTGACACAATGACAACAACGCTGGTGCCATTACCTTTATCTGATGGTCAGCTGACAATTGGTGCAATGTTTCTCGCAGATGCTGCAGCGGAACCTCAAGTCAAAGTATCTGACGAAGCATCTCCTCCTCATCGTCCTCCTCATCCTTCTCACTCGTTCGTACAGCCGACAATTGTCATCAGTGCAACAGCAGAAGAAGAGAAGGAGAAGGAAGAGGCGTCGTCGGCTGCTGATGCTGCTGATGACTTGATCCCTGAACAACATTTCTCTTTGTCTTTAGATAACAATAGAGTTAAAACAAGCGATGAATCTAATTTTCATCTTCACCTTTTCCATACTTCACATCTTTCGGATGACATGCTTCCATCGCAATTGAGTAAATCGAGTAAATCGAACGACGCAGACGACGTTGTTGTTGATCTCTTTCCAGATGAAATCGGTTCCACTTCTGACCTTGATTTGCGACTTGACACTTCGTCGTCATCCGATATCATATATCCAGATGATAATCATCATCCAGATGATGATAATCATCCGATTTCTCGCTCGTCATCTCTCGTCGATCTAAAGAAACCGACGTTGCAAGAAGAAGAAGAAGAAGAAGGAGGAGGATGTGGGCTGATGGAAAGGGAGTCAAGTGGGGGTGGTCTGAGTGGGGGTGGTCTGAGTGGGGGAGGTCTGAGTGGGGGTGGTCTGAGTGGGGGAGGTCTGAGTGGGGGTGGTCTGAGTGGGGGTGGTCTGAGTGGGGGAGGTCTGAGTGGGGGAGGTCTGAGTGGGGGTGGTCTGAGTGGGGGTGGTCTGAGTGGGGGAGGTCTGAGTGGGGGTGGTCTGAGTGGGGGAGGTCTGAGTGGGGGAGGTCTGAGTGGGGGAGGTCTGAGTGAGGGTGGAGGTCTGCTCGATGTTCTACGTGAAGCAAGTAGAAGAGAAATGTTATTACTTTGTGAAGATTCATCTCTAAACGACGCAACGCACATCATCTGCGAAGATAGCATCAACAACACGATGTTGGAAATGGATGAAGAACACATCGTGGAAGAAGAAGAAGAAGAAAAAGAAGAAGAAAATGAAGAAAAGGAAAATGAAGAAGAAAATGAAGAAGAAGAAGAAGAAGATGGTTTATCGTGTGGACAGCAGACGACAGCTGCTATCGCGAGTAGTTACATTCGAGCGTCAAAGAAGGAGGAGACAGAAACTCGTTTCTCTTGACCATCAGATGTTTTGTGCGTTAGATGCTGAAAAGAAGGAATGTAAAGACAGCGACTGTGAAGCTGACCATCATCATCATCGTCATCATCGTCATCATCATCACAATAGCAGACCTATCATCATCATCAGTCGTCCAGTGTCATCATGTCGCAACCAATGCTTTGATGATGATAATGTTATTCTGCAAGTTGAGCAGAATAGCAATCCCGGAAGGAGCAATCCAGTTAGTAGAGAGCAGTGCGACGAAGAAGACGTCTCACGATGATCTGAAGAGAATATTATCGTTGAGCTAGACTCTGATTTAGAGTAGATTGAGACTTTTATTGATAGATCTGAGATGAGGTAAAGATTCACTTGTCGCTTGTGATCATATAATTATCTCTATGATTAATTATAGGTCATCTAGGACTGCTGAAAAAGTGCAATCCTGGATGTTGCATTGCATTTTACAACTTAGTCAAACAACCAACAGTGGCTAAGAATTGCAGAATTAATTGGACAACTCAGAGTGGGCTCAGCACTTCAAAGAAATTCATTTCTTTCTTCGCCAAAAAACAGGGAATTGATGATGAAAATGGCTTCTATCTTTTTCCACGTGCGACGTTTCTTTTCCGCTTTTAGTTTCTTGAGCCGACGATGTACGATTGCAAAGGTCTCAGTGAACTCAGTGCGTCAAAGGACTTTCTGTTTTTGCATGCAGCGCTAAATAGTCTTAACGCTTGCAAGTGACAGACGAGACAAATATTATGTGCTGACAACTTCTGCCGAATTGTTAGTCAGTATTTTTATTATTATTAATATAATATTCCATTTGTTATGCGTTCAATGTCAGTAATATTTCTTAATCTGAGGCATGAAGCAATTGTGAGTGAATGACTTGCTCATTGGCTTCTATTCCCCCATAAACAACCGGGCTCAATCCATCTTCTTCCCCCACCCACCCTATGCCGCACTTCCCTGCAATCTTGCCCCAACTCTGGGGGAATGAAAGTTTTGGGGGAGCAAACAAGCGTCTAGCAGACGATCGCCAAGGCGCATTTCAAACGGAGGAGGAACCAGCCACAGCACATCATGTGTCCCTCGGATGTTGGGCAAGAACACCAAGCAAAAAGATCAAAGACACTGAAAAACAATGGATACATACATTATTTGTCGGTTTTTGTCACTAGGGTGTCATTTAGTTTCTGTTAAATTGCACATCTGAAACCTGATTGGGTTCAAATGGGGTAAATTTATATGGTACATCTGTTAAAAGGCTTTGAGCACTGTCTCATGAACTTGATATTACAGTTTGTATAAAGTATTGTCACTTTCAAGAGTAATCCATAACATATTTATGTTATGCACATTTATGTTACATATATTTATGTTTATAGCCTACATATTTATTATTTAATTAAGAAAAAAGTCTCACACACGATTAATTTTTTAAAAGCAACCATAAAATTGAAATTAACATTAAATTAACGTAATTTAACGTGTGACTTGATTTCACCCTTCATAAAGGGTGTGTGTGTGTGTGTGTGTGTGCTATGTCATTACATGGAATCCAGGCAGCAGGCAGCTGAGCTTAAAACTCGTAATCATTGGCTTATTTAGTCATCGCACTACCAATATAAGCTGCCATGTAGGTCTAATGTTTCCGATCATTGTAATATTACATTCCCCAAACTACGCAGTGTATTAAACTTTCTTTCAGTCGATAAAGCAAACAATTAGCATTGTTGGAACTTGTAATTGCTCTACCTTTTATAATTTGAGTTTCTTGGGATTACATTTGCCTCCACTGTTCGGTACCTTGGTTTCACATTGGACCGGGCGATGACGTTCTCGAAACACATAAATCTACTTTGTCGTGATTGCTACTACCGACTACGTCAACTTTGACCCCTGCTGCTGCTGCCACTCTTATCCATGCCTTTGTGGTCTCTCGCCTCGACTATTGTAGTTCCCTCTATATCGGGCTCTCGGCGATCCGGATTGGGTGTCTTGACCGGGTTCTGCGCACAGCTGCACGTCTTATTGGTCGCTTTCCTAAATCTGATCAAGTCATGGAATACATGCGAAATGTCCTCCACTGGCTTCCAATTACACAGCGGATCACTTATAGGGTTTCTGCGCTAGTTTGGCGCTGCATGTCTGTCTGTCTATCTGCCTCTCTCTCTCTCTCTCTCTCTCTCTCTCTCTCTCTCTCTCTCTCTCTCTCTCTCTCTCTCTCTCTCTCTCTCTCTCTCTCTCTCTCTCTCTCCTCAACTAAGTAATATTGTTATGTAGGCCTACAAGCACTAGACAACTTCAACCTTCAACTAATGATGCAACTTGTTCGGCCTTTGGCTGGTGGCAAAGGTGAAGTAGACACCAATCATAATAATCGTGTATGGCCATCGTACGTGAGGAGGAGGAGGAGGAGGAGGAGGAGGATGCATATAATGCATGCGGCGACCACTTCATGAATCTAGGCGATTATAGTTAGCGATGGACATTCGTTTAGACGCCATAAAGATCATTCAGTGTTGAATGTTCAATGCAAAGTTGATCACTAACGAATATGATTGGCGCTTAAACTCGAACGAATTCACTTTTTCATCATTGCGAGCGGCGGCGGTGGCTGCAGTGCCAACTCATTTTAAACGAGCTTTGTGCAACCACCTGCAGCAGCAATTATTGCAAAAGAGCAGAAGCGACGAGGAATAGGTTCACACGCGACGCAGACTCCGCAACAATGTCTGCAGAACCGGGTGAGCTACCATCAGATATATACAGGGTGGGCCAATAGGAATGCAACAACTTTGACGCCTTGTAACTTGAACAATTTTTTTCCGAACATCGTGATCAATATACTAAATTTAAGGTAATTATCCATTCTACTATTGTGTAAAATCTCGCGCTGATATACGGCACCGTTTAAATAAAAATGTTGGTACGGCGCACACCTCTCAATTTTGAATGTAAATAATGAACATCATGGCGCCGCTCACGGAAGAGGATAGAATTTTAATCAGAATCTTAAGAGTAGAAAAAGAATACAATGCACATCAGATGTTGATAGAATTCCCTTCTAGAAAATGGAATAAATATGCTCTACATCGATTGATTAAACAAATTGATGCCACGGGAACGTCTAACAGCCGCAACTGTGGTCGCAAACGTTCTCCCACCGGCGCATCGTGCACGTCATACGGTTGCCTATCTGAACGCTAACGTACCAGTTTATTGAACCGGAGAACTGGCCATCGAACAATCCGGATTTAAACCCGGTTGACTATTATTCGATCTGGGGGTGTCTTCAGCAACTGGTCTATCGTGAACCGATACGTGACGTTTAACATTTGAAAAAATTGATTGTTTACTGCTGGGCTGAAATAACCCAAGCACTGGAGGCCTCAGTCATTGATCAGTGGTCGTCTCGTGTCCATATTGGTGGACATATTGAATATTTGTTTGACTTATGATAAATTCACTCACGATATGAATTGTTATTAATTGTTAGAACTAGTGATTGTTTAGATTTGAGTCATTGACACATTCAGTTTAAGACTTTTTGTTCTTTTCTTGCAGTTGCATGACAAAAATGAGACATCGAACATTAATAGCATTATCTCAAAAAGTCGTAATAGTATCTCTTAGATATTTTGCAGTATGATAAAATGGATAATTGTGTTCAATCTCATGTATAGGCCAAGACGCTAACTTAAAAATTGTTTAAGTTATAAGGCGTCAAAGTTGTTGCATTCCTATTGGCCCACCCTGTATATATATACAGGGTGGGCCAAAAAAAGACCCCCTAGGTTTTTTGCCGATATCTTGACCAAAAGTAAGAATTTCGAAATGAAATTTTACAGTCTTAAAGACAATTCATATTTACACCAGATGACCAGATTTCATTAAAATATTTAAAGCAGAACAAAAGTTATACCACTTTTAGGGAAGCCACCCACCGTTTTTTGACGATTCAAAAACCCGACGTAACAAAAAGTAACAAAAAATCAACTCGATTATTCTGGCCAATATCTTAGCCAGAAGTAAGAATATCAAAATGAAATTTCACACGCTTAAAGACAATTCATATCCACACATGATGGCCAGATTTCATAAAAATATTTGAAACTGAACAAAAGTTATATAACTTTTACTGAGACCACCCCCCCCCCACCCATTTTTTACGTTTCAAAGACGTAACGCAGCAAAAAGTAGCAAAAACACGATTTTATTAAGTCTCATCTCAGATAATTTTTATCAAATAGCCTTGATATTGCCAGATGATCATTATTGTTACTATTTAAACAAGAAACAGGGTACCAGCGTGGCTGCGCGTCACTGAGAAGTCATTTTAGCAAGATGACAATAAAATTGGTAAATAAGAAATCTGTCAGATTAATCAGAGGTCCATCAAGAACTTCGCAAAGAGAGTCAAAGAAAGTTTTGGCACTGGTGGTGGGCACATTGAACACAAGTTGTGAAACACTACCAAGTTCATTTGACAACAGTTATTTGAGATGAGACGTAATAAAATCGTGTTTTTGCTACTTTTTGTTGTGTTTGGTTTTTGAATCGTCAAAAACGGTGGGTGGTCTCGCTAAAAGTGGTATAACTTTTGTTGTGTTTGAAATATTTTGATGAAATCTGGCCATCTGGTGTAAATATGAATTGCCTTTAAGCCTGTAAAATTTCATTTCGAAACTCATACTTGTGGGCAAGATATTGGCAAAAAACTAATTTTGTGCGTTTCGTTTTTGAATCGTCAAAAGCAGGGGGTGGCCTCACTAAAAGTGTCGTAACTTTTGTTGTGTTTGAAATATTTTGATGAAATCATTCGACTTTATGACCACCCCACCCCACACCGCCCCCCATGATTTACCTTGTCGACCAAGAAGAATAAAAATATTTAATTCCAATGGTGCTTTACGGTGTCAGCAGCTGAACTTTATGCTTCTACGGGCCACATTAATTTGCAATGTAGGCTAGGCATAGGGTGACCATACGTCCCGGTTTTCCGGGACATGTCCCGGTTTTCTGTGGACAAAACCCCCCCTGGACAAAAACCCCCCCGGACAAAAACCCCCCCGGACATTAACCCCCCCGGACAATTCCCCCCCTAGGGTAGGACATAACCCCCCCTGGTAGAATATAATGCGCATAAGTTGTCGTACTATAAAACGGTGGTCCGAAGTACGCAAGTTGGATTGATGAAAAGAATTCTCGCTAAATAGAAGCCGGATTGATACAAATAAGTTTTACTTAAATGGGAGCTGAATTGATGAAAATGTTCTTGCATAAATGGAAGCTGGATTGATGAAAATGTTCTTGCATAAATAGAAGCTGGATTGATGAAAATGTTCTTGCATAAATGGAAGCTGGATTGATGAAAATGTTCTTGCATAAATAGAAGCTGGATTGATGAAAATGTTCTTGCATAAATAGAAGCTGGATTGATGAAAATGTTGTTGCTTAAATGGAAGCTGGATTGATGAAAATGTTCTTGCATAAATAGAAGCTGGATTGATGAAAATGTTGTTGCTTAAATGGAAGCTGGATTGATGAAAATGTTCTTGCATAAATAGAAGCTGGATTTATGAAAATGTTCTTGCATAAATGGAAGCTGGATTGATGAAAATGTTCTTGCTTAAATGGAAGCTGGATTGATGAAAATACTCTTTCTTAAATGGAAGCTGGATTGATGAAAATACTCTTTCTTAAATTGGAGCTGGATGGACAAATATAATTGTCACTTAAATAGAAGTTGGATGAAACGAATTTTTGCCTCATTGGAAGCTGGATTGCTGACGATTCATGCTGTCCTAGATTACACCAACAGGTACTAGCTTCATATCGGAGTGACTGAATGACACTAACAAGTTATAAGTTCACGCCTGAATGACAGCGACAGGTGTTTACCCGTACGACACTAATTAGTTGACGCAGCACGGAGAACTGTATAATTAGCCTAAGTTTAAGCAAGTTATAGGTCTACCTGCACTTGTGCAGCAAGGGGGGAATTGTCCGGGGGGGTTAATGTCCTAGGCTAAATCAGGGGGGAATTGTCCGGGGGGGGTTTTTGTCCGGGGGGGGTTTTGTCCAGGGGGGTTTTGTCCGGTCACCGCGTCCCGGTGTCCCGACGACTTAACCAAAAAGGCCAAATCGTCCCGGTTTTTTACAAGTAGGAAACTTGGATCTTGAAAATGTGCTTTTATGTAAATCACAGATCAAAGTGCAGTTTATAACCCAAAAAGTCGTAACAAAAGAGTAGTTGTCAATTTATATGGAATGTTATATTACGTCTTTGGTAGTCAAGTGAGTTTAGTTAATAGATTTAATTTAAAGGATCATCGAGGTGTAACGAGAAGTTTTTGTAATAGGTGTGCCCACAATATGGCGGTGCCAGATCTAGGCTATATCGATTTCGGCAGACCGCGCCAGGGTCGTAATGGGAGTTCGACCGCTAATGACAGCACTGAAGCTACTGCACTACAGCAAATAAATTATTGTTTCGACAACTTAAAATGCTATAATTTTATTGTGGAACTTTTAAAAAATCTGATTGTGAAGACACATTCTCTCCACATGCTCCTTTCCCTGCTCGGCGCTGAACGCCTCGGCGGTCGTCCACCGGACGCTCCTGTGTGCCCCAGATACATTAAATCTTCCTCTGGACTATAGAGATCCAACTGTGCACCAATTGAGAGAGTGATCTCAATTATAAGAGTAGACCTACTGTACTGCACCGACTAGAGCAGGTTGTAAGTTTCTACAATGAAATCTATGCTCAGCATAAATTTAACTGAGCCTATAGGACTCGGCCTTCGATAGTACATGTATATAGCACTGTAGTTAAGGAATTAGGCACACGTAGCCTACAATTCATATTTTCCAAAAAGTGTCCCGGTTTTTGATGGTCAGAAAATGGTCACCCTAGCGTATAGCCTACTTGTAGCAAATATCCGCACCACTCGAAATTTCGTCTCTGTCAATTTTGGTTGACGCCTTCTTTAATTATCGCTTTTGTACTGCATTGTATTGTATTGTATTGTATTGTATTGCATTTATGACAATTTATATAGAGCCTCTTGCAGTGCACACTAATCAGAGGTGCCCCCTCCCTCCATTGCGTGGGACTAAGAGCGAAATAAGTGATGTTGAGACAACGAAAAGAGGAACACTTGGCCAATCACCAGTTAATAAGGAGGAATGCGTCGAAGCAGGAAGCTCGTTCCTCAGTGGAGCAGGGCCGTATGTATATGGGAGCAAACAAGGCACGCACTGTTTTAGCCATGGCAGTCCTAGCTCGCGGGACGAGGAGATCATGTCAGTCGAAGGGCGAGGAAGTCGGGCTATGAGTCTGACCGCAGTGCTTAGAACAGAGAAGTGGCCGGGGTCGGCAGACGGATGAGGTCACACAGATACTTGGGAGCTTGGCCATTACAAGACCGGCAAATTAATGTCAGAAGCTTGAGTTGAACCCGAGCAATAAGATGAAGCCAACGAACGAAGGTGGTCACTGGTCAAACATAAAAGCATAGATGTGTGGATAGCGAGGAAGTCTGGTTATTAGTCTGGCCGCATCATTTAGAACAGACAAGAGTGGATAGATGAACTTTTGGAAGGCCAACCAATAGCGAGTTACAATAGTCGATTCGGGAACAGATGAACTTGGCATTAACAATTGAGATAAAGACAAAGGATAAAGATAAAGGATAAAGATAAAGGATAAAGATAAAGGAGGAGACGGAACGACGGATTACTTTGAGCCATCTCGGATGAAAGTAGGAATGTGATTGAGTGAGATTGACAAAGTGTTCGGGAAATAATCTGAAAAGGTGAGGGTCCAGGGATTCGCTATCAAAAGGGCGACTTCGAAAGGGCGACCATCAAAAGGGCGACTTCAAAAGGGGCGACCAAACAAAAGGGCGACAATCAAAAGGTGTTCTACATGCTGAAGTCGTACGATATCGAACTTCATAATATTTGGAATCATGAATATAAATGTCAATCACCTCACCTTAGAGTCTTAGACCTTCCCGTGCAGATAATCTGCACATCGGGCAATGCAGTTTCTTCATTCCACTTTGTTTATCGCCACTTCGACAGCATCGCTCCACGTCATCTTCAGACCGTGCAAATCCTCTCGTACCACGTCTTCCTTCCGGAGATTGTTGCTTGTTTTGCTCTCCTCTCTTGCTCCATTCTTGCTACATGCCTCATCCACTTTAGTCGCCTCTTTCTGATGTTCATCTTTATTTTTTTCTTTCCTTTCTCTGAGAATGTCAATCGTGACTAGACTAATAACAATAGCGGCGATTAGTAGGTTGAAATCTTCTAATAAATCAAATATTGTACTATTTGCAATCCAACTAATAAGAGCCAAGGGTTGAGGCTGAGGTCATGAGCTATCCCTCTTATATAGGTCTACTACATGTTGCCTAGTTTTAAGTAGGCTATGACTAACGGCAAATCGAAATCGCTCAAATATCTTTCATATAGCCTGACTGCGCTGTGCGTTTAAAACTGTTCAATTATAGGCCTATAGGTATACACCATACCGACCACTGACCAGTTAAACTTCTGAATTTACATGAAAAATTGATAGTTAGCATAGGCATATGTAAGCCTGTTTGCGTATTTCTCTTTCATGTAGGCCTACCGTTGTTATTGAACCACTTTTGATTGTCGCCCTTTTGTTTGGTCGCCCTTGTGATTGGGCGCTATTTCGAACAGTCGCCTTTATGATCGGCGCCCTTTTGAAGCAGCCCTTTTCATGTTCGTCCTTTCGAAGTCGTCTTTCTGAAAGGATACCCTGTCCAGGACTGCGTCAAGGTCTCGAACGATGGAATGAAAGGTGTGAATATATCGATGATCACGTTGAAGTACAACCTGTGATTGATGATGATGATGATGATGATGATGATGACGATGATGACGATGATGACGACGATGATGACGATGACGAATTGTTGATGACGAATTGTTGATGATGATGATGATGATGATGATGATGATGATGATGATGATGATGATGATGATGATGATGATGATGATGATGATGATGATGATGATGATGATGATGATGATGATGATGATGATGATGATGACAGAGGAAAGTGGAAGAGGAGGATCCGAGTGGCTGACCCATCCGTTGAGAGGGATTAATTCAAGCCTGAAGGGGAAAAAAGAAGAAGAGGTTTTATATGTCAGACTAACGAGTCGAAATTTCTTTCTACAGACACAATTCTGCTTATAATTCTTTGCTCCTTCCTTTCCATTCAGCAAATATCGCAGACTGCAGTAACCGAGACTACTTCCATCATCATTTCATGACTGTTGGCTACTATAATCATCATTATTACCAGGTCTAAACCTATGAACAAAAATTATAATCCACTCGCTCATCTTGACTAATTATCTGCGCCATCATCGTCTTAGAATCTGGCATATTAAATCATAATTATTGTTTTGACCTGAAATTAGTTCCTACCATGTTTTGCTCATGCACACAGTCTGTCTTCTTATTCATCAGTTGGAGAAAAACAGAGGGTCGCCATGATGAGATTCAATCTGCAGTAATGAATTGTGGGTCGAGGGTTTGATTGGAGGTAGTAGCGTGGGAGGCAGGAAGCAATATGGTGCGAGTTCCGCAAGTATTGTAAGATAGCCTATAACATTATGAGTAACATAATTTGATGGTTGCTAGAACAAAGATGAATGCATTAGATAAGAACTTTCGCAGGCTAACATGAATACTGTAACATCAGTCAACTAATCTTCATCCTCATCTTCATCCTCATCTTCACCTCATCTTCATCCTCCTTTCATTCTCCTCCTCCTCTTCCTCCTCCTCTACTGCATTGACTGACACTGTTCTCTATTCATGAGCTGGATGGAGTATCCAACTCATGAATCACAGTAGACCTAATTATTATTTGCATCCACGTTCACACAACCTTTAAATCCCACGTTCTCACATCTGACGAATGTGTTTGTCCTTGACGCTCGTGATGTCAAGGTTACGACGAATAACTAGCTAACTAAAGTGCTGTGAGTATTGAACGAAGCTGAAGAAACCTTTGAACCAACTAATCAGCATTAAATCGACGTGATAATATTATAACATTCAGATTAATTTATCAGATCATCGTGCAGCTGTGACAGTGCGGACGGCGACCAACAGTGCTGCTTACTGTATAAAGCGTAGCACAGACTACTTGAATAAGCAGAGGCCGTTGACATATGAAGTTCGACCTGTTCGACACTATAATAATAATATGATAAGCTGGTTGATTAGATTACGTCATTTAGACGTGAAACGAAGTTCCACAGATCGGTGCAAACTCTACATCAACGCATCGAAAAAGAAATACGTCACAACTCACGCCATTGCATAGAGTTATAAAAGCAGTGCTGCACATAGGCGCCGAGTTTACCCGAAGAGTGTGGGTGTCCAAAGTGAAGAAATCCGCGTTTTACCCTTTTTGATAGGAGAGTTATTGAAATTACCTCTGTTCTGGTCTTGGTTTTAGGCGACGAACTCGCGGCCAAGGGACGATCGCCGAGGCGCACAGCGCCGATGGAAGGGGTTTACGGAGGGGACTGCGATGGTAGACAGTCTGCCGCTGTCATTTTAACGACATTGCTTTATCATAGTCGTGGTTTAGGATTGAAAAGCGTCTTTGTCATTGTTTAAAAAATCCACACTCGAAACATTCTATTATTTTGCTCGCTTAAAGGCCAAGTTTCTTCTCTCCGAAGAATGTAAATTTATAGGCGTGGCTACGGAGATCTGCGGCCAATGACCATGGGTTCGAAATCTGGCTGACACATAAGCCCTAGGACAGGTAAACTTGTATACGCTATACCCCCTAATACAGCTGACCATCGAGCCATGCAAATGCAATATTCTGCTGGCAGGGGTGGGGGAATTGTTTTGTTCTTCCGAGCCTCCTCCTCAGCTAGACCTTGTCGGGCTTCTCAATTGAGTCTGAAGTTATGCCTCAAGGGAGGGGGAAGGGAAGAATCTAGGTCGACTGTACACCAACTTATCTGTATACATGTTTGTAGGCTATTTAGACTACTCTGAAAGTGTGCCGTGGTTATGGTGTGTGTGCAGAATGTATATGTTCATTCGTTAATTTCTATAGCGCCTGAGTATTTTTAGGAAACCGTGGAATTCAATTGCAAGTGCAGCGAGGTCAAGTTTAGCAATCTGTTGCATAGCGAAATAAATTTAGTCATATTATGTATAGGCCTATATAGTATATACTATAGGCCTACTATACTATACCATGCCATATGCTATAGACCTATTATACTGTACTATACTATACTATTACTATACATACTATACTATACCATACTATACCATACTATACTATACTATATTATACTACACTATACCACACTACACTAGACTAGACTACACTATACTATACTATTTTTCAGTTATAAAGCGCCTCTCACAGTACAATCTAATCAGAGGCACTCAATATATATTTTCAACTAAGACTATATGTATTGTATAATGTATAATTATATATGCATTTATATATACATTTATATAATCACCCGTAGACAAACTTGTACCATTGTTGCATTACAATCAACCGAAGCTGTTTGTATTGAAGCTGTTTGTATTACGTTACATATTTATATTACGTTGCATTAGATAGGCATGCATGGGGCCCATTGCAATAGAAGCTGCCAGTGTGTAAAGGAAACTGGAACCCCTCCAAATAAGAAAGTGGTGCCTATTGCTATGATAATGAGCATGCATACACTAGCATTGTTCAACCCTTTCAGGTCCAGCTTCGTACAACTACTCCCACACCACAATGAATTCAATCGCGTGTTTACTGCAATGACCATGCACATCTGCTGCTCCATTGTTTGGCTGACAGGTATAAGTATTAGGGTCATTCCTCTGACCGTTGGTATTGGTATAGCTAGACCCCGGGCATAATCTAGGCCAACTGTCCACCAGCTTATCTGGCTTGCGTGGAGTCCTATAGGTAGATTAGCTAGTTCCTGTATACCTACGTATACACATATTTATATACACACATAAATTATGCGTATACACCAAGATCTATAGACACACGTGTATTGAAAGAACCTTGCGTATACACTATGTATGTAACAATTCCCCACCCCTGCCAGCAGAATATTTCAGGGCACGATCAAGAACCTTGGGGGCACGATGGTCAATTGTATTAGAGGGTAAACAAGTTTACCTGGCTTATGCGTCACACAGACCGTATACGCGAAGCTAATCTGCATAAGGTACCCCGCTCAGGGAAGTCTATAGACAATTCCTCACCCTGGTTAGATAGGCTATATTTATCCATAGCATTGGTCAGTGTTCTCATGTGCACTTGCATCAGACGCTGATTGACAAGGTTGGTCCCGGTGAGAATACTGGGACCAACCTTGGGTTTTAAGCCACGCCCACGCCAACCTTGGGCTTTAAAGACATGATTTAAGATTTCAATAAATTTTCTTCCCAATTGCTTAACATGTTTTGATCACTCTTTAGATCAACATGGAATCCACACAGCAGAAAGCACAATCTTCGTTAGCATGGGCATCTTGGAGCACTCTCCCTTAATTAGGTCATCATCATCATCATCATCGTTATCCGTGGGTTAACAACCCGTAGGTGTCCGACACCACTCTCTGTCTGAGTCGGTCTCGCATCATGCTTCCCAGCTTCAAACGGTCCGGTCAGCAGGTCTGCTCCATACCATTAACATCTTGGAGCAGCTAGACCACATTGTCCGATTGAAGAGAATATTGGGAGAGAAGCATGCAGGACAACCTGGGTCAATGCCCGCATGCGCCCCAAGTACGCTCTCTCCTCCGACTCCCTCCACCGGTCTGTCCTGACCGGCCTGTGCATGTATGCTCCACATCATGACACCTTGAAGCATCTGGGTCGCTCTGTCACTTGTGTCGTGGTTTTTGCGGATTTCTGCCGTCTTGGTCTTTTAATGCCAGCGTATCGCCACCCATCTGGCAAACCCTCATACTTTGTCCGGGCTTGGGACCGGCACAGGGACCTTGTTGGTTCCCTGTGGCGGAGGATGGATGCAGTTTAATGTCGTGCCCAGGACCTAATTAGGTCAACAGATTCAAATTTTACACAAGAAATCTAATAATTATGTCTACATTAGCCAATATTTAGTGAGCCAATATTGATACTGTGGGAATACTTCTTCTTCATATAGACCTAGTCTTTAATAAGTGCGCACATCATCATCTCTGTCCTTAATGCCGCGGCTCGCATGATTTGTGGCATAGCAAAGTTTGGGCACTGATGACGATGGACTTAAACAAAAAAGTGGGCAACGACGTTAACGGGGCTCCTCTTCATAGGAAGGGGAGCATCGCGTCCGGCAGGGGTGGTGGATGCAGGGCCACTCAGGTCGTAAACCAGAGAAACCCCTGCGACGAGCGCGAGAGGCGCTTATTCAATTGCAAGGAGGAAATATGCATAGGCACGTGGAACGTGCGGACTATGTACGCTGCGGGCCAGTTGGACGTGCTATTGCACCAGTTGAAAAAGGTCAGATGGAGTGTAATGGGACTGTCTGAGGTGAGATGGCCGGGAGCGGGTGAAATAGATAAAGATGGACACAAAATAATATTCTCAGGAAGACAGGATGGGAGTCACCAGCAAGGAGTAGCAATGATCTTGAGGAAGGATGCAGCAAAAGCGCTCATCGGTTACAGAACAATCAGTCCAAGGCTGATGAAGGCGAGATTCCGAACATCAAGTGGCAAGACTACAATAGTACAGGTGTATGCACCAACGACTAATGCGACGGAGCAAGAAATAGATGAATTCTATGAAACATTGCAACAAACGGTACAGGAAATTCCAAGTCAGGATCTTATCATTGTAATGGGCGATCTAAATGCAAAGGTAGGAAGAGACTGGGAGACATGGAGAGGAGCAATTGGGAAATTCGGCTATGGAGATGAGAATGAGCGGGGAGAAAGGCTGCTCAACTTCTGCCTAAACAACAACCTACAGATAATGAATACAGCATTCTACCAAAAGAAAGAAAGCAGGAAATGGACATGGGAGTCACCAGATAATAGAACAAGGAATATGATAGATTTTGTGATGGTGAACAACAGATGGAAAAGCGCTGTGACTAAGTGCAGAGCCTTCTCACGACCAGACATAGCCTCCGACCACAAACTGGTGTTGGCAGGAATCAAAATAAAAATGAAGGCGGTGTACAAGGAAGCACCAAGCAGAAGATTCGATATCGGTAAACTGAAAGAAGATAGCATCAGGAGTCTGTACAATAGACAATTGAACAACAGATGGCAGCAAGTCAATGAGGGAAACATGAACACGGTGGAAGACACTTGGAAGGAGATAAAAAACACATACACAGAAGTGGCACAACAGATACTAGGATATGAGGAAAGAAGGAAGAAGAAACCGTGGATAACTAGGGAGGTCTTAGAGCTGAGCGACAGAAGAAGAGATATGAAGAAGTTAAAGAAGAATAGCGAAGAAGACAGAAAAAGGTACAATGCGATCACATGGGAAATCAGGAAGAAGGCGAAGATATGCAAAGAAGAGTGGATAGAGGAGAAATGCAAAGAGGCAGAAGGAGCATCAATGGGACAAAATACAGGAAAGTTATTCCAAATAGCCAAAGAAATTTGTGGTACAGTCAGCCCTAAACTGGCCACAGTAAAAAGCAAAGATGGAAGAGCACTGGAGGGAAAGACAGATATTAAAAAGCGATGGAAACAGCATTATGAAGAAATGTACAACAACGAGAATCCAGTGGACAGAACAGTGTTGGAAGAACTACCTACAAGTAACAACCAAGAAAAAATGATGGATATAATGAGAGAAGAAGTGGAAACAGCCATGAAAAGACTCAAAACCGGAAAAGCTCCGGGGGAAGACAATATTACATCGGAAATGATCCAAGCAGGAGAGAATTGCTCAACAGAAATGCTCCACAAACTGTGTAACCAAATCTATTACAGGAAGGAATGCCCCAGGGACTGGGGAAGAGCCATAATTGTGCCAATGCATAAAAAGGGTGACAAAGCAGAATGCAGCAATTATCGAGCAATTAGTCTACTAAGCGTTCCTGGAAAGGTCTACACAAAGATACTGCAGCAGCGACTGAAGAGGTATGTGGAGGAAGTGATGAGTGAAGAGCAAGCAGGATTTAGGAAGGGAAGGGGCACGATTGACCAGCTGTTCGTGATAAGACAACTAGCAGAGAAATATATTGAACGGAACAGAACGCTATACAACAACTTCATAGATTACAAACAAGCATTCGATAGTGTGTGGCAGGAAGGATTATGGCAGGTATTAAGATACTATGGAATACCAGAGGAGCTGGTACAACTAATAGAGGATCTGTACAGTAAGTCCATGAGTGCAGTTCGAGTTGATAGAGAGCTTACGGAATGGTTTAGAATCACAGTGGGGGTAAGGCAAGGGTGTGGGATATCGGCAGATTTATTCAACATGATCCTAGAGGCGGTGATAGGACTTGCAATGCGAGATGAAGAAGAAGGAGTAAATCTAAATGGGCGCCTAGTGAACAACCTACGGTTTGCCGACGATATTGACATAATAGCCAACTCGCAACAAAAGTTACAGGAATTAACGGACAAGGTGGACGATAGTAGCAGGAGAATGGGATTGAAGATAAACACGGAAAAAACAAAAACAATGATAATAGGAAAACAACGCAAGGAGCTGAAAGTGACTTTAGACGGCAGAATACTGGAGCAGGTCACGAAGTTTGTATACTTAGGAGGGCTAATAACAGAGGATGGAAAATGTACGGAGGACATCAAGAGAAGGATCGGCCTAGCATGTGCGGTATTTGGTACACTTGGCA